>OV816024.1:186817804-188042565 GCA_929113105.1 Agrypnus murinus
ATTTACAGACAGGTTGTAAAATGATTTGCATGTGGTTGCAAACAATTTTTGAAAACTTTGCACTTTTGCGAATTTTAAATTTTTGCCATCAGTTTTAGTTTTGTTGATTTTCTAAGAATTTTAGATTTGTGCCGTTGGTTAGTTTTGCCAATTTTCTAAAAATTTTAGATGTGTGAAATACGGAAAATGTTAAGTGCATATTAGTGCATTCATAAAATTCATTCATTGCCAGAAAAAAATTGAGAGTACTTATAGAGTTTAAAATTAATAAAACACAAAAAGGGACTTTCATAGTGAGAACTAGCTAGGAAGTTTAACTGTGATAAAACACATTCAGAATATCCTGACGAATATAGAATGCCACCAAGCAGAGTGGAATGGAATGGTAATGAAAATAAGAAGCGGAACAAACCCCAACAGTACGAAGAAATTAATGATTTAGGGTGGAAGTGGTTTAAAGTATTGCGAGTTAAGCGTACGTTTCCTATAAGTGGATCTATTATTCAGTAAAAAGCAAAAGTTTTTGTAACTGCTTTTGGATGCAAGAAATCTACAGCAAGCTATGGATGGTTGGACAGTTTTCACAAACAAATGATATGATATATAGACCTTCTGTATAAGGTGATCATTTAATTCATAACCGTTTGTGGTACTTTATAAAAGTTTCACGTAGTAAAATATGATGTGACTGTTCCAAGATTACTGCATTTGTCTAATCAACCAATCGAAAAAAAAATCAATAAAAACGATGTACACCATTTCTTCTGCTGCCCGACAAAAACTTTGAAAACTACACTTTGGGTTGTATTGCGTATCTTATATTTTTAACCTTACAATAACCGTTAACTGTGACTTTCAGCACTTTGTCGTTTCCTTAAAGTCAAATTGTGTATACGTACTCACCCCAGAAATTTACCCCGCTTGATTGGGCGATTTGTTCCGTTTTTAAATTTTGAATGTTATTCTTAACTTTCTAATAGATTAGATTAAATAAATAGATAAATAGACATAACTCAAGCAATGGAGATATCGTAGGGTAATGCCAGACTTGACAGTGTAAATAGTTATTTGTGTATTTAGTGTGCGAAATGCTACTTTGTAGTCAAGAATGAAAATTTTTTGACGAGGCGTAGCCGAGAAAAAATCTCATTGGAGACCATCAAAGTCATTTCGAGCACGAATTGCACCCAACGTTTTTTCTTCAGCGTTGTTGAAATAACCAAAAAATAAAAAAAAATCATAAAACATAACACAAGGAAATTTTTGTTTGTTTATTTGTTTTTGGGCGAGGAATCAGGAGGCGGAGCATCCTTCGTACCTCATGGCACCGATTGCTACGACTTTTTGGCTGACCCTACTAGAATTTAGCCGAATCTGGGGGAATTCCACCCCCAGTAGGGATGTTTAACGTGCCAAACTTCGCATTGACACGGGACCTACAGTTTTACTTCCTATCCGAGAAGAAGGCAGGTTTTTAATTTTTCTCCGCTATGAAAAATTACCAGCTCGGCCGGGGATCGAACCTGCGATCCTTGGATTATAAAGCAAACATGCAAACCACTAATCCACTGAGGCTGGCACAAGGAAATTTTTATTTTAGCGCAAAGTGGACAGTTTCGTTGTTGCTACGGAAACGACAGTGCTCAAGCACGAAATATTTTTTGCTCCCGTATTCTTGAACTCATACGAACAAGTCTCGCATACGAGATGACGTAATTTTTACGTCATAAAATGCAACTTAGTCAATCAAGTGTTAGTAGGTAATAGAGAATTACGTCATCTCGTATGCGAAACTCAAGAATAAGGGCCCGCGAAAAATATTTCGTGCACGTTGTTAAGTAAACAAAACCAATGTGGCATTTTGCATACGGATATTAATGAAAAAATGTCGTCATTTTTTAACAGCTGTAGAAAAAAGTGTTTGTCATTATTGTCACCTGACTAGCTGTAAAATCTTGTTTAAAGTGTTTTTATGACTACATCACAAGTACGTCTTTTAATCTTCGAGTCTAGTGCACAAATATATCGAGATATCGTCACTAAACGTCCCTCTAGAGAGAATTGTCGGTCCATCTTCGTGTAGTGACATCATTAGTTGCAGCTGCATTAAGAAAATATACTGCAATGTACTTCTGTTTATTCTGCATACAAGTATAGCTTGAAAAGTTTATAGAATTTAAGGAATAGAAGTTATAGTTTATTTTTTAACATGGTTCCCTTGAAGCTCAATGCACTTAGTCAATCCAACGTTTCTCCAGATTCTTGATGCCCCCTGAAAGTGATTTCTTGGAAATCCTCACAATAGCCGTTTACAGCATCGATTGCCTATTCATACGAAACCTCTTTTCAGCCAGGAATGTTTTCAGTTTCGGGAACAGGTGGAAGTTTGAGGGAGGAAGATCAGGAAAACACGGTGGATACGGAAAGAGTTCTTACTTCAATTCTGTCGATTTTTTCTGAGTGATAGCCGTTGAAGGAACGAACTCATTGTCGTGATGAAAACAATTTTTGTTGGCTATTCCCTGACGTTTATTTTGAAGTGCTGCCTTCAGCTTCTCCAAAAGTGTTATGTAGTATCCGCCACTAATAGTCTTTCCCTGTTTTAATAATAATCGATCTGCTGAATCCCTTAGGTGTCTCAAAAAATTGAAGCGATCAACTCTGCAGTCGATTATTAGTCTTAGGTTCACCGTTTCATTCCACTGTTTGTACAGTCTGCATAAAAAGATATGTCTGTGGACTTTTTACACAATAGAAGACGAATAATAACAATTTAACGAAGTTCCTGGACGTTTAAAACATGAATACGCTATACATTAATAGAGGGTCCAGTTTTTAGGGACCTTTGTTACCAATGATTCTGCATATGACACTAGTAACGACCGCCTTATTCTTATATTGATGCGGTGAATAGCCTGCCAAATATTCCTCATACGTTTTCAATTGGATTTTCACCCGGGTATTCTGATGGCCAATTAAGTGTACGGATGTTCTGTTCCATTTTCCGATGGTGCACAAGCGACTTCTGTTGAAACCGTTACCAAACCATTGCCTTGTAGATGTTAATAGCTTTTACTGTAATATTTTCACCATCTGGGTTTGGCTTAAAATTTATACAAAACCTGTATAGAGTGTCTAAACCTGGTCAATTAAAATACCCTAACACATCTACTTTTATACTGGATGTTTAACAGTCGCGTATTTAACGCGTTCTTCTTAGTAATCCACGAACAAATACCGGCTTCATCACAAAACTCTTCATTGCTCCAACTCTGTCCTTGTTTTGTTGGACCCAAACTAAACAATTTAGGACGTCTTTCTGTGAGAGTAATGGTTTCATCGTCGCTATTCGTTGTCATGATTTTCGCGTAAACGGGTTTTTAAAGCCATAAGACTTTACACGGAATATAGTATGTACTTGTCACAATGCAATGTATGAATTTTTCATAAACATCCCGATAATTACGTTATCCTTGCGTGTAGTTCTTCTCTTTATGCCACGATTTTGTATATCACCAACCCTTTTAGTATCTTTATGTCATTGAACTCAATATTTTACAAATCGAACTGTTTTGTCCATATACGTATGTCGGTCATTCTTTCTGCACTCAACCACCGGCTAGATCCAAAAATTGGTGCAACTTAGAGAAGCCTGCGAGGGCTCATTTTAAAGCTTGAAACCTCTACTTTCGAATGTCACATGTCTCCTATATGAATAAATTTATATTTGACCCCTAAAACAGGGTAAACACGTATCCAATTTTAAAAAAAAATTATAAAGGTAAAGAAATTAGAAAAAATTTTTTTTTAATTTTTTTTAACGGCATTGCATTCTTAGTCAAAGAATACATAAATTTTGCCCACTGCGATTTTTCCTAGAGTGCTTCAATTTCGAGTAAAATTGAGAACAATTTGACATTTTTGAAAGTTTATCATTTTTTCATCGAAAATGAAATTTCTTTGACTATTCTTTGACGAAGAATGCTATGCCGTTAAAAAATATATTTTAGGGCCTTTCGCATTTTCAAAATTTGCCAAGCAACTATACAGCGTGCATGAATTTGGAAAACTTTTCTAGTGTTGTTTCGACGTGCTTAAAGTCACTTTTAAAAAGGTTTTGCTGCACTTAAAACCTCAAACGATGCAAATAAAATTATCGTATTATGCAAATAAAATTATCGGTTATCAAAAAAAGAGGGCCCTTGATTTTAATGTTTGCATTTTTTTAAATTTTACTTTCTTTTGAGCAACATGGCATTATTCTCATATCAAATAAACATAATCGTATTTTTTAAAAGCTAAAATCAGTATTAAAGAAATATGTTAAAAATAACTACTATTATTTTTTTCTACAGACCTCTTTCTGACTTTGAAAGCGTTGCTTGTAAGTTACTGAACTAAATTAAAAATTTTAAAAACAAACAAATAGTAAATATTAAATATATTTCTAAGTGTTATACTTTTGTTTTATCGGACCATATGTAATAAAAGGTGCCCATTTTAGGGACAATTTCATTAATAAGAATAAATTAAATAATTTTTCTTCGGAAATTATATGCCATATATCTATGACGTTTTTGTAGAAAGGTTCTAAAGAATCCTTGTGGTTCATATGATAATAATTTCCAAACAAAAGATAAACGTTTTATTTAAGATTTCTATGAAAAAATAGCGAACTATGTTTTCATGTGTATTAAAAGGGATAACGTGTGTAAGATTGTTTCGCTAAATCAACTTATTACTAAATCACTATATTCACAACCTCGTGCAACACCGTGCTTTGAAGGGTTTACAAAAAGAGCGTTAATGTTTACGTATGAATTGGTAAATTAATGGACATTTACTGTCTCCAGCCTTACTTTGTGGAACTCCATAATCATGAAATATAATATAAATACAAAGATTAGTTAAAGTTTCACAAGTTTTATTAATACCTTAATCTGACAATATTGTTTCGACACTTTATGTCATTATCAAAGGTAGAATAGATCTACTTTGATAAATCAATCTACAAATCGTATCTACCTTTGATAATGACATAAAGTGTCAAAACAATATTGTCAGGTTAAGATATTAATAAAACTTGTGAAACTTTTAACTAATCTTTGTATTTATATTATATTTTATAATTAATGGACATTTTTCGAGAGACTTTCAACAAATTCTTAGGCACAGCCTTAGGGACATGCAGAACCTTAGATAGCGACTTCCATTACCTGTTTTATTCCATGCAACAATTCTGACAGTTCTTTTTTACAGTGCATGTCATCTTCTTTAGTGTTTGTTTATTTAGTTTATCTTATATTGGTTTGATAATG
The DNA here is from genome assembly GCA_929113105.1 of Agrypnus murinus. Lineage (NCBI taxonomy): Eukaryota > Metazoa > Arthropoda > Insecta > Coleoptera > Elateridae > Agrypnus > Agrypnus murinus. The sequence goes on from OV816024.1 coordinate 186,823,123, forward strand.
TGGTTTCTATTTTTTTCAAACAAATGACAAACTCAAGAATGAAGTTATTTTAGCAACGATCTACGGATGGAAACGGGGATCTAAATCTGACATTTTTTGGCCTAAAGTCTAACTGTTTAATCGTTTTCTGGAAAATCATGCAAAACTTAACAGTATACACACAGTATATATTTCTCCAGAAATATGTACAGGAGTTTATAGAACTAGGAGGATGATATGGGAATTCAATCGGCGAATGCAAGCACCCATGCCGAAGGTGCCGGTGCAATGGCGTTTACACATCTACGCTATTCTCTTACTTGGGCGAAACATGCGGTACATAATAATTGTTATTATACAATACACTAAAGTGTTACCTACCGCACAACAATTAAACTTTCAATGTCACCATTAGCTTTCACAATGATGGATGCAGCGATGGTGGTGTAATGGTTAGCATAGTTCCTGCCTTCCAAGCAGTTGATCCGATATCGATTCTCAGCCATCGCACTTACTTTTTTAAAATAATGCCTAGTTTTCGGAAAGTGTCTAAAAACATTTGATATTGTTTGTTTAAATTAACCAATTAAAATAACAATAACCAATTAAATTAAACAACCTTTGATCTCTCAAATCAATACCTATAATAAACCAAATTAATAAACCCAACAAAATAATTTAATTGGGGTTAACAGTTTAACAAAGCACATTGTGTGTATACGTGTAATATTGGCATACAAAATTTGAATGCTGCTTTATTACAAGGAATTATCTGCATTGTATGTACGTGTAGGTAGATTATACATATTGATTGAATTAGCAATTTCATCCATTGTCGGCTCGTGATCTTGGAAATAAGTGAGCAATGCAAGAACTGGGATATATATACGTATACAGACATTGTTTAAATTGACAATGATTGTTATATAACCAAATTACTCTCAAAATTAAATAGTATATGGTATTGTTTAAGACAGATTCGCAGATTAAGAATGTAGTAGTCATGATTTACTTCTAGTCAGCATTAAGATATAGTATCATCTTTTGGGGCATGGTCTCTTTTTAATTAGTTCTGTTTTTAAACATCAAAAATATGCAGTATGCATAATAGCTGAGTCACAAAAAAAGAGATTTTTGCAGAAATATTTTTAAGGATCTTAGATTACTGACCCTTATGACAAGATCATGATCATGATCACAATACCAAGAAAGAAAAACTGTCTGCATTTATGTATATTCAACACATCGTACCTCGCAATATGCAAAGAGCTGTCTATACATTGTCTATTTTAAGAATTGTCAGCCAACAAAACAATAATAACAAATTCAAATGCATTTGTTAAATAAGCCCGTTTGTATTCGTTAAGTGAATTGTAACCCTGCAGGTATCTTAACTAATTGTGCAAGAGCTCATGTAGAAATTCAGCCAATTAGGTTGATTTGTATATTTGTATGCATGTATACGCTTCAACCCGTTAATTATGTGTATCCGAGATTTTATTATACAGAGTGTAACTAACATAACTTGAAACTTTAGAAGCAACTAGAATATTTTGCTTGTTCGTATTTTTAATGTAATGCGAGTACATTGGACGTACTTAAAATTTAAAATGCGATTTTCTCGAAAAATAGCAGAAAACGATATTAGTTACAGCCTGTAGATGTAATGTTATGTATGTAATTAAATTTTATATTATAACTCTCTCAAAGCTGACGTTTTCAAACGCACGTTTTTTGTACTTCAATTGATTATAATTGATTTATTATTACTATTATTATTATTATGAATAGAAATCGCGCAATCATTATGGTTTAATTAGACTTTTTTTTATAAAAGCATTTGATACGGTGGGCTATAAAGTACTATCTACTCTATGTTCTTGTGGAATTCTCATTTCATCCAGATCTTTTTAAAAAAAACTTTCTAGTAAATGTCAAAATGCTAGGTACTCATATATTTAAAGCACAAAGCTTATTTTTGTTTCAGTTCGTTTGAAAGTTCTACTGGGCCGATTTACGTGATTCTTTTTTTATATTAAAACTTACGTTGTGTAGATTAGTCAGCACTACTTAATTGCTGTATTTCTTTAAGTTATATATTTTTAAATTAATAAATCTAAAATATTTATAGCCAGACGAACGAGATCAGATATCAACTTGCAGCGCCCTCTTAATTTCCAGTGTGTCAACTTTTAGAACTATTCATGATTGTAAAAGTTTTCTGCAACCTGCCACAACATCATTAAAGTGTAACGTTTGATTTAATATTATTAGGTGGCGTAGACAAACCCGCATTAGTTGAAAACCACGGAAAGCAAACAACTTATAATAATTATATGTGATGATAATTGCTTATTTATAGCTGTTGCAAAAGACGTAAATGACTGAGGCGATTATTATAAAGACTTCATTATTGACGATCAAACTCGTGTTCCCATTAACACTGCTTTAGATTACAAAAATCTTACAACCTTAGATAGTGAATACACTGGCCATATTGAACTTTATTGAATACATATGTCAATTATTATTTACTAATCTATATAGTATTTAAAACATGAGTAATTTTTATTACATTTCATCTACGAGTTCTACAAGACCGATTTGTTTTATTCTTTTTTATATTAAAATTTTTATTTTTATTTAATTTCTATATTTTTAAAGTTTTTTTTTAGTTTTCTCTGTGGAGTTTGTTTTGTGATTTTTAAATTATTTATATATTTTTTTAAAAGCATTATTTATAATCGTTGCATCCACTTATAACGCTTGCTTCGTCACGTTTTTTCGAAATTTTTAAATTCTGCAGATAGGGACATTTGATGAAGAAGCAGAACAGGAATGTCTACGAACTGATGTTTTATCTCTTAAGAAACATAGACAAAATGACCGACAAACTTTAGAAAGCTGCACAAGCTGGTATATTAATCATATGATATATGAATTTAATGTAGAATTTTATGGTAAGAATGGGTGGTTAAATCGGGAGATGGGTCCGAGTGGGAGCTAGACGGATAGGGTACTTCAGAGACAGTGATAAGTCGGGGGATAAAGCGGGATTGGTGGTGAGTGGGGGATAAATGGGGGTTGTTTGTTAAATAACGCGTTCAAAAGTTGTCTGCGAATGTAAGCTTAATATTTTCAATTGTTTATGTTCGATTGCGTCTATTTAATAAATATTTTTGTCCGGTCGGGCGTTTTCGTTGATTTACAAGCTCTACTTTCATTGCAAATTAATAAACTCTTTATTCTCATAATAAATCTTTACTATCATTCTAAAATTCGCCCGGAAAAAAAATTTTGTTTACTCAACTCCTTAACAGCCAGGCGCATTAACCGACTTGATAAAAATTCACACATTCAGTCATTTATAGTCTTAGTGAATTTGTTTTTCACACTTTGTCTAAATATATCTCCCTCAAAATTGCAAATGTGGAAATAGAAATTTGCAATGCTGTAAAAAACCTGGGCTTAACAATCTAGACTATATTTATTATATTAGACCTCTATTTAACCACTGTACTAAGGGTCAGGGAGTTCGTTCGCTGACCTATGAGAAACTGTATGCCACCTGGGAGCGTTGCGTAGATAACAGTAAGGGGGTCCGGCTTTGGCTGCACAGTTTCAGTCGTCGGATTCCCAGAAATCGTATAGAGACCTATGATAAAGGAACGTTGACGTGAAGATACATAGCCTCTCACGTTCAAGAATACTTCCGCCTAACGGGTACACACCGGGATGCTACTATGATGGGCCCTATAAAGTAGCCTCGAAACGAAGGTCTGTCAGGGGAATATCAGGCGGACCCATTTAGAAACCAAGTCCCGTCACATCTGAGGTTGGATTCGATCGGGCAGTGACCCCAACTAAGGCTTGGTGAAGGAACTTTGGTTCTGATGTACCTAACCCAGGTTAGGAAATAGTCCTAATAGTATAAAAGAGGACGGCAGGGTTCCAGCGGGTGAGCACGTACATCCCCTGTAATCGCTCCAGCACTAATCTGGTGAGCTAGTAGAGGGTGAATAGGCAACCTCTTTTCTGGGTTTTTCGGGAGTTTCTACTTCTTCCATGACATGTTTCATCAAATCAATGTTTTTACACAGGGTATTTTCCAAAGGAACTGAAATGTGGGAGAATAAAGCCACTTTATAAAAGCGGTGATAAATTGAAATTGGAGAACTATAGACCTATTTCTTTGATATCCAATATTTCTAAAATAATAGAACGAATCATAGGAAATAGGATTTATAGTTTTCTAAACAAGTTTAATATTTGCTCAGATCGTCAATACGGCTTTAGACAGGGTAGATCTACTGAAGACGCAATATACAAATTAACATCTGTTTTATATGAATCTATAGATAAAAAGGTTCCTGCCATTGCCATATTTCTAGACCTCTGCGTTTGACACTGTCAGCCACGAAAAACTTATGCTAAAATTATATAAATACGGGATTAGAGGTAATACTTACCAAATTTTAAAAAGTTACCTTACATATCGAACACAGCAAGTTGAAATCGATGAAACTTGTAGCATATCCCAACAAGTTAGTTATGGAGTGCCACAAGGTACAGTCCTTGGGCCTATCCTGTTTTTAATTTACATAGTTTGTTTAGCCTAAAAACCACAGGAAAATTTATTAGCTTCGCGGATGATACCGCTATTGTATACATAGGAGTAACCTGGCAGAGGCAGACCAGGCAGATAATACAGACGAACAGATCTATTTTTTCTGATTTAGTCAATCAGAACTAGTAATAATCATCTTATTTTGTCTAAGATAAATATTTCCTATATATTATACTTACATATATCTTATTATGTCTTCAGGAACTTGATATAACTTGATATGACTCTCTACTATGTCGTTCTTACGATTCTTTGATATATTTTTTAAACAGGCTATGATCACTACTCACGGTTTTTCCTTTTTTTACACGTTTAGGTCTACATTACAATAATTTAATTTTTATTTATCTTGCTCATATACTTACTTCTCTGCATTTTCTTTGTTTATTCACGTAATCTGTATTTTTAAGTAGGTATCTTGTTATGTACCCTAGTTTTTATTGTTACTGTTTTTATGTGTTGTAATGTGTTATGTGTGTAAATTTCTTTTTCTTATTTTTAGTGAATAAACATTATTATTATTATTATTATTATTATATTAGGACGATTGATGATAAACAACAACCAAAAATCAATATTATACAACAAGTGAATTAAACCATTGTTTATTTGTGAGAAGAATGTTTAACTCCACGAGCGCGTTAGCGCGAGTGGGTTAATTCTTCGAGCAAATAAACTGGTTTAATTCACGTGTTTTATATATTTTTTTATTCAATTTTGACGAAATGTATCTACCAAAAAAATTGAAATCACACTGAATGGTCTAGAGAAATCATGTAGGTAGGTTGCGAATTAAATTTCCATGACGAGTTGTTTAATTTTTCTCAAAAGTGCGAGAATTGTCAAGTGTATGTAAAAATATTCAAAAAATGGCCGGAATCTGTGATGATAAAGAGGAAAACCAGGTTTTTGTGCCTGAATTGGTCATTCAAGAAGCCTCACAAGCTATAAATAAAATGGTGCCAGCAAAATCTAAATTATACGAAAAAGAGTATGCGAATTTTTGTGAATGGAGGAAGCGGAAGGATGCAAGGGGAGTAGACGAAAGAATAATTTTGGCTTATATTTCTGAACGATCCAAAAATGCGAAATCTTCGTCCTTGTGGGCATATTACTCTCAGTTGAAGAAAATGTTATCCGTGAAAGAAAATATTGACATAAGCAGGTTTGTGAAGCTGATTTTATTTATGAGTTTTGAACTATTAGATAACTGTTGTAGATTTCATCAGGTGTCTGCTTTTCTAAAACAACAATCTGTAGGGCACAGACCAAAGAAATCTAAGGTGTTCACATTCGAAGAAATGGAAAGGTTCTTGGATACTGCTTCCGATGATGAATATTTGCTGCAAAAAGTCGTTCTAATTGTGGGAGTTTTTGGAGGCTGTAGAGTCGGTGAATTGGCTGCTATGTTAGTTGATCATGTTGATGACAGAGGCAACGTAATTGTGATCAATATTCCTGACACGAAGACTTATAAGCCCAGAACATCTACTATCATCAATGGAAGTAACTCTATTTGTGCAATTGACGTTTTCCGGAAGTACAGAAAATTACGACCTGACAGTATTTTACACAAACGGTTGTTCATTAATTACAAAAACAAAAATGCACAGTACAACCTGTAGGAATAAATACTATTTCAAAATTTCCCGAAAAAATTGCACGATTTCTTGGTCTCCAAAATCCACAAGAATATACGGGCCATAGCTTTAGACGTTCGAGTGCAACTTTACTGGCAGACTCTGGGGCAGATTTAGCAGTTGTAAAGAGACACGGCGGTTGGCGTTCAAATAGTGTTGTAGAAGGATACATAGAAGATTCCCTTAATAATAAAATTGAAATTTCAAGGAAAATCATAAACCATTCAACAATCATTCAGGAGAGATCGTCCTCAAATTCGGAAGCATGTACTTCCGCGTCAACATCAATCATTCAGGAGAGATCGCATTCAAATTCGGAAGCATTTACTTCCGCATCAACATCAGTGTCAAATCAAGATATAAATTTGCCCATTAATAGTGCATATGCTGTACATTTCAGTGGTGTCAGTAATTGTAATATTTATTTTAAATAATAGTAGATTGTTTTACAAGTAAAGAAAAGTGATTGTTTTCTAGCGAGGTGAAAATAGATTGATTCACGAGCGAACGAAGTGAAGCGAGTGAATTAACTTTTCACGAGCTAGAAAATTCACTTTTCTGACGCGTAAAACATGCTATTTTTTTGTATCCTTAATGGAAAATGAAGAATGAAAGCAATAATCATTATTATGTGTAAATTATTTAAATTACTGTCATAGTGGCTTGTGCGAAAACATGGTAACCATAAATAAACAGTGAAAATTCTGACAGAAAATGGAATCAGAAAGTTTCTGTGAAGATTTTGCGAGTGAAAATCGTGAAATTGTGGAGGCCGCCAACGAAGCAACGTTAAATTTGCTACCAACAAAGTCACGGGAGAAATATGAAAAGTGCTATAACCAGTTTTGTGAATGGAGAGTAAGTCAACACGTGGAAGGTGTTGATGAAAACATTATGTTAGCATTCTTTTTTGGAAAGGTATAATAAATAGTTTGATGTGTTTTTAAATACATTTCAATTATTTGCATCTTTTTTGCAGTCCAAGATTCTAAAGGCATCATCCTTGTGGTCGACTTATTCGATGATTAAAAGCACCTTGCAAATACACGAAGGTTTAGATATTTCAAAATATAGAAAATTAATTGCGTTTCTGAAGAAACAAAATGAAAAGTACGAACCCAAAAAGTCAAAAGTTTTGACGTCTGGGCATGTCTTGACATTTTTGAATGAAGCTTCAAATGATTCATTTTTATTTCTGAAAGTGGCTTTAATTTTCTCTCTAAATGGTGCATGCCGCAGTGAAGAATTGCGATCACTGACAGTTGACGATATAGAAGAGACGGAATCGGTTGTCCTCGTAACATTACGTAATACAAAGACGAAGAAAAAACGAGTTTTCACTATAACTTCCGAAGCTAATGGAATTGAATTGTATAAGCAGTATCGGAAATTAAGACCAGAGAATATTAGTCATCGCCGATTTTTTATTTGTTACCGAAAGGGCAAGTGTACAGTGCAACCAGTGGGTATCAACACATTTTACGGAATGCCAAGGAAAATAGCTGAATATTTAAAACTTCCAGAAGCTAGCGGCTATACAGGTCATTGCATGCGTAGGACATCAGCTACGTTGTTAGTTGATCACGGAGGTAGTATTTCCGATTTGAAAAGACTTGGGGGATGGATTTCAACTTCTTCCGCCGAAGGATATATTGAAGACTCTATCACAAATAAAATTCAAACATCAAAAAAGATCTTCAGTACTTTGAATCATCAACAGAACATGTCAAAGCATCACCCCCCGTCTCCTAAATTGATCAAGTTGATGGAGCAACAGCAAATAGATTTGGAACAACAGTTTCAATCAACTTCTTCAAGCGTCGATTTATCAACGAGAGCCACCTCAAGTGGACTATCTTTTCATAATTTAACTAATTGTACAGTAAACATTTACCAAAATAAATAAAATAACTAACGAGTAAAGTGTTGTTGCTAACGATTAAAGTGTTGCTAACGATTAAAATAGCAGTTTACTTTATTAATATCTACCTATTCAAGTTACAGTTTTCCATTAAGGATACAAAAAAAATAATTGTTGTTCTTCGTTAAGGGTTTTTTTATTTCTCTAGTGAAATAATTTTTTTGTCTTGTCGTAACTTGTCGCTTAAGTTCACCCACACTCATTCCAGTATTTGCCATGATTGTTGCAGAAGTCCGTCGAAACGCGTGGCATGTGTATTTTTTAGCGTCTGGAAGCTTTAGATAGGTTGCAACAAGAAACGGACCTTGACCAAAAGTATTCACTCCGACAACCTGCCTGATACACCTGCCTTTGCTGTATTTTAAGAACACTCTATCGGTGGGCACCTGATCTGGGCGCAATGAAAGATACTTCTTGAAAATTTGAACGTATGGTATCTCAAAATCATCAATTTTCTACCTTTTTCAGTCTTACATGGTCGAATAGTAATTAGCAAAATAGACCCTTCTTCTTTAAGATCATGATCTACGCATCAGACATGCGTAGGTCACATATTTCTTGCCTTCTGCACGAGCCAAATATCCCACAAATAACTACAACCTGAAATTAGAAATATTACTGTCAACATTTTGTGAAAGCTGCCAAATCAGTACAAACCTTCAAAAATAAAAAGGTATTGTCAAGTGCTGTAACGAAAAATTTGCGTAGTTCCTCTTCTGTAAACACCCAAGACTTTTTAGCCTCATGTCCTTTGTTTGTGCTTTTCATAAAAGCATGCAGTTTATGAAATGCAGCAATGTTCACCCCGTGTTTGATTCGCAGCATCGTTTGCAGTTTGGAGTGGATGCACCACATTGATGACGACTTGTAAAGGCTTGACTATAATGAAACTTCGTTAAATGATTGCTGTTTTTAATAATTAATTCCTACCTACCATTTTATTCATATATGCTTGGAAAATCTTTCGTATTCCTTGACATACGCTGCTTTAGACTTATCGGGAATTAACCTCTGTTGGACTTGTTCAGCTAACAATCTAATTACAGATGAATTATCCTCGTTTTCAGTCATTTTATGATTCACGAACACACATTTCACAAATCAACAAAATAGTAAATATAATACCAACGAAAGAAAACAATTCTTAACAGCAACGATTGGGATTTCAATTTCATTTTTATAATTTTCAGACTGTGGTGCAGGTATAATAAAAAATAGCGTATAATACACGTGTATAAGCGCCTTTAACGCACTACTCCGTTAAAAGGAACTCGGCTTCGCCTCGTGCTTTTAAACTCGTCGTGCGTGCTTTAAAGGCTTGCTTATACACTTGTATTATAATATACTATTAACTCACTAGTGAATTAAAACGGTTTTAATTCACTAGTGAATAATAGACTGCTTATAAGGGTTACTATGGAGTTCATAATGTCACTGTATACTGTCAAAATTGAATAAAATATTTAATTGATTTATAAACGCTGAGAAATGAACATTGAAATAGTCAATTCAAATCTTCAAGAATGAATTCAGAAAACGTTCCTAGAAAACCAAAATATTGCAACGTTCTTTTTAAAATAATAACAAAAATGCTGTTTAAATCGTCTATTAATAAAGAAAATAATATTTACAATGCACTTAATTAAAAACACTATAACTATAAACTATTTAACAAACTATTTTAAATGCTAGGTATTTACAAATTTATTTGAGGACTTATTTATATAGAACTGTTTATGTATTACAATAATTATTAACAATTTATTCAGAGTATTTATTCAACACGACGCCGGTTAAACATTAACTGAACTCCTTCTACTCGCGAATTCAATTTATGTCTTTCATACGATGACTCATACATCTAGAATGTTCGATGACGTGTTGATGAGTCATACATGCAGCTGTTTATAAGTGACGTCCATGAGGCGTGTCGATGAGTCATACTCGCAGGTGTTGATTGATGAGTCATACAGTTGATGACTCATACACCTGGAATGTTTGATGACGTCATATGTGGGTTTACTATTCGTTACAATATAATCTGGTACTTAACTTCCCTTCATTATCAAAAAATATAAGTAACTTTTAAACTTTTATAGGGCACAAACTTTTATTGTAGTAGTTTATGTCATTTTACAGAGAAAATCTGTCACACGAAAACACCGATACACCTAAAATGAAAAATCGAATCCATTAGAATTTTTATAAATCGCTGGATGCTGCATTTTCAAGAAATTGATTAAAAAAGCTACTGGATGCGTTTTAAATATTAAACTCCAACGAAGACAAATTTTTAAATATTTTCGTCGTATAATTAATTATTACAGTTTTCTTGACATTTTAATTTAAAGTGTAAGTGAAAACTGCTTAGTTAAGCGTGACGGCTAACGAAGGCTTTTAGGTAGTTAATTTGCTAATAGGATATATTCTAAGGCTGCCAAAAGTATAAGTTTTTTGTATTTTTATAATTGACTTATTAAATGAATCTGATGCAAACAACAGTGGTTTATTATTATTTTTTTTAGCAAAACTCAATTACATCTTCAACCAAAATCAAATTATTTATTTGGTTGATTTCAACAACCATTTTTGTTCTGTAGTTTATTATGATAAACTTCAGACAAAAAACAATCCTCCCCTTATAAAAGAAGCTTCGTTAGGATGTTTCTAGTAAACTATAATTTTAGTTCCTTCCCTTGTGTGTAGTAATAGGCGTAGGCCATAAGGTGTGTTTGTGTGTGCAAGTTCTATAAAAAAGTGTATAAATCGAGGGAACAATTTGATGAGTTTATAGGAGTCGTGTAAAAGTTAAAACGAAATTCTTCAGTCGTGTAAAAGAAATTTTCCGCAAACCTGTCAATGTTCCCCGGAGGAAGCTTCGTTATCTCAAAAGACCTGCGGTATTGAAAAGTATGCAGAGGGAGCTCGCTTATCAAAACATAAAATAGAAAGAAATAAAATCAAATGATCAAAGCTGAACCATCACGTTGCGAAATGTAATCAAACATAAGTGCGATCGTATTGATGTCAGCTTCTTTTGAATTTCATAAAATCCCCCAGTTTGAAAAACAACCCTCTTGAGAAAAAAAATTGAATATAAATTTAAATTATTTGTATTATATCTGTTTTCCTCTCAAAATACCATGTTACCAATATAATTTAAATTGGTATAATTCCATTGGAGACGTTCAATTATATTCGTATGCTGAACAAACTGGAAAATATGTTTTATAAAAGAACTTTATTACATCTAGAGATTTTCTTTTAACGACGCTGTAATAAAGATAAAATTCTGTTAGGATAAGCAGGATGTGTCATTTATTTCCCATTTCGGCATTATCTCGCGGATAACTAAGATATCGGGTTTTACGATTACTCTTGACACAAAAATGACTGACATAAGTTTTTATTTTCAAGACAAGTACAACAAAACAATTATGTTTACATGTGGTGTACTTTCCTGCCATATGTTATGAATGTTGGTTGACGGCTATAAAAGTGAAGGAAAGATTAGAATTTTATTACCTGTTAATATCAAAGTAAAGTAAATTTTACTTATCAAGATAAATCCGTATTTTGTAAAAATAATACTCTTTTTGTAATTTGTGGAATATACAACAAAGTAAATATGAGGTTCAACATCAGGCTCCCTAGCCCATAGCCTAACGATTCTCATGTATCTTGTTTTGGTACTGTACGAGGGTGGTCCCAGAAGTACCCGACCTGACCAAGAGGTGGCGGCAGTTGTTTGAAAATATCACTGTATTGGAAAGTACGCAGTCTATAAAGCATATGTTTCAAGTTTGAAAGCGCCACGTTGTTCAGTATTTGTTTGGCAGCCATCAATAGTGAACGTTGTCAGTGAATTTGTGAAAATGGAGAAAATTGGTCATCGTTATGTGATACAATACTTTTATTTGAAAGGCCTCAGCCCAACCAATATAAAAGCTGAACTGGGTTCTACTCTGGGTGAGTCTGCTCCTTCGTTTACAACAGTTAAATTTTGGGTAGCTGAGTTTAAACGAGGCCGTACGAGCTGCCAAGACGAGCATCGCAGTGGTCGACCAAATGAGGTGACGATTCCAGAAATGGTGAAGAAGATCCACAAAGCGGTACTTGATGATCGTCGACTGAAAGTGCGCGAGCTAGCAGACATTACGGGCATTTCAAAAAGTGCGGTACATCGAATATTATCTGAAAATTTGGACATGAGAAAGCTGTGTGCAAGATAGATGCCGCGTTTGCTCACACTCGAGCAAAAACAGTGTCGTGAAAATGTTTCAATTGAGTGTTTAGCGAAGTTTCACAGCAACAAAGCAGAATTTTTGCGCCGTTTCGTAACAATGGATGAAACATGGTTCCATCATTTCACACCCGAGACAAAAGAACAATCGAAACAATGAACTCAAAAGGGAGAACCGGCTCCAAAGAAGGCGAAGACCGTTTCATCTGCAGGCAAGGTTATGGCGTCGGTTTTTTGGGATGCGCGTGGAATAATTTTTATTGACTATCTCGAAAAAGGAAAAACTATCAACCAGTATTATGCAAACTTATTGCAACGTTTGAACGAAGAAATCAAGCAAAAACGGCCGCATTTGGCTAAAAAGAAAGTGTTGTTTCATCACGACAACGCGCCAGCTCACAAATCCGTTATTGCAATGGCCAAAATTATTCAATTAAAGGTTGAATTGCTACCTCATGCACCATATTCGCCAGATTTAGCCCCCTCGGATTAGTTTCTGTTCCCAAACTTGAAAAAAATGGCTCAGTGGTCAAAGATTTTCCAACGATGAAGAAGTTTTTCCAAAATTTTTGTGTTTTCTTTGTTGGGTCGGGTACTTCTGGGACCACCCTCGTAGTGTGCTGGGATAATAAAAAACTGTTTAAGTATTTATGAGAACTTTATTTTTTATGGTTTGGGGGTGTTAAATCAATGTGTTGATTATGGATATTATTAAAATTATTTCTCCATGTTTACTTACGTTACCTTGGATACTGACCGCTATCCAAGGCACGCTATAATCACCATAGTACCAAATTTAGCTATCATTTAAGTGAGGTTAATGTGCGATTTATCTTACTTTTATATGCTTTTTCTATGGGATACGGGACTATGGGAGAGAAGTGGGTTCCGTTGTTAAAACCTACAAATAACAATTTCTTTAAGACTTCTCTTTAGAGAAGTTCCCATTATTCAGTGGCACAGGAAGTGTAAAATGACTGGTATTGCTGAATCCTACATACATAATATACAGGGTGTAACAAAAATGGTGGGCTAACTATACACAGGGGGCTCCAACGACTTAAAAAAAGAAAAGGAAAAAAGTTTATATAAATATACGTCCTAAAATGGTTCATTAATGAGTTACTTGAAAATTCTCAGTTTTTTATTCAAAAAGACAACAGAAAACACAGTTGTTGAAATCATAATAAATTTTCAAAATGATCTTCACGGGCAGCAACTCACTGCTGAGCTCGTCGAATCGTGGACTGCCTTACGCGCTCAGAAATTCCTGGTGTGAATAATGGCATCAGGGTTTTCATCTTGCCGCTGATGTAAATTGTGAAAATTGACGATACCATCTCTTGTAAAGCCAGCTTCATCAGTAAAGAGCACAAATAGCAAAACGAGAAGATCGACAGCGCATGTTTCTAACAACCACGCACAATAAGCTTCTCGTAGTGGGAAGTTATTCTCACTAAGTCCCTGTACTCTTTGCACGTGGTACGGATACAGTTGATTGGTTCTTAAAATCCGCCACACAGTCATATGATCGACACTCTCACCAGCTTTTCGTCAACACGATCTAACGCACGTTCTTCCAAGTTCAGAGTTCTTGTGGTCTATGGTCTGCCGCGATCTCGGACTACAGGTTTGAATGATCATGTTTCCCTTAATCTAGTATGAAGCCTTTCGAAAGTTTTCTCGTTTGGTAAAGGTTGGTTTGGATAATTGTCTGCGTGAAGTCTTCTAGCTTCCCAAACTATTACAATGTGCCAAACCATTCATGTCGGACATTTCTTTGAAAGAATGATCTTCCATTTTTGCGTGCAATGAATTAGAAAACAATACTAATGACTTAAATGGCTTAATCAACTGCCACGAATGAAAACAAGAAGCAGGGATTACCTACTTGATAATGGTCTTAAAAGCTTAAATGCGTGTAACCAGTGAATTTTTTAAGAATCAATTTTTAGAAATGGGTATTATTGTACAAGGTCAATAATGCAAAAGGAATAGACAAGGATGAAATATCCCATTTACATGAAGAAAATCCAATGTTTTTCTTTTCCAGGCTGAAACATAGGATGAAGAACAAGGTACTATTGTCTACTGTATCATCAGACAAGAGATTAGTGAATTTCGGTATCAGAAATTATAGGATAGAACGACATAATTGAAGTGTTGCCTAAACATCAGGCTGGAGAGAGCAGTAAAATTTATTAAATTTTAAATAAACTTTATAAAGAGATTTTAAATATTAAGCTATATAAATACACTGCAAAAAGGATAGGTCTTACGGCAGAGAAAATAGAACCGTCACAGCGTCTATTACCTTTATTAGTACCTTTACTACTTGTAATACACTTCTTACATCTAAAAACTCACTAAATATTATTAATTTTACAAAGAAACGTTGCACCTTTCTATTGACTGTGATATACTTGAAGAGTTTAAAACACTCTCCAGAAAAATCTTACAATTATTACATAGAATCCAATGATCTGTTGAACTGGAGTGGGGAATGAATAAACGAAATGCTATACCGATTATCTATATATTACAGCACTACAGGCCTTCTAGGCCCATGGCTTAGTTTTATGACATTTCATTTTACATTCCATCATTCACTTTTACATTTTTAAATTTTACATTTTACATTTCGTTTTACATTTCACAATTCACATTTCACGTCTTGAGTTTTAAGTTTTACCTTGTACATTTAAACCTGATATTTGACATTTTACATTTGAAATTGACATATGGTATTTTATTTCACAATTCGCATTTGACATTTTACCTTTCATATTTCCCTTTTCACATCTCACATTCACCTTTCACCTTTCACATTTCACATTTCACATTTTTGCGTTTTACATTTCGTTAACTTTACTAACAACTCTTCTCCATCTGACTCTGTCTCTTGCACTGCTTTTCCAATCTTCCACTCCTGCCCTTTCCACATCCGCTACCACAGCGTCCAGCCACCACTTTTTTGGGCGTCCTTTTTTCTTTTTTCCACCGGTCCCTTCTTCCAGTATCCTCTTCGCATGTCTGTTTTCCGGCATGCGGCTAATATGACCTAGCCATCTTACCCTCTGGGCTCTTATGAACGCCGTTATGGATCGGTCACCATAAATTTCCTGTACCTCTTTATTAGTTCTTCGTCTCCACTCGCCGTCCTCTGTTTTCACAGTATTTTTCTTAAAACCCTCCTCTCCCATACTTCCAGTTTTGCTTCCATCTGTTTTGTCATTGCCCATAATTCGCTTGCGTATGTTACGGATGGTCGTACTATTGTTTTGTATATTCTTAATTTCGCTGCCCTAGAGATTTCTTTTGTCTTAAATATATTACTGATAGCACCTACCGCCTTACTACCCCTTGAAGTTCGTTTTTGTATTTCTACACTCTCATCTACGGTACTTGTTAGTGTTACTCCCAGATAATCGAAGCTATTTACTTTCTCGAATTTATATTCCCTTCCTTCCACCTTGAAACTGACCTCCGTTTCTCTCCCACTGTTTTCTCGCATCTCCATATACTTCGTTTTCTTCTCATTTACTGCTAATCCATATGTTCTTGCCGTGCTTTCCAGTTTACCAAATACTGTTCCTAACTCCTTTCTTGATCTTGTAATTATAGCTAGGTCATCTGCATATGCAACAATCTGATGTCTTCTCTGGTAAATTATTCCACCTGTTTCAACACCACTTTCCCTCAATATTGCTTCTAGGACAAAGTTGAACAGTACCGTTGAGATAGGATCCCCTTGTCTCACACCTTTACTTCCGATGACACTCTCTGTTAACCGGCCATCTATCAGAACTTTGCTGCTTGTCCTCATTAATGTCATTTTTACTAGATTTATAAGTTTCGCTGGAATCCCCAGTTTTTAAGTGCCTCGTATAATTTTCTTCTGATGATCGTATCATACGCTTGGCGAAAATCGATAAACAGTATATGCAGCCCGATTATCTATGCTAAACTATATAAGACAATACATTGGAAACAATATGCACCCTTCTACTGGAACGAAAAGTTGTACATCATATATCATTAATATTAGTGTACATTATGCATCAGTGTAAAACGTCGAAATAAAATGATTACGCCATCCTCTTTAAATTTTATGACCAGCGAGAACGAGTTTATTTTTCGCATGTTGCTTCAAAAGAAGCTTCATTTAAAAAGTTCTCTGATAAAACTTATATGCAACCTCCAGGAGTCACTACAGGTAATCATATTGGCCACAGGGCCTCAATTAAAAGTCTGAGCGTCTGGAATGAAGTTCTGCCAGTCTTTTGATGTAACATACCAATATGACAGAGGGCGGTTGCTAAAATGAATTTCCAGATCTAGTTAATATATTTCCTGATGCCGAAAGGTGACCTTTGTTGAATCCTGAAGTTTACAGAGATTTCTTCCAGGGAACTATCTGAACGATGCTTGCTCTTAGTCACCTCGAGAAATATTAACTCGGCTAACGCGGCCCTGATCATTCCCTAAAACACAAACGGCTCATGTCGAATACAATGCACTAAACTAGACTTTCTTTTAACACTGCTCGAAAAGTAGTTCTTATGATTTTATGAAGATATTATTTGTGTAGGTAACAGAAGATGTCTAGCGAAACGCGAAGTTACGAGAAAGTAATAGTTGAAGGGCAACAAAATCACCCACAACCACCTAAAGCTTCCTAAACAATAACACTACCTTTATTAATCTTAATAATTTTATCGGAAATAAAAATGTTTCTCTTTATTACTTGCTTTCATCTGATACCTAAACGAAAACAAAAAGGCGCGTATCCAACATAATATAATCTATAAATATTTGGTAATACTAATTTTTTGTCAAAATCAAAACACGGGAAATACATATTTGTGTATTAAGATCGCAAACTAATTGATTTCTGATCGAGAGTGAAAATTGATACTCGGCGTCAAGCGAAGGATCTTCTCTCGACATTGTACTAGAAACCCACAAGGTTTTCTACGACATTAAGAATACTAAAAAAATATCAATAAAGGTAGTACTGTTGTTTGTTTTGAGGAAGTTTGTTTTTTTGCGCGTTGTCCATTGAGACATACGTAAAAGTGCCAATTTGTAAAAGCTAGTATATGCCAAAGTGTAATTTTATCAATTAACCCTTTTAAACATTGCTCTTTTATATATTTAGTACGTACTACATGTTTTAATTTAATTTTAAATAAAACAATGACCATTATTTAGCCCAGAGTGTTCTACCACATTGTACTTTTATGAATTGTTCTTAGATGTCATTTTCGATAAAAACAATCGAAGGTTTTCAATCAGAGGCTTAGCAGCGCAGTATTTTCAAAATTTTTATAATTTTATCCAAAGAAATCGACTCTTTTGCATACTAAGCAGGCGTATTTTTCACTAAGCTCTGCGTTTTTTCCTTTCATTTCAAAGGTGCCAGAATGTGCCGGATGCACAGAGAAAGATACAGTTCTATAATTTAACAGTATTTAAATGTGAAAATAAGATAAGAAAACTTACTCTTACTCAATGCTCTCTTAGTGCGACTGTAAGTATGAGGCAAGCTTTTGGCCATTCTACAGTTCTAAATATTGCACATTTGTTAGACTTATATCACAGAGAGGATAGAAGGTTTTAATTTTACATCATTAATGGAAGAAGAATTATGAACTATGAAAACTTCTAAATAGTATAAAAAGGATATATACCGCTTTCACAAGCTCCAGAATTAGTTAGTAAATTTAATAAGTTTCTAAATAACCAATATAGACTTGATGGGATAAGTTTATGATCTGCTATCCATCACAAGCAAGGTCTTTGAAAGAGTACTTACTAAACAGATTATATGCTGACTATGATTGCTTAACACTTACTATCCAATCCCAAAAGAAGACAACTTGACATAAAATTCCGACAAGTACAATGGGTTCTCTGCAGAAAATCAAAGTTCTCATTTAACAATAAATTGCTGCTATATAAAACTATACGAAAGCCATATGGTCGTACGGTCTCCAACTCTGTGTATGTGAGAAACCGTCATCGATCAGTATCATACAAATATTCCAATCCAAAGCAATAAGGGTCATTACAAACACCCCATGGTACGTGAGCAACCAGACACTTCATAATGACCTGAAGATTCCCTTTGTCGCAAGTGAAATACTGAGAATGACTAACTCCTACAACAAGCTGATAGAAAACCACGAAAACGACCTAATAGATCAACTGCACACCAATGGCTCAAAACCACAAGAAGACTGCACAGAGCATGTTCCCCGAACTTACTACACCAAAGAAACAAAAACGGTGAAGAAGAAACGTTACTTCCCTTGCAAACTAATAACTTACAGTACATTTACTTAATTCTCTATATAGATGTAGATTTTAAATAAGCATATATTGTCAATAAAAGAAACGTATATTTCTCCTCTACTAGGCTACCTGTAGATTAATGAAGGAGACTATTTGTTTTTTTCGTGTAAATTCAATTATATTTGTCTGGTTCTGCAACCTGCTGTTGGCAACATTGTTGCAAACAAACATTATAATTTGAAGAGTGATCTACAGTATTAGAGTAATCTAGATTATCAGAGTCATTATTTATTGTTACTTTAAAAAGTGAACAGAATATTGGGGATGTAAGCATATTATAAACTTTGAAAGTGGGATGGAGCTGGGAAGAAAGAGAGATGTTTGCTAGTGGCACGCGGACTGGTAGTGTTAGCATGTTTTTCAAAAAATAACATTTTCTACATTTAATTGAACATTTTCTTTACAATTACCCGTAAAAATATACTTTACTCTTCACTAGTATTTCACGAGTCTTGCATTTTTCTTGTTCTTGTCGTGTTCTTGCACAAATTGCAAGACAAGAATAGCAATCAGTTCCGCAAGACAAGACAAGAATCTTTTCTGCAAGAAAAGTGCAAGAATAGCAAGATTTCTTGCATTTTTTTGCAGTCTTGCTAAAATTCAGGTTTTGAAAAGATATTGGTATGTTTGAATTATTATTGGCAGTGTTAGTTTAGATATATCATGAATTTATAATATATTTTATTTATTTATTTAAAAGCTGTATAAATAAAACAAAAAGATATAAAAACAATATATAACAGTACATTATATTATAAAGAGCTGAAGTAAGACTTTATGCGGCTCATCTATAGTTGCTGGAATCGCTGACGCTCGTCCATCAGACCAACAGATTCGCCGCATAAAGTCGCTTCAGCTCTGCATAATATATACTATTTTTTCTTCAAAAGTTCAAACGTCGACAATAGAAAAATATTTAACGAATTTTAATTATTTAGAGAATGAGCTACAAGATTTTATAATAATTTAGTTTTAGAGAGCTTTACTAGGGTTTCAATGGCAGATGATGGCCGTGATTATCTGCCGCTCGTGAGCGGCAGTAAAGTGATTTAAGTGCCATGGCAACCAAGTGACATTTTAGCTTTGTCAAACCAGCATTATAATGTCACACTTCACTGACGTTTTAAGAAAAATATTTTTCTATTACACTATTACACATATTTTCTAGTGTGGTGACTAATAAGATATCAACATTTAGGTGATTAGAAATTACGTAATAACCTAAAAGCTAAAACAGTAAAAGAAAATATTACAGAAACGTAATTAAACGCCTAAGTTTGGTTTTTTATATAATTACTAGCCATTGAAAACGTCAAACCAGGAATTAACGTACAAAGGCTTCACCATTTTCAAAAAACCAGAGTAGACATTTGTATGATTGCACTACACTGTCAGTATCTTCGCCATCTTACCCATCTATCTTACCCATTTATAAGCAAAATATTCGTTTCGTTCTCTGAGCTATTTATCTGTCCTTAAATGTGTTCTTGCCTGTGTTAAATGTTTTATCGATATTGACTACGCTGTATTGGTCCATACGTATGCTACGCGAACTCCAATTGATTATTGACAATGAGGTTGTGATTCATTAACAGAATGGCACAGCTAATTAACAGCTAAAGTGCAGCCGAATTGCAACAGTCTAAGAATTCCAAGAAAATCAAGAAACGGAGAAGTCCCGTCGTAAATTCCAACTGCAAACATGCAAGACAAGAAAATGCAAGAGTCTTGCAAGCAAGGCAAGATTTTTGTTTGCAAGAATAAAGCAAGACAAGCGTTTATTAGAATTCTTGTCTTGTCTTGTTTTGCAAGACAAGACAAGAAGTAGTCGTACAAGATAAGAAATCTTGTCTTGTGAAACACTACTCTTCACTTTCTTCTACATAGATAGGCCAAAATTTTATAAATAATACTTTTTTGATTTAGACTTTCGCTTTGAAAATAAGGCGATGTAAAGGCTGCAGATTTATTAAAATTGAAACGGATTTCGATGCAGTTTGGACCGAAATATGCACTTGTTTGTAGTATTTGGCCCCATAAGCGCCAATGTCATTTTAGAAAATCAAATCATTATAAAAATGTATACGTTACAAAATTATTTTTGAATTTTATACAACATAATGTTTCTCTATTTTACGACCATGTACATATATCAAATTTCGAGTTTACTGCCCATTTCCATGATCCGATTTTTGACAAATTTCGGTCAAATTAAGAACCATTAGGACCTAAGCTTCATTCAGGCCATTCAGTATTCTTAACGATGTATCAAATTCCGCAAGATTCATTTCATTTCAGTATATCCATGACATTAAGAAAATTAAATAAAAAAATTGGTAACTTCAAAAATTGTAAAAAGCATTGTCTGTAATTAATTCTATATTCATCCGTAAAATTCAGTAAAGTTTTAAAAAGTAGTTAAAATTTTATTAATGATAAATACTTCTCAAATTTTTAGAACCCACGGCGAGAGATTTAAAATAGAAATCTTAAAAAATGAAAAAGTTTTAAAAGAAATTTCCTCTTAATAAGGTATTTGAAAAATATTACGAAAGATAAAAGTATTAGCGATACTTTTAGCTTGAAAAGCTCCAAATCTACTTTATTTAATTTTATATACCCTCGATGAAATAACATTTTTATAATAACAGATGCAGTTCTTTAATTATGTCTAGTACTTTAACGATAAAATTCTCAAGAGAAACGTGATGTAAATACAGATCTTTGTAATTTCACCTTAATCTCAGCTGGGTGAAATATTGCGGCATTTCCTACAAGTCTTATATATATCTACTAAGATTTCGATTAAACACTGCTTACCAAAACGAGAAGGGCTGTCATGACTTATCGCGTTTTCTCCCAATTTATGATTTTACTGGAAAGCAAATAGGAAGTGTAAAAGCATTCTGTACATATAAGTACAACATAGTGGAAACTACTAAATGCTAGAATAGTTCCGGAATAATACTTCCAACATAATTATATTAGAGAATCCATTTCCACAATAAAAAAGTTTAAAATAAAGATGAATTTAAATTTTCTTGCTTGTAATTTGTAAATAGTTTGCAAATAGTAGTAACTATTTTTCTGTTGTCCGCTAAACACAAAAGATGTCGAGTTTTATTATTAAATTGCAAATCAAAACGATAAAATTTACGTAAAATACTCACCTTCGCAATACATCAGTGATTTTGGAGAAAAGAATTTAAAATAAAAGCGGTTTGCTAAACAATAAACCTATTCTTTTCCAGAGAATAAAAAACCTATTGCCAGTATTTTTTGTATTACTCTAAAAGCTTATATTTTCGAGGAGATAATGAAAAATAAAAAAGTTACAGGAAAGAAATGCTCCACCAGTTGTTTTCAAGAGACCACTGTTACTTCAATCTGAATTTCTCATTGGTGTTTTTCTACTACTCAGTATTTAATTTATGTGCACTTTAATGCTGTCTAAGTTTGTGATTTTACTTAAACAAAGAAAAATTGTTTTGTGCTGCATATCTCGGTATTTAGAGAAACTCATAATAAATAATGGAATAGCTGTAGTTGGATAACTGAGATAAATGATAGCTTCAATATTACGTAAATATTCTAGAATCCGTATATACCTACTCGTATAGTAGATACAGTTTCAAATCGGAACTTATTTAACTAAAATATGAAACGGAAATAGAATCTACCTTATAAAGATATGTTGAGTTGAAGATTTCCACATTTAAAATGAAAATAGCCCTTAAAGGCATTTATGTCATTTAATAAGTAGCTGCTAAATTATTTTGTAAAAGTGCAATTTTAAAATATACTATATCATATTAGTATAATACTTTGCACAGAAATTGCTACAAGATGTTAAAATAAAATAAATAATTATATAATTATTAGAAATAGTTGTATGATAGTTACCTATTTGCTGGTTGCGTTAGAACAGTTTATACAAGACATGAAATATTACGAATGAAATAGGCTCACCAATGGAATAATTCAAATTAAATTATTCGACTATTTTATTAGAGCCGAAATATGTGAATTCAGACCAATATATACAGGGTGATTCAGAAATAAATGATATGCTTTAAAAGGTAGGTAGAGTTAAGTTTAGTTTAGAGCTAATTTACCTTGACAAGTATAGGTCAAAAACGAAGTTTTTCAGAAAATTAATTTTCAAGTTTTATTGAATTTTTGGATCCTGTCCTGACCTAGGATCATTTTGGATCCAAAATTAAACTTTAAAATTCATTTTCTTGAAAACTATTCGTTTTTGACCTATACTTGTCAAGGTAAATTAGCTCTACTGCCTCTCCTCTACCTACCATTTAAAGGATATCAGGTATATCTGAATCATCCTGTATATTGAACGCCTTACTAGCTACATACTAGTTTGTCAGAAGACGCAGGAAAACAGAGAATAACAAAAACGATAAACATTAAATTCTAGACAATTAAATTGGACAAAATTAAAAGGAAACTGTACAATATTTCTAAAATAACTACAATTAAGCTAACAATTGCTAACTTATTGAATCTATGATAAAATAAATTACAACTAAAGAAAACAAAATAAATGAAACTTATTACTAGCCACCAAAACTAAACTACTAAAACGAGGTCGTACAAGTTGTTAATTTAGCGGACAAAACACAAAAAAAAACTTTTTATGATTTATTTGAATTTGAATTATTATCTATGTGAAAGCCGAAAATATGATTTCTGAGAATATATACAAAATTTTTTAAAATTTGGATAACTAACATATATCGTTGTCTAAAGTTCCCCGCGACCCAAACTTCAGACCTATCACAGAAATATCTTTTACTTTGAATTTATCTTTATACAATACAACAAGTAAATCGGGCACGGCTGTACACATGCAGTACATACAATAGTGCAATACATTACGATCGCTCGCAGCCCACTTAGTACCGGCCTATATACGATCTTCATTCAATCGCTGAACCTTCAACATCTCCCTGTAGAGACTTTTCACTTATTTAAATTAAGCTCGAGTGTTGCGGATATTAATCGCAAAGACTTACTAATTTGAAATAAAATACAGGAATAAATAAACGACCTAGAGGGCTCCACTCAAATTGTCTGGTATCAATAATTCAAAAGAAACGATGGAATTTACAATTTGAGAAAAGATTACCATCTAAGTTACCTTAGGTTCTTTAGATTTTATTGACTCGAGTTTATCTTGGTTGAAACGGCCACAAATAATTTTCATAACGAGCTACAACCAGAGAGTAGCAATTCTAAACTTTGTTTATCAATGTGAAATAAAAAAAATATTTTATAAAAATTACATTCCATAATTCGGTTAACAAACAGAAACAGCATTTAATGATTATCTGGCACTTATTAGCATTATAAAATTTTACAATCATAGATACATTTCTATTTAAATTTCTAAACCAATAAGTTTTCTTGCAATCGTGAATGAAATTTCAAAAAGTTTAATTACGAATAACTTACAAAAAGTATGTTTGACGGATGTAATTCTATTATCCGTATATTCTTGCTTTAACGTCAATCTTCCTTGGAACTAATAGATAAAGGTTTGACTCGCATTAAACAAAAACTAGTGATCACAAATAACCCAAAGAATCATACTCTCCAAATTGTAGTTGTCGGAGCATAGCAGCTTCACTGAACCCTTTACATAAAGTAAATCTTCGGACGTTGCAATAATTTTTATTATTATTGGCCGTGTTTTAAAGATGCTACCAAAACAATGATCAGGACTGTTATCTAAACTGATTTAAAAATGCGCTTATATTAGTTATTCTTCTAAAAGAATTATAAACAATAACTCGTCAATACTAAAATGCGTAACTTTCAAAACAAACATTATCCAGTAACTTCGGTAATTTCTAAAAAGGACACCCCAACTTTAATCGGTACTAATCCAGTAAAGACAAATTCTCGAATTCTTCGAAGCGAACTACGTTGTGCTATTTATTCACATCGTTAATTTAACTCCTTATAAGAAGGGGAACCCTCGGCAGATTACTATAACAGAAACTTCTACAAAAATGGTCCAACATTCTATCCACAGTACGATACGAAAACGACAAAAAATCTCTTAAACATAAACCCAACTAGTAAGACAATCCGACAGGACTTCGTTTAGCAAAACACGAACAAATTCATCGTCAGCGTCAACGGTCTTCTAGAGTCTAGACGAAAAGAAGCCCGCGGACGCGTACTACGTACCCCTTCACGTCTATCAGTCCTATCGGACTTGACTGTCCCCGCCGAACGAGAAATTGCGCATTACCTTTTAAGATTTACGAGAGGCTGTTGGTTCCAACCAACCACTAATATTCTTAACGTTAGTAACTACCAACGAATAATTTAGATGAATTTATCTCTAATATTTTATAAATGGTGCAGAAAGACATTGAACTCAAAAATCCGTACAAGTTGTTAAGAATCCAACCCTAACAATGTTTCGTAAAACATGAATAATACTTCTCAAAAGCAATTCGTTCTTTTATAAATCTTTGAAATTCCACGAAACTTGATGCAATTAAGACATTAGTTATCCAGAGTGAAATCATAAAATGTATTAAGTTTATATTAAACTGAATTTTATCGTTGCAAGCTAGCATTTTGTTTGTGCTTCAGATAATCTTAATCAGAATTGGAGTGTATACGCGACTAAAACACAATATTATCCTGTAGGAAATATATTTTGTTTACGCAAGTGCTAACTTGATTATATGTTAAGTTGGACACACTGCGGTTATAAGATTTTCTTGAACAACGAAAACCTTTTTATACTTTTAACTAAATTTAACTCAAAACGAGGCGGAATAAATATCCACAATATTGATCTCGTTTCAGATATTCCTGAGAATCTGGATCTGTTCTTTGTTTGAATGTGAATTACATAGGCTTTCATACTTCAATAGCGACTAAAATAAAGAATTTTCTTCCGTTTATTTATTGTTTCTAGCCCTATTTGGTGAAACTGCATAATCATGAAATACATAAAACTGATTAATAAAAAGTTTCATACATTTATTTTAATCTATTATAAGCTGTCTAGCTTAAGCTGTCATTATCAGAGGTAATATAAATATACACAAACACGTCACTAAAGTAAATACAAATTAGATGACTAGATAAAAATTATAATTTATATTTATATCACCTTTGTTTCTAGTTGTTGAAATACTTGTCAGGTTGATTAAAATAAATTTGTAGACTGATATCATGATTTTCTGTGTTACATGACCACGTATTTGAAAAACGTCAAATTGTAATTTTTTCAAATATTTTAAAGTTAAAGCATTGCCTAAATGGAAATTAATGAAAAGCTATGGTTAATCCTAGTAATGCGGTTGTCTAAACGTAAAACGTTAGGTTTTAAAAATATTAGTTTACTGCACCCTGATTGTATATTCAAGCATACTTCCGCCAGTTAATTAAATTACTAGTGTAGTTAAAAAGATTTTGCTATGCAATATAATATTTATGCAATATAAAAGTTAGTAAAACTAAATTACGTAATTTTATAAGCTTGTTTTTGACAGAAGATTTTTAAAAACTTAAAGTTTTAAAACTTTTCATCACTCCAAACTAGAGATGCAAACAAGCGCAACTACAATATATGTAAATCCAGGGCTGTCATAAACTCTCCCGATATGTCTTTTGTTGTACATTCATTTTAAGACAAAAGATAGATACGTGTTTCAACTGAGGCAAATTAAAATTGAAATACAACTAGTAATTTATGAAATCAGATCTCTTTACAGCTTTTATAAATCTTATACCGTGAGATCATTTAAATTTAAAATTAAAGTAGGCGGGAATTTTTTTATACGTTTGGCGATCCTGCCAATTGACTCGCTGTGTAAATTAGAGGTTATGCAATTTTATGTTCTAGATTAAACATTTTGGAGCGTCACTTTGACAATTCAAATCAAACTGTGAAGTGAACAGTTAGTGTTGCCAATCTAATTTAAAAATCACAGCCAACTTTAATTATAAATTCAAATGATCTCGTGGTATTAAGCATGTGAAAAGCTTTGAGTACATTTCTATGCAACAGAAGAGGATTACGTATTTAATTTAGCTTTTGTAGGTATTATAATTTATACAAAACTTTTTGTTATTCAATATTATAAAATAGAAGCAAAAGCATAGAAATATTTTCGTTCCAAAGAGTATTTTAAACCTGACAAAAGTAACGTTCCCTCTGTGCACAGAAGTAGTAAATACTTATGCACCACTTTTCTAATAAATAAAATTGTATGGAAATCTTGAAGTAGTGGATAATTAAATTTACATTTGTATTAATCTCCGAGATTAAAAGATTTATGATGTCAGTACCACTTCCTATTATAATCTTCTTTTCGGGCGATTTTTCTCGTCTAATAGTTTGAGGTTCAAATCTAATAGAATGATTGTTTGAAATTGAATTAGCAATTTATGAAATAAAAAAATTTACATTTAGTTAATTACATTTGCATTTAGTTAATACAGTTTTTTAATATCAAATACGAAAGTATTCTTATTGTGTAACTTTTTGTTTTTTTACACAAGATAAACAATAAAAACTATAAAATTATTCATACTTACTTTATCATACAATACTCAGAATATTCACCACGGCTTGAGATTTAGTTCTCTCTTACAAATTTAGTATTCAGGTCGTAGGTATTGGTTCCACAGTTGTATAAATTGTGAAAAGGAGTAGATAAAGGTTTCAGAACACAAATAATAACTCAAAAAGGGCGCCATCTGATTATTAAGCTTAAAAGTGTTTATTAGTATAAACAACCAATGATGTTAATTAAATAAGCTTAAAAAAATATTAAATTCACTAACCAGAAAATGTTCATAATTATATGGTTCCGTTTTTAGATCTTTAGTATAAACTGAAAACATTTATTAAACAACAAGAAAATAGATAAAAAGATAACAAAGCATTTGAATAATAAAACACACACGACATAGGTTTATTACAAGTAAAATCAATATTCATTTAATAAACATTAACCTCTCTAAGATAATTACACCAAAATAACTCAAAACAGATTTACATAAAACCTTTTAATTAGCAAAAGTAACCAAGAAATTTATTAGATTGGTCAAATAGAATTATTCAGCAAAATTTATTTAATTATTAAAATTATGTAAACTTGACTTCGTCGAAAAAATCAATAAACAAATATCTAAAGGATATTATGCAAATTAGATTAGTCTAAATATTATCAGCATTGATTATTTTAAAATCCTTTAACGTTAAAGACTTGAATTTCCTAAATGCTATAGAGAGCTCTCTTACTAATAAAAAATTACCAAGTTCCTTGTATAAAGGATTCTTAAACTAAACTGCAATAATAAACAATTTCTTATAAAGTACAATACCTTTCGTTTTTATCCAACTAAACTCGTAGAAGAGAAACAAAAACAATCCATTAGAAATTGGAAAATGGCCTCTATTTCGAAAGATCGTTGTTAACATTAACGTGGTCTCGAAGAGTTGATTTTCAGTAGCAGAATCCAAGGATGAGATTCAATTTAATTACTGTCATTTGCGCATATGATTTCACAAATAAGTTTGATCGAGCACACATTAAACAATCCAAGATTTTAAAATGTTTATAAGTTATAACGTATTCACTTTTATTCACAAAATAAAACGGTAATGTTCCTCAGAAATTTAAATATTCTTAATCACAAGTAGCACTTAATGCGTTTACATTCTTTGCGCGAAGTTCTAATTTACTGTGTTAATTTATAGGAGAACGAGAATCTGTCTTTAAATTCTGGATCAAATTTAAGTGGTTTTTCTTTATGATAAACTGCACTAGTCTTAAAACCAAACGAAACGAAATAATTGTTTTTAGTAGTTCTTCACCATAAAATGAACCACTATTGTTTATTCGCGATACAAAATTATAAATCTTTCAAACACGAATTAACGAAACGTAAATCCTTTCAAAACTTGCACTTTGCAACAAAATAACACTAAGACTGTACTGTACTGTATTTAGAATTTATTTTAATTCTAAAGAATTAATAAACTGTAATTCGATAACATTGATTGAAAATCAACCACTATTTATCGGAACTCAATCGAAAGACGTCCACACTCTAAGCTTGAGCGGGAGATTCTCTTCTTTAATTATTTAAACAAGAACGAGAATTCAATAATATCGACCTTCATTACTGGAAGATCAAACGAGAGACGTCCGCCACGAGGCACATAGATCCAAGATTGTTTTACGTGGGGTACCCGTGTTAACATACCCCCACGTTCCTTCCATGAGGAAGTGATTGGGATACGCCCAATCAGCGCGCAAGTTGCACAACCGGCAATCGTGCAATTGCTCCCAAATTAACTCACTGGTAGGAGCGAGGTTGCCTATCCACCCTCTACTAGCTAAGCGTTCACTAGTGACCGAGCAGTTGACTTAACACGCTGCTCACCCGCCGGCACCGGAGTACCTCGTCCAGCATAGGACTATTCCCCAGCTATGCCCTCTTGCAAAGTGGGACCATTGCCCGATCGAATCCAACCTCAATTGTGGCAGGACTTGGTTTTTAAGCGGTTTTGCCACCCCGATCTACCAATTTTAGGCTTGGTGGGCCCTCGACAGAGCTTCTTTAAAGTCTACACGTTCCAGACTCCCGGTGCGTACCCGATATTGGTGAAGTTGTCTTAATAGTGAGAGGCTATATATTCGCTTCAACTATCCTTAAGTGTAATGGCTTTCGGAGCTTCTCCCAATCACCGTACCCAGCTGCAGTCCGGATCAAAGGGTGGCCAGGACAGCTCCTAAGCACATTTACCTGGCGGCTTGCAGTTGCCCAGCACATGGGATGAACCTCACTTCTAGTCACCGCACTAGAGATTCCGTCAAACAGCGGGTTCCTTTGGTGACCATAAATGGCCTCGGGCAACAGCGGGTTCCTTTGGTGACCTTACATGACCTAGGTGATGCAGCGGGTTCCTTGGTGACCATGATTGCCCTCGGCCAAGTAGCGGGTTCCTTGGTGACCATAAATGACCTCCTCTCTTAGGCGAGATTCGAATCCGCCCACACCGGTGTCATCTACCAGGGCTCCCCCTGATCGGTATGAGTAACCGTCGAGAATTCTCACGAATTTCTCTACCACACACTTTATCTGACAGCTTCGTCCATTGCCCTTGATAGGGATAGGGTGGAAGGCAGCCAGTTCTAGGGGTGAACGTCGTGTGGTCTCCCGTTCACCCAACGGGGCCACGAGGCACAGGCCGGAAGCAAGTAAGTGACGCGACGCTACAACCCCAATCTTCGCGTTCTTATTTGCGCGTAGGAATATCAGCCAATAGCGAGGTCTCACTCACGAACAGTACTGATTTTTTCTAAGTACCCAATCAACAACGAGTCGCGTGTTTTGGCTTAACGAATCAGGGCACAGCAACTAAAAAGCAAGTATTGATTTTTCCTCTAAAACTGCGAACGCCTTGAATTATCATTTTTGTTAATCACTTATATTTTAAAAAGAATGCAAATTTGCAGAACCGAACTTAAGATTTTTGTAAATATAAATATAAAATTCTACATACTTGAGGCCGATAGAAAATGTACCGTTACAATTGTAAAAATTAAAAGATATTTTTCTACACAAAAAGTCATGTTTATTTGGAATTACTTATTTTAAGTTGATTGTCAAGCACTCTTTATAGTAAATGGTTGCATTATTATACATTTTTTTGTGTGAAATCTGTAGTAGAAGCAGGAGGAGAGTGAAACATTATTAGACCTTTCTTTCCATTCTTTGTAAAACTGTCGTTAGTACTGTTAACCAAAGCAAATGCTATCGAATATTTTCAATCTGAGTTAGTTCTTATCGTCTTTAAAAATGTATAATAAATATATATATATATATATATATATATATATATATATATATATATATATATATATATATATATATATATATATATATATATATATTAATTTTATCTAATATAACTGTGAGAGTCACAAAATGGGGCTTGCAAATTGAGAAACGGTAACAAGTTTTAACCGCAGTTAAATCTGTTGGCTGCCAGCTAATTAGTGTGAGGTCGTGGGTCTCACAAGAGGTCTTCTGTAATAGGCGCCAGAGTCGTCGAAAGTAGCTCCAGTGTTTGCCGACAAAATCTGAAAAGAACAACACATTTGTGACTACCACCAATGCGGTCGACTTTTCCCAAGTAGGTATCTCGATAGCTGTAAATATAAACCCCAAATAACACTCATACATAAATAATAAGTCGTCAGGTATGATACACGGTGCTTTATTATCAATTAAAACAAATTAACAGTTAAATCAATTAAGCGTAATATTTCTAATCAAGGTGAAATAGCCTTGGCAAAAATCATATGCAAGTTATTAATTCTTATATACATATTTGAACCGGGTGACAATTCATGCGAGTGGGACTAATTACTCTAAACCTAACTAAAACTCAAGTCTCAAGAACGTAACCAAAAGGTACAGTGAATTAACGCGAGTACCTGTGCTATAGATTGTGTAATCATTAACCTCAGATTTTAATTGTTTAACCATTCCATTACGGAGCAAAGTTATACGTATTCACTAACAAACATTCCTAACAATGTAAAACTGATAATATGTTATATATGAAATAGATACATAGATCTAAGTGCTATACGCACACTAGGAAAAACCATTTAACAAAAAATTATAATATACAAATACACAGCAATGTTTTATTTACAATAAAGGTATGCCAAACGTTATTGTTGTTATAAATAGTTGCTACAATAGAAGTGATTCACGATACAGTACAGGTGCATGTTCTTTCAATCTGAAGAGGAACGCCACTAACCAGGTTGAATGTAGTGTGATCCAAGGAGACAACCAGCAACCAAGTAACTGTACGTGGGCAAGAAGCTCAGCGTTTTATACAATTTTTAACGTGTTTTGCATTTTAAAAAACTTTTATCATTTCAAATTGTCTTGTTATTTTATTCGATTATTTTTAGCTATTATTATTATGTATCTAGGTTGTTCCATACTTATTTCTACCTCTTATCAATAGATTATTATAAGGTTATTTTAATTGTCTATGCTTAGAAACCTTTATTTTTAATGTTTACTAAAGTATACCTTGTATTAGGTATATTTTCCCTAAATGCAGGTAGCGGAATGTAATGATGCTTATGTCTAACAAAGATTTTCGTTGTTATATGGCATATGTAATTTAGATGTTTTAAGTAGTCATTTGAACGCTAAAATCAAATGAATAAAAATCTTAACAAGTTAAAATAACCTTTTTTATGGATACTATATACATAAAAGGATACTATAGTAAGTATCTTCGTGATAAAAATAAATTAGTACGTTTGTTAAAATAATTACTAGTCATCAACTAGTAGTAGGCGTCGAATATTTTGGAAAAGATGCTGAAGATGAACATAAACAGGATGTAGACATACCGGAAACCGAAGATAACAGCGATAAATACCAATCAGACCAGAAGAACTCTAAAAACTTGCATATATGAGATTAAAAGCTGCTTATAAATGGTTTATTGTATATTATAAATTGTTAATTAAATTAAAAGAAAAAACTTCCTGATGTTATATACCCGGGAACGAAGATCCATGTCCTCAAGCGGCTTTCATATCCATTTATGATACAAAAAAGGAACCGAAGTTTGTACGAACAGTTCACAGCACAATAGTTCACGAAATATTCAATATCGAAAGTTACATCCAAAATGGGGAAATATGAAAAATGGTCTTAGTCTCCACTGCACTGTATGAAGTAATTTCATGAAATATCTTCGAATTTTGCAGTTACATACCTGCCACGACGATTTGCGTGCATATACAAATCTTTAGATTACCTGGTAAGTATCCTGAAGCAGGCGCAAAAGGCGCAAATCTGACAGTGGCAGATCGATAAAAATAACACTGAAAAGTATTGAAAATGTGAAGGAACGACTAGATCAATTCTTTAGAAAACCTATTTGGAAGCTTTCGCAGCAAAGAGGGCTGCCATATGGCACTTATCAGTTAATTGAAAAAACATTGTGTGCTCCTAAGCTGTTCTGAAGTAGTTACGGCTACTCGATTATCGGACGCGACTTAAGTACTGTTATGGGTTTTCAAAAATCACAAGAAAGACGATGATGTTCTCTACATACAATATTTCTTTTCCTCAACAAAGCACGGTTTCTTTCAGGACATATCAACATGCAAACAATGCCTATTTAGTCTAGCCAAAATTCTTACTAATTAATTGAAAACCGCTGCATTCTGTTAATGTACATAAAATTGTCATTTCGATTGCTGTATTCTTTATTGAAACTTGTAATGGTGGATATTTAGAGCAAGATAGTGTTACGGCGTGCAAAATAGAAGGAAACGAAACAGTGAGAATATTGCACCAATACTTTAACAACTCAAGCATCTCGGTCGCAGTCTCCGGGCATGCTAATATCTTATTATTTCATTTGTCTACGCTTTAAAAACCCTTTAATTGGTACATCGTTGTGAAAAAAGTTTGTTCAAATTTAGTTCACACTTGGAATGGACACGACGGAGCAGTGACAAGTCCGTATGCTGGACTAGAGATGAAGGGACTCCGTAGGAGAGCTGAACACCGACGGGTGAGCACGTAATAAAAACCTCCGAGCTACACTGGAAGACTATTAGAGTGTGGATAACAACCTCGCTTCCACCAATAAGAACTGCCAGCCCACTTACTTACATAAGTAACTCACATGCTTATTAAGTGTATCTCAATCCCTCGTCCATAAGGTGGCCATGGTAGTGAGCTAAACGTAGGTATGTCACATAAACTCGCAATAAATGAACCTATGATTAACATGACGAGTATCCATTGAATTATGCATTGAATCCAAATAAAGCCATTTGGGCATTTTATTACTTTATCTACGATTATAAAAAAGTGACTTTCTACACTGATTTTCGTGTAAAAAGTTAACGTTTATTGAACTAGTGTTATAAATTTTTTATTATATGCTAATGTCAACAAGAGATGTATGATAAACGAATTATGAATAAAATGAATGAATGTTATAAAACTGGTTGCTAAACAACTTAGCACATAAAAATCTAACGTACGAGATATACATACGTGTAAATAGTCTCTTCATTGCACTCACATCCTTTAAGACGTGTTAAACCGTTCGCGCAATACAGAATGGATTTTTACACTTGTATCTTAAATATCTATTAGCTGCTTGTCATCATAATCTATATTTTTCCAATATACATAAATATATGTTTGAATTACATAAATATAACCTGAAGCCGTCAGACACGAAATACCGATCAAAAACAATAATTGTTTATAGTCCAGTAAATTTAGAACAAATTTTTATGAATAGCGGAAAGTTGAGATAAGTCCGTGGAGTTTTGCATAGGGCTTCCCTATGTATTGTAAATAACCCCATAAAAGCCAACGCCTGTAGGTGGTGAGCTGGAAGAGATAATGCAGATAAACCACGCCCCCTAACGGTTTGTTAAAAAGAAGATATGTCATACATGAATCAGCAATTTGCACTCGTAAATTTGCTCAAGAAACTTTCGGGCGTAGCTTTTTGTGGTCTCATATTCGTCAAGAAGTAGCTAAGAATCCAGATTGCGTCCAGCTTTTAACAAATTTTTCTTATCTACTTCATGACGAATATGAGACCATAAATGTTACGACCGAAAGTTCCTTAAGAAAATTTACTGGTGCTAATTGCTGATCCATGTATGACATATCTTCTTTCTTCGATAACACAAAAAAGGTTTTGGTACGGAAAAGCATTTGAACATAGTAGGGATTTTTTTTAGTAGGGATTTAAATAAGCTTTATTTTACTTAACCTCCTTCATCATCATCATCTTGATAAACCTAATTGTTTCTAAGAAAAATGACAAAAACCGTTAGGGGGTGTAGTTTACCCTCATTATCTCTTCAAGCTCATCACCTACAGGTTTTGACTTTTGGGCGTCTATTAAACAACCATTATGCAAAAGTCCTCGGACCTCAACTTTTCGCTATTTTCTCTAATTTGACTGGACTATTACGAATTGCATCAGATCTGAAGTTGTAAAGAAATTAATAAAAAAAAAACACCTAAAAAATATGCAATAATTCTACCGCAATATTTATTAATATTTTTATTATTTATACCGGATGACCGGTTACACAAATTGTTACAACAATTATGTTGTAATGTCTGCAATTTCGAACACATTAGTGTTCGAAATTGCAGACACTTCTCTCCTGAATACTATAGTAGTTTTCTGAATATCTCTATTTGAATATTACGTTCAACGCAAGCCTCGTAAAATGGAAGAGATTGCATGTTCACGTACAATGATGTATTGTAATGGAAAGATGCATGTAGGTCTGGTGTTAGGATAGCACTAGCGGCACCTGAACAAAATACTAACTTCGGTTCGTGTAATTTTAGGTAAGGATGTCTCAGGTTAGTCGAAATTAGAAGAAACAAACACGATACATCAAAACGTCAAACAGATTTTACGCTTAAAATGAAACAAAATGTAAAGCACTTTTCGCTTCTTCCAAATCTTGCAAATACATACCTATTTCTTATCTAACGCTTCTTCGTTACGCTATATAACCTGATTAAACATAAATTGTTCCCACGATACATTCTAGGACTAGCTCGACACGCACGTGAGCAAGATGTTTTTAGCAAAATGAACGAGAGTATAAATACTTATTAGATAGTAGCTTCCACTTTTGAGATATATACGTACAAACCAGATAATTAAATAAATTAACTTCAAGCTTCCAAACGATAAGAACTAGGTTTTCTGCATGAATAGCATATTTAATTTAGCATCTTATAGTTAGGTATTAGGTTATAAGCAGTAGTGCGTATAGTGCATTATATGGTATTGGAACTTTTCCGACTTGTATGGGTGTGTGTGTGTTTTCTAAGGAGCACAACACTGTGTTATTGTCTCCATGAAGAAGATTAAACATAAACTGTCAATATTCTGAATTGATAGTGAACTAAAAGCTTCTGCATAGCATGCGTACATAATTGTAAGTAAACAAATTTCAAAACTGCAGACAGCGTAGCCATATCAGTCTATAAGATTCACATCAAAACACGTCAACAATATTTAACAAGTCAAGTACATTATAAAGACAAGGTAAAATGCCATAAGGTTTACGAACAAGGGAAAATGCCTCATATGCAGTTATAACTGCATAACTTACGAGACACTGGACTAAATGATGGACCGTTCAGTTCTAAAACATCTGGGGTAATCAAGTAGTTGTCAAATGGTAAAATACGTTTACATTTCTAAACATTAAAAAACATACAATAATAATTAAATGTTTATTAATAAAAGTTATCTATAATTACAATGAACCGTATTCACATCTCACTATTAAACTAACAGCATGTTTAATTAGCATGGCGACCAATTCTAATCATTTCCCACCTATTAGAATTAGATAAAGCTATATCTAGTCTTGTGTATCTTAAACACAACTTTAGTTAGCGACACTTCTAATCGAGGCTCGTAATACGGCCCAATGTTTTTAACTGTAATAAAACGTATTGTCGTGATATTTTGGTATACAAAATAAGGCATTCATACACTCAATAGCTTTAAGTGAACTTAGATATGGAATTTTCAAGCGACACGTTAGATTAGTTGATTAACCTCACTTTTTAAATTATAATTTTAAAAAACTTATTTTTTAAGAAGCTAGAAATGGTTAATTATAATTAACATGCATACTAATACACTATAGTCAGATAAAGGATATTTGTAAAACTGATCTTCCATAGAAATTAGTTAATTTTCCTTGATTTATTAACGATGTGAGAGACGATGACCTGATTTGGCATTTAAATTGGGTTTAGATCAAAGTTAATGCAAGATTTAACCTAAAACAGACAAGGGGTGTTGTAATAGGGAGGTGTACAAGTATTTACTACCTTACCTAATCATTTAATAAAAAATAGATGTTGCAATGTTAACGAAATTATTCGTTGGCTTTTTTCTATTATAGTATTTTAAGCTGTTGGTTAAATAATTTTGGCGGAGGATTGTAAAGCTGCTTCTTTATCACAGGATTAAAACTATTTTAAATGTAGGTGCTGCTTTTTATAAATTATAAGTAGCGGTAATGCATCGTACATTGACATACTGTAACTGGTTAAATTTCTCATATAGTTGATGTATGAAATTAAGTAAATAATTAGTTAGTTAGTTTGTTAGCATATACGGTTTAAATTTGTGAAGATAGGAAGGTATGCAATGGTATACTCTGTAAAGTAATAAGTAATAGTAAGTAGTATTTTCTAAGTAAGTTAATATATTAATATTAAAAGTAGGTTCTATCGATATTCAATGTAGGCTTTAGTTTTATGAAAGCCTAAGTGTTATTAGCATTAGATGGGGAATCTGATAATCTACAACTTTATATAATCAGTTTTAGGATTAATTAAAAATTATAAAAAAATTGTTATCCTAAAAATCAAACGTCACTGTTTTTTTGTTTTAATAAAAATGAAATGTACAATTGTTTACCAGGAATGTCTAAAAACCCGACCATTTTTGTAACAAAACGTTTCAAAATTGCAAGGTTATTTGGAAAAGTCAAAATTTTCGAAATTTTAAGGAAGATTATTAAATACAAGTGAATCTTTTAATAATATAAATGCTTTAATTTATTCAAGTGACAATTTATTTTGCTCTGGAATTTTCTTATTTGATAATAAAAATATATATAGTTATCAAATTTTCTTTATGACTGGATTTGATAAATGGATGTGGACTCTAATTATACAATTAATTGATTTACCACGATTAGACAAACAATTGGATTTAGAATTCAACTTATTAAAGCCTTTTTATTTAAATATTTGAAACAGGTCAATGGTATACTTTTTTCATTTCAGTGTTCGATCATATAAATGCAGAGAACAGATATTGGGAAATGTATCAATACAGTTGGCACTCTGGTAGCACCAAAGATTTAAATATTTTTAAACGTGAGTTTTTCAACAATAGCTATAGTTAATCATAGTAAGTAAGAAATATGTTGATGCAGAGATATTAATTTCAAAATAAAGAGAATTATTTTGAGATTGATATTAAATAGAATTTTGGTATCCAAGTTTAAATTTTCTTTTTATTTCTTTAGTTTGTTCTAACTTCAATTTATTCAATGAATTTGTGTTGTGTTGATGAAATATTGCTTTATATTTGCTGTATATTTATTACTGTGTGAAGTTATTTTTAATAATACATACAATAAGAAAGAAAGAATACTTCGTTCTTACGTTACCTTAAACAGGACATGCAAGGAGCTTTAGACATATTTATCAATATTGAAATGTCCCTTAAACTTATACATATGAAAATTCTTCCGAAAGTAGTGTTAGTTATAGTGATTTGGAAAACAAAGATGAAAAGACATCCAGTACCAAAAAATAGATAAAAAAATTGTTAACAAGTTAACATAAGTTTAATAAATATTGTTTGGTGTTCATCTTGTCAGATAAATAGCCGAGAAAAAATTGAAATACCTAGAGCTACATTTGCAGCAGAGGTTAATGAGAAAAATAATTATATTAGCCTTATATAGCCCTCCGATCAGCTCTGGGTGCAAATAAATTTTGCTTAAATACACTAATTATATCAGCCGAGGATGTCCCGCAAGATAAAAAAGGGCAAAGCTGGGTTCATAAAAAAGAAAATCCAATTGTCATTTACTGTAATTAATACTAAGTACTTACGAAAGGTGCAAGTTATAAACAAAAAACACATATGTGTAGATACTGTACCACGATACCTATCCCAAGTAGCACAAAATATTGGTGCAATATTGGCTAGAAATTGCGGCGTTCCTAACAAATATTGACCCAATATAGAAATGTGAACATTCTGCTTTATTGGTACGATATTGATTTTAAATATTCCTCAATAATATTCTACTCTATAGGTCCAATATAGGTTTTAAACATTGCTCAATAATAGTATCCTGTATTGGTGCAATGTTGATTTTAAATATTTCTCAATTATAATCTGCATTATTGGTGCAATGTCGATTTTAAATATTGCTCAATAATATTCTACTTTATTGGTCCAATGTGGTCTTTAGACATTGCTCAATAATAGTATGCTATGTTGGCAAAATGTTGGTTGTAAATATTGCTTTATAATGTTGTCACTGTATTAGATAACAAGAGAAATAAAGGTAATATAAATAAAAACGAGGAGTTAATTGCATCATATTTATTATTAATACATAAAAAAATAAAATTGAAAACTACATACGTAAATATAAAAGTTTATTCGAAAGAATCAAATGTTAATTTTTAAAAATACATAGATAATAAAAGAAACGACGGAAACTTATTTAAATGAAATTATAAACAAAATAAAATATCTAACCTGAAAGAACATGAATCTTACAATAATCTAGAACTTATAATAAGAAGAAACATCTAATAAAAGTAAGGATGGCTATTCACACCAAAACTGGTTGACTGGTCCGTTCCTGTAATAAAAGATAAACAGCATGAGAAACGTCTCAATAAGTAGGGTATTGACCGATGCAGTAACTACCCTTTTATGACTGTGCGTAAACTTACCTACAATACATGCATACAATAATGGTGTTACACAAAATAACGGCATTGGTCCTGGCCTCCTGGTTCAATACTGACAAATGTTCGCAGCAGCCAATTTTCAATCATCACAGAAAATGAATAAATTGAATTAAATAATCACGTGAATTATCATCACACACATGTTAACACTTTCACGAATTTATTTATTAAACAAAATAATGAAGTCGTACACACAGACACTCATTTATTTTGAACTTGTTGCGTTGCATCCTAAAACATACTGTAAAATTCTCGTGGCTTGACCTGTGAACATCCACCCGGAACGGACTTCTTAGAAATGCAGCTTTCTCCGATTAGGGGTAGGTAGCGGAACGAATTGTCCTTTTTAGTTAACTACAAATATGTATCTTTTAACACTCATCATACAAAATTTTCTACCTAGTAAAGCAGTAAAAAGAAAAAAATAACTAAAACTAACTCTAAAAATGATTTTTTAAAATGATTGATCTATCTTCTCTAAGCGATCGTTTTAGTTGTTCTTTGTTTAAAATTTCATGATTCCTTATAATCATTATTGCAATTTCCAATTGACATAAATTTTCAATAACATAGTCCGGACTTTGAAGTTTGACGTAGTTATTGAAATGAGTTTCAATAACTTTTAGACATTTACGAACTAACCGGGCTTTGAATTTTTCAGGTTTGTGTTTGGGGTTATTGTCCTCGATATAGTTTAAATCGTTCACTGAGAAAACTAGACAAATAAATATGAAAAAATGTTATAAATATAAATAGATAAATAGATATTATAAAACAATATTGTTAGAGTATTTACTATAAATATGTATGCGATGTTGTATTTAAATAATCGTTTAATATTGCTATACGATATTTAAAAGAAAAATACTACAGTTATTCTGCCAGTAATGTGCCAATATTGGTTCAATAATTTAAAAATAAATGCTATAAAACAATATTGTTAGAATATTTATTGTAAATATTTTTGCGCCAAAACAAGCGCCATATTGCATTTAGATATTCCGCCAATATTATTACAATATTGTTAAAACATATTCTCAAAAACCAATATTGGTTAAATCTTGCTAATATTGCCGCAATTATGCAATATAGGTTCAATATTGCCCCAATCATGTGCCAATATTTTGTGCTACTTGGGATACAACATACAAATTTATACAAGAAATTTAATTATTAAGAACATTCATATAACAAAGAACAAAAACACTTTTCGTAAAAGACCCTGTATACATTTAAAATTGGAAATAACTAAATAATTAAAAATATCAGCTTCTATAAAGAAGGACATGATAAGAATATCGCTGGGGCAGACGGATAACACCAATACGTGTTATTGTTATACGTATAAAGCCTTGGATGCAAAATGCAACAGAAAGTTGACCAAAAATTGAAAAGTTAAAATAGTACTGTTAAAAAAAAGTAAATGTAATTGATTCGTTTATTTCATAGTTAACTTTAAATACTACACATTATGATTTTACTACTAGGTGTAGGTTAGTTATTAATTTGAAATATTATTGCTACATAAATTCCCACATTATAGATATACAAATGTATAGTTGCTTACTCTAAGTAAATTGAAAAGGTTTTAGCGTTATTAAAAATCTATGAATTAAAATTAGGTATCAACAGAGTTGCCAAAAAATTTGTTTAGTTTTACTGATTTCTATTGGTAGATGTTTAGGCAAAATACGTAGAATTAAAAGGATTACTAGTTGACTGAGTAACCATGAATTATAAGTGGAGACACTACGAAAATATAAATAAAATTGACGTTCTCACGCATGCTGCTGGCGGTGGAAATGCATTTGAGTTGTAGACAAGAGAGTAGCCACCTGGACAAAGGACTCTCGGTAACGGGCGGTTTTCAATGTATATCCACCCGTTCACAATGCATATCCAAAGTTTATTAAATCAGGAGGGATGGTAGCCTCCTCCAAATACTGAATTTACGGAAAAGAGAAGGCTCAATTAGCAAAGAACGTCGCTTGAAACGATAGTACAACTTACCCCCTTGATTCGGAATGTAGACGGCAAAATCCCATCAAATGGTAAGTACAATCGGCCCTAAACTAATCGCGCAATCGACTTAATAATAACCAATACTCTTTGGATCGCTAATGAAGTTATCGTAAACAAAAAAAAAAACAATAAAATTCAACAAACTACTGCCGGATAGATATGTTCCTTGCGTGCATTAAATAACGAATGAAATTTATTTACGCGTTCCTGCCTTGAACTACTTCACCAAACAATTTCGGCTAGATATCGCTTTAAGCATCTTATGTAAAGAGTACTCAAAGCAACGAAAAGAAAAATAAGAAGAGAAAATAGAGGACAGAATAGCGAAAAACTCAAAGGAGAAGAGGGACTTTCACACGTACACATTGAAACAAGCACATCAATGCTCAGTACTGTCACAGATAGGAAGAGTATAGGACACAGAAGAAATATTGAGAAAGACCTAGATAGAAAAGGTCGGAAAGGAAAAGTGGGCACACCATCAAAAGTTTCACCACCAGATACCCAACCAACCACACAACGGAGATATAAACTTGTAATATTATGAATGTTGCAAGATTATTTGGTCATTTGCCGCGGGTCCTAATAGTTTCCAATAGGTATCCGGATTCGAACTGATATCTAACTTTTTTCGAGTATCAAGTAAAAAGACGCGGCTGGATCCCAACTACACCCGTATATACAATTGATTAGTATATTTTATAAATAAACTCTTAAAGACAAGCTGAAAAGTTTTGATGCATATTTTATGAAAACCGTTTTAGTTTAAAGTTACCGCTTCATTAAAGCAACTGTTAAATATTTTGTACTTCCACATAAACATTTAATAATCATGTATTGTTGCAAGGGTTTAGCTACTGAGATTTTCTTTATGGATACAAACCTTAAAGTTCTCGAGCAAAACAGATTTTCATTAATAAATTAACTTGCAACAGTAACTGCTTCGTTGCGTAGATTCTTTTTTTTTATTAGATGGGGATATTGAACACGCAACAGGAAGTAGTTGCTATCAGACCAAAGAAAGTTTTTGGAAAATTGTTTTTCCTATTTACAACGACAACGTTTTTTGTTTTCCGATAATCTGGTAATGTTCAACCTCTTTCCGTTTGTGTGAATCGAATATCTAAACAGAATCACGAACAAAAATATTTTCGAAACGTTGACCCTCTCTTTTATGTTTGTGTGGAAAACCGTATATATACCAATATTCTAAGAAAGATTCCAAAAAGAAGGCAATTTCACGTTTAGTTGAATTTGTTGCTACTATATAGAAGTCATTAAAAATAGAAATATTCGGTTCACGACACAAAATAAAACATCGATGAAGTTTCATTGTTTTACCAGGATTAGGTTTTGCTCTCGCGGATCTGTGGATTTAACGTAGGGGCGGAACGGTAAAACAGTTGGATGCTAACTTGGAATATCAATGACGGATCATGGGATGGTTTCATTTTGCGGCTGATTGTGTGCACCGGATACATTGCATCATTCGTGTCCTATGTAAATTGCATGGGTTCAAAAGTTTTTGTAGGCATTGTATCCTTTAGCTAGCTAACTATGTGAAAATTTAATGACTGGAAGGGTATAAAGCTGATGTGAACAGCACAAAACAGTTTTACAGCGACGGCTTCAAATTTAGAACGTGGCTCTTTATAGTTCATGAACATCGAATATCATAAACCCATTATTCAAATTTTTAAATTAAATTTTAAATTTAAATTCTTTAAAAACAAAACGTACGTTTCAAGAAAAAATACATATGTAAGTAGATATTTATGTACGTAATAAGACCGATTAACATCTGATTTCAACCTGGATTTTTTTTCTTTTATATCTGTTTATTTAAATGAAGACTTCTTAA
This sequence comes from Agrypnus murinus, assembly GCA_929113105.1. Taxonomy (NCBI): domain Eukaryota; kingdom Metazoa; phylum Arthropoda; class Insecta; order Coleoptera; family Elateridae; genus Agrypnus; species Agrypnus murinus. The sequence goes on from OV816024.1 coordinate 186,866,413, forward strand.
AGCTACAAACTGCTACTGCCTTTACTTTTTAATGATTTTCATTTGCGTGCCATGCGGATTTGTATCGTTGTAGATTATTATTACTATATATTGTTAAAAAATCTTTCATTAGGGGGAAACTTTTTATATAAGGTCATTATTTTTAGTAGTCGAGATTAACATTAACACTATATATCATACAGACAATTAAATATCTTTTAAAAGTTGAAACATAGGCATTACACAATCTAAACTGGTAGCGTAAACACCTATCACATAAACAGGGCATACAGATTAATGGTAGTATTTAGCACCAATTATAATATTCCCCACATAAAAAAATTACAAAACAAAAATTAATTTGCAATAGTAACTTTTATTACGTACTGCGATGAATTGCGCTAAGAAAATAGTTGTGGAATAACAAAATTATAAAATGCTTTAATATAACCGTTGATTAGCGAAACCAAATAAATATTCGATAAAATATACCCCTTGTTGGCTAGCGAATAAATAAATATGCAGTGAATATTGATAATAAATTAATAAAAATAAAATAATTCATAGTTTTTCTAAACAGTGTAAATAAATTCCACTAGCTTGTAGAATTCAATTAAATTTTTATAAATAAAAAATGTTTAATAAACTTTCAAATAAGAAATTAGGTGTTTCTTAATGATGATTTTAGTTATCTTTAGAAATAAATTTTAATTTCCCTTCTTCTATCTTTCTTAAATGATTTAAAATACATTTTAAACAGGTTTATTAAAGCATGACTCATATAAAGTTACATGAATCCTTATTTCACTTTAAGATTATGTCATTAAATATAACTAAAATTAACTTAATCAGTAACAAGATTTATGAGAAAAACTTATATCAGGGGTACGTTGGATTCTCCAGGTTGCAAGGTAAAAATAAATTTATTACCAACTGACTATTAAGTTATAACTTATAAATAAATGCACTTGGCCAAAATGCTAAATTAAATTAATTATCCCTGCACATTCCAATTTTATTTTCCACAAGATACCAAAATAATATGCAAGGAAAAACACTTTCCTACCTTTATTTAATAAAGCCAGTCCTTACCTTTTGTTAATTATTCAGCAAGGAATATTTAACTTTTTATTCCTCAAACTTAATAAATAATTTTATTAGCTATTTCTAATATCAGCAGCTCTATCTTTGTAACTTCAATATTTCATTTAGCCTTATGTTCCATAACCATGCAAGATCTCCCTGCTATATACTATCCAATCCAACTTTCTCAAATGTGTATAAAATAACAGTATAAAATCACTTATTATAAAATTGTTAAGATATTTAATTAAATAAACGTTTTGTTATTACAACACAATTAAATGTAAAATGAATTTTCAGCCAACCTGATTACGTACTTTTAAAGACTCCGCGAGTAAACTATTTAATAACTTTAAAGGATACCTTATTTAACCTTTGTAAGAAGTACATGTCTATGGATAGTATAATCGATGACACACAAATTAAATCAATTACGTTCATTTTTAACTAGAGAAATTGAACAATTATATCAAAAGTCAAAGTTATAAACAAAAAGTTTTATTTTGTAAACATTTCTAAAATATTGAGTTTGCAATCCACAACAGTACATTAGGGTGGGCCAATATGGTTCTCAAAGAAAATTAAGAAATGATAAAAGTATTGCAAAAGTTACCTTTCGGTGTGTATATAATTACTGTAGTTTTTTCCAAATTAAAAAAAAAATATATATATATATATATATATATATATATATATATATATATATATATATATATATATATATATATATATATATATATATCCAGCCCTATACAACCTCTAAAGATTTAAAAACAAAATTTGGTCCATTAAGTAATATCTGTGCTTATTCTAAGCCAGAAATCTATCAAAATAAAATACCTGAATTAGCTGTTGAGTAGTAATTTAATAAATATTAATAATTTATTGGAACTTAAGGTCTGCTAGCGAGTGACGTTTCAAACCAAATTTCACAATTCGCGAATGGTACGTTAATATTGTTTAAGTGACAATTTTGGTTTGTTGTTTTGAGAAATTAATAGTTGATGTAATACAATATTAGAATTGTGTTCGTCATGTAAGATTTGAATGTCAAGATTTCCTGACGGTTCGGAAGTGTCAGTAGTAACTATTCTAGAGAGAAATCAAGCTACTGGGTTGTCTAAATCTCTTTCTTGATGAGGTGTTTTGTCGGTTCTAGATTTTAAAGTTGTGACTTAAGGTTTATGATTAAGTGTGAAATGTACCAGGGTCCTAACCACTAGACAAGCACGGCCCAGATTAATCCTCCCGCGTGATTTCAAATATTTAACAAAACAAAATTGGCAGAGCACTACCAACATTACAAATGACAAGTTTTATGATTTAAAAGTGATTGAAATGATTGAAAAAAGATTGATCCTTGATCTTGATCCTACGTTGTAATTACTTTTTATAACATGTGACCGTAAACTAATAACGAAAAATTTCATATGGTCTGAAGAAAAGAGATAAACACAAATAAAAGAACAACTAATTATAATTGTAAAATTTTATTAATTTATTCTTAACCTTGAACGTAGGAGGGATGGATTTACCCTAATAGACCAAAAAATGGTTAGTTTATAAAAACCTCCTTAAAAATATGCCAACCCAGAGTACATCATCGCTTCAAGTTCAATCGGGGTTCAAATTATTATTTAGTTCGATTACAATGAGTTTTTGATTAACTGAACAATATATACTAATAAATCAATTTATAAAGTTGATACAGTTGTGTGTTTATACATAGAAACAGATAAAACCATAAATCTGTCATTGACATAAATCATCAAAAGTAAGTGAAATTGAATCAACCATATGGTTTTCCGTATAAACTAAAAAGGTAATCATGCCATTTTCAAATGAATACACAAAAACCATCTAATATTTGACATAATAACAGCTACTTTGTGACCATGCATTTATGTTTATAAAGGACACATATGAAATATGAAACACGAGGGGAACACTGATAATATCTAGAATGCCATGTTTCTAAAAACGAATGAAATTTGTTTTTAGTTGACGGCTACTTTTTAATGTTTTGCGAGTTGATTGCCATTTAGTTTGTTCGATTTGCTCTAATAGTTTTTTAATTATCATAATTTAAAGATTGTGTGTTCACCCAAAAATGAATTTGACTAGAGAACATTTCCGGGCTATGACTTTTTACGATTTTAAATCGTCATTAACGCCTAAATAATGCGAAGATCGGCTTAGAAGTGCATTTGGCGAAGAAGCCCCGTCTAAAGCAACAATTTATAATTGGTACAGCGAATTCAAAAGAGACCGGTTTTATCTTAGTGATGAATTTCGTGCAGGACGCCCAAGAACTACTGTTACTGATGAAAATATTGCCGCTGTTCGAGCAATGCTTGAGGAAGAGCGACGGACATCTTATGAATTTATTCGGGCGACATTGGGCATTGGTATGAGTCAAATACAAAACATTTTACATCAACAGTTAGAAGTGAGAAAACTTTGTTGTCGATGGATTCCACATAAACTGACTCCCGATCAAATAGAATAACGCATTGAATGGTGCAGAAAAACTCTGGAAAAATTCCAAGGCGACACTTCGAATTTGGTTTGGAATATCGTCACTGGTGTCGAATCCTGGATTTATTTTATGATCCTCAAAAGAAAAGTCAATCGGCTCAATGAGTTTTTCGAACCGAACCTAAGCCTTCAAAAGTTCGAAGAATTCGCAGTGCTGGTAAGAAGATGATTGCTAGTTTTATTCTAAAACGGGTCATATTGCTACTATAGCATTAGAAGATAGACGTACCGTTACTGCCGATTGGTATACAAATGTCTGTTTACCACAAATCTTTGAAATAGTTCGTGAAAAACGCCCCAAAGGAAAAATAATCTTACATCACGACAACGCATCGTCGCATAAAGCAAAAGTAACAATTGAGTATTTGGCTGCCCTAAAAGTCTAAAAGTAGCACCTTGCGATTTCTTTTTGTTTCCTAAAATTAAAGATAAAATTTGTGGAATCAATTTTTCGTCATCAGATAAAGCCGTGGAACATTGCGAAAATCTGGTTTCTTAAGTGTCTCAGGAAGAGTGGCATCATTGCTTTAAGGACTGGTTTCATCGAATGCAAAAATGTATTGATGTTGAAGGGGAATATTTTGAAAAACAATAAAATCATTAAAATTTTTTTAAAACTAATCCTTGTTTGATTTTCTAAGAATTTTCAGTGTCGCCTTCGTATCAGTAAACTTTTTTAGTAAGACGTTGATTTTCATGTCAGCTCCAGGAGCACATTCCCAGATACCTAGATAAGCAAGAAAGGATAATAGGTACTGAACAATAAGTTACACCTTATACCTTATTGGCGCGTTGTGTATCACATTTAGCTGTCGAAAAACGGTTAACCTCGCCTATCTACACACTACTACGTAGTAAAAATTTCAAGAAATAAAAAAATAAAAGTCTCTCTGCAGTATCCTGTCGTTTCTCTGACCAGACAAACGTCGTGAATGATGTCGACTGTTTTGCCCGTTAATCGAATAAGGGTGTCGGTAGTACAGAATATTCCATCCATAATTCCAGACATAAATGTACTTCCTTACACCTTGAAGGGACGTTCTCTCCGCACCAGAGTATCTAGCAAAAACTGTAATCTGATTCGTGCTTCACTCAACAGTTAGTTGAAACCATCAACAATAATTAATTCCGCTTTATAAACAAAGATGAAGTGTACCCTGGAATAGAAAATAATGGAAAGTCTTATAATCTAGTGAAATAAAACAATATAACAAACACAAAGGTACCTAATTCTTATATATATTTCTCAAAATCGGATTGTTAATAACAGAGTTACAGTGTTTTGCGGTTTTTATAAGACAGTCGGTATATAGATTTTCTAATTCATTATTACAACTGATGATGTCATACCTGTAAAATAGTATACACTACAAGGTTTAAAACGGAGCTATATCAGAGAAATTTGAAACATTGTCGGGAGTTCCTCAAGGTCATAACCTAGGGCCCCTATTACTTTTAATAATGATTAATGATCTTTCTAAATTTATTTCTTTTTAAAATTATCAGCCTTTTGCAGATTATTTTAAAATATTCAAAGCTATTGAATCCACTAAAAGTCGTAATGAATTACAGTAAGACCTAATTGTCAGGTAAAATAGACCAAAAACTGATAACGACTTTGACTTTGAAATTTAATAAGTATATATCACAGAGAACAACTAAGACCTGTCAATTATTTGGTTATGTAATAAAAAATTTTAATGGGATTACAAGAATTAATTAATTAAGTCTTTATAATTCACTCGTTCGTAGTTTCTTGGGGTATGTCTTAGTGGTTTGGTCCCCTCATTACGACATACAACAAAAAGGAATAGGGATGGCACAAAAAAGATTTTCACGGTTCTTATACTTTAAAAGGTTCGGTCATTATTCAGATGATATCTCGTCTTCACTATTGAGACAGGAGTTTAGTATGTGCACTCTGGAAGGTAGGCATAAAATGGTCCGGATATTATTTATTTTCAAAGTTGTTAAAAGTTTTCTGAATTCATCAGGCATGCTACATCAGATCAATTTTCAAATTCGTTAATATAATTCCCGAATTAATGACGTATTTTATACTATATCTCAAAAGAGAACAAATTGCAGCTTTAATTTCCTTTTAAACAAGATGTGCATATATATATATTAATTAATCAAATAGCTGAATGTGATATCTCATTCATTTCTCTTGGTGTGTTTAAAAACAAAGTTAAAGACTGTTTATTTCGTCTCGAAGGTGTAATTGCTTGAACTGAACTTAATAAACTAATTAAACTAATTAAGATGTGTTTTGTAATTCATGTAATCTCTTTTTAAAGTTAATTCTCAGATTTAGTTTATGTTTTTTGGTGCATTTCTTTAAATTTAAATTACAAAATACTGTTTGCAAATACCGAGTTATAATATAACATTCTACCTTTTTTGTGCACAGTAAAAAATCTTTTACACTAGAGTACACTAGACCACTCTAAAACTCCAATACATTTATAGGAAAATATCTAATCTGTATCTTCGTGTAGATCGTAGACGTAACTTCAATACAATATTAGTGTAAATTTACCGCACTAAAACAGTCAAATAAATAAAATACCTAAATAAATAAATCACAAGATACAAAACTACACTACTTTTGCTCTCAGTTTTAGTATTCATTTTTAAAATTCCAATCTAAATAGAAAACAAATTATGAAATAAATAAAGATTATTAAAAGTTTCACAGTTTTATTAAAATATACCTGACAATATTGTTTCGACAGCTATGCTGTCATTATCAAAGGTTATATTACCTTTGATAATGACAGCATAGCTGTCGAAACAATATTGTCAGGTATATTTTAATAAAACTGTGAAACTTTTAATAATCTTTATTTATTTCATGATTATGGAGTTCCACAAAATAAGGCTGGAAACAATAAACAAGAAAACAAATTATACAAAAGTTTTATAACAATCTACTCTAAAGAGGGATTATTTTACTATAAATGTATTGGACTTTTAGAGTGATCAGATGTTCAAATTTTATGCTAAATTTTGTTATTATAATATATAAACCTTTTGTGGCCTGTTATTGGATAATCTGTTAATCGCAATAAATAATTTTTTTCGTGAACGTAATCGAGAAAAGACACTTGTTTGTTAGAAAACAATGAAGAAAAGTGCTACGTTTCCACTGAGCAACACTTTTCCATTTGGCAACTACTTACCCAGTTAGCAACCACTTTTTCAGTTAGCAACATCCTTTGTGGCTGGTATTTGTTTACTGGTTGCTGTCTATAATGTTGTTATAATAAACGTTATGCTTATATAACGCTCGACCAAATTTATTTTAGAATTAATTTTTTAATTTTTCAAAATATTAGTTAAATCTTAAGAATCTTAAATTCTTATAAAATGACTTCTAATAAAAGTTTCTTGAAATTTTGAAACTTTGACTGCGATTGCTCTTTGTGTGAAATTATCTAAGAATGTAATGCAAAAATCATTTGCAGGTATGTGAATTATACCTTTTTGGAATAAACTCTATGCTTTGACAGATTATATTTTCTACCTGGTTGTTAGGACGTGCAATTCTTGTTGCAAGTCCTTTTTAAAATCAGGAATTTGCCACACAAAGTCTACACGTGGTACAGCCAAAGGTGTGACCATCCACGTTTAAATAAGAAATTGCTTTTATTGAAATCCATCCATGAATTCATTATTAAGTTAAACAAAGGTCACAGATGGATGAACCAAAGATTGTCAAGAATTAGGCACCCAAAGATGTATTAAATCGTTTCTACAGCAGGAATTTGCTGCAAGTCAAAGACTACACGTTGGCTGGCCAAAAGTGTAGCTATAATTATTTAAATAAGAAAATTCGTTATGTAATTCAGTTTGTTACTTAAATTAAACCATAGTAAAATACCGCAGTTATTTAACGATTGTCAAAGTAATTTTTCGAAATATTTCGGCTTAATCTGATGCGGCAAAAGACTACTCTCTTACTAGAGTTATATTCAGGTGTGGAAAATGACAGGGCTAGCTAATTTGGAATGCCCTATGGTCGCCTTCATGAGTGCCACCTCTTTTGTAAATAATGCTAACAGCTTTTAATTTATAATTTATTTTTTAGAAACTCAATTTAGCAAAATTAGAAACGGTTGTTTTTAACTAAAAAAGTCTTTACGACCGCAAATAAAACCTTCAGAAAGTACCCACCTCCCAATTAAATGTCCCAAACGTAAATGGATAATAGTAGACACTTTAAGTTTCTGGGTTTATTGAAGAAATAAAAAATCCTTATTAACATCAGACTAAAGTAAATAACTTCAACATCCTTAGCATCATCATTATTATCATGCTATCTCAATCTCGTTGATGGGCAAAGGCCTCTTCCCCCCTTCTTCTTTCATTCCTTTTTGTTCGTTGCCTATTTCCACAAATATTCTCCAACTGCTTCCTTTAGTTCGTTTAATATTTGGGTGTCCTCTCCTTTTCTCTAAATTTCTCTAAAGGAGACGTTGAAGTATTTTTTACTGGGATTTTGTGATGCTTCAGAAAGGAGTAATTCTGCTGTTGTTTATATACTAGTCGTTAATGAGTTAAACGAACTAAGAATGAGCCTACTTATTTCAAAGTCCAAAGTTGCGTCTTTGAAGATGCTTTCTAATCCAGGTTTGGAATTATGCAGAGTGTTACTGCTTACACTGTTTAACTTAACTATGTTTTGTTAATAACTATCCTGTGGTGAGGTTGGCAAATTTTCTGAAATTTTTGCGATTACTATTTCGACAACTGTATTGTCTTGGCTAAAAACTCCCCCGAATGCACTTAAAAGTTATGTTGCCAATAGAACTGTTGAGATATTAGAAACTTTAAATGCTTCGTAACATACTTAAATACTTCATGGAACATAAAAACCAACTTCGTGGTTTTATGTTCCATCAGACTTAAACCCAACTGATTGTGCCTCTAAAGGTGTCTTTCCTAATCAACTTTTAAACCATAACCTTTGGTTGCGAGTGACAACGTGGTGTCATCGCTTTGTAAAAAACGTTCGATTGCCGACTAAAGCGAGATTCAGCGGTCATTTAACTGTAAAGGTGTTAATAGATGAAAGTTTAATGCTTCGGATTAAAATTACTCAGAGGTCAACTTTTGCACCTGAAATTCAGCTTATAGAAAATAAAGAGGATTGTTCGAAATGGTTACGTAACTTGTCTCTTTTTATTGACCCCGTAGGTTTATTGAGGGAGGAGTATATTACACAATTCTGAATTAAAGGATACTGCTAAACACCCTATTTTATTACCAAACTCTATTATTCTGGCTACTTAGGATTGTAGATTATTGTCATGTCATTTATTTACATGATGGCCCACGTAGGTACTAATAGGTAATGGTACCACGTAGGTAATTTCTAGAAAATATTGGATTATTTCTGCACGCAATGTTATACGCTCAAGATTGTTAAAATGCTTAAACTGTTATAAACTTAAAGCTGCACCAAATTTTCCTCAAATGAGAAACTTGCCATCATTCCGAGGTTCTTCTTCGAAACTATTTTGAAATGTTGGTATATTATGGTGGTCCTTTTTATGTAAAAGAGAGCCAGCGTAAAAATCTAATGTTAACAAATTATACCTATGTTTATTTGTATGACTATATATCAAAGCTGTACAGGAAACAGTTTCGGATTTGTCAACAGAAGCATTTTTGGCTGTTTTCGATAGATTTGTTTCACGCCGAGGTTTATGTAAGACTAAGTTTCGGATTGCGGTCGCAATTTTGTTGACACTGCTAAACATTAATCTGAAATACAGAATTTCATGTCTTTAAAAGATGTCAATGAGACCTTCACAAAAAAACTAAATGAAAAATCTGTAGAATGGAAGTTTGCAACTTTGCAACAACGAGCCAATTGGTTCATTTCTGAACGTAATTTACGAGTTAACTATTTAGTTATAAATAAAATTGTATTAGTAACCCACTTGGTAGTAATTTATCTAAATAAAATATGGAATCATCTACCATCAAAATTGCCACCTCGTTGACGAATATTCCGAAGGTCCACCAGGCGTAGTCAGGTCCAAAATCAGAAGCCCAAGACTAATCAATTGAAATTGATTTCACACAACAAAACTGATAGAAAACACGTACACCATTTAATCTCCAGCTCCCTTGGGTCGAAAAAACTTCGTATGTTCCACGACAAGGAAGATTTCGGAGGTTCCACAAAAATAACGCTACCAAAAAAACCTAAAGATAAGTACTACGTTTTACTGAACGAGCTAAACAATTTAATGATCTGGTTATTAAAGACAGGGGAGTCTTTTAATAAAGCAAACGCACGTTTCAGTTTACAAGTGTTCCAAAATGGTGATCGATCTGCACACAAAGAAAATGTTAAGATTTCTGTAATCTTGAACTCCATTACATGAATGACATATCACTATTTCGAAACAGAATATAATACAGGACCCGTGTCAGTTCATGTATCAGTCAGAGAATGACGGAAGTCACCTGACTTCCCAAGCTTTTCTCTAATAGGCTAATTTTAACAATATTGTGTGCAGGTTCGCGTTTAAGACAAGGTAATATCTGATATTGAATCACAGAAAAGGAAAACCGTTACGACCATATTTGGGAGCTTGAAAAATCAATACTTTTGTAGTTAAGTCACTTGACCTAAGCGGTACTGTTTAAAAGTGGAATTTGGCCAAAGGTGGAAAATTGTTAATAAAGCCACAACACATGGAGTATAACAAACAAAAGGAAAAGAGGCATAAACAATGGAGTTGACTAAAAAAAGGGGAATAAAAGGAATAATGAATTAATACCCATAATTTATCTAGTAATTACTTTACACACACCTCCTTAAAAAAGAGAAATTACAGTAAATTCAATTAACTGCAAATAGAACCCGAGAGCGGGCTCACATGCAGCCACAGGGGTCGAGCATTATTTTCAAGTTATATGGCATTTTATTAGCATAAACATCAGTTTGTAATAAAGTTTTAACTAGGAATCGTCATAAATATACCAAAACTAGTATAATACCCGTTGAAATATCAACGGTCCCCTTCTAATCATGTCGGCTATCCACCAAGTAAGAATACAGATCTACTTATAAAAGTTATTTTTTTGGGATCCCGTAGCTCAGGATGTGCTCTTGCAGTGGAGTTTTGATTTTCCTTAATAATAATGTGAATCGGATCATAACATATAACTATAATTTAATATAATCACGTTTGATTCATAAATTAGCAATGTCTTTTTTCGTAACTCCTAATAAGCCCCACACTTTTTTTACTCAAATAAATGCTATAAAAACACATAAGTTGGCCTTTTTTCAAAATAACTTTAAACGAATGGTAGGCGTGTTCAAAGACAATACATAATATAGTTATTTTAATTATTTACCTATGTAGTTTATTATTAATATATTATGTACTTTATATAGCTTAATATTCGTTGGAAAATCAACGGTGGCGTGTGGAGGCACCGTAGATTAAAACGCGCCAGTTGCTGGCAATCGGTTCGTGTCCCTATTAACTTTGTCAAAAACGTTGAATTTTGAGAACCACTGAATAGATTTTGATTTTCACCCTTTGATAGCTTATTTCTTAGCAAAGGTTTCTGTATATACAAATTATTCAGAGAATTTTTGGAGAGTCCAGTAATAGGCAAAGTATGAAATGCATACTTAAGAAAATTCGTTCTAACAGAGACAAAACGCAGTACGCTGCGAAAATGGTAACAGATAAAGGCAAACTATAAGCGAACGAATTGTAGCCCTCAAAAAGATCTACAAAAAAGTCCGGAATGGTATATACGTATCTCTTACAGATTACTCACAATCAAGATTTTTTAATATAATAGTTGCCTTACTCCGCCCCTCGATAAAATGCCGTTAATTTTTGTATGTTTTATCTTCAGAATTGCTTCAAGTATAATCTGTGAAAATTTGAAGTTTGTAGCTTACGATATTCAAAAGATATATAGCCATAATGATTTTTTAAGAAATGTCCTCCCCTTGCGACCCCCTCGGGTTTTTTTAGGATTCAAAATATACTATGCACCCCTTTGGGGCAAGGCCCACCTGCCTGTAAAATTCCAGCTTCGTAAAGTCTTCTAGTTTTCGAGATATTCTTCGGTGGACACCGGACATCGGAACTGGCTATTATTATATAGGAGATAATATTATAATGACACATTATTGATAAATAGAGTGATCATGGACGCCCGTTGTAGGTTTCATACTATTCTAGGTTATGGTAATCAATATATTCTAAAAAGTCAACAGGAATGAGACTCACAGGATTTATTGTAGAAGGATATATTTTAAGAGAACAGTATTATGAAAATGTTCAAATGTAGGGAGGAATAGAGTTTATCTTTATTTCAAGTCTGACAGCAAGCTTGCTCTTTGCAAAGTAAAAGCTACGTATTCCATATTATAACGTTTTAGCACCCACTCCTCCATCAATAACTTTGTGTTGTTTAACGACCAGAACATTTATATCGTTTACAACACACAGCAGCATAAGACAAAAGCAATAAACTCAAGACTGCATTTAACAGCCACCTACCATACATTCTATGTATTCGGAGCTTTAACCAAAGATTGTACCGCAATTACTTTATTCCACAAATTAGGGTTTCAAATATCCTTATTAAATTGCAAATTATTTGTATCAACATTTGAGATTTTTCCTAGATCATTCTAGATTCATTTTAAGCTCAATTTTCTATTAACTGTTCAAGTGAAATGTTTATGATGATTTACAAATTGTTCAAATCTGTTACATTACGATATTTTCTTAATATAATTTAAAGGTAACATGGAGAAAGAAAAATAAATAGTAAGGTAAGGTTATTCTAATTCTAAATGTTATGACGCATCAAATACATTTTATCGGTAACAAGAAGTTCTTGCTCATGCATTCATAAATTGCTACCGTCATCGAACACATCATTTATCAGACAGCATCGGTTCATAAATATGTTTAAATCAGAGATAAGAAATTTCAATAAATCTTCTGGATGTTTTATTAGAAAAAGCTCACGAACTTGCCGTAGGTCTAGCTCCGTCTAATTATTCGCCCGCTACTTACTTTAGTCGTATTTTGTTACAGATAGTTCAGTCGCCTGAAAATTAATCAAACTGAGGCAAGAACCCAAGAAGATACAGAAGTTATTATTGTTTTGCAATAATTGTATTGTGTTAGATAATACAATCGATCAATTCGAAATTAAAGCAATTGGAACATTCTATTTGTAGTACTTGCTCGTCCTCTTAAGAAGCTTTTAATTAAATTATTCCTTTTAAAAAGTGGCATGTTATTGATTATTCATTTGATGAATGAAATAACAATTAAATGAATTTTAAAATATATTTTCACTTTTATAATGCATGTTTTATAATTTACAAGCTTTCAGCAAGTTAAGGAACTACATAGTATGTAATACATTTTCTTGAATGAAATTTTTATTCTTAAGTCTACGTGATCACAATAGTAATAAATTATAATTCCTAGTACTTTGTTTCCTTTTTAAAATATTACCCTACGAAACGGTCGTCACGTCAACTTATCGATTTTTATTGTTGAAATGTAGGTTACCTACCTTCTTCCTACTTACTCACAACTACTTTGCAAGTGTCGTCAATCAAAATTAAGGTTTATACGAAACTATTCAATGACTTTGTTAGGAAATAATTATAATGTAGTAAATTCATAGCAATCTTTTAAGACATATAATCAAGCATTTTTAAGATTTAGAAAACTAATTTCAAATATTATTAAAAATTTATGTTGTCTACATAAATATAAACTATTGTTCTAAAAATAATTACAGAAAAACAAAAGAAAACAGTCAATAGAATGACTTTTTCTTTGCAATCTTATCCGACAATATCTAAGGTTATTATATCCACCAAGTCAAGGTTATTCTATTAAATGTCATGATTTTCAGTATCATGCGAAATGTCCTTCGCTTGATTAACCATAACGTGGTGCTTATAGAAATGGAAAATGTCAACCTAAAGAAAATATAGGTAAGTGTACCTAAGCACCCTTATGATTTTGCATGAATGTTCAGGATTGCTTTATTTCGGAAGGATAATTTATATATTATAATTAACGTATTATAAGTGGAGAATATCTCGAATACCTTTCTATGCTAATATGTTTGATATAAATAGTAATTCGAGTAGAAGGAGTGTAATGTTTTCGAGCATTAAAAGAAAGAGGAATTGAAAAGACATTTATATAGAACGTATATAATATAAAAAATACAGAAAATAATATAGTAAAGTAAAAGAGTAGAATAGTAATTTTATAGAATGACCAATAAACAGGGTGGTAATGGTCATATGTTACACCGAATATTTTTTTTAGTTTTCAACCAAATACCAATAAATATGGAATTTGTAGTAGTGAATTAAGACATAAATAAAATAGTCATCTCTCTGCAATACAACCTTCAGCTTACTTCTGGTTTAACCGGAAAATACATCAACTTGTAATGTTTAACTTTTACTTATTTTCGAGTTGACGCTAATTCTTCCCTTGTGTAATTAAAACTTTGTCGCCTGTGCATTTTGGTTGGTGCATTTTTAAGGCGAACCTGCGTAATTGCGTTTTTGGTTGACCGCTAGTGTAGCGGTGTTTGGTTTGTTGCTCGCTTGAGAAAGGTGGTCGGACATCTTGTGATACTGTTGAAAGTTGGGTGTAATTTATAATGCAGAAATACCCTAGTGGAGGCATTAAATCTTCTTTTTTAATTTAGCAGAGTACATTACTATTTAGCTAGTTTTTAGCTGCCTGCTGTTTACTGAGAAGATATTTTCCGGATTTTGGTGTATTGCATTTGTTCCCTAAATAATTACATGTATTCTGTAAGCACTGGTTCATATCAATTGTTAAGTATAACAATAATTGTTATGAACCCGATTGCTACGAAATCTTAACAATTCCTGCAATATTTGGTACCTATTCTGTAACTGCACTTGTTATGATCCAATTGAAATGAATCACGACAACTGAAATGCAAACTAATTATGAACTATATTATCGACTGTGCATGCGCTTTCGAGCAGTGACATTTGCATTTGACAGTTTCGAATAGTTAGACGAGCGAATTTGAAACATGGAGAAGAATACCCGACACACCGAAAAGCAATTTTATGTAATGTTGGAGTTTATGTCCACCAAAGATATATTGCTTACGGAAAGATTGAGCCCGGGAAAAGGGCCTGAATGTTTAAAAAAACTGTGGAAAGAGCTTACTAGTATACTAAATTGTCGCAAATGGACCAGCAAGAGCAACAACTGGTGATGACTGGATGAACGTTAAAAAATTACTGTGCGTGTAGCAAGTCGCAACAGTGTTTTCTTCCTAAAGTAATAAACAATATTACCTACAGTTTAATAATGTAAATAATAGTAAGAAAGAAATCTTATTATTATCCATACTTAAATTTTGCAAAATCGTGTGAAAGAACCCCAATGGATATAAAAATATAATGCAATTTCTTGGGAATCTGAGGTCACAATCAGTTCTTTAGGTAGTAAGTTGAATAAGTGATTTGTTTTTATCTAAAACATTGACTTTGAAATATACGTGCCTAAGTATTACTATTGCATTAATAAATTGGGGGTAAAAACTTTCATTTACCGAATTTATAATATAGAGAAAATATTGGCTAGCAACAATTTCTAAAAATACACATATCAAGCGACGACAGAAAATAATACTTCCAAGATATTAAAATTAAACTTAAAGATAAATAATACTTCAACACTTCATTTAAAAAAAATTACATCAACATTTTCACAGTTTATTTATAATAATTTACAAAATGTATATAAATGCAACACTAGAAACAGAGCTCGAACCTTAAGGGTGGAACTTGCCATTTTTCTTAGAACCACCACTTCTGTCAACATATCAGCAGAAGTGATTACTGCAACAGACGTTACAATTTACAAGATGTTTTGGAAGCTAATGAAATCATACTTGTACAATCTCCCACGATGAAAGTCAAAGTAGAGGATGTTCAAGAAACCAGTTAGACTTTTTAGGTTACTAAAAGATCAAGGGGTGCGACGAAGAACCATTCGTCGTATTGCTGCACTACTCTCTGCTACAAAGAGAACTACAACTGCATATGTAAGAATACTACTACCATAAAGAGATTAAAGGGCTGCTGTTATTGATGCCGTAGCCAACTTGCTACAATTTCTAAAAAACAGTAATAGGAAATAATGTGGTAACAATTTCGATAGGTACTTTATCACATAAAATAAATATTACCTCGTTCTATAAGAAGTGTTGTTTGTAATATGTTGTTTCTTATTTGTCTTCTGCAATCAACATCGCTTGATCAATCATTCTTTGCTACCTCGGATGCATTTGACAAAGTTCAGCCAAAGAGAAAGGGTCATTACTATCCCATACTTGCCTTGCGATATACAAACACGATTTCTGTGTAGAATGTTAGGTTAAGTTTTTATACTATACTATTTATTTATTTTTACCGTTCATTTGCTGCTTCCACTTCTTCCACTCTACCCAGGAACACGTTTATTATTGTAATAAGAATTAACGGCAATCATTAAAAACTTACTTACGTTTAGTAGCAATACTACTAATAACAACAAACAGTTCCGCTGGCCGCAACCTACGAAGTCGAAATGCACTGAACGTTTTTAGAAGAGGAAAATTATTTCTTCGGCGACAATTGCTAGGGCGTTTATTTTAAAATTACTTATATATTAAATAATTTCCAAGTATTTTCGTTCATATACGATGCGTTTTAAAAGTAAAAACTAACATCAAAATCTCGAAGTGGTGAATTGTCATTCATATCAATTGTTACACAACAATTTATATAGATTTCAATAAATTGTTAAGTCATATCAATTAGTTGAACAAAATAAATCCTTACAGAATACCGTTTTTGACACATGAATTGTTATGCTTGTTGCATATCAAGTATAACAAGCGTAACAATCTCAACAATTTGCTTACAGAATACACCTGAATGTCGGGGAGTATTTGTACTCGATTATCGACTGTCCACCGATTGCATCGTAGCCGCCGTTTTTATTATCGGCGAGTCTTACAAGAGAGTTCTACGGGATAACCTCTCCTCTACGGGATAAGTTATAACGGATAACATCTCGAGTTTTGTTGGGTCATAAGCAGTTCTCAGGTTACCCTAGCTGGAAACCGTTGGATTACCATTCCATCGTTAAAACTTCACGTAACGTTTTAATTTAAAAAGAAATAAATTAAATAAAGCTCATGTGAATTGTGTTAAGGGTAAATCTTTACCCTAATCCTAATTAACTATCTACTGCTTAAGAATAAAAATCGACAACTAGAAAGAGATGATAATTCAATAGAAAAAAATATTTATTTGCGTTTAAAATTCAATTTTATATTATTTAAAGTAAAGTCAAGATCAAAGTTTTGAGTGGTTTAGTTACACTTTAGAATTAAGCTTAGTGCCGTCAATTTCAACTTCTTATTTTTGTACATCCAAGGATTATTTTATTGTTGAGGGTTGATAATATACTTTGTGTTTATAATGTTCATGTAGTAATTAATACTACCTTCAGTATAATTCAAAGTTAAAAGATAATTAATTGACTACAGTTTTAATAAGTTTCAATTTTACGAGGTTATTTTACAGCGCTTTTGACTACTTCTCTATTAACACATGTTTGTTACAGGGGCCATTGCATATAACACTTAGGTTTATCTGATTATTTGTACACTTCCATTACACACATTATAGAAAATTATTTTGGGGGACCTGATAAATATTTGGTTCAAACTATATTTAAATATAGTTTTGGTTAACCCTTTCCCCCATTGCCCGCAACCCGCCTGTGATACTTTCAAAATCCTCAAAACGTATAAATACGGACTTAGCACTGCTTTGCTTTCTCCCACGTTTCTAGAACTGTAAACTTAATTCTAATTTGAAAGTCATTATTGCAATAGCAGTTACCTTCGTTTTCAACATTCCCGCCATTTAGAGATATAGCCCTATCATTGTCATCGCTACTACTAGTAGAATTTTCTTCAAATTCCTTAGCAGGTGATTCAATAATATCAGAATTATCGTCAGCAGATTCTACTGTGCTATACATTTCAAGCAAATGTTTTGCTTCTTTATCATCAAGATAACCACTAGTCATTTTACTAATATTATTTTACAAAATACTTGAATGCATCAACACAAAACAAGCATATTGGGTATCAAATGAAAGTCAAAAAAGATGGCAAAATTATGGCACCGAACGTATGTTTACGGACTTAGTACTTGCACAGTATACTGCAAGAACGTTTAAAAACGGGAATAGCAGTGAAAGGGTTAAAAACTAACCAGTATTTCTTTCTACAGATTTAAAATAAATTGTTTACTACTCTGTTATTTTATGGTGACCTCTTGATCTCCTATTTTCCCTAGACCTGCCGTTGATACTTTTGTGGAAGCCGCCTATGACTCTTTCGCCTCTGAAGGTAAGTCAGCTATAGTATTGTGTAACAGAATACTCCGTGATTCACTGGAACTCGACGTCTGTAGCTTAAGGTTACTGGCGCCCAACCTATTCATCTTAAGATCTCCGGAATAAGATTTTCTTCTTTACCGTAGGACCATTCCCGACTGCGGCTGGCCGAGTGTTCCAATTTACCACCCCTTACTGCGGATATAAAGGCTTGGCAAACTTAAAAATCTTAAATGGAACATCTTGCATACCTACACATATTTGGAATGTAGAACTACCTTCTGCAGTTAATTTTTCTTTAAATTCTACAAAGTTACTATGCAGTAAAGTGCCATGTATCACGTTGCATTTTTTCTAGAGCAAGGGTTGGAAAACTTTCTCACGGGCCTGAAGGCATGTCTGGATACGTTTTATGAAGAATCAATCAGTAATAACTTTAGGGCAGACATTTGATACAGAAGAAACTCCAATGTGGTGTGCGCTTATTTACTGCACAGTAATTTTTGGGGTACCCTGCAGTGTAGATGGTGTTACCACTTAGTAAAGGACTCTTTAAGCAAAAAATAAAAATTTTCACAGCATTCCAAATGTATGTAATGCAATCTAAAGATAAGCAAAGTTTATTCGGATTTCCTATCCTAACATCACTAGTTTTAGATCCACAGTCTATCATTACTACATACCACATTTGCATGCATCGAAGATTTCTCAGTATCTGAATCACATCCACAAGCCGTCTTTTCATTCTTCAAACTTGTGAGGGAAACCATGACTTTAGCATTCGATCGTTTTTATCGGATGCTCAAATAAAAGAAATCTGAAGAGCTAGTATAAATTTATTCTTATTATTATCATTTTTTAGTTCCTAAGTTCATATCCGCAGCTGACATGCGAAAACTTAAAAAAACTGTTATTTACAAAGACCTTATATTCTAGAAAATATTAATGTTACATTAAAAATTATAATTCAAAGGACTCATTTATTTTCCCACAAATCTGCCACAAACGAAATAACGTAAAGCTTTTTTTACTTTTGTACATGTAGATTAGATTTTAGATTAATTAACGTAATGTGCTTGTGATTTTGGGCTTATGTTGTTTTTTCTGCTCTGCATCCAATAATATTTAAAAAGGATTTTCTTCCCTAATGGCTTCTACATCAGAATTAATTAAATTTTACACAGAGAAAAAATTATGAAAAATGTAGCTACAATGTAGTAATTCATCCAGGCAACCTCTTATAAGCTTTGTCGTAAATTTTTAAAGTAAACTAAATTTTATAATAAGAAAAACGACATTTTTATAATTTGTTAAGGAATTTGGAAAATCTTTAGAATTTAAACATGTTAATACCATAATCTTTCTGTTAATAATAATCATTGTAAATGCGTAAAACATTGGATAAGAATATAAATGAAATTTACCTTTTAAAAGTTTGTTCAAATTTATTTTATTGGGAAAAGAGGATATTGTATTTTAGGTTTACAGGTAATATCTAATGTTGTCTGAATCCAGCAGTTAAAGGGACTTGAAGTTAAAGTGCAGAAGTTAATGAACGTTCAAACTTTCATGGTGGTTCAAACGTTCAAGCGTTAAAGGCAAAATTGTGCTAAAACTTGAAAAGAATAAATGTAAAAGCAGTATCAGAGTAACCAGACAACTTCAGTGTAGTTCAAGTGTTGAAAAATAGCAGAGCAAAATTGAATGTGTAAATAGCCAACTTCATATTTTAAAAGAAGAAAATTGTTACTTACTCTGGTATCCTTTTTGGAAGTTTATACTATTTAAATATTATTATAGGTTTGTTTTGGTAAAACTTTTCCATATTTAATTAAATTCCTAAAATACAAATTAAAATGCAGTAAATTCATAACGAAATAAAATAAATAGGAACATCCGCACTTACATTATCATCTCAATATTTAACATAACCGTCTCGCGCCCTTAAACCTTACATTAGTGCATGTTGATCGTGGTCATGATTGATGGTCATTCAGAACCAGCTTCATACAAGAAGTTCTCCCACAAAACTTCATTGTGACTTCCAAGAAGGTCATCAATCATGTCGATGTCTAACCAGCACGGAATGCAACTAAGCTGTAAATCAAAAAAGTCTGTGCATAGACAATGAAGTTTCGTCGGTCTCTTGGCGTTAACATGTCAATATGACACCCGACAACTGCAAAAATCAATAATAATTATAATTATTATCACTCACGCCCATCGTGCGGTTGCAACCGACTTACAGATTGTATAGCACATATCCCACATTTCTGTTACAGCAAAGGAAAAATTCAGAAAACCTTAACCAGATCTGCCGGCACGGGGATTCTATCCTGGTCCGCTTGGGTGAAAGACCAGCACACTAGCCGCTACACTGCTAAGGCTATAATCCTCAGATTAAATTAAAATTTGTACTTCTAATAACTAGCACGATGGCCTTTGATGACCCTTGGAAGTCACAGACAATATATAGGTACACCGAAATAAAATCAACGTTAAAAATGTTTTTAAGTGTCTAAGTAAAAATATTGAAAATAAATACATATATTAAGTACTAAATAAGTAATAAATAATCATAGGCTAAGAAAAACCTTTTTCCTCCCATCCACGTAGGCAAAAGACAAATAGACAAACGATTACGGGCAAAGCTAGCAATTTATTATAAACTGGTTCACATGCATCAGCGGCAACACTATAACCGCTACTTAGGTAGTTACAACTTCAAATAAAGTCATATAATATGTTTTCACTCAATGAAAACTTCTTAATTCATTTTTTACAACCAATATATGCTGGTTCCTCTTGAAAATTGACAAAACTTGTTTATAGTAACTCATTATTATTCTGTTAGAAATTCTTTCTAAAATCAGTCACTCATATTCTCTAAAGACTCACACATGTATACTAGTAAGTACCTAAATAATTCTTATAACGATTAGTTTAACAGGCGTCCAATGGCGATTTAAACAATGCCCTCGACGAACTTAATAAGCATCCCATGGTCATACAATTATAGTACGTAGGACATTATATGGACGTTCATGAGAAGTTCAAATATTACAGACTTGGACCATCGTAAAACGCTCCAGACGAACCTTTTAAAATTGGCGGAGTTAATGGACGTTCAATGGGCATTCGATTTCAGTATGTGGAGCAATATATGGACATCCATGGGAAGTCCAAATGTCACAATATTGAATGCTTTTAAAACGCCTCCGACGGACGTTTCATATACGACCGCCGAGGACTTGACTAATGCGTCAATTATATAGGACGTCCAGGGAACATATTTAATTGACTGTTGATTACAGTACGTGGGATGTTATGGATAGCCTTAAAACGTCCTAGGCAGAGATCTGTAAACGTCCGCCGCCGACTTGACGAATGTCCCAACTGCGTCCGTTAAATGTCCAGTAGATGTCAAAAGAGAGGAAATAAACAAGTTATTTTTTATGTCTAGTCGGGCAATTATGACCTATTTAGCGGAATGTTTTTAGAGCGTAAATTGCTATATTAGAGCACCCCCTTGTACTAACCTTCTTTACGCCGTCTCCATAGTAATAAAAGTAATTATAGACCACTGCACTTACCTACTTGTTTTACACCTAAGTTTTCTTAAGTTAACTTTACACACAAGTTTTGCACTTTTGCAAGTCTCGCCTCTAACCCAAAATCTAACCTAACTTCTAAGCTAGATTGTTTGGTAAATATTTGGTTATAGTGATGGGGGGGTCACCAAAAGTGCATTTGTCATCAAGTTGACGCATTTACTGCAAACAGTTTCTTTACCTACTAAATTGGTGAATTTAAGGACGTGAAAAAGTAAATTAAAAGAAGCACCGAAAAAAACAGCACACAAAGTCTGGGTAAAGTCTAGAATAGTACGATTAATTAACGATTAGTTGTGAATAACATTGTAATTGGATATTAATCCAGCGCAAGATTACGAATCAAAGACCACGGAATATTTGCATCTGTTATTGATAGGTGGCAATAAAGTTTGCGTTTTTAATTGTTATTCTGACAGAAACTATTTTCCATTTTAAAGAAGATTTTGTTAAATTACTTGATTTTAACGTCGTTTCCAATTATTTTGAATTTTAATTTAGTTTTTCTTAATAAATTACTGATGATATTGGAAAAACCTGATTAAAATTCCTGAAAAATGTAACAGCTTTTATTACACTGTTGCAGAACCCTTTTCTACTTTATGACTTGACGTTGACTTTGAACATCCTAATGGACATTAGAGGCTATTATTCACAGTGCATGCTCCTCGTAGAACACACTCGTCGCATATTATATAACGAAACAACATCAAACGAAAGAAAATAAAGATTTTTGTGAAGGCGATATGTTCCTTGAATATGTACTTATCTGCTCTTATCTACAACACTTTCTGCTTTAGATACTAGAAACATCTTTGCTCTTTGAAATAAATATAAGTTTATGATTGTTATTTTAGATTTCAAAATCTAGTTACACCCACACTAGGTATAGTACTTGTTATTAACAAAAGATTTTAAAATTTCTTATCGAATCCTTATGAATAAAAAATGCATTAAGGCATTTCTTTTTACTCTTGTTGTAGGTGTATCTATAGCGTCATAGTTCACTGAAGGGTTTTCTTTACAATTCGCCTGTAGCAAAACTACTTTTTGTTGGATTTTCTTCCCAGTGGATATATATTTACAAGCACTTTCGTAAGCCGTCAGAACGCAGAAAACCTTGCATTAGTCTGTCAGCTTTGTTTCGGTATTGTGTGGAAATATCCATCACTGTTGTTTTCGTATATAAAAGACTATAATTTTAAATAGATTTCGTAACTAACTGTTGTATAAAATTGTATATTTCAGCGAATAAATGACTTAAACAGATTGTTCTATGTGGATTTTCACAGACAATCGGGCACTAATGTTTGGAATATTTCAAATATGCGCATATATTTTGAACGTAAATATTGAATTGGTACGATTTATAGGTTTGCCTTTATATCTCTTTTAGATGATTTTAAAATTTTATAGTTGTTTCCTTATTTACAATTCCAATTTTACGTAGATGTGGTGATTTTAAAAGTGAATTTTTACAGTCAAGGATACATTGAATATCTAATATTGATATAAACGGGGTAGGACAATTGGACGCGGCCAACTAGGAGCAGGACAAGTTGACGCTGGGACAACTGGACGCAGATACAACTTGGAGCGAGACAAGTTATCTAAGGACTAGGAAAGACAATTGAGCGCGAAAATCTGTTAAACATACATATTATTTTAAAGTGTTTCTGATCAGAATAAGTAAAGGTATTTAATTATATTTGTAGGATTAAAAATTAAAATAACAACATTGCAGACGAACAAATACAGATGGATTAAAACACATAATTTATTGTATAATGACACATTTTATATAATCCACATAATAATGTATTTATATGTAAAACCAAATTAAGGTATTTGTATATCTCCGAAGTCAAAATTCCGTATTTTCCCTATTTTGTTAAGTTGTTAACAGTGTTGGGAAGTAAAACAGTATGCCCTGCTTCAATTGACAAACGTCCGCATTCTAACCGTAAAAGCCAAAACCTAGTATCTTGTTCTATTCTAGCAAAACCGAACCCGTCTTTATTTTAGTAATCAAAAAGATAAATAAGAAATAGAGGATAATTTCATTGTAACTGTAAAGATCTCGCCATATACGGGCACACAAAGTGAATGTGAACACAGAAAAGAATGTCGTTAGGCTGGAATTACTTAAGATAAATGATTTTGACTTCTGGGCGACGATACGTAGTTTTGCAGTACTGTGCAATATTATTGTAAACCCAAAGACTTCTACTATTAAATTACTTTTTTTCTAATTTAATTGGGTAAAGTAGTCCGTACGTATGCTGTATAATGTGTAAGTAATACTGCCCAATGTTCTCATTTTGATTGAACGAATATAATCTCACCTATATTTTTTCTTATTAAGTAGTAGATTTAAGATTAGTAACAATAATTTGATAAAACATTTGCTATGAATTTCTCAGAATTAACACATAATATTTGATTCACGTGAAGTAACTATTGTAACGAGTGCAACGCATCGTCTGTTCCGGCCGTCAATGGGTTGTGGAACATTCCGGAGCCGCAGCGCAATGCACTCAACCTTCTAGTGTATTCGATGTATACCGGTATGTTCGAGCGACTTCTAGAAGAATTACATGGGGGTATATAATCGACGGCGGATAAAAGAGAGGCAGTCAACAGCAAGTCATTAACTGTGTATTACAAAATAAATAGTGAATATAAATGTTGTATTAGAAATTCATAGTCTGTAAATAATAGTTTTTAATGGTTTATAATCATAGCGTTAATTTATAGTGCATTCATTAGTGTATAGAAATAAATATTTGTTTGTGAATAGACGATTTAAACAGCACTTGTGTTATTATTTTTAAAAAGAACGTTACAATATGTAATAGTTATTTATGGTACAGGTAAGATAAGTAAGATATTATCAACGATAGAAAACCGTCACTCGTCAGGACCGAGTGTGTAATTTTTCAGAGTGGATGAGATCCTTAACTCACGTGTGCCATAGAATGTTTTATGCAATACCTCTTTACTTAATTTCAAATATTGAATTTGCAATGTATAGTTAGTTTGTAGTATTTGACGGTTATAGATTGATACTCTAGCCTGATGGCTGAATTTTATTAATATTATGCAATGTAAGCTCGTGATTGGTTTCTACCTACAATAGCAGCCAATCAGCCATATATACAATATATCAGCAATATATACCTAACAGATTTTCGAGCCTAGTAGTTATCCTTGCGCCCACTTGTCTGGCGCCAAGTTGTCCTTGCCTCCACTTGTCCCTGCGCTCACTTGTCTCGCGCCCACTTGTTGGCCAAGTTCAGTTGTCCTAGACCATGATATAAGATATCTGATTATAACAAGCGTTGTTTATTGCATAGCAGCTTATGTTTGCAGTGTTACCATTACGTAAGTAAATTCAGTGCTGGGCTATTATTTATACAAAGAGGTGCTGCCTTGTTATAAAGGATAGTCGTAAGGAGTGACGTAGCTTAAAGATTGCGTATATACAGCTTGCACAGCGTAAATAAAATTCTTGGCAGGTTGACGAAATTATCACGCTAAACAATGTTCTGAGCATTAACGGTGGTGAAGCGGACAGTCAAAATAAGGTAATTTTCATTTGAATAGTGCTAATTATTTTTAAACCTGATAGTTTAATTTTTTACATCGTTACATAGTTAATAGAGAAGAGTAATCAATCAATTTAGCCTTCTTCAATCCATTTATGGATGTAGGCCTCCCCTTGTTCCTTCCATCGTGTCAAATTTTGAGCAATTATTTTCTATGCGAGACCGGCGTGTCTCGTAGTGCGGCGTGTAAGAGTAAAGTATTTTTAAATTAAATAAAAATTGATAATTTAGTGATAGTCAACACTCCTTTGTAAAGGTTTGCTTAGATGCAAAAGTTCTCGTGCTAACCAAAGTTAATGGTTAGGTTAGGTCAGGTTAAGTAATGAATTTGTTAAAAAATGATCATAGAGTAATCGTAAAATACAGAGAAAGCATTTCTTTTTAAAGATTTCTAAATGTCCAAATTCCATTCCTTGATTTGAATATATGATAAGGGTACCGATTACAATTATTACGATTACACGTATTAGAATTGTAGGAATGTCTCAGGACTTAGATGATTTCTCCTTATGTCGTTTTTTACTTAAGCAGAATTCCGATATAATCAATGATGAATCCACTTGTAATTTGATTAGACTTGGTCCTACAAAGAAGAACTCTAACAGGTTTCAAGCTGTATTTCAAGTAGATACTGTTACTTATAAGAAGATGTTAAATGCTGTTATGGTGGGATTAGACTCTTGCGAGGTTTACGGTGCTATCGACATCTTACGTTGTTTCAGATGTAATGGTTACCATCATTCTTCAAAAAACTGTCGAAATGCAATAAAGTGTCCGTTCTGTGCTAGTGATCATTCTATCAAAGATTGTAAATCTAAAGAGCTTTGTTGTAGCAACTGTGTTCTATTGAATAACAAAAATAAATCAACCTTAACACACATCACGCATCGTGGGATCGGGAAAATTGCCACACGTATATTAAATTAATATCTAAATTAAAGAGTGATGTTCTTCTTTCCTTACAATAGCAATTACAGTCTTGTGTTCAGAATGATAATGACTTATTATTTTCTGCAATGTCTCGCGTCTCTGTTGATTTGTCAAATACCGACAACTCACTATCCATCGACAATCACTCCTTGGAAATTCATTATCAAAATGTTAGAGGGCTTAGATCTAAAATTTCTACGGTTTTTAACACTGTACCCTATCTATTAATAGGTTTTTAGTTTTACATTGTATTCTATTTATATTATGAACGAATTTTTAAGAATGAATAATTGTGCTGTCACGTTTCGAGTTTAGCTGCTCACTAAGATTTAAAAAAATAAATTAAGAAATCGAAGCTAACTAACATAACTGACATAACTTCAAATACTTTTATGAACTCACACATTGTGTAGATTTAGTTTTTATACGTGATATTAACTGACTAGTATTAGGCAAAATGAGAGGTCTCAAATCTTTTACAACGTGTTATTTTACAGTAACAGCTTTCGTACAAAAAGTTCAAAAACGATACTTCAGGTAAATAAGTCAAACAAAATTGAGTATCGTAGCACCATTACATTGGTGATAATTGTTATTTGGTTTTGGTTGTAAAATTGGTAGCAGTGTATATTGAAACATGTTAGCCACTTGTGAAGAATAGCTGTTTTAGTCACTGAAGATGATTGCATAAAGTACATCAAAAGCCACTACTGTTAGATAATAGTATATTGTGTTACAAGTGCAGAAAAGTGCCAATTTCTCACGAGTGTGAAGATTTTGCGGCATGAGACGTAGTCGAATGCCGCAATCACACGAGTGAGAAATTGGTGTTTTTGCACTCGTTACACACTATACTTTATCTACGACAACAAAAAAAGTAATAAACCACCAACAGCTAAGAAAGTTTTTAACCTAGAATTTATACTCGCATTCATATTTTTTACGTGAAATATTTGGCAATAAATTAAGAGATGTAATGTGACCCGCTTCCACGATGTTTGGAGGTGTACGAGTGTACACCCCAATTTTCCTTCATCGGATTCACTCATGATACACCTAGAATTTTAAAAACGGCAAAAGTAAACATTAAATTTGTAAAGACAATAGTAATAATACGTTTACAATTTGTATAATTTCAGTCAATCTACTATTTAGTACTTACAGCTAAATAATTATGTACTCGTTTTAAAAAAATTATTTATATTATGTACAAAAATCACAATTCAATTGTCAAGGTTATTAACCTCTGCGGAAAATGTCAAATATTCTCGCATTATGTAGCAAATTATAAATGTTTTCAATGTTTTTATTGTAATTTAGCAATAATAATAAATAAAATTTCATTAAAAATTATATAATAATGTAAAATACTAATTAATTTTACGTTTTAATTGAATAACAATCATTGTAACTTTATATAATGAAAAAAAAACATCATTGAAAGGCGTCTCGGTAGCTCAATGGTTACGCTGTAGCTGGATTTCTATTCGAAATATAATTTAATCTAAAATATTAATTAAACAAAATAAATTAACCTTCATCTAAAATTTATAACATTTTATATTTCAAATAATTAATAATATTATAAATATTGCAAGTGGTGACATCTATGGCGTTTTAATAGAACTACGGATTATTGAGAACTCCTTCCTCACATACTTTACCGTTGAGTTTGGAGATTGTTTGCAATTAGTCGTTTTCACGGTTACTAGATTGTGCGGAATATGTAACTTTCTATGGTGGTCGTAGATAAAATATATTTATTCAATTATGGCGTGCACACATAATATTGATTTATCTCAACTCGATTGGGTTGTCTGTGCTAAGATTCTATGAGTATCTGTAAAATTACTTTACCACATTAAGCATGGATTATCACATAAACTTGATTAACAACGAACATTTCTCAAGCGTGATGCAGATTTCAACAACCAACAGGTCTGTTTGACCCACGGATTTGCAAGCGTCACACCGGTTTGGTTGGTAATAATCTAATTTCACCCAGCAGTATTGCATGATGAAATAAAATATCTCAGTTGTAACGAAGCAGCCATTATCCAAGATTAAAGTAATTTACAACTTTAGAACTAATTCTTTTTGTTATTGAAATATTTTCAATAATCTAAAGGCGTAATTAGTAGCTCCCATTTAAAGTTAAAGAACTGCCAAAAGGTGTAACAATAAAATTCTAATAAACAATATACCAAGAAGCCCCTTTTGTTGGGCGCCTCTATTTGTAACATAATTCTTACATCATTTTAAAATAAACAGAGGGCCCACAATGGACCGTCAATTTGTAGTATAGACAACTACTTGATTATTTCCAAACATAAAAGTCTAAAAGACACTTACCTTATAATACTTATTTATATGCCTTCTCTCTCCTGCGTGTCGTGCTGTGTTGCAGAGCGTTGGCATTTCCCTCTTACACTTGTGTAGTGCGTGTTCAGTGATCACAAGTATAGGGGACCTACAGCTTAAGGTGGACTCCGAACCACCCCAAGTACTTAGTACTTGGATTTTTTATCAATTTCATGGAAATTTCCCGGACAAAGTCTACCTCGGTGGTTTGCCATTGCCTTCCGAGAGAGATGCGATTTTTAAAAATCCGGTGATATATGAGCCGGGGTTCGAACCCGGATCCCTCGGATCAGTAGTCCCGCACGTAGCTAACCGAGCCACAATCGCTCAAGTATGCGCCTAGGGTTAACTTAAACAAAGTGAATGAGGACTCTCTCTCTTTTAAAATTACGGCAGGTAGTAGGTGGATTGGAGCTCCATTAAATTCATAGAGCTATAGAGAAGTGCGCCAGCATGATTGAATTAAACAAATAGAAAATTAGCAATAATGCTCCACAATATCAGAGTTCTAGATCTTAAAGTGAATCAGTCTCAATCATGCAAGGACCGAGTTCCTTCACCCTGTTATTACACAAAAATACCACATAGTAATAAATAACACAATTAATCATTTATTTATTTATTTACACATAAAAATCGTTATCCAATCATTAGATTGATAATGAACTGGCAGGCATTCAGTCGTTAATTAACTAATAATTAACAATGATGTTACGACAAAAGTCGTTAAGCATCTAGTGCTTCTAAAAGTTAATCTAAACAAAGTTACAACTAACTTAAAAATACTTAGAAAATCATACTTATTAACTTTATTAGTTAATCAAAAAATTAAATTCAGAACCTTGAATTCGTGATCACCAGGTTGTTTGACCCTTTGGAGAAGGTTCCCAGAAATCACGAGTAGGTACACAACATTACCAACATATCAGCCTTAGGGGTTCCAGATCAAAATGATCAACGAATCTTCTTTATGATTAACAGGAACGAAGGCATTAATCCGCAATTAATGACAAAGGAACAAGGTTAGAGCTCGCAGTTTCAACTAGGAAAGTCAAGCATCAAACTAAATTATCATCCAAAATAGACACGGTACTGAAACGCCAAATTGAATTAATGTCTGGACCGATTTCTCTATAAAGAATCACTATCTTTTACAACAAAGGCTTATTGACAACATCAATAAACAGGAGGAAGCTTTAATTAAATAAAAATATTACCTTTCATATTAGTAGCAGCTAGGACATCAATCCTTCTCACGAAGAAATATCTAATTTTATTATATTCTACAAGTTCCAAATGGGAAATATTACTTTTAGTACTTCACAAAATCAATTTGTGCATTAATTACACAATAGTTATCCCAACAAAACGGAAGTTTCACCAAGAAATCAGAAAATTAAACCGTGCACCATATTCACATGTTTCTTCCTAAAGGATAACCCAATAACAGTTTTATCAATATACGAAGTGATATTAAAACAAACAAATAAACAGTAAAAACTGTTTGTTACGAAGGTAATAAAATAACAATGAATAATAGAATTGAACGAAATATCTAGAAAAATGTTAAATGGAGAGATTTAATTACCCAGAGAGTTTGTTGACTATTGTAACGGTATAGTTTCTATCGGCCTCAAGTATGTGAATTTTGTATGTATATTTACTGAAAAACTTAAAGTTCGGTCCTGTAAAATTGTATTTTATTTGTAGCTAAAATTCTGCTGTATAATCATATTTATAACGAACATCTCAAAAGATTGTTTTTGAACTTCTATAAACTTAATGGACGTGGAGGTAATAAATAATATTTTTCGAACTTTGTTTGTCCCCTCGTAGGAATGGCTGCGTTGCTGAAAAAACATAAAGACCTTGATAAAACATAAAATGTATTCAAGTCATCTCGCTCTATAAAAACATTTGCGTCTGTATTCCGGGAATGCATTAGTGAAAGATCAACTTCTTCTTTGTTCGAAAGGTGACATTTGCACGTGGTCATAATTTCAACTAGGCTTCTGCGTCTTAAAGTTAAAAAAACTGCATCGTCCGCAAGTCTAGCCGGTACATGTGACGCGGTGGTTACCGCGTTATTTTTCGATCCCTACTTCTGTTTGTTAGGTCGAGAATCACGCGTGAATGGTAGTAGAAACTTCCTTATTGCATGGAAAAACATAATTATTTTTCGCGCTAAAATAGGGGCCGAAATGCTGAGACGCGACACTTCCGATCTAGTTTTGACAAGAATCAGTCGACTCTGGGTCGATATTATCGAACTACCGTTCATCTTAATGCGTCACTTAAAAATCTTGGATTTCTAATGAGATCTACAACAGACTTTAAGAATGTTACAGCTCTCCAACTTCTATATAACTCATTAGTTAGATCAAAATTGGAATTTGCTTCCACTGTGTGGAATCCGGGGCAAATAACTTATCAAAACAAAGTTGAAACAGTACAAAATAAATTTCTAAAATATCTACATTACAAAATGTATAATCGGTATCCAGTATATAATCAATATAGTAATTTTAGATCCGAAGTTAAAGTAAAAAAATTAATTACGAGGAGAGAAGTAGCAGACATTTGCTTTATGTGTAAACTAATAAACAACAGGATAGACTGTCCCCAGTTGCTTCCCTTGGTTCATTTGTACGTGCCAGCATACAGATCGCGACCTCGAAACATTTTGCATATTCCTCAATATAGGACCAACATACGAGGTAATTCTCCTTTGATAAGAATGGCACAAATTGTAAATTCAGTTACTGAGAAATATGACATTGATATATTCCATACGACCCCTAACGCAATTAAACATATCATTACTTGACGGTGAATGCATATATGTGTCTCAACTCATCCCAACTTGTTAAATAGTAAATTTTTTAATTGAAATAGATATCAGCTCGTTATTATTGTAATGATTGTGTAATAATGATTGTAATAATTGTGTAATAATGAAATTGTAACTGGACTTGTGTAATAATAATTGTATTCATAAGAATCCCCATACAATGTAATTGGGCTATGCCCGTTTTGTTTTGGGTAATTAGTAAATAAATAAATAAATAAATCTCTAATTATTTAGAATTAATGCAATTTCTAAATACAGTTCCCGTACAGTTTCGTTGCAATTTGTTGCGAAGTGAATTTTTCGAAGTAGTTTAATTTTTAATAAATCTTGTTTGAGAAGATTTACTAGCATTGTATCGTTAATATTTATCTGTGGTTTGTTTTATCGTGATGAACCATTAAAAACAATTACTTCTTTCTGTTCGCGCTTTAAAACTAGTGCAGTTTTGTTATTTAAAAAAACCACGTAGACTGGCCAATAATTTAAATAATAAATTACCGTTTTATCTGCAGACAAAGACAAATAATTATTATTTTACGGGAGGAACTTAAAAAGCAGCAAGTGTTACTTGGGTTAAATCTGTTTAAGTTTTTAAAGGACATTACCATTATCCTTCGTGAATAAATTATAAACAATAAATAATAACAGAAACAGTATTGTTTAAACTGTGCTTAACAAAGATTGATAACAAAGATATTTAATTTTAGTTTGTCACTGCTAGTGGAATTCAAATTTATTAACTTTAGTAATATTTAAGTAGATCTACTTCCGTAATAATTTATAGATATTTGTTTGTTAAACTTTTCAAAGGATTTTATATCTAAATAATTTCTTGATCTTAATAAATTTTGGAACAATTTATGTTCAATAAATCTGGATAATCTCTGGATCTTAATAAATTTTTGGATAATTTATGTTCATTAAAATCTAAATATTTCTTTCATTCTGAATAAATTTTAAATTACTTTTTTGAATTGTTCTGTGTTCAATAATTCCGGAGTAAGTTGATAATTATTTACTGAATGACTAATCTTAAGTCTAATAAAATTATATTGTTTATGTTTTTTATATATGTGTTTGACCATTTTTATTTTCTTACCATCCAATAAATATGTTTTTTAGTTTATACCATGGATCTAAACGGAACCATATAATTATGAATGTTTTGTTCAAATTTTATTTTAAAATTTTCTAAACATAACCAAAATTTTTTGTTCAAAACCTATTATATTTTTTGAGCCTAGTAATTCTCCTTTATTAGAAGTGTTAGATATTTAGTTTTGGTTATGTATTGTATCTAGTTACCTATTTTCTGTATGTATTTATCCTTAGCAACGTGTTTGTTTATCAATCTTATCTACCTTTGATAATGACACAAAGTGTCGAAACAATATTTTCAGGTTAAGATATTAATAAAACCTGTGAAACTTTAACTAATCTTTGTATTTATATTATATTCCCATTATATTTAATTAATTTTCTGATTAGTGAATTTAATATCTTTTCTGGCTTAATTAAACATCACCATTAAGCTTCATAATCAGATGGCGCACTTTTAGAGTTTTTATTTGAGTTTTAAACCCTTATCTACTCCTTTTCATAAATAAGATAACTGCAGAACCAATACCTACGACCTGAATACAAAAATTTGTAAGATAGAGCTAAATCTCAAGCCGTGGTAATCTTGAGCTTCTTTGCTAACGTAAGTATGACAATTTTATGATTATTATTTCGTTTGTGGAATTTGTACGTTTCACTATATAGAATAAGGACAAGGGTTAAATTAGAAAAGAGCACTTTTAAGATATCTGTTAATAGTGATTTCTCTTTTCATAAAAATTTCAAATCCACCAAAAGCTGCTACTACATTCCATTCCTAAATTATTGCCAACAAAAGTTAAATATTTAAAGTACAGTATTAGGTTGTCATTAATAAAATTATATACGATTTAATAATCTAATCTTTTAGGATGTAGGTAAAAGAAATAATTAAATATGATGTAAATAAATCTATTACTAAGGAATTACTCTTCTATTTTATTAAGAGACATAATTTAGTCCTATGGTTATAAACCTTCATTTTTTACCTTACAACCTTGAATAGTGGATTATACGAAATACATTGCTTTTCTTCTATAAGAGCAACCTGACGTCAGCTCTCCTAACCAGCAGTATCACACCTATTCCAAGGAATCACACGGTATAATAGATACGGCATTGTGTTAGACATTATTTACTTAAGAGCGTATAGTACTTTGACGAATTGAAACACCTGCGGGGCAACGGTAAAGGGCGAGGTAAAATTTAGACACTTTGAAGACGTGTGAAATTCAGTCCCACTACTTCTAACAAAAGTGAGTCAGCTCATATCAGTGGCGGAACAACCAAAACCAGCGTGCGATACAAAATGCAGAACAACCTTACTATGATACTTAATAAAAAGTACAGTTAGTTTCACTGTTTCATTAATATTTCCGAAGAAAAGATAAAACTACGTGGTTTGTTATATAGATTAATATAATAATAATCTGACCAATAGCGACAATTATTATGGCAATTGACTGTACCATTTACGAAAAAACTGCATTCATCGAAAAAGCAGACACGGTTAAAAAATAAAATTAATTGCTCGTTCACTTAAAGCCTCACAAAATTACAAACGGCGATCAAAGTCTTCGACTTCGTTGAGTTCTTGTAGCATTTGCTACACATCACAATTTTACACATCACAAGTTTCATCCCTACACGATTCATTTGAATCGTGTAGGGATGAAACTTGTGATGTGTAAAATTCGTTGAATACTTGTATTGTAATTTGCCATATATTGTAATTTGCCATTTGCCTTGTATTGTAATGATCTTGCTATTTACATGATTTATCAATGAGCACCACGATATCATTACATCATAACTTCTATCAGGAGGAACTTCTATAGCAATTATATGGATTGCTATAGAAGCAAAATAAACATACAGTGAATAAATAAAGATTTTATAATCCATACGCTATATTATTACTATTTATTACTCGAGTTATTATTGCAATATCGGGCTTTTCTGATTTTGGGCCGTAGTCTACATCTGCTTCAATTTGGGCTTCTATTTGCCGACATATTTTCTTGTTTTTAAGATATCCAATATCTTTTGCTCAATCTTTTTTGCAAAGTTCCCAGGGCTCTGGCCAGCTCAGTAATTGTAGACATGATAAAATCGTTTTTTAGTGTTTGCAGACAAACTACAACGGAACAGAGGGCCTGATAAGATTGACGTAACACAAAGTCTATTCTTTTACCCCTATGAATTTACAAATTATACTGTTGAATTGTTCATGTAGTTGTTATCTACGTCATACATTAGACTTTTGCTGTGTTAAGCCAAATTTTGAAAAATGTTCAGTATACTTTCATACAAATGATATTTTTGCATTTCAGATATTGCATTGCTTTTTTAGGTGAGTCTGCGGTGCAAAAATGTTGACAATTTATACAATTTTCAATTTTATACCTTTTACACGTTTTCGGCTATATTAGCATTCTTCCAATGCTGAGTTTCTTCAAGCCTTTCTTACCGCAACTCTACATTTTTGCACTGGCGTGCAACAAGTATGTCTCGGCCCAACAAGTATGTTGTTTTTAAACATGAGTACAGAAACTTTCAAAAATAAGATAATAAGATCTTTAAAAAACGTATCTTTGAAATATTTGGATTACATTCTAAAAAATACGTTTTCAAGTGTTTTCTTGAGGAAAGCTTTAATCGAAGAACTCATATTATATGCTTCCAAGACTGTTTAATAATAGTAATTTAGAAAACAACAGAAAACCTGATCACAAACTAATTTTTATTTAAAATACATAGAGCTTATTGAAAAATTGTCACGGAAACAAGATTGAAGCAAACATTAACAATCTTACTAAGAAATTTAATGTCTTATGTCCGGTTTTACAAAGCTTAATTAAGCATTTGAAATCCAGAAAAATAACTGGATCAAATTTCAGATCTCTTAAATCTCAGCAATTGAAATTTTTTGATTTCAAATTTAATCACGATTAAGCTAATCAGAACTCAATCAAGCTTTGTGAAACTGGCCATGAAGGTATCTCCTCGTCTAACTGTAACATTGCAACGGCTATTAATTTCGTTATATTAAATGTTGTATTGCTTTTTGGCGGTACATTATTATTAAATACAAATTATGAGATCCCGAGGATTTTCTATATTAAATATACCTACCGTAAGTATATTTAAAATGAAGTTTCACGATAATTTCGCTATGGTTCAACCAAAGTTACAAGAAATGAGTCATCATAAACACGTGGGCGAAAATGTAAAGTGCATCTAGAATTACGCGAAGGCCATACTGTAATCTAAATGATAAAATAAACAATAAATGAGCTAGAAAGATTTATTAGCGGAACAAACCCATTTTTAATTAAAAATAAATGTGAATGAAGCAATGAAAATGTGTTGGTTCTAGTGTATGTCACTGAATTCTTAGCAACGTGAAATTTGCACTCTTATCTTATTTATCTCACCTCGGGTCATATTTGTTTATGTTCCGGTGTGATTACGAAAATGACTCATTTCATGTATTTATGGTTGAGGTATAGTAAACAGTCGTTTTTGTCACAAAGCAGGGAATGTTAAATAAAATAAATTATATTAAAGCTATACAAAAAAAAATGCATAAAGTTAATATTTGCTCGGAGAAGACTTGTTACACGTTCTTACTTAATAAACATTCGATGTTTCTTAACGGGCACCAATGGCGTCTCTATCTCGAATACGTTCGTATTAATGCATTCAATCGTTAATTCAATGTAGTGAAAAAGGGTATTCAAATATACAGTTAAACTAAAACCATATAAATATAGAAGAAGACGTAATATATGTTTACATTAAAGATAGAGAAAGAACCAACATCACAAACGAGAATTAGTTGCGCAGCCCGTGGTGGTGACAACGGACAGTAAGAAAATCCGCTGTAAAATTCTATAACACTGTATCGTAGAAAACGCGTACCAATGTTAATCTGGCAGATTTTGATCTGATTTTTTAAAATGAATATTCAGAAAGGATAAATCTAGGCTAATGATCACGTAGATTTTAGAATATTAACAAAAAATATTGAAAAACTGATGCACAAAGTTGAGGAGCTTTTAAAGCCAATTAAGACATTTTCTGATTTAATTTTTTAAAATCTATAAGATAACTACCCTAGTTTTATCTTTTTTCTAAACCTCAGTAAAAACTAGACCTTTCTAAGTATCAAAGCAAGGCTGTTACGCGTTTTCTACGATACTAGGATATTAAATATACTCTCTTAACGTACATAGGACTATAAATATTGTACCTAAAGGCTTTGTGCAAGAGAACGATATATGGAACTTTCCTTTATCTTCAACTGTTTAAATTACTGAAAAGCTTCGGAAGATGAAATATGGCTTTTTACATTTCATGGTCACGGGTATAATTGCTTTGTATAAAGAAATTAGTTTGGAATTGGTAATAAATGAGTATTTCTACACGCGAGTAGTAAATCGATATTGCTTTAACATTTTATGGTTATAATAATGATAACACTTCCTGCTTATGTATAAATTATGCATAACGAAATAACGATTATGGCCGCCATTCATCTTCCCGCTATAAAAGACATTGATGTTTTATTTATGAAAATAAATAGAACCAAGAATTTTCTTTTGCATATCTTTCAATACAATTTTTATTACGCTTTTACTGTCATCTACTTTACCGTCATTTTTATTTTTACTTTTACTTTTATTTAGAACATTTATTTTATAGTGCACCTTTAAGCCGTCTACGTATCAACATTATAATAAAATTTGAACATGTTATACTTCGGAGTGAAATAAAAAATCTAATAACATTTAGTAGAAAACTTGGAGAGCGTGTTGTAGTTTTTTATAAAGCGAAAGCTGTAGCGAAGAAAAGCTTAAAATTATATACCTCACGACCCCAAAGTCCCATTATAGCAGGGAACAGTCCCCTCTGTTATGAAAAATACTTATCTATATTGAACACCGTTTTACCCCTTACAAATTTTCAATTTTCCATATTTAAGTGAAATATAATACAAAATATGAATTGGGAAATCTTTTCATATAGCTTAACAATAAGAAAATTTCATAGTAATACGCGTGGTGTTTGAATATCCTTTAAATAAACAATTTACTTCCAACTTTAAATTTCATTGAAAATTCGCAGTTGAAACCCTTTTATTGGGGCTGTTTGGTATATCTGACGCCGACAAGAGGTTTAAGACCTAGTTTAGCAAGGGTTCGACGAATGTAGATTTGGCTAACCGCAGCGTTGGACGGAAATGATTAAATAATGTTGTAGGTCTGATGCTGCCGTTTCTAATTAAACGTTTCTTACTAATTTTGATGACCATCTTAGAGTTTATAGTCTTTCAACGTATTAGTTGAAACTGACATTTTTATTTTATTTTATTAGGATATGTATAAAGAATTAGATTTGCTTTGAGTTTCCTTCCAAGTGACCATTGATGTAATTTTGGTCGCAAAGAAAACCGTACACAACATTAATAAAATTACGTAACTCGTGGCATATGGAGGGAGGTGTTGCAAAAAATGCAAAATACTGTAAAATATTTAAAATAATTTGCTGAAATTGATTTGTCTTTAATTGCATTTAAGTGAAATACAAACCACTAAAGAATTAAATAGTCAGGAATATACGGTACCTAACCGCTATTACTTCAGATTCATTCATCGACATATTCGTAGTCTTAACAAAAACTTTGGTGAAATGAATCAGAATGATTGCGTTATTATTTATATTAATTAAAATGTTCTTTTCTCTCAATATAATATTGATAGATACATGTAAGGCCATAGAATTAAGTATTGATTTAAATAACAAACAAAAAATGTTAATTAATGCTACCTACAGACGCCCTCATGCCATTGTAGAGAACTTTATCTTCAGTCTAAATCTAAATTAATTTAATAACCTGGAAAAGAACAAAAAATATTTCAGTTCATAATCACATAATAGACATTGATGGAGTCACTAACTTAAACTAATGAGAAAAACCATTTTACCATAAACAAATACACACTCGTGTACATCTTTGTAAAAAGTAAAGATAAATCAGTATAGATAAAACATGTGTCCGTATTATTGCAGATTTTGGCATTGCTGATCTTCTTTTACTGATATTACTGATATTCTATTACCACCTTTACAAGTTAAAATTGGTCTAATAGCACAATTCATTAAAAAACTATCAGTTACTGTTTCAGCTTATCAGTTCATCTGTACTTTACTTATAAGTTATAAGTCTATAACAAAGTTAGAAGCTGGTCAACTCGATAGTCCAGAAATATGTAAACCTTTAAAAAGCGAAAATTCACAATAATCTGAAAATATTTATCGTCAACTGAAAGAAGAGCTTGGATGATATTTAAAAACGTTTGTACAAATTTCCTTGGTAGAACACGTTCTCAAAATTATCGAGAAATTGCTCGTGAATTAATTGAAAGTTATAAAGCAATGGGTTGCAACATGTCCGTCCTACAAGCTTCACATTATGGATAAGCATTTCAATGATTTTCCTGCTAGTTAATTGTACTGATTTTTCAGATGAAATGGGTGAACGCTTTCATCAAGATAATTTTCATTAAAATGGCTGAAAAACTTTATTAAGGGAAATACGATAAATTTATGTTATCTGATTATTGTTGGTTTTTGAAAGCTGAAGCATCTACCAATTCTAGAAAAACTAGAAGAAGACCACAATTTCCTTTTAATGCTTAAAAATTGAATTCAATTATGTCGTTCTTGTACTTGTAAAATTTAATTGTTAATAATTAAACTACCCAATAATCAATAATTAAATCATATTTGAGATTAAAGTTAATAATTTTTTATTAGGACACGCATTTTGCATGTCCTAATGAAATTTTTTAGAATACTGTAAACAGTAACATTTTATTTTTTAAAGTTGATATCACTGTTAGACAGCTGTTCTTAGAATGTCAAACTTATCTTATTTACGCAGTGAACTCTTATAATGCAACGCTTGCAAACTAGTCTTGCAGGCCACATAAATGCGCCGAATAATAAAAAGCCTTGTTAAGGGCGTTTTACTTTATTATTAACAAAATTGTAAATTTTGATACTGGCATCATATAGATGCGTATGTGCAAAAGCTCACGATAAACTTAACGTAATAAAATTCAGTTTTATAAAATTATATATATTTACCTTATAAGTTATAATATTCAAATTAAAAGATTCAAAAGATCCAATGAATAATTATTTTTGGTAACAAAAATCATTCTTTGCTGAAAATACTATTGCATTTATACCTCATTAATTTCTTTAACAAATAAGGTATTGATTCTATGAAATGAAATATAATTATCCTTATTTCATCCAAGT
The DNA here is from genome assembly GCA_929113105.1 of Agrypnus murinus. Classification (NCBI taxonomy): domain Eukaryota; kingdom Metazoa; phylum Arthropoda; class Insecta; order Coleoptera; family Elateridae; genus Agrypnus; species Agrypnus murinus. The sequence continues at coordinate 186,906,290 of OV816024.1, forward strand.
TTTTAATTCATTAAGTAGCAATTATTTATGTCACAAATATATGGGCATACATTCTACTTTGAATTTAAAATATTTTTCAACAGTACGTGTAAATACACCTGGCAAATTTAAACGAGGTCCTGCTGCATAGTAGCGGCCCGCTACTAGCGGGCTTTGTGTGTAATGAGATAAGAATGAGAATTTCTACGTTGCGCGGATTAAGCGAGGTTATGTAAAAAATAATTGCATAATTTCTAGTGTTGCTGTTATGCTACTTACCAAAATATTCCTAACAAATTTTATTTAAAACTAAGTAATTTTTTAATTATTTAATAACGAACTAACGCAAATGGAAAAAATAGTATGAAGTATTCGTTTTATAAGACGTTTTAGAGCACGCGTCCGAGTCTAGAAAATGACCCGCGTAGCGGGGAGTTTTCTAAAGACGACAATGAAGAACGATGAGAACGTGTCTTATGAAACTAATACTTTAATATACTATTGTATCAATTTCGTTCGAAAATACAATTCTACAAACAATTCCATAGAAGAACATGATTCTTTAAGTCTGAAAATTTCTATTTCTATTTTTTTCTGCATAGAAATTTTCAAAAACTTTTTCTCAAAAACTACTCGTCCGATTTTTCTCATTTTTATGGTATTTTATTAATGCGAATATGCTCTTCACAGTGGGCGTCTTAAGAAAAGGAAAATATTCTAGAAGTTCGTTCTAAGATTTCTCAAAAAAATTCTAAAAATCTTATAACCAAGTTCTAGAACTTTTTCAAAAACATTTCTATACGCGCATTTAGAACTCACTATTAAATTTAAATAGACCCCAAGATCATTAAGATCGTACAAGCAGTTGCTGAGATGTAATTTTTGAAAAACACATACTTAAATTTAATATAATCGGATTTAACCGGAAACGCGTCGCGTCGCGAGTTTTTCCGATTTTCACCTACTCACAAAAACGCGTCGATTGATATATAATTTTTTTATAAAGTTTTTACACATTCTATTTCGCAGTCTTGTGTTATAATAGATTATGAATGTTCAATGTAAGTTGAACAAAAATTCTATAAATAATATATCAAACCATAATTACTTAATTAATGTAGGTATTCCTATTATATGTCAAAGATTTTCGTAAACTGTTAGATTTGCCCTTTTAATATTAGAGACATTTCTACAAACAGTTGTCCTAAGCTTTTTTATGCCGACACCGACAGTGAATAAAATCGATTCTAACATTCAGCTTTACTCATTCGAAGAAATAAGATAGTAGTAATATATGAGCTCGTTCCTTATCTTGGTCTTTCTCACAACATTTGGTTTTATCCTTCAATTTCCGGAGTATTTTTTCAGCGTGAGTAATTCACTTAAATCAACCACGTACTTTAGTTAAAATTATATTAATAATATTGTTTAAACTTTTAGTTTAATGTGCGTGTGTGAAATCCACGCCGATATCTCCTTTAAGGCCAGTTAATCTGAAAAAGTATGATAAATAATTTTGTGAATTTCTTAATACAGTTTTTGTCGTTTTCGAGAATGTTTGACATTTGTACCTTATACACATCGAAATATTAAAATAATGTAAATATGGAATTACAATGTTTAATGTAGCTTCTTAGCAATACCTTTCTTAAAACTACTTAATTTATGTGTATTTGTTTGGTTCCTTGATATATTTTAAAATTGAATTTGAAAAATTTATACAGTGCACGCGGAAATTCTGAAAACATACCTACTGGATACCAAAAGTATAACATTTGCCTCTTTAACTATGGAGAAATTGGGGAGAAGTGCGAGTGAGTTTTGTAAAATATTTGATTTTAATACCTAATATCTAAAACCTATGTTTTTGAAACAATAATCCATGTAAAAAATGTGTAATATATTTGTAGAGACTTGGAATCGTCTTTCAAGGACCTACTCAAAACTGCCAAAAAAAGATTAGGGGTTGAATTTAAGAAAAATGGTTATGACGTCATTGTTCGAAAACGAGAAGGGATGAAAAAATGTATAAGTCGAGAAAAGTATTTTTTAAAAAATCAAATTTGCCTGTCCCAGATTTTCCCGAAAATATTACCGGAAAATGAATTATTTATATGTTTCTAAACTTTACACGCGTACTGTATGATATAGTATAATATAGTATAATATAGTATAACATAGTATAATATAGTATAATATAATCCAATAGTTTCACTCTCTGGTTTTATTGTCACATAATATCTACTCGCATAATCGACTCCGAGTGAGCAGCGCAGTAAATTCTAACCTCTAATCTACTTTTTATTAGTAAATGCATGTGTTTGTATTAAATATAACTTTTCTTACAATGCGTTTTCAAGCTAAAAATATCATAATTTATTCATTAAGGGTAATTAAATAATAATTAATCCTGGGGTACGGAGCTTTGCTTAAGACTAATTTCACACTGCATAAAAGGTATTACCTATGATTTTATAAGATTTAAGATTCCTCTATTGATACTAATTCATGATGTTTTTGGAAGTTCAGTCTTAAAAATATGTAGTTGATACATACCTATGTACATACAAAGTTCTCTTTTAATAATGATAGATTTAATTCAACAGGCTTGGTAGTATAATGTCTAGCGTGCTGCACTTTCACCCAAGCGGCCCGAGATCGACTCCCGGTGTCGTAATAATAATAATCGCCCCCTCCCGCACAAGCTTATAGCTTCTGGGGCCTGGTTTCGGTTGTAGCAATAATTATTCTGTCTACCGGGCCAACATACATACATCCACTAGCTTGTCAATTGTAAAATTATCCTGAATGTAATCTATTGCGTTTTTTGTTTATTTCTCACTACAAGAATTAAACAAACAAAAAAATTTAAATTTTAAAAACTCCACGTCATTATTAAATGATTTCACAGCATTTTTGTTGGTGTATAACAAAACTTTTAAAACTGCCGTTTTTTAACAAGAAAATATTTAATTCACAAAAGTACAAAAACCACAAGTAAAAAGGTTAGATATTCAAATATTTAACTTCAAAAGTTTTAAATTGCTGCTAGAAAATAGGCGGAGTTATCAACTACTGGGTAGCTGCGCCAAAACACGACGGTGACACAAATATCAAAGACGCCGGACACAGAGTGAAACTACTGGATTATATTATACTGTGGTATAACTGTTCTTTATTTTGTGTCTGTTATGTACAGTTTCGATTATAAGCTATGAACGATGAAAAAATCATAACCGTCGATTTTCCAGGGTTTTGTACAATCTAAATGTAAGTTTATTACATGGTATTCAAGATCATTTCATTTTTTTGGTATTGTGATTTCGTGCCCATTTCATAAATTAGGTCGAGTTACAGCGTACATTGTACAAAAAACTGAAAACCGAAAAACTTGCGTTCATTTTTTCATCGTTCCTTACCGAATGACCGCAACTGTACCACAGTATATATAACAATCAGTAGGTTTACTTGTGTGCGGCACCTTTGATGTTGTTAATCCACCTTCGAATATTACGCCCATAAACGAAGTAGTGCACCGAAGTTTATCGGTCGGCATCGCCTGCAGATAATATCCAGTAACGTATTCAATAAAATACGAAATAGAATTGTTAGAATTTCGTAAATTTATAAATATCAAATTTAAATAAATATAAAGTGTAAAATACCTGTATATAAATATTTTAGATTCTGTAAATGTGAAAAATACAAGTATTGTTTCTTGTTTACAATAGAAGGCGAACCTTTTGATATTGAATTGGAATATAATTTTTGTAAAAGGAAACAGAACAGCGTCTTTTTAAAAAATTCTAACTGTATTTCATTTAAATTAATAAAAAGTAATAACAAATTAAGGAAAATATTCAATTTATTTAAAGTTCAACCAAGGTATTATATAAAACAAGAGTCTCTATATAAAATATAAGGACTTTACAAAATCCTCTTGTGCCAAATTGTGGGGCATATTTAATTTAGTCAGTTTAATAATGAATAATTTTACAATACCTATTTTATACATAACATTTGTCTAGTAAATATGTTAGATTTATGCCGTTAATAAATTTGGTTGAATCTCAATTTGTATTTCATGTACATGTTATATTCCTAATTTGTAATGTATGTATGACTCTGTAAAACATATAAGTATCAACTAATCATGAATTAGTATCAATATTTCTCAATTATTAGCGTCTAGTACTTTGTTAGAAAAAGAAATTCTTCTACAATAGAATTTATTATTCACTTCACGAATAATTTTTTGCACCTGATGTACTTATGTATTTTTAATCTTAATTCTAAACCGTTTTTATTTCGTATGTACCTACTTATTTTGACATTTCTTAATAATAGATTTATTTATAGTCACTAGGAATATGTGGGGACATCGCCTGCTTTATAAATTTAAAATATCAAATTCTTGAAATACATGTTCATTTTTCCTGCTTATAATATTTTCGAAAAGTATATAAATCTAATATAAAAAGTTTCTTATATAAGGTTGGCCGCACGCAATTATCTTGGAATTGATTTAATTCTTTTTTATAAGCAACTGAATGTTACATAATTTATTTTATTCGTTTTATTACTAATCTTACTAAATTTAGATCTGATTAAATAATAGAGAAAATTAAATAGAATGTACCCAATTTCTTCAAAAGCATTCGAGGGCATGTACCTCCAAATTGAATTCTGAATTTAGTTACTTTAGGCTGCTGAACTACCCTGGTTGTTCTTCTTTCACGGTTTTTCTCAAGTCTTCGTTTATGTACTGAAGTGGTTATATTGTTGAACGTTTTCTTTGCTTTTAGGGTCACTATATGGTTTCGTAAAACCTGACAAGTCAAATGATCAACTTTAATTCTTAGTGGTAAGTTGTCGTTCTCAGGTAAATTATTAAACATCATAAAGTGGTTTCTTAAGTTTTTAATCAGACAAGATTATTTATGCAAGAAAAAGTAAGCGTTTTTCATTAGTCGTTGTCGAGTTGCACATGACGTATAAAAACACAAAAATTTAACGTGTTGTCTGAACTGATTTTTTTTTAATTTTTGGAAAAGAGTGAGAAATAGCGTATTAAAGTATTAGTTTCATAAAACACGTTTTCAGGACACACGTTCAAGTTTAGAAAACGATCCGTGTAGCGGTGAGTTTTCTAAAGGAGAAGTGTGTCAAACCATGTTACGAAACGAACACTTTCTATTTGCGTTATTTTGTAGCAGTCATTTTTCAAATTTGTGGAAGCGGTAACAATGGTGTAGCCAGAGTTGTCCCGTGGTGAGGGATATACAATAATAAAAGAAAATCCGCGGGCTTGACTCTCAACGTATAAACTACCTATATACTACCTGTTTATTTACGTTTTTTTATAGATTGTATGGAAAAAGTGCCAAATATTAAAGAATACTGAATAAAAAACAATATTTTTAGAATACTAGTCTTTATTCAACAAAAAACATTACAAAACAAAATCTAGGCGCCGTGGTTTTTTGGTCAGTTCGTCAAACATTTGATCTACTTTTTTAAGTTTTTGACCCTTGTGGGGGGATATATCCCCCCAGTGGCTACACCACTACACGGTAGCGCTTAATGGTTGGGAAACCCACATCGCTCTATTTCCTTATCGTGGTATGTATTTTGATTTCTTAGAGGTCGTTCTAGCTTTCCAAGGTTTTTTTTTTGGAAAATGTTTCTTGTTGCAGATAATTACGTTCCTGTTGAAGTCGTTGCAAATCTTGTGGTGTGGTAAGTTCAGTGGCTCCCAAAGTGTGTTCCGTGGAACCCTAGGTTTCCGTGAAAATATTTTGGGGTTCCGCGGGACGAGTTGCCATAATATTAGGAAGATAATGTACATATAATAATAATTTCAAGAAACATAGTTTTATGAATTTTTATATTAATTTAATATAATTTAATATATTAATATAATTATTTGTAGATATGGCAAGGGTTTCGCGACATATTAAATATTGTATAAGGGTTCCGCGAAAAGATAAGTTTGGGAAGAACTGCTCTAGTTATTCTATAGAAAATGGTTAATAATTACTTTATTAATTTAATGAATAACTGGATTCTGATTTGAACCTCTAAGAAAGGAATTAGAGTAAGTTTCTTTGCTGTTGGCTGAACAAGAGTCACTTTCACGACATCATTTCGAAAAAATCTAAATTTCACTTCAAGCAGTTCAAGAGCTTCAGACAATACTTCATCTTCTTCTTGAAAAGAGTTGAAAGAGTTTTTATTGTTTGTTTTTCCCTCTAACATATCTGAACGTGTACTAAAACGTTACGTTTTTACATCCTTTTTCTTTTTTTTTAATTTATCTGGTGGTTGAGGTTTTGAGCATCTGACGGTAGCTGTATTGGTTTATATTTATGTACGGGTTTTATAAAAAAATCCGGTGATAATGATCAGCTAATAGACATAAAACGGATTTTAATAAATATTAAATTAATCATCCCTTGTTTTTCGAATAATAACGTGCACTTCAGTGTTTAACGCAAAACTTTAATGAATTAACATTTGTTACTATTTAGCAAAGACTAAAGCCTTAATGATTATTTGTTTTGATTATTTGATTTTTTGTCAGGTGGATTTACTATTGCTTATTTATTACATATCAATTTATTATTGAGTATTGATGTTGAACTTGATAATTACTATAGGTTTTCCTAATAATTTATTATATTTTTTGTGATTGGTTAATAATAAATAATTATTGATTTTGTTTTGTCCACAACTTTTGTAGGATTAACTTGACGCTGATTTTGTATGATTATTATAATTTAAAACCCTTCTCATTTAACAATATATTTTGTTATGTGTATACCTGTTTATTACGAGCCCTGTCTCATATGAATTAGTCCAAGCAATAAATTTTGTTTTTAATTTTATATTTCATCTCGAATTAAAGTGATTTATTTGTTGCTAATATCACGCACAATCAAAAACAAAATCGTTGAATCACTGATAATTATTTGTTGAATCATAAATATTAGTTGCAGAAACATACCGTGGTCCAACTCATGAAATATAGGGCCCGTATTCTATGGTCTTTGAACATCAGTACCTTGTGGATTTTTCTTATACGTCTTATAGTTCAGGCAGAAATATAAGCTCATACTTCTAGCGGTAGGCATTAGAAGATTAGAATTCATGGCGTCTTGGAAGTAAGAATTCTATCGAACCATTCCGTCTCCACTGTGGCTATAGTTGGAAGCGTTCATCACTAGTATGAAGCTCAAGTCAAAAAGAGTGCTGACAATTTGATACTGATTTTTTAAAAAATAACTTAGTTTTGACCATTACAGGACCAGCTGTGACTATTATAGCGTTATAGGAATTTCAAAAATCACCCAAAATTAAGAATCTGACTAATTTCGTGTATGACACTAAAAGATGGCAATACGACTAGGTGTCTCTTAGATTTTTGAAAGAGTCGATGATTTGCACACTATAGTCGTTTTAAGTTGCTTTTTTGGACATTTTTAGGAATTTTGGTCCCCACAGCATTCGGCCATTTTGCCATTTTTATTTTGGGTACGTATTTGCGTAGATAGAAACAAGTACGTTTTTCACTATAGCCCAGTAACTAGTCATAAAGCCCCCTCCTTTATTACAGCGGGTTTGTGACAGCCTTTAAATTCCTCTCATCAGAACAAAATGAAGTCACGCGATGGACGACAATTGTGACAACATTATTTCTACACAAAAATGCCTCCCGATCAGGCGTCAATTATAACATACTCTAAAACAAGGCCACGTGATTGGGTACCAATTGTAACACTCTAAATTCTTAGTCAAACTGTACAACACAAAATATTTCATACTTACTGTACAACTCAAATTTGCTTCGGCTTGAGATATCTACTTAACAAATTAAGTTTAGGTCGCGGGTATTGTTTCCATAGCTCACTAATTATAAAAGAAAGGGATGTAGGTGTTAAGACACAAGAAAATGAATATAGTTGAGCGCCATCTGTTTAGGAAAGTCAGGGAAACTTTATATAAAAATAATGACCCGATGCTCGCATACAGAAATCGACAGATCTATTAAATTTAATTCAATGATCATCAAGTTAGGTTGGATAAAAAAATATTTAAAGATTTTCCTAAATATATGGTCCTATATTATTCAGTATAATTGAGTTCAAAAATAGGTTTATTTATAAAATAAAAAATAAAAGAAAATGAAAACTTTTCCCTTAATACATAATTATAGGTTTAAAGAAAATACATATATACACCCTACGTAAGAATTCTTAGCGACGGTGAAATTATGCACATGCAAATAGTAATCACAAATATTTGATACATAAATAGCGGTTCAACTTACATTAGCTTAACAAAATAAAATTCGTCAATTCACAGTACCTTAATCGAATAATTTAATCCGACATCACTTTACAGAGCAATTAATACAATGTTACCTTTTCAATCACAAATAAACACTAATCACCAAACTCAACTGCTTGATGAGACTGAAGAAATGTGGAAAACACCTCGATTACTGACACCGCTACTGAATTTATACCGAAGAATTAAAATTCGCAATAATTGTCTTTTTTTTAGAACTATTAATCAATAAAATTCCCTGTTGACTAGCTGGAACAACCATATAAATTCAATTATTAATTATTTAAAATGTTCTTAAACCATCACTGATTAATAATATTGATTGTAGAAATGTTTTGTTTTTTATTATTAAGGAAAACACCACATAAATATGCCGTTTAGAAGCTATTTAGATCTAAAACTTCCATCTATGAATTACTTTAAGACGAAATTCCGTTTAAAATTGGTTTACGATACGTTAAGTTCAATAATTATAATTTTTCGTTGTACTAACTGTATTAATATTAGAAGAAGTTATTCAAAGAAACTTGAATACGTAAACAAAATACTGGCTAAACTTTAATTAAAAACTGTAAATCGTACGGAACTGATAATTCAATATCTTGACGGTAATTATTATAGCGATTGTAATTTAATCGCTCAAATTTCTACACCTTTATTGGCAATTAAACAAGGTACTGAATATTTGGGAGATGTCTACGACAAGACAGCCCCTGTACGTATATTGTAATGGTCCAGAGGTCCGCACTCTTCAAAAGTTTATTTCGGACTCCTTTTACTACAACTCAACTGAACTAGAAAACTTCAACTGAAACTGTAGTTGCGGAATAATCCTCCAATGGATTAATTTTATTCGATAATAACACGGGAAACTAGAATACTGGGACAAGCCCGTTAACTTGGGATAAAACACCTATCGTCTGACCTAAAGCTGCTTTATGGTACAAGACCAGCTGCCCGAGACGCAAAGCGTCCAGAAGGACCTCGAGGCAACTGCCTTTGGTGGTTTATTACTGACTTACTCATCAAATTGAAAAATATTCTTCGATCGTATGGTTTTGAGAAGGGCAAATTTTTTTAAATGAACCAGTATAAGAAATGACAGGTATTTTCTTAAGCCAATGAGGGATAATTACGTCGCATTATTCTAGAACATTTTCAACGAGAACTTTCGGGGTAACTCAATATTTTGCAGGTGGCTGTCTAGACAATTTTATTCTAGAAGATTCTGTTTGTCGGTGTTTTATTTACTAGAAAATATTTCAACCCAATGTGTTTTAAAGCTGTAAATTCGAAGTTTAATGCATTTTAACCATAAGGAAACTTTTATTAAGGCGAATATTATATTTTAACCCTTATGGGCACGGAATTAAAAACAGCTTTGTTCTGGAACATTCTATTCCATTTTAAAACGAAATCTGCAGATTTTTCTAGAAACAAATTTTATTAGTGAAATAAATAAAGATTATTAAAAGTTTCACAGTTTTATTAAAATACAACCTGACAATATTGTTTCGACAGCTACGCTGTCATTATCAAAGGTAATATAATTATAAACAAACACGTCGCTAAGGTAGATAGAAAAATAGGTAACTAGATAAAATAATAATAATAATCAGAATTAAATATCTAATACTTCCAGTAACGGAGAATTACTGAGCTCAAGTTGTTCATTCATTAAAGGTACCCTGAGTTTGTGTTTGTATATCTCAAAGGCTTCTAAAATGTCTAATTTCTCAACTCTAATTTTTCAACTAATTTTCCAAACTCAGGGTACCTTTAATGAATGAACAACTTGAGCTCAGTAATTCTCCGTTACTGGAAGTATTAGATATTTAATTCTGATTATTATTATTATTTTATCTAGTTACCTATTTTTCTATCTACCTTAGCGACGTGTTTGTTTATAATTATATTACCTGTGATAATGACAGCGTAGCTGTCGAAACAATATTGTCAGGTTGTATTTTAATAAAACTGTGAAACTTTTAATAATCTTTATTTATTTCATGATTATGGAGTTCCACAAAGTAAGGCTGGAAACAAAAAACAAAATTTTATTATACTGGGAATGTTTCTTTTAGGTGACCTTCGATATTTTGTAGGACTTATTTTATGCAGTATACCAACGTAATTTTAAATCAAGGAGAAATATACAATAATATGCAGGACCGCACTAAGGATTTTTTATTTATTATACAAACAAAATGATTTTTAGTGAAGTTAAAAAAACGTAACGTTACAGGTTGTAGAATACTGGAGGTACATTTCTTCTTCTTTTGGCCTCAGTTTCTAATAGTTCCCAAGTTCATATTAAAATTAAAAATAAAAATTACAACCTTCATTTGGGGTTCTCATTTGGTGTATTTGTTGCTTTCCTACGTTGAGCAGTTTAATTAAGAGAGGAGTTCAATGCCAAAGTTGACACGGATTAACGGATGCTGGCGTTTTACATATTTAGATATGTAATTCCTAATCTTGTAATCTTTCGTTTGGTTTTTATAAAATAATTATAATTAAAGCGTCAACCTTTATGGGATTATAATGATTTGCGTGTGTCAGTTGTTTAGAGGTCGAGATTTCTTCATAAAAATCTGATTGTGTCAACAGAACTCATGCACTAAAGATCTAAGCTGCTAAGAGCTATGTTTATGTGTTTATGGTATTGGTTTGTAATGGTGATGTCTGCATGTAGAGGTATTCAGTACATGGAAAATTCTGTTTTTAGTTTAAACGTTTTGTGTTAATGGAGAATATGATTTATTAAGATTATGAGTTGAAAACTCATAATCTCAAAGAAACAGCCAAACGAGTTAGTCTCATCAACATAACGAAACCAAAAATAAATGTTTGGAAAGGTTTAAATTCAAACGTTATCATCAATCAAATATTAAAATTATGAATAATTATTAAATTACTTAGTTTTTATCTATATTAAATTATCTCATTCAAGTGCGAGTGCGAATAAAACTAATGTAGAACATATTTATTTCTCAAATGTCAGAGCTTGCAAGTAAATTCATTTAAGGATTTAGTATAATATTATTCTGAAATATGTTTTTCCGTAAAACGAAACATAGCTGTATTTCAGAGCATTACGAGCAGTTAGAAAATATGTAAACCTTTTATTTTCTTTAACTCTAGAGTCAATGCTAATAAAACTATTAACAGGTAACTTATGTAACTGTATACTTTCTGTGCAAAATTGTATTTTTAAGCTTTTAAGTGAATAATAATTCTATCTACAGAATAATAATTACTGTAATTTGTTACAGGTGCTTCAATAATTAATGCATCTTAAAGCAATTAGCAATTTACCAAAGATGTGACGGTGTCACTTGTGTGCATCAGTCGAGCAGGGTAAGTGTAGAAATTGCTATTACTAACTTTTACGGCTACCTTATTACAAATTTCCTTGTAATATATAAAAAAGATATAAAGTTCCTTCCTTCTTATAAAAAATATCATAAATTTTCTTTTTTCCCCATTGGAGATAGAATCATTATATCTGTTGAAAACTATCAAAACCTGATTTATATCCCCCGAAAATGGGTTTCTTGCTCTTTTCCGTGCTAGATTAGAACAGGTCACTAAAAATTCAGTGACTCCTTTTAAACAGCAAATAAAAAAGTAATCGTAAATCAAGAGGAGTGACCATGAAAACGTAAAAGTGATTTTATTACAATTTCAAGCGGAAAGAAACCATCGTAATAGAGTAGGACAGCATGATTTCTAGCCTGCGGGGGCTTTAGTTTCTCTTGTACTCTTGTGCCTGAAAAAGATCCAGATGGATTTTCAAAGTGAAAACGTTCAAGTTGAAATGCAGCCTCAAGTGAATAAGGGAATGGGCGACAAACAAGTAGAAATGTCACTTACAGCCATCATTTGTTTTGATCCAAAAGAAGACAGAGTAATGTTCGAGTAATGGGTTCCTTGATTAATGTGAGATAGGTTGATCTCTGACGTAGGATAGTATGGGACGTTTATTATCTGGAATTGTAAAATTAATCATTGTTAAGTGTAATGATTATTTTTACAGCCGTCAGTAATGACTACTTTGCAGAAAAGATGGTTGCTTTATGTAATTATGCTTTACGTACATGCAAATAATATGTTTAATAAAATTGTTTAAAATTCAAAATTTAATTATTACCTACTTCAAATTTTAAGCGAATTACATTTGCTAAATTAAATTAAGGGGTGGAAAAGTGCTTTGGATGTAATAATTCTAGTTATTAACACTTGCACCGTGTAAATACTTTTAATATTAATATTACAGTGTGATGTATCCGGTAAATTGAGTTAGGGCATGACTAATGTTAACCGCTATTGTTATCAAACTAGGTTAGTAACTATGCTACGACCAGCATTACGAGGGTAAACTATATAATCTTATACCGATACAGCTTTAGAACATAATAATCATCAAGCTGCTTAAGATAAGATACAGTTGAGACACTGACATGTTTTGTTGAGCACCACTGTGTTCTCAAAATTATTTATTGTTGAGTAAAGTTTTCTTGAATGGAATTCTTATAAAATTAAACTGATAATACAAGCAGTTTAGTATATAACTTCACATCCTGATGTTTCACTCATGGAACAAACAAGTAAAAACCCAGATACCTTTTTTAAATCATTATTAGATTGCCTTACCGTAGCTTGAAGATTAATAAAATGATATCAGAATTAATAAACAATGCTTAATTGTAAACATTTAAAATAAAACGTAGTTTGATAAGCATTTACCCTTAACTAACACAAGTGACATTAACCTGTCATGTATTTTAAAACTTTTGTATTCAAAATTCTAATTAGTGACATTGAAGTCGTGGCAAACATTGTATAAAATTGTTTTAAGAAAAACTGTTGTATACAAATGCTTCGAAATATTATGCAGAATGGTCTACATGAGTCTCAGCTTAGTAGGTCTTTATCAAGAGCTTAATAAGATTGAGAACTTTTGAGAGAGAGTTCTGATACGTAACCCAAGACGTTTTAATTTGGGCAAACATTTTCGAATCTGTATAAGTATATATAACTCAGATTATTTTGAAATCGTCTTTCAAACCAGTAGTGTTTTCTCAAATCTAAATATTCTAGCAAAATTTATTTTGTCTGGTGTATTTGGTAATATTTCTGGTGTAATAGGCAGAATTCCAAACAGTATTTGAATTTCTAAAGATAAAATACTTCTAATCATCCAAAATGATCACTTTTTACAAATGTAGCAATTGCATCGTTTTTCTGTACACTGCTTCATTTTTCAGTTGCTTGAGCTTGAACAGCTCAATATATATTGAGCTGTTTTTTGCAGTAGTTAAAACCGTGTTTTTAAAATTTTGGAAAATACGCGATTGCGAAACTTTTGACTTAAATTTTGGAGTCAGTTGACGATGCGGTAGGTACTTCAATTCTTAAAATCTTACCGTTGATTAAGACCGTGTTTTTAAAATTTTGGAAAATACGCGATTGCGAAACTTTTGACTTAAATTTTGGAGGCAGTTGACGCTGAGGTAGGTCCTTCAATTCTTAAAATCGTCAGTGAATTCATATAATCAGTTATTTTTCATTTTTAGTACGAGTATTTTAAAGGACGCACGTCCACATTTGGAAGCATTTTCGATTGCTTTATTGTTTGACTATCGTTTGATAATCTGGTAGATAGTAGTACTGTTGAACTTTTCCTTTATAAAATGTCGCACAATCTCCTCTTTGATCATGCAACCAAAAGCTGCATTACGAAAACGTGTTTCGTAAACTAACTTGTTCGGGCTCTTGTCATTACTAATCCATAATTTCTGCAATTAAAATTTGTTAACTAACGTTAAAAAGTATAGTTAGCGCCCATGGTTACCTAATTTGACAGTTACAAGTCAGAAGCAGAGCCTACTAGATATTTTTGAGTTTTGTCCATTTACTTAGACAACACACGTTATATCGTGCCATGCACGGTAGACGATCATTGGGGGTCTGCTTGATGGTATTAATTGGCTGTGAATTTACAGAGGCTGCTAGTCTCGGGTAAACATAAGCATTAACAGTTTATGGTCTATGTACTACTTGGGCGCGTCCAGGTCAAGAGAACTCCTACATTTCTTCGTGCATATAGCTTTTTATTGATACCCCCAAACATGAAGTCGATGTCGCGCCTCACAAATTTTAAAGGGTGCAGACGACGTATTTGTTTCAATAAGCTATAGGATCACATATAGGTTCACTATAGGAACAAGGAACCCCAAATAACAGATAAACATCAATTCTACAAGAAAAATTTCGATTAAAGAAAAGTTTAAGTTGATAAATACGTCAGAAAATATATGATTACTTAATAAACCTATGCATACTGGTCAAACAGTTTTCGTAGTTAAGTTACGTTGGCCCAGGTCAGAAATTGGGTAGGTGACCCCTATAGTGTTACAAAGATCGCAACCAGTCGTGCTTTTTGGAGTTTAGGTTAAACCGTCGGTCCCGCTTATAGTCGTTTCAGGATCTCATGGCACGCGAAAGGCGCGTAGGCGGAGCTTACTTCAGTAGAGAGGGTACAAACTAACCAGCATTTCTAAAAGCATTAGTAAAAAGACCATCCTAAAAACGTAATGCTATATAACTCACAAGAGAAGCAGATTTGAAATTTTGTTTGAAAAACAAGTCTCAAACTTGTAAAGAATGTCAATTTAATGTTATTGTACAACAAAATAAATCAAGATTGTTTCTTAACAAAAAAATGCCAATTTTAAGGCGTTTTACATAATTAAATGACATTCTGAATAAATTTGTTTCAATAAGTATTTTTAACATATATTCTGTAAAATGAAAGATTTTGCTTTCCGCATTTGAAGAATAGTGAAGATTTCCTGTTTTGGGCACCCTACCGTCTTTGTGTTTCTATGACTAGGTAGACAGCAAACAATAACAGAGCACAAACCCACAGTCAGATAAACAAGTTTATGCTAATCCGAAAATCAAAATCTCTCATTTTACTCATTTTACAGTGATAGGTGCGGAATGCAATTAAATGTATTTAAATTTTAACAATTTTAGTTAATTATAATTGCACTTTATATTGCAAAAAAATAATTTTCTACCAGTGAAACCATATATACAAGTCGAAATGTTTGCTAGAATTAAATGTTTAATAACGTTTGTTTTTAACTTTATGAAAAAATCCACTTAATAAATAGCATATTGATATTGATCGATTAATCTACAAGAACAAAAGGTACATCAATGAAGAAGAGTAAAAAATATTTTATTTGCACTTATATTTACACTTTTTTCTTTCTAAATATTTCTTAAATTAGATAAAGAAGATATTAGAAAAAAATATAAATGATAATGAAAAAATATGATGATGGAAGTAATAGTAGCAGACAAACGTGGACAATCGACGGTGCTAATAGAAATGACGATATTTTTAAGTTAGCCAGTACAAATCTACCTGGAAGTTTCTGACCAGTTTTGCACTTGTACCCATTTGTTCTCGCGTGCCATGAGAACCTGAAACGACTATACCAGTGTTATACTAATAGTTGTTACGACCGGTCAGAGGCGCTAGCGCAACCTAAAAGCTATGACAATCAGGAGCTGGAATACCGTGTTCTTGTGATTGTAGGCTCCCAAGCAACTCACATACGCTATTTATTTATTTACTTAATAAATCAGACATAATAAAGGTTGTGGGTGCAATACCAACTACTTTTCTAGAAAATGTCAAAGTGCTTTGCAGGGATGTTTGTATTTAAAACGTGCTTTGTTTTGAAACTTCAAGCGAATTTCCTGGTTTTAGCGAGTCTGAAAGGTTAACGCAGCCTCAACACGCTTATTCTTGTATTCTTTGTATAATTTTCGGCACCGAGCATGGCCACGATTTTCGATACGTTCTATCACAATATTGTACAGAACACATCTTGAAATTTGAGGAAAACCAGACCACTCCTTGCCTCATTATGCACACTGTCACCACCATCGTTGAATTTCCTCGCCCATTTTCTAGCTATTCTATCAGTCATAGCATTCTCACCGACTTCACAAATTTGTCGGTGAATGTTAGCCGCTTTCACATTTCTAGCATTTAAAAACGGATAACAGAGGCCGTATTTCACAGTCGGCGGTCGGTTAACACGCTCTGAACCTATGATAATGTCCTCTCTAGGTTACTAATAAATGACAGCAGTCAACTAACATGTATGGAATGGAATTGAATGAAAAATACTGTACCTTGCGAAAAAATATACAAGATTTTCTATCACCCCAATTTAACCCACCTTTTTGGCGTCTATTTCATTAACATTCCATATAAATTTTTTTTAATTTCCTAAATTTCTTTGTAGGATTAAGTAGAATATAATTTATAATTTAAACATCTTACCTGATTTAAAAAAATGAAATAAAATAATAATATATTCATTGTAAATACTCAATAATAAGTATTCATTACGCATCATTAGGATTGCAATTTTTGCAGAAGAGTAGTACTACATTAGATTACTGATTGCTACAAAAAAATAAATCTAATTACTGTAATAAATTGCTTTCAACCTACAATTAAGTTCTCTATTATATTAGTAGGGCTCATCGAAATACTGAACGACACTTGGAAATTTTTGCACTAAAGACATTTTAAAACAAACCCATTTAAATCCATTTGGTAAAGCCTTGAATTTCAGTAGAAGCTTTTAGCGAACATTTAGCAATTTTTTTGTGCAGCTGAGTCAGTTTAATTTCGTCTCTTTACAATTTTACATTTGATGGAACACATTATATTTGCTTCTTATTATATGTAAGGGCACAATTTTTATATTGATTTACTGCTTTTACTTTTATAACATTTCCATATTATTATACCATCTGAAAAAATATATAACTGTCATAAAACATGGGAAATAAAATTATTGATATTATTTTATTCATCGTGGATGTACTGTTTCGCTTGCCCGAAGTGCCCAAACCACATTTAAAGTAGAAATCCCACAACAAAGCAATGTATACTGTATTAAATACTAAAGGTCAAAGTTAACTTCATTAAAACACAGTAAGATTGAAAAGATTCCTAAAATGAAAAGAAAACGGTTTGATTGTACAAATCGGAAGTGCATTCCAGATGGACTTTTATAAAATTGAATCTTACTAGAGGAATCTGTAAGTACCTCATGAATCAGTAAGAGCGATGGCTCTAACTGGTTATTCTCAGACGCTATAAATCCGTAAGGGCCAATAGAACAAATGTGGTTCAAGTTCTGAAGATCGAAACTCAAATCTGAAGGATACTTTATCTTATTACCCTTACTGTAACAAGCTAGGATATATGGTCTGCTGGATGTTATATTGTGCATTCTCTCAATGTAGATCTTTATTTTTTGAATAACAGCATCCTGTAGAGTGATAATTCATGCATACTCTCTATCTCAAATACATGCAAATATGGAGAATATACGATATGTATTCCTGAATATAAAAATAAATTTAGAATTTTAACACTTAATTAATTAATTATTATTATTTATAGAACTAAGTATATATATTTTATTATAAGGCACATTCTAAATTTTGTAAACAGGAAATAAATGCAAATGGAAAATCATGTACACTAGTAATAACACCTTGTTTACTTACTACTTACTCACTTCTGTGAAAAATTCTGAATTTGTTGTGCATTTATGTTAATTTTGCCGATTATCAAGTTTAACATTTATAACTTTTGGGTTTAGTCTAGATCATCTATAATCCCACAAACTCGAACGCAATCACGTGCTTAAATGTGAATCCATAATGACATGCCAGCATCTACGGGCGCATTTATTTCAAATGAAGTAGCTAACCTTTATCTTTTGCATGCTGGGTGCATCTGTAGTAAAGCATTGTCACATGTGCCATTTAAAATAACAACAAACAAACATAAAATTAAAAAAAGACACAGATACAAAAACAAATATATTTTATAATAATAATAACAATAATAATAATAGTAGACATTAGTTCATCGACTTGTGCCTAGTACCGTCTGAAGAAGGAAACGAGAAAAGCCCGTAGAAAAATAAAATAAAATAATAATAAAATTCTTTGATTTAGAAAAGGTAATAAAATTTACAAAAAAGAACATAAAATAGTGCGAAGTTCAGGGCAAACAACAAGTCAAGGGCTGCTCCCACTCAGTCCTGCAAAAACTTAAACTAAACTTACACTAAAAGTCGCACATGGACAGAAAGCAAAAAACTATGCTGACACGCAAATTAACTTTTCTTAACGTTGAAAAGTTTTTAAAAATAATTGTTAATAAAAGACACTGTCTAAGTTACAGAATTAACAGTTTACTGTTAAGTACAATAAGTATTTATTCTTTGTTAATTATACAATATATACTTGCATAATAACTTAAACACTATACAGTTTCAACATTAAACTAGTAATAATACTCGAAAAACCTAGGTAAACAACATCCCGGGATGCCAGTTTCTATGGCTTTTGAGTGTCGAAGTTAAGTTCGGAAAGCTAGGTAAACAACATTCTTGGATGCCAGTTTATAAGCTTTCCGTATTGTTGTCGCAAATCGAACTGAAGTATTCGACCAAAATGCAGTGTTTATATATCATGATAATCCTTTGTCCGTATTCCCACGTGGCGATAATATTCGCCTACATAGCATACATTAGAATAATATTACGATAACGTTTTTATCATGCATAACATTATCATATATTATTATTCTAATAGATGCAACCGCTAGTATACATTAGAATAATATTAAGATAAGGTTCTGAATATATTACCAGCGTTACCTTATAGGCGACGATAAGGTTTATACATCGTCTTATATGACTGCATACAGTTAGAATGTTAACTCCTCCCACCCGAGAATGAAATACGCGTTGAAAAAGAATATTTCAGTGATTACAATACAGTGACTGGCTACATTAAAAGTCGGAGGTGTAACATTTTACAAATATCATAATAACATAATAATAAGAACATGCAATAAGAATACATAATAAGAATGTTAATAATAATGGTACTAGTATATGAAGATTATATACAATAAAATACGTGATTACACAATAGGCGTAGAGAGTACATAATATAAATATCTCTACGAATAATAATAATGGAACAGCGTAACAAGGAAATAATAATATATAATACTAATATGGGATTATAATAAGTATGAGGTAAATATACAGTAATCATAACAACAATGGTTAATTTAAGGTGATCTGCACTGGATCACGGGACTTGAAGTTGGGTTAAAAGTTACAATGTCGATTTCTTTAAGGGTCGACATTAATTGATACATTTTAGTAGCAATAAATTTGCGTTTGTATTATACAAAGAGGATAAGAATTATAATTATGACGGTCATGATCAGTGTGAAAATTAAAGGGCCATAATGTAATGGTATATATCCGATAGGATCGATGCTTTCGAGTGTAGACATTTCTTTTGTTAATTTAGCGTGATTCTGGACTAATTGATGAACATTTATAGGCGATAGGTCAATTTTTGTAATTTCGGGTAATGGACTGAATCGGACTGCAATTTTCCGATGGATGCCATTGCAATTTGTTTTTTTCTAGAGAGGATGATGATGATGAGGATGGTGAATTGAACAGCCACTGGTAATATGAAGTAATATTGATCCAGTTGTAAGGGGAGATCCCGGCGATTCCCCGTACTATTTATTTATATAACTAATTATGCATAGCTCAAGCTGAAATAAAGAAAAATTAAACAACATAATAGAGGATGGGGTGGGTAAAACAAACTCAATTCACGCTTGACACTGTTTATATTGCAAAAGAGAAAAGATAAAGATATAATTACATACAGCAATATGCAAAACATAAAAACCAACAGGATATAATTAAACCCCAAATAATATGACCCTAATAAAATAAAAGGTTAAATATTTCGGAGTCGGCAAGTAACTTCGACGATTAAATGAATAACAAAAATTATTTCAGAGGGAGAAAAATATAGATTTAGGCCTCTTTTGTTACAATAAACCTATTCGGTGATTTAATACAAAGAGTATTCTTGCTGTACCCCTAACAATTGCATAAAATGAATAAACGTAATAATTATAAATCAAAACAGTTTAAAATATATATATATATATAAAATTGAATTAATGACCCTAAAAGGCAAAGAAAAAAAAAAGATAATATCTAATATATAATCCTACAAATAACAATTAATAAATATAGTAATAAACATCAAATAATTAATTAGTTCATTAGTCTATAAACACTAATTCGACCAAGCATTGATTCCTTAAGTTAATAAACTATTTAAAGATAAATTTCCAAAAGATAATTTAAAAGTTCAAAATATTTGCGTTCTCTATACGAAAATATTTCACCTGTGTGAGTGATAACACGTGCAGATGCGGGCGGTAACGGACACGAGAATTCGTCGCCAAAACAACTTATACAAATTACATATTTCAGATGTAATCATCAATATATCAACGGTAATTAACATGTAATAAGGAAAGATCTTACTTATTACAACAGCACTAATTGGATCAGCGAGTCTGCTATTACTCCAAAAATTATGAACGGTGTTGGTTGCTGCAGGATCCAGTACGGAAGAAAGAAGGAAACCAGTCCACTCGACAGTAGTTCTTAATGAATATTGTATTGTATCGTATTGTATTGAATAAATATTATATTGTATATAAAAAAAGGCTGAAATAGAAAAACGAGTCTTAACTCAAACTACCCACAAATTTGATTATCTAAATAATCTCACCTGCGATTGAAGACGGCTTTAAAAGAAAATCTCCGCAATTAAATCCGCTTAAAGCGGTTTATTCAATAGAAAAAGTTTCGAACGAGGTCCATACAAATTCCATAAAGGAAGCTTCGAACTTGAAGATAACGGAACCAAACGCACGCACGGAGAGCCAATATATCAATCGTCCGTTAAACGTAAAAAAACAACAGGTACCTTGGAGATGGCAACATGATACGTACTTGCGAAATGGAATATTTCGTTTAAGAGTCCTTACACACGTAACACAGTAATGGTTTTTCGAGTTATGGAGTCGATACATCTGCTATCGATGACTGTATTATTAGGAGAACTAATGATCCAGGTAGATCGGTTTATTTTTATTACTTTTGTCGCGCGTAATTCAAATATGACAGGTTGACATTGTTGAGCATCATCAAGGGCTAATAATTGTGTTTCGCATAATTTGGAATTTGTGATTGAGAAGTAATTTGTTTGAGTACAGAAATAATTTGACATAATGATTAAATAATTTGGAATGGCTACTTTTAATAGGTTGTTGTGAGCAGCGGGAAATAGGATTAATCTTAGTATTGGTGTTCTGTGGATGGTTTTATTAAAGGAATTTTGTATACCAAAGTGAGTGTGGTGCTCTCTTGATATGCCTTGATCTAAATTAGGAATTCATAAAGATGTAGATTTTCATGGTTAATAGGGTATGGGACGTCCAAAGTTTGTTTAGTATATAGTCTCTGTAAAGTGTTTGAAATTAGAGATAATATAGATAACAAATCGTTGTTATCAATTAGGGACAAATGTAGCTGTTGGTTTTGGGCGAAAGTTAAGGAGGTTTCTAATCCAAACAAAATTGGATTGATTGGTCTAATACAGTAAACGTATTTAGGGTTCCAATGATTTCACGAATTTGCACAGTAGTATTGTGAATGATCTTATTTAGATTTTGATTTTGTGCGAGGGTTTCAATACTTGTTTTGAAAGTATTAATTGTATCATTTAAAATTTGGGCTTGTTATTGTCGGATCGTCTTTTGAGTATCGGTAGATGTGATCAATTTTTTATAAGTTTCTCATATCGTCGATCATCGTCAGCGGTAAGGTTTAATAACAATTAATTTAATAACATTACCTACATCGTCAAATAGGGACCGTTTTGGTCTTTGGTGCGTCTGTAAGTCAGGAAATAATTGATTGATTAATTGATCGGCTCTGTCCAAATATTGTCGTATTAATAGTAATTTTGTTTATTGTTTCCAGCCTTACTTTGTGGAACTCCATAATCATGAAATAAATAAAGATTAGTAAAAGTTTCACAGTTTTATTAAAATACAACCTGATAATATTGTTTCGGCAGCTATGCTGTCATTATCAAAGGTAATATAATTATAAACAAACACGTCGCTAAGGTAGATACAAAAATAGGTAACTAGATAAAATAATAATAATAATTAAATATCTAATACTTCTAGTAACGGAGAATTACTGAGCTCAAGTTGTTCATTCATTAAAGGTACCCTGAGTTTGTGTTTGTATATCTCAAAGGCTCAAAGGCAAAGGCTAAAATGTCTAATTTGCGTTTGTTATTACAAAAATGTAGGAATTTAATATTATTTTGAGGAGTCATTGTGTGATTTTGTTCTAAAAGGTGTTTGGCGTAATTAGATTTTTCAGGATGTTTATTTTTGTAATGACGTACGTGTTCTTTATATCTTATGTTAAAATTTCGAAGTGTTTGTCCAATATATACCGAACTAATATTAATTAATCGTAATATTAAATTCCTACATTTTTGTAATAACAAACGCAAATTAGACATTTTAGAAGCCTTTGAGATATACAAACACAAACTCAGGGTACCTTTAATGAATGAACAACTTGAGCTCAGTAATT
Organism: Agrypnus murinus; assembly: GCA_929113105.1. Classification (NCBI taxonomy): domain Eukaryota; kingdom Metazoa; phylum Arthropoda; class Insecta; order Coleoptera; family Elateridae; genus Agrypnus; species Agrypnus murinus. Next base: position 186,929,254 of record OV816024.1, read on the forward strand.
CTCCGTTACTAGAAGTATTAGATATTTAATTCTGATTATTATTATTATTTTATCTAGTTACCTATTTTTGTATCTACCTTAGCGACGTGTTTGTTTATAATTATAATACTTTTGATAATGACAGCATAGCTGTCGAAACAATATTGTCAGGTTGCATTTTAATAAAACTGTGAAACTTTTACTAATCTTTATTTATTTCATTAATAGTAATTGATTATCATGGCTAATGGCAATGTCTTTTATAGTTTTGGAAGATCGATGAGGAAGTAAATATTCTTTATTGTTTAACAAGGAGATAGTGTTAAGTGAATTGATTTTGAGGGTTTGATAATTAATTTAATGTTTTGATTAAGGTCCAAGTGCTTTCTTTCATGAGTGCTTTGCCTTGCACTAAAGAGTATAGTCCGGGGTTGTCGATTAGTTGATGAACCGTTACGTCATCATGGACAAGGGTCTAGGTGAAGAGGAGGATCTTGATTTCCCTGAAAAGATCATCAGGTCATTAGCACGTCTTTTTATGAGTGTCTTTGTAAGTTCATTTCTTATGTCATATGTGTCATGTTTGTGGATCATTTCGATTATATCGTTTTATGATTAATCGTAAAGATAACAAAGAAATAAGTTTGATCCTCTGAGTCAGGTCTGTTAGGGATTACAATGCAGAGATCAGGATTAGGTTCTGGAGTATTGATTACTTCGTCACGCAAACTGTCGTTCATAATATCATCATTGATTGTTAAAGGGTGTATTGGAAAGTATTGCTGTTTTTATTTAATTTCATTTGTGATTTAATAGTTATGCTTTGGTAATAATTATCAGCAATAAATTTGTAAACATATAGGGGATCGAGATAATTCGTTGAATTTATTGGGAGAAGTGTCTATTAAATTTTGAATTCATATCGGACTATCGTAACTAAATTTTGATTACGTATGTTTATTATATGCATTTATATGGATATTTGTGTTTATAAAAATATGTTTGGGTTAATAGTTGTCTGGAATTGACACTAAGTTAGAAGTATTCATAAAAGTGGGTAAATATGCTGTATATATTTTTTTGTTACGGAAATTCACTTGTTAAAATTACTTCATTCTAAAGAATTAGCGATCTTATAACATAAAATATTTTCTTTATAAAACTATAAATATAATACAAAGGTATTTTACTACATATTGGTTAAATGCATGTATACCGTTATAACATCTCTTTTTTCTTCCGTGTATTTATTCTTTTTTCTCCCATGGCAATACTAATAAAACATATATTTATACAGTCTATATATACAAACATGGCCCATATTGGCACACATTTTATATTTCCCATACCCCCACATGCAGAACATTACGTTGTTCTAGGTGGTGTATCCATCATTAAATATATGGGTTGTTTATTTAATTTTAATTTAATTTAATTGATAACTTAAAATAATTTAAAGAAAGTTGTTAGTTAATGTTTATTTTTGTAACAAACTAATTAAATAAACTAATTGAATAATTGAAAGGAGGAAAGAAAATACAAAAAATCAGGAGTAGTTGATTTTGTCCGTGTCTTCCCGATTTCTGTATTCAAATTTACTACCGTTTATCAAGTTTTACGCTTTAAGCTGAATTACTAAAAAGTAATGATACTCAATTACCTTACTGCTGTAAAATTTAAATTTCATATTTTTTTATTCTAGTTTTACATAACATAGATATGCAGATACGATGTTCAGGATTCACGAAAAGCTCCCATTTTTAATGTAATGCTTTGTTGCATTTGTGGTTCTACATTTGCACCCTTTTGTTCCTGAATTTTGTGAAACTTTAAACAGAACATCTTACCACATTATCTGTTTAAGGCTCATATTACATTTTAAAACCTAATAATTCAGATCTAAATGTAACTAACATATTTCTAAACATTAAATTTATTACTGTTTAAAGCTTTGGCTGTACTGTAGTTATACCGTTTCTAGGAAACCAGTTGAAATATTTACTGTACAACTGTGGTAACAGCTCAGCACATATTACAAAATAAAAACCAAACAATAACCACCAAACGGAAGTTATCATTCCTGGACAAGCTTCACAACAAATGCCCCGTCTAGCATAGTTGACATAAGTGAAACAGGATACGAGTTAAAATTTAATGCCACACTTTGAACTTCCCGAATTCACTAAAATGAAAAGCTTTTATGCGCATCCTAAGGAAATAAATAATATTACTTACGAATTTTCCATGGCGCAATATTTTTTATTAATTTTATGTTAAATACTTGAGTTATAAACTTTACATCCACCGCTTACTTGCCATGTTACATGGATAACAGTCATTGTTAGACTTAATAACATTATAGATTGTAAACGTTTTGCAGGCACGAACCTTAATTTTAATATAAAATACAAACTGTATCTACAAACTGGGTTTGACATTGGTAAATTACAACGTTGAGAAGTTTCACTATTAATGTTGACTAAGTAATAAAGCAAGTGCATGTTTCACAAAGTTTATTTCTTTGTTTGCGGAACCTAAAGGGCAATATCATTTAAACTTAAACATTTAAATTTAAATACATTGTGGGTTATTTAGCTTTTTTATAGTGTTGGATTGCTGAAAGAACAAAATCCTGATTTTCCTTCATCTACGATTAAGCGTATTTAGGTTTTCAGCTGTACTGTACTGTTCTAGTTTAATAAATGTTTTCATCCTTGTATTTCTGTTTTCGAAAATTTTCATAGTACTCGCAATGGTTTAGCGAATGTTATCCGTAGTCCTAGATGAACCACTTAGGTAAAAATTAACGAAACGAATTAAATACTTTCTTTTAAGTTTAATACTTTTTTTGCCTAGCTGATCAGTAAGTGCTTTCTAAATATCCTGTCTTGATGGCATTTAAGGATTCTTTTCTGTCATCTTATGTCAAATACATATCCTCTACATTACTACTAAATATACAGGGTGTATTATCGATTTTGTAACATAGGGGAATAGCATGTAAAAACACATTTTCTCAAATATTGGCTCCCCTAATTATTTTAGAGAAAAAGTCACTGTATCATAGTTATAGACCTTATTGAATACTGTTCAAAACACCTTTACTTTAGCATCTGTGTCAAATAGTTTCCAAGATATAAGTAATATTTTAGTACAGTTCTTCCACTCGATCTTTACCCACACGTCACCAATTATGTGTAGCTAGTAAAGACAATTCATATGTTCACATCCTTATTACTTACGTGAGATAATAAAGAATAAAGGATAAAGTACATTTTTTAAGTGGTAATGCAATGCTTTCTCGAGAGATGGCGCTAAAAGCATTATGAATATTTTAAAACCGAAATAATTTTTATTTGTAATTACAAATTTATTCTATAAAATTTTGCTGTTTAACAGTTCTTAAAATTGAAAGGTTGCACAAAAAGCAATATGAAGTGAGAGAGATAATTTAAAATTTTCGAAAAAATTTAATTTTAGTTCTGCTTTTTTAAAAAACTAAAAAGGCGGGAAGGAGTGAGAACTGCGTGATTCATTTAAATAATTTTTGTGTGGTAGCTGTCATTTTTCAAACGACTTTTTTATTTCTATTAAGTACATTTTATTCACTTTTAAAACAGGTTTACTAAATATGTAGTTAGAAGATCACAAATTTTCTTTAATTAGAAAAAGTAAAAAATAAAACTATTTTTTGGAACAACTAACTTATTAAAAATTGTAGGTTATCCAACAGTTTACGACTCTTAATGGTTGTGAACTTGGCTAAAATACCAAAAATATGAAACTAGTCGTTGATTTTATTAGAAATTCTTGTTTATTAATTCGTACGCATAAAATCTATGACGTGTGGGTAAAGATCGAGTGGAAGAACTGTATAGGAAATTAACATTGTAAATCGGAAATTCACTAATAGGAATTACCGCGTTAGATTTAGACATTAGATGTAAATGCAAGAATTATTAAGCACAGTTTCATGGGACAAAATCACTCATCAAAATGTTACAATTGTTACCAGTGTGGAAGAAATAGATAAGATTTCTCTAAGGAATTTATTTTTATAAAATCTTATTAGCTATGACAATAGTTGTCAAATTAATCTCAGGAATCACTGATAGGTTATGTCATGCTTTTGTATTATTTTAAAACATATTATAAGAATGATACTAATATAAGACATTTAAGACAATATAAGACATAACATTTTAATCTTATTATGGGGTTACATCATTTATATTATTTAACAATTATAGTAATTTAACAAAATTAAACAAACAATAAAAAAAGCAAAAACGAAAATCAATTTATAAAATATGTTCATAATACAAATGCATGACATAACCTCTATTTGATTTTTGAGATTAATCTGACAGCTATTGTCATGGCTAATAAGATTTTATAAAAAAAGATTTCTTGGAGAATTCTCACGTATTTCTTCCACACTGGTAGCAATTGTAACATTCTGATGAGTGATTTTGCTCCATGAAACTCTGCTTAATAATTCTTGCATTTACACCTAAGGTCTAAATATAACGTGGCAATTGCTATTAGCGAATTTCCCATTCGCAATGTTAATTTCCTAAACCAGAAAATCACTTATATCTTGAAAACTATTTAACACAGATGCTAAAGTGAAGGTGTTTTGAACAGTATTCAATAAGGTCTACAACTTTGCTACAGTAACTTTTTCTCCAAAATAATTAGGGGAGCCAATATTTGAGAAATTGTGTTTTTACATGCTATTTCCCTATGTTACAAAACCGATAATACACCCTGTATATAGATGTAATGATTTTTTTAATTAAAAGTTTATTATTATTCGCTATCATCTAATGTTTTTGTTACTTTAATATTGCGTAATATTTTGTTGATATATAGATGATACAGAATTATTTTATTATTATTTTTTTTTTTTATTTGACGCCTACACTACGGGGGAACCAACTGCCAAGGTCATCTGTCCCCCATCTAACATGCAACACGAATACACACATCCATAGTTGAGGTGGCGGAATTTTCCAATTAGAAAAATCCCGTCGCCCCAAGTGGGATTCGAACCCACGACCCTTGGAACACGAGTGATGCACTGACACCACTCGTCCACCGCCGGCCCCATATTTTATTATTACTGTTTAAAATTGCAACAGCAAAACAGGCACATAACATACAAACCGAGCACCCCTCTTTTAAATAACTTGAACTCAACCAGACTGGACAGTACCACTCAAACAGCGGAGGAGTAGGCATATTATATTTATGGTCTTGTAATTATGTTAATTTAATATTATTAAAGAAAATCTGGCATTATTTTCGTTTTCATTCACTCCATCACATTCCTCTAATAAGTTTATTTTTATTTATTAGGTAAATTGAGTTTCATTTTTAAAATATGGAGTTCCATTATAAGGTATAATAACAGGTAGACGAAAAACCTTTGTATGTCACTCGGACAGAAAAAAACATTTGCAGCCCTTAGTTGTCTGCTGTCCTCGCTTCGCTCGGGCTTCAAACTGCGGGTTGTAAATGCGAACTTTCTGCCTTTGATTCACAAAATATGTACTATTCAATAAGCTTTGCAGTAAACAGTTTTTTTTACGGTGACATATATTTGAATGATTTTGAAAATGGGTAAATTGGAATGGGTCCATATCCTCCTTCCAGCAAAAGCCTACAGAAAAGGATAAGAGCTGATATAGTACCTAAACACATTTCGTTTTATATAGGTATAATATGTATATTAAATAATTGTTTCACTGTATAATTTAATATTTTTATTCCTGGCATTATTCAAAATGTTATTAATTTTTCGATCTTTTGCTTTTAATAAGTTCTTCAGCGCTTAATCAAAAGCATCAATCTGCTAAAGGTTAAAATAACAAAGTACTTTGAAATAAGGTAGTTAAAAGAGGTATGCAAATCTAGGATTTCATATCGTAGGTTCTTGGGCGAATTTTCAAGCATTTCAAGATGCTAACAAAGAATGACTTCCACAGAAAGATCAGGTTACGTTCATACATTACTCTAATACCAAATTTTAGGCTCGCTATCGTCAAACCGTTTTTTAATGCATTTCTCAAGTTTTTGGATTTTTAGCCAATTTGAGATCACTTTTCAATGAAAATGAGAAAATTCAAAATAATTGAAGTTCTATATACTTTACTTCCACTTAGAGATCTTCTGAACACAAATCCTAATTCAGTCAGATGAAGAAGGCGAACGATTTCATTAAGTAGTTAATTGCCTTTTGAAGAACGTTACAAAGGAAACTGAATTAAATCTCGCTGATTTATACTGGAATTTGTGCGACGGTATCAAACCGCTGTATGTTTCTGTAATTAATATTTATCATTTAACAAATAATTATCAGTGATTAAACAATTATGTTTTTGATTGTGCATGATATTAGCTAGAAGCAAAGAAGTAAATGAAGAATCTGATCGGGAGGTGAGAATATAAATTGCATTCCGAAATGCGCACCGATCATGTGCACGCCGGGCTGCGATTTAAATGATAAGATAAACAGCAGTTACGCTTGAAAGATTCACTAGCGCCACAAATTGGACTCTGTTGATTTTAGCATACGCCGCTTACATCTATGACTTATCTCACCCTAACTAAAATGGTGTAGGGGTCTCTGCTATGCTTACTACTAGCTTGCTTACAAAGGGCACTGTAGTTCTCGAAGATCGGCGGTAATTCTCGGGCGCCAGTGTTTTAACGTGTTATGCTCCACGTATCATGGTAACTACTAGTGGAGAAAAAGTAATCAACGAAACTGCTGGGATCACTGAGGTCGACCCTGTCTAGATCACTTTACTTGTCCCTAAAGCTTTACAAAACAAGAGGGTGTTAATACTAGCAAATAAAACACACAATCAGTAAAACAAATAATTTTATTACTAATACCACAAGCTCTACGTCTACCTTCATATACCTATGGTTAGTTGCATTGGTCACAGCAAGCGGGGTGCAATACGGCGTACAGTTTTAAGCAAGCATTCGAACGGTACCGGGATATGGGGTCGGTAAGGGTTATGTCGGGCAAGGTGGACGGGTAGGGAAAAGGACAAGACTACACTCAATGAAGTCTCGAAAAAGGGGCAAGGTTTGAAATGATGAGACTTAGAGGCTATGCACAGTGAATTCACGGAAAGGGTACGGTAGGGGATGCAAGGATGAAATCGGACGGAAAAGGAATCGGTACTACTATAAGAGGACTTATATTCCCTCTTATCTGACTCTTATATTCCCTTGGATCGGATCGGTCTGAGGGCTGGATGAGCTGCTGGCTGGCTGGTCCGGTTGATAGTGAGTTATGGACGCGGACTGAATAAAACGGCTTGTGCACCCCATTATATAGGTGATCTCGAAGCGTGGGGGGAAATGGTAGTAGGAGCGAGAGTGAAACGGAGCGGCGCACCCCAAATATCGATTAGGGCAGGGACGTGTGCTCTCGCTTGAATCGGCGGCTTATCGGACCGGTCGAAGATTGCACAGTTGGTAAGCATATTCACTCTTATACCCAAAATAAATAACCAAAAATAAAGTAACTTCATTACAATGGTATTATTTACAATGCCAAACAAAATTTATTGCTTGCTCCAATTAATGTGCGACTCGTATAACGCAAAGAATAAATATAGTTTTATTAATTCAAAACAAAATCAAAAAACAGTAGAAAGTTTATTTTTCGATTTTTTTTATAAAAGTGTGGAAAATGCAAAAAATGCGAATAAAAAAATTTGAGACGGCAAAAAGAACTTCAAAAATGTAGTAAAAATGATTTTAAATAGGAATGAATCATTTTGAAGCGGCGACAGTGGTTTATTTAAATGAACATAAAATTAAAAGTAAACTCAAAACACACAAAAATTCAAAAACAAAAACCACAGAGAACTTGTCCCCAGGTAATTGAAAAAAAAATTGAAAGTAGGAAAAATTGTATGTTCCCCAGTTTGTTTCAAACTTTCAGGCGTGGGTATTTAGCCAATAAACGTCATATCGCCCGAATTAACTTGCCTTGTATTGCCCACGTTGGTGTACCAGGGTGGGAAAGTTCAAAATGCTAACTGCGTTGAAACCAATGCAGTAACTCATTTTAACGAGCTCGGCGAGTAGAACAACTTTGTTCTATGTGCGCAAACAACTGCCAGAAAATGTAACCTCATGGTGCTTTTAAGCGTTTTCCGGTGGAATCAGAAGGTGTCCTACCATAAATTGTATATTCTCAGAATCTATGATAAGTTTGACTCCAGATTGACTTACATGCATTACTTATGCATTGTATCGAATCTTCTGATACTTTTTCTTCGCAAACCATTAATTCATAGGTTAAATGAAATGTGAACTATAATTTCTGGTTTCATAATTTCGTTTTATGTGAGTTAACATGATATACTGAATTATATTTTATTCATATATAAATGTAGTGTCAACAAGCAACAACAAGCAAAAACTTAGCATATCTACTCAAACAAAACACAGCGGCATCTTGCAAGCGGGAGAACATGCCAATACTGCCACTACCCAATTCGAACTAAAACATCCCTGAACGGGAACGGAAACATACAGTCTGACACCAAAAAGTTTACCCGCAGTTTACCCGACACGCTAGTTGGGAGTACCGCCTGGGGGATCTAATCTTAAATGTACGGTACAGAACTACAACAAAACTTTCTTTCTTGTCTATTTCAACGAATATTGCTAAATATGCTATATTATACATTTTCAGAATCTTCCCGCCTAGGTAATCTTCCTATTTTGCTTCATTGTAGCTTTAAGTATAAACTCGTTAAAACACTGTCACGAATTACAGTCGGATCTTGACGCCTTAGTAAATTGGAGCGCAAATAATAAACTAGAATTAAATATCGACAAATGTCAATTTATTACATTCTCTTTAAAAACCAACATTTTGCTATTTGAATACAAAATACATAATGTGCCTCTGAAGAGAACGGACGTGGTGCGTGATCTAGGCATTTTGTTGGACACTAAATTGAGTTTTAACCACCACTTGGAACATATTTGTAATAAGTCTTTCAGAATGCTCGGATTCGTAATTAGAAATTCTCGTACAGTCCACAACCTCCAACTTATCCAGAATTTGTACAACTCTATAGTTAGAAGTGTTTTAGAAACAAACTCTGTTATATGGGATCCTCTTACCAAGAAAAACATAGTTCTCATTGAAAAGGTTCAAAAGAGGTTTTTGAAATATGTTTATTATAAACAATCGGGACTTTACCCGGATTCGATAGACTTTGAGCTTTTACTAGAACACTTCCAATTTAAATCACTAAAGGAACGAAGATCACAAGCCGCTTTAAAAGAACTGTTCAAACTATTCAATAATTTCATCGACTGTACCATTCTTCTTGAGAAATTGTCACTAAACACTGGACTTGGGTTAACGAGAAGTGATGAATTGTCTTATTTGCCAACCCCCAGAGTTAATGTTTGTGCTAACTCACCTATTTTTAGAATGTGTAAGATTTTCAATATGAATGCGAAGAATTTAGACCTAAGTCAGAGTAAAGAACAGTTTTTTTCAAATGTAAACAAATTATCCATCACCTTGTATTTTTACACATAGACCATCCTTCGTTCTTAACTCCATTTCAGAATTAAATGATTAAAAAACAATAATAATTGAAATTAAATTTGTAGAATAAATTTAATCAGAATTAAATAATTTAGTATAGATAGACATATTCAATATAGATTAACAGTTTTATTTTGTACTCCAGTGCTGAATGGTTTATATTTATATATGTACTAATTTGTAAGATTTGCATGTTATTGGGAAAATATTCCTGTTTGCAAATAAACGTTTATTATTATTATTATTATTATTATTATTATCATGATCCAGGCATTACCTGAAAAGTTAGGCCAAAATAATAAAGATTCGGGCATGAAGCATGTGTTGGAACTTCTAAGTGATATGTAGTTTCTTCTGGTAAATGTTATTGCAAATAGAAGATTCCTCAAAAAAATAAGTTTTGGAAATTAATGACATATGCCAAATTGAACTGTGACAGTGTTGAACAATTTTCCTGGCATTATCCATTTTTCATCCAAAGGCATCTATCGGCTTTATATGATATTTCGGCCCCCTCATAACTCTTCATTGCAGTACATTTTGAAAAAAACCTTTTTGATCCCTTGTAGGAAACACTACAAGCTTTCTAATACAACTTACCAATTTTGTGTAAGATTTTTTATTTTTAACAAAAAGACTTTTTGATCAGTATGGAAAGCTATAGAGAAATTGAAAGAAAAGCTCGTATCTACGTCTTGCAGTAGGTTACAACAGCCAGGTTCATCATTTATGATACGTATGACAATTATCTACAATTGCCTTATTTGTACATTTGTGTAAGATTTTTTTAAGAAAAAAAAGGATCTTATTTGAGTTACCTTAGAAGTGGACCATTTTCAATTCAACCAATTTGAAGATTAGGCCATTTTCTTTATTTAAGAATAGAAATATATGAAGTTTATTGTTGACATTCAACAATAATTACTAAAACGGAGATGTAATAGCATCATTGCTTTCTTTTAAAGCTGCAAGTATCTTTTTATCTGCGCGCTACCCCTGAATGTTTTCGTATAGGCAACACATCTAACCGTAGTATGAAAATAAGGTAAAATGAGAATTAGGTAGAATAAAAATAAGGTAAAAAAACGCATGTCATAAAGCTGAACTTAGGTCTACGAGCAAATAGAAACAGGAGAGAACATTTCAATGGTCGGGGGTAAGGAACCGACGCGACGGAAGTCGGCCATTATATAAACCACGTTGAGCAGGTCGGGGTTGTTGACGTACGACGTTCGATATTGTCCGTGTCAGGTCGGGGTTGTTGACGTATACAATCGATCGATATTCATCGGGTGCCGGTACCCTCTCTCACTCACTCGTACCCTCTCTCACTCACTCTTATAAACCACTTTTTCTAGCAGTTCCGTCGCGTGGAATATAATGCAATGTTCTCTCCTGTTTCTATTTGCTCGTAGACTTAGGTTAACAGCTTACTATAACCTAACAAAGTAGTATCGATAGAAAGCCATAGATACAGTACTACCAATATAAGGTAAATAAATATCGGTTCCATATTTTGTATCATAATTAAATGTCGAAAAGTCGATTTTTCAATGTGTGCTATACCTCTGGTTAGGGCTAAGTGGGAATTAGTAGTTGCGGGTACAATTATATTGATAAAGTATTTTATAACGATTGACCTCCAGTTAATGTTAACCAAAGATTGAAAAACCAGTCCTCAATAAAATAGGAATTCAATCCAACGCGTTCCGTACTATAGCAGACCCGTACACTGGGGTTACAAACTATCTATAATTGTATATGTTTGATATCTATTAAACTACGAAGGCAGGCCATTATTTAATTTCGCAGGATATACTATGACCAAAGATTTAATAATTCTTAACACAAAAATTGTGACTCAAACGAGCTCAATCTAACGGTTCAATGTGAAGGAAAACATCTTTAGGATTTAGGAATGGGGAATAGATTAAATTAAAGTAGGTGTTCTTGGGATTTATGGCAGCAACATCCTAGTTTTCAGCCTTTTATTACAGTCTTTAAGCTGAAGCAGCTTTGGGTACTTCCGGCAGGATTGGAACGCTACTGTGAATTACGCTAGAATAACCAACCAAAGCTGATTAAAACTTTAAACCAGTGCAGTGGTCCTCCATGCTTCTTATGTAGTAGAATACTTATGTTAAATTAGCTTCTTTTTTTAATTCGAACTATTCAACAAATGCGTACTCTCTTGTTTCTCTAAAGGCAGTAAAACCACATTTCTTCTTTCCAAAGAACGAAAAATGTTTTGAATACGATAATACTCATTGCACCTTAGAATATAAAACTGTAGGAAGGAGCGTAACTACTCTACACAATGAGCTTTAAAAGCGACGGATATTACTTCACACTGGCCGCCATTAGACACCACCTAAATCTCCTTTTCTTTTAAACTCTGACAAATACGAAGAAGGGAATAACATATCATAAGTAAGTATTCGTTTGTTTAAAATATTAAATATAAAATTTATATTCTAAGATTAATTTCAAACCACTATGTTTTAAAATTGAGGTTATGTAGTTTATGTGCGCATTTCGAGACAGTGAGAACCGCCAATAGAAATGTCTAATTACAAAACCGGAGACACGTACTCCGCCATATTGAGACCCCATCCTGGTCGTATGTGGTAGATAATTATGTTCCTTCCTACAGTTTTATATTCTAAGCATTGCACACATATTCTACAGTGACGTGAGTAGTATGTCCTTCAGATTACCAACTTTGTGTGTTAGTGTATACTGTACACTGTTCGTGGCTCAGTAGAAGTCTGTATTATACACTCAAAATAAACGGATTATATGTAGTATTGAAGAAGAAAACCTAGAACTGAAAAGAATGATATGGAAGCTTGCAGATCAGAATGATATTCTGGAATTCCCCAATCTCACAGAAGAATTAAAGTTTTTGACGGTTGGTTCTTATCAAATCAAAATGAATCAACTGTACCTTTAAGAATAAAATAACATAGAGTCATAAATAGTATATTATATACCAAGGTTGTGAAGAGTTTTTTCTAGAGCCGAGCATTATTAGATCCCGAGATGCGCAGCATCGACGGATATAAGATGAGAGGCTCTAGAAAACACTTCACAACCGTGGTGTATATATTATTTTTTTCACTACTAGTACTTTTATTCCTTTTATTCTTCTCACATAAAAAACGTACTATCGCGATCACGGATTTTTTCCTGGATGCCAGTGTATAATGGGATGAATTTTTGCCCCGTGTTACACTAAAATCTGGATTATTGACTAGTAGTCAATAATAAAAAATTATTTACCACTAGGCAAGAAGGCTAACTTCACAAGGTGACAACAGACTAGATAATAGTATGTTTTAAAGCTAGTAGTGAAAAAATTATTTTTCTCATCTATATCTTATATCCCCTATATCTTCCTCTCATCTTATATCCCTTGATGCTGCGCATCTCGGGATCTAATAATGCTCGGCTCTAGAAAAAACTCTTCACAACCTTGGTATATAATATACTATTATTGACCACAATACATATTTTGTACATTAAAAACGCAGTTTTGATATATATTTGTATAAATGTTGCATTGTTGTGTTGAGTGTTCTCATTATTTCTGCACAACCGTTGTCTCCCATTGAGGTGCTAAATTCTTCGTGCTGATTCAGTTGCATTTACTAGTATGGTTGAACAGAATTCGAATTCGTGTGTCCAATTATTTTTAGTAATTGTTGTTGGAACATTAGCGTTTGCAAGGAGTGATACTGCAGTAGATCTGTTATTATGATTTGTGAATTACTTTGCGGTTTATTCCAACTGAATTGTTTCAATACTTTCCTTTGTCCATGCTGCATGATGATAGTTTATTTATTTCAATGTGGTCATTCATGAACTAGCTTGAATTATGTAGATGTAGACACCAAATTAGATTCGCAGTTAGGAAATACCATCGGTTATTACAATTCTGGGATAACTTTCCATAGTTTTTTTTTTTTATAGAGACGAACTGGACAAATATCTTGATCTGAATCTTAAATCAACTATTTACTACTGCTACAAAACTTAGTACCTCTATGGTTTATCTTGAAGAATATTGGTATTGGATTACATTATATGCAGTCTGTTGATATTACACAAATGGATGCTTTAATTTGTAAGTGATGCAATATTTGCATAGACAGCTTTGTTACCTCTTCTTTGTAATCAGTTAAATGCGCAATCTTTCAAGATTAAAGCTAGTTCAGGAGTTATATTCCCGCAAATGTATAATTTCTTTATTTACAGAAATTCATATTGCCGCTACTAGAATGTCTTGTTGCTACATAAGTGTATTTTTCTAACAAATTGAGTGACTCATCATTTATTTCACCTTCATAGGTGTCTTCCCATCGATTAATAAACATTTTTTCTGTATTTTTGTTAAATTACATTTTATGGTAATTACGTCAATACACGAACAGCTTAACTTTCAAAGTTGGACAATTGAATTATATTCTTAGAAAGAGACCAACATAAGGTAATATGATCACTTGTTTTTTATTATTGCTGTGATAGCTTTGTAACTAAGCAAATTAACTCTCATTAGATCTAATTAACTCTCATTGGCTGAATTTAACATTACGTGACATATAAATTATCAGATAGATACTAGATGGTGTTAAAAACATCGAATTTATTTTCTACATACGAAAGTCACTCTGTTGATAATATTAGTATAATATGTCATTTTTGACATTTTATATGTCAGATTGACAAATGTAAAAGTGACATTAGCAATCAAATTGTCAATGGATGGGTATTTCTTATGTAAAAGAATGATCTAAGTGCCATTAACTCCATCTAGTATCTGAATAATTAAAGTCTTTAAAATTGATATGTTTTTCACCATTTATGATAAAAAAATAAGAAATAACTAAAAATTAACGAAAATGCTGTAAGAAACTCAATATTAGTGCTAAATATCATAATTTGCATACATTCCCAGCCTGAAAACGGGGCCGAGAAATTTTAATGCAAATACTATAGAAACTATAGCAACCGGGGCCGAGATTTCGATGAAAGCCAATAGTATCCTTTTCATGAATAGCGGAAAGTTGAGGTAAGTCAGTGGATTTTGCATAGGGCTTCTTTGTGTTTTGTTAAATAACCCTCTAACAGTCAACACCTGTAGGTGGTGAGCTCGAAGAGATAATAAGTGTAAACAACGTCCCCTAACGGTTTTTTCTTTAACGGTTTAACGGTTTTATGCTCTTTTTTCATTTGCTTTTCTGATAGGTAGTTAAAAAATTGTACAAAACGTAACGGTAAACCCCCTTAGCAAAAATATCTAATAATAAAAAAACTAATAATATTTGTAATAATGTTCTAAACATAGTAATTAGTAAGCAATAGAATTAAAGAAAAAGTGCTTATTACCAAAAGCAATAAATCAATAAGCTTTTTAAGTTTTTTTCTAAATAGTTTTTGGTTTTCTTCATAAACTTCAATATGTCTTTGACGTAAAATGAATTCTTAGTTCGATTGAAACCAAAATTTCTACTTACATTTGCAAGGGTATAAATTTAGGAGGAAAATGATGAAATTCCATTGGATTTCCAATATTATCGTTTACAAAAAACACACTGTATATACTAATAAATATAAGCATATTTATGCAAATAGAAGAAAGGATTTTAAAATTTGTGGAAGCCGGTACTAATAAGCTTGACTAAATAAGGTTGTGTAATATTCTCACTACAGTAGAACGTCTCACAGTAAAATGAGTAATAAAATATCTCATAGTTATTCATATCAGGACACGCCACCTCAAACAGCACGAGTAAAACATCTATTTTATCTTTCTTGCGAACAATAACGTTGCTTTATATGATATAATTACTTATGGAGGAAGATTAAAGTAATCGAAAAATTAATTTAAAACAATGATGGAGACTAATTATTCTAACTGTGATATTACGTTTTCATTTTTTAAAATACAGTATGAAATATACTATTCCTGAAATAAAGATAAAAAGATGTACAGCTGGTTTCACAGTAGGTATACTAAGGTACTTAGAATATTTATCTATGTAGGTATAACTTGATTTTTGACAAAACCAAGAGATGTGCGGAAAAGCACCTATTCTTGTATTATTTGTAGTGCATTTATTGGTAAGAAACAACAGCTAATTTTTTTATTTTGCAGTCACAAAAAGTGTGATCTTCTATGACATGGGTTTGTTTGATAGAAATATGGGAAGTTGAATTAGACTATTTCACGCAATCAGTAGTTGAGATATTATTCAAAATTCATTACTAATTTTTCTTTGCTTTTATCATATATGGTAGATAGTGGGACAATTTATTTAACATACTCGGATTTGATTTGTTAGTGTTTCGTGCGGAACTGTAAAATCTTCTGGTTTCGTGCGTCAACCAGATGGACAATCAAGTTCGGTACTAATGACTTCTGGTTTCGTGCGCTCACCCAAAATTTACCTCCTGACTTTGGACACTTTTTAAAATAAGATTTCTACATACAAATTGTTGATTTTCTTTTCAGTATTTTATTCATGTATGTTTTCACACCAAATACAAAAATCTAAAGTATTATAAAAATTATTAGTTTAGACCAGATACGAGTAAATAATTATTCTCATAATTTTTTAAATAGTCATGTGATTTTGTTAAACCACTTCATCAATTATATTGATTTTCTCAATTCAAGCTATTTATTTTAACTACTTTTAGATCCTAATTAATAAAAGGGAATTGATAATGGATAAGTACATACAAATAATAAATTTATTAGATATTAAGAATAAAAATGTATCAAAAATGTATTTAAATCCTGTATATTATGAATTGCTGTTTCACATTGCAAATTTAGTTATGTTATAAATTTCAAGGAAATTGCAGATAATATTAGCGGTAAGTAGGTATGTAGATCTGTATTATCCATCTAAATTGAGTAAAGTTTCCGTTTGCTTTTTAGCGCTACTAATGGCAAACAAATGATGCTTAAGTAAAAGAAACTACCAAAGAGAGAGGAATTTGCTTACTTTTTAGATGTCTCTGTGAAATGTAAAATATTAAAGTTGATATTATATTTGATATTCAGATAAGATCAGGTAAACCTGTGCAGGTAATAACGCACGAAATAAGAAGTCATTAACGCCATCATTTTAATTCCGCACGAAACCAGAAAGTTTCAGGTAGATTTTCGTCGGCGCACGAAACCCGACGCACGAAAAAAGAATATACCCTCGGATTTACAGAAGGTTCAAATGGTTAGGTAGTGCTGCGAATTAACCGATTAAAATGTTAATTGGTCGATTAATCAGTTAAATGTAATAGTAAATTCACGAATTTGCAGTTTTGGTTAACTTAGGCGAAGCCCGAGTCATATTTTTCATTATATAAAGTCAACATTCATAATCAATATGCAAAACAAAATAATTTAAAAAAGTGCTACTTTCCTTACGATTTTTCGTTAAAAAAAGTCAACTTTCACAATCAATACTCAAAAACCCGTCTCAACGGGACATGATAAACCATTTAATTAGCTCAAAATAATGTATACCGCTATAGCGATCGCCGCAGCCTTTATTATGGTAGGTTGGGGTAGCTAAATCTTAGGATACCCTAGGAGATCTAGGATCCATGTCTCGGTCACACTTGAGGTTGGACTTGACCGGGCAGTAAAAGTCCGCATGTTGGACTAGGGACGGACCCCTACGGATGAGCACACTATTAGCTCCGGCACTAGCCTGGAGAGCTAGTAGAGGGAGACAAGAGGCACACTATTAACTGCTCTATGCAATGCACGCAAAGGTGTTGGCATTACTATATCCTCCTTTGGTTATTCATACATATTTTCAGAAACGGCTACTAGATTTTCATTCTGTTCATTATTACTTGAAGTACCACTGCTAATAAAATGGCGACCCGGCAGAGCCCTGTTCGACTCTACCTAAAATTAGAGATTCGCCGTAGACCAATGACAATGGTGTTGAATACATTTAGCACTACTACAGCTAAAATCATGCTATTTATCATGCACCGCTGACTAAGGTTCTGGACATTTTACAGAAGGAAAACGAGAGTGTGGAATTGTTTTGCCACGTAGTTTTAACCGACACTGATAACCCTTTAAGTGAAATTTACTTAAAAAGAAAAGTGATTATCTGAGTTTAAATTTTAGTGTCCTCTAGAGCTGCGGTTCCCAACCTTTTGCGCTCGCGGACAGCCAAACGATGTAGCGTTTGCTTGCGGACTGGTAAGGTAAAAAATTAAAGAAAACATTAATCAAAATATATTTTATAATAATAAATCTACTTTTACACTGTATGAGAACACTCTAAAATAAATTAATATCTATTCTTTATAATAACAAAAATCGGCCTTCGTACCTCATCTGCTTCCCACATACCAAACCTCGAACAACCAAAACGGGGACCGACCCGAAATCGACGAGTGCCGAGAGCCTGGAGTTTTTCTCTTTTCGCCAAACGAATGTCGAGCAACTATCGCAGGGCGGGGTGCGGCGCCACAGACCATAACCGGGTTCTAGACACATAGGAAGTTCAAAACCAGAACACAATATCTCGAAAAAGAGCGGAGATATAACCGAAAACGCTGGCGAGTGGGTTTCGGAAGCGGCGGTCAAAAACGGGAATGGGCTCAAACGACCCAGGAGGCAATCATATAAGACCTCCAGAATTGGTTTCAACTTAGGAACTCGATTAAGCTGAGGATGGTGATAATACTTTTGCACTGTTTGACATTACTTTGCCTGTCGTTTGACGCCAAGATAGTCGTTTTGGCTCCCATAGTCTTTGAGATACCGCCCCTCGAAAACAGGCGGAGCTCCCTAAAGCGGAGATAAGGAAATATATGCACCGATCGTAGCAGACCGCGAGACATCGAATGCCGCCAACACATGTTCGATTGCTCCCAAAAACCCCATGTCACCTCTAGTCCCCGCCCCCCGAAGTATTGGCAAAAAATATCTTTCCAGTAGAAATGATTGGTACTGCGCTGGCAAAGATTCCGCTTTTCAAATTTTTGCTCCGCCCTACCGTAAGGCGGGGGCAGTTTTTTTGCTGCCTCCTCCTAAACGGTTTACCGGAGATGGTCGAGACTTCAAATCTCAGACGGGAACTACTCAACGCGTTTACACAAAAAAAGGTCCGGATAGAAGCAGTTTTGCGGCCCCTCGAAACCGCGAAACTCGGATTTTGATCGTTCGCGTTAATCGGGGATGCAAGACAAAAAGTCTCTATTTTCGGTATGCCTAGATCCATGTGCGCCAAACCTGCTTAAACATTTTAAAATGGAAGATCCTCCTTATTACCTATTACTGGGTATTACCTCACTACATAGGTACGGGGCCGGCGCTTATATATCACGTATGTATGTATATAGCGCCGACTCCGCATAAAAATCAAAGTTTATTCTTGGTCAACTCTTGATGAACTATTTGACCGTACCGGTAAAATTTTGGAAAAACTGTTATTTCTCTGCGGACCGGCAAAAATCTCTGACGGACCAGCGGTTGGGAAACGCTGCCTAAAGCGCTGTATCAGCTTTGTCACACCATGTGTTCACACAAAAGCAAACAGTGTGTGGATACCGCTAATCAGTCTAGAAAGCTGAATTACTGGTTTCGTACTTTTTAGGTGACGAAGTTAGTTGACGAAAGAAATCAACATCAGGTGACCCGTGGAAAGCTTCTTTTCTGTAGCATATGAAAAATGAAATGATAAAGTTGATAATGCTTCGAAATCAAATAAAATATCAAATTATATGTTTGAGACACAAGTAATTCTGAAAGCAAACTTAAGTTATTAAAGCATTCTAAAACAATAAACTTAAGGCATTCTAAACCAATTTAATCTATATCTACAAGGATTATTTTATATTATTTATAGTTATTTTTTGTTTTTTGCACGTCTTTTATTTTAAGAACCATTAATCGTCTAAATCAGTTGCAATTACAATTAATCAATGTATTACAACTAACTAATCAATCATTACAAAAAATTAATGTAATTGTTAATTATGAAATAAATAAAGATTATTAAAAGTTTCACAGTTTTATTAAAATATACCTGACAATATTGTTTCGACAGCTATGCTGTCATTATCAAAGGTAATATAATTATAAACAAACACGTCGCTAAGGTAGATACAAAATAGGTAACTAGATAAAATAATAATAATAATAATAAAAATTAATAATAAAAATCATAATTAAACATCTAATACTTCCAGTAACGGAGAATTACTGAGCTCAAGTTGTTCATTCATTAAAGGTACCCTGAGTTTGTGTTTGTATATCTCAAAGGCTTCTAAAATGTCTCATTTGCGTTTGTTATTACAAAAATGTAGGAATTTAATATTATTTTAGGAGTCATTGTGTGATTTTGTTCTAAAAGGTGTTTGGCGTAATTCGATTTTTCAGGATGTTTATTTTTGTAATGACGTACGTGTTCTTTATATCTTATGTCAAAATTTCGAAGTGTTTGTCCAATATATACCGAACTACAAAAAGAACAATTTAAACGGTAAATGCCCGATTTCATGATATCATGTGTTCTGTCTTTAGCATTAAATAAAAATGAAAAAGTGTTAGTGTTGGTTTTAAATGTTATTTTATAATTGTTGGTTTTTCTTAGTATATGTGCAATTTTTTTCTGATATTTTGCCAAAATATGGTATAGATATGTAATTTGTGTTTTCTGTTTGATTGTCAATGGGATATATTCTTTTGATAGCTAACCTATAATCTTTTTGTTTAATTAAAGTGTCAATCATGTTCGGATTATAATGATTTGCATGTGCTAGTTGTTTAATGGTTGATATCTCTTTGCTAAAATCTGATTTTGTTAGTGGAATAGTTAAAGCTCTGTGTACTAATGATCTGTATGCTGCTATTTTATGTGTATTGTGGTGACAAGATTCATTTGGTATTGTTATGTCTGTTTGTGTTGGTTTTCTGTATATGGAAAATTCAAAAAGATTGTCTGCGTTAATCTTGATATTTAAGTCTAGAAAGTTTATAGCCCTGTTTTGTTCTGTTTCTAGTGTAAATTTTATATTAGGATGGATATTGTTTATAAGAATTAAAAATTCATTGATAACCTCAAAAGAACTGTCAAAACAAGCTAAAATGTCATCAACATAACGAAACCAGAAGATAATGTGTTTAGAGAGGTTTAATTCAAATATTCGATCTTCAAACTTGTCCATAAATATGTTAGCTAATAGAGGACTTAGAGAATTACCCATAGGTAAACCATCCTTTTGTAAATAAATTATGTTATTAAAAGTGAAATAATTTTGACTTATACAAAGGTCAAATAATTGAATTAACTCTAACCTTTTAACTAATTCTATATTACTATTGATCAAGAAACTATCTAATAAAGGAATACATTCTTGTGGGGGTATTCTGGAGAACATGTTGCAAATATCAAAACTAACAAGTTTTGAATGTGGTGGAAGATGTATGTTTTGCAGCTTATCTACTAATTCTAATGAATTTCTAACAGAGTATTTCGATTTGTAACCTATCGTGTTAATAATCTGGTTCAGTTTTTTGGATAAAATATGATTAGGTGCATTGATGTATGATACAACTGGTCTTATTGGCATATTCTGTTTGTGGGTCTTCACTAATCCATACAGTTTAGGTATTTGTGGGTTTTTATTAATGATTTGTTGCTTTTCTAATTCTGAAAAGCAGATATTGCAGTTTTCTAAACCTTGTTTTATTTCTTTTTGGAATTTTGTGGTTGGGTTTTTGTTTAACGTTTCAAAATTTTCTTTATTAATAAATTCATTAACTTTTTGTATGTAAATATCTTTTGAAAGAATTACCAAAGTGCTATCCTTATCTGCTTTAACAGAAATTAGATTGTTCTCTGTGATTTTCTGTTTTATAGATTGAAGAAGTGATATGTTAGATGTGTTGTACATTTTGTCCTGTTTCAAAGACATCTCTTTTAACAAATTCGAAATTTGGAATTTTGCATAGTTATTATGATCTTTCTTAAGTATAGTTTCGCATTCAACGGCCAAAATTAATACTCTGTTAGAAATTCATTAGAATTAGTAGATAAGCTGCAAAACATACATCTTCCACCACATTCAAAACTTGTTAGTTTTGATATTTGCAACATGTTCTCCAGAATACCCCCACAAGAATGTATTCCTTTATTAGATAGTTTCTTGATCAATAGTAATATAGAATTAGTTAAAAGGTTAGAGTTAATTCAATTATTTGACCTTTGTATAAGTCAAAATTATTTCACTTTTAATAACATAATTTATTTACAAAAGGATGGTTTACCTATGGGTAATTCTCTAAGTCCTCTATTAGCTAACATATTTATGGACAAGTTTGAAGATCGAATATTTGAATTAAACCTCTCTAAACACATTATCTTCTGGTTTCGTTATGTTGATGACATTTTAGCTTGTTTTGACAGTTCTTTTGAGGTTATCAATGAATTTTTAATTCTTATAAACAATATCCATCCTAATATAAAATTTACACTAGAAACAGAACAAAACAGGGCTATAAACTTTCTAGACTTAAATATCAAGATTAACGCAGACAATCTTTTTGAATTTTCCATATACAGAAAACCAACACAAACAGACATAACAATACCAAATGAATCTTGTCACCACAATACACATAAAATAGCAGCATACAGATCATTAGTACACAGAGCTTTAACTATTCCACTAACAAAATCAGATTTTAGCAAAGAGATATCAACCATTAAACAACTAGCACATGCAAATCATTATAATCCGAACATGATTGACACTTTAATTAAACAAAAAGATTATAGGTTAGCTATCAAAAGAATATATCCCATTGACAATCAAACAGAAGACACAAATTACATATCTATACCATATTTTGGCAAAATATCAGAAAAAATTGCACATATACTAAGAAAAACCAACAATTATAAAATAACATTTAAAACCAACACTAACACTTTTTCATTTTTATTTAATGCTAAAGACAGAACACATGATATCATGAAATCGGGCATTTACCGTTTAAATTGTTCTTTTTGTAGTTCAGTATATATTGGACAAACACTTCGAAATTTTGACATAAGATATAAAGAACACGTACGTCATTACAAAAATAAACATCCTGAAAAATCGAATTACGCCAAACACCTTTTAGAACAAAATCACACAATGACTCCTAAAATAATATTAAATTCCTACATTTTTGTAATAACAAACGCAAATGAGACATTTTAGAAGCCTTTGAGATATACAAACACAAACTCAGGGTACCTTTAATGAATGAACAACTTGAGCTCAGTAATTCTCCGTTACTGGAAGTATTAGATGTTTAATTATGATTTTTATTATTAATTTTTATTATTATTATTATTATTTTATCTAGTTACCTATTTTGTATCTACCTTAGCGACGTGTTTGTTTATAATTATATTACCTTTGATAATGACAGCATAGCTGTCGAAACAATATTGTCAGGTATATTTTAATAAAACTGTGAAACTTTTAATAATCTTTATTTATTTCATGATTATGGAGTTCCACAAAATAAGGCTGGAAACAATAAACAAGATAATTGTTAATTGTTAACAATTACATTACATCAGATTGAATTTTGTTCAGCACTGGTTCGATAATGATTATTTTTAAACAAATTTGAATATGTTTTTTATAGGACTGAGTTATTAATCAGCTTAAAAAGCCAAAAAGATAGACTTGCAGATTCCATTCTAAATCTTCTCTCGTTGAACTGCCAGAAGTGTTTACTTCTACATAATATGTGCAGTTTCGCGAAGAGGCAGCTGGAGACGTTTTTGGTTTTCCGTTCAAGATACCTAGGTTATGTCAGTTCTCTGACTTTAAGTATCCTTTAACATTACTCGGGACTTGAATTGACTCGGGACTGACCAGTTGGGTTCTAATACTGGATATTATCTTTCTTTTTACAGTTCTATATACTTAATGTGATATCTTAACGATAATAAAGTGCTTTTATCTAATTTCTTGTATTAAGATTTGATTAGGATGCACACGCAGGGCTTTAGTAAGTTTTGTCGTGAAAAATATGTCAACAAATGAAGAAAATTTTTATTTTGGGGTCATATTAGGTTGATTCTACCACTAAGTTATTTTGTAAGATTGCGATGAAAAAAAATTATATTTTTTCTACCTTTACTAAAGCGAACATTATCGTGAAGGTAGTCACAAACAACTGCACATTTACTTTAAACCTCTATCTCTTCGGACAAACTCTAAATGCCGTAAAGAAACATAAAACTAATGAGACATCAGTTTCAGGAGGGTTAGGAGTTCCGGCGGATGCTTAGAGGCTGTATTATTGGGACGCGTTTCCTCAACTCACTAATCTGCGACGAGAATAAAAGTAAATTACGGTGTTGTAGTAGTAATGATAATAATAAAGAAAACGAAGACGCATACAAAATGAAACGCATATTTTATTGTTTTTGAAATGTCAGGGGCGCAGCATTACGAAAACATTACATTAAAAAGCGCAAAATAGAAAGGCACAAATGAAAAATAACGCGTCGTAAAAGTGGATTGCTAAAATTTGGTTGTTATTGTTTCTTACGAGCAATATTCAAAGTAGACTATCAATATTTCGTATAAAACTTTGAATGCTCTTTGCTATTTCGTCTTTTAATTAATTATTAGAACTCGTGCAGGTGAAGTAGAGGACGGCATGAAATTATTAATATTTTCATACGTTATTTTTAACTGTTAGTTTTTTTTAAATTTTATTGCTAACATTTATGTAACTGCCCAAGTGTTTATTGCTAGCACTCAGTGGCTGTTAATTTCTCTGACAGCATTAAGTAGCGTGTACAGCATTAATTAAAATTATCTTTAAGTAATTCGTTATTCAAGGTTTACATACATGCGCTTGCTATTGCCTAAATCATTATGTTTCGAAAATAGTGTACAAGTTACGTTAGGAATGTGGAGATTTTGGTCTAAAATAATTGGTCAAATAATCTATCAGAAGCAATTGATCAAAAAGACAACTTGTCGAATGGATAATTGATCAAAAAATAATAATTAATCTAAATACACGGTGTCAACAAAAACTTTTCTGTCAAACTTTTTGATCAAAAAACTAGGTACATAATAACGTTATCTAATCTAAGATAACCTAACCTCAGACCGCCACATTAACGTTAACACACTTTACCTAACGTAATACAATACGTTTAATGATTTGCTGTTAACATAAACTATTACAAAAACTGTATCTTTCGTAATAGTACGTAAATATAAGAAAAAAAATTATTTATTGTCAATAACAGCTAAACTTTTGTAAATCTATTTATGTTTCGGTAGAATTTTTTATAGTAATTGAAATAGACATGCTTTAGGATAATCTACATTTCTTCAATAAATATGTTGATTTTCAAGTAATAACATTTGTGAAATAAATGTTTTTATGGCTTATTATGGTTATATTAGATAGTATATATACGGGTTTGGAAACGCATGGGCTTGGTATCTCCTAATATAATAATAGCCAGTTCCGATGTCCGGTATCCGGTGTCCGATGTCCACCGAAAAAT
Organism: Agrypnus murinus; assembly: GCA_929113105.1. Classification (NCBI taxonomy): domain Eukaryota; kingdom Metazoa; phylum Arthropoda; class Insecta; order Coleoptera; family Elateridae; genus Agrypnus; species Agrypnus murinus. The sequence continues at coordinate 186,954,412 of OV816024.1, forward strand.
ATCTAGAAAACTAGAAGATTTAGGAAGCTGAAATTTTACAGGCAGGTGGGCCTTACCCTAAATGGGTGCATGAGTATATTTCTAATCCTAAAAACCCAAGGGGGTCGCAGGGGGAGGCATTTCTTAAAAGATCATTATGGCTATGTATCTCTAGAATGGCGTAAGCTACAAACCAGAATTCTCACAGATTATACTTGAAACAATTCTGAAGATACAAAAATACAGAAATTACCGGCATTTCATCCAGGGGCGGAGTAAGGCAACATTCCAGGGGAAGAAGAGTTTTCCGCAAAAATAACTATTATAAAAATCTTGATTGTGAGTAATCTGTAAGAGATACGTATATGCCATCACGGACTTTTTTGTAGATCTTTTTGAGATCTACAATTCGTTCGTTTACAGTTTGCCTTTATCTGTTATCATTTTTGCAGCGTAATTCGTTTTGTCCCTGTTTGAGCCAATTTTCTTAATTACTTATTTCAGACTTTGCTCATTACTCGACTCTTCTCTAAGAAACAAGCTATCAAATGGTGAAAACGGCATCAAAATCTATCTAGTGGTTCTCGAAATTTCACAGTTTTTACAAAAACTGAGCTTTCAAAAAGTACAAAGCTAATGGGGGCACGCTGATTGCCAGCGTTGGATGGAGCGTTTTCAGGTGCGGTTCCTCCACACGCCGTTGATTTCCCAACAAATATTATGCTAATATAAAGTACATAATATAATAAAATACTACACTTATAATTAAAATGACTGTGTTATGTATTCTCTTTGAACACGCCTGCCATTATTTGTTTAAAGTTATTTTGAAAAATGGCCAACTTATGTGCTTTTATAGCATTTATTTGAGCAAAAAGGTTTGGGGCTTATTAGTAATTACGAAGAAAGGCATTGCTAATTATGAATCAAACGTGATTATTTTAAATTATAGTTACAATGCTATATGTTATGATCCTATTGACATTATTATTAAGGAAAATAGAAATTCCATTAGAGTAGCACATCCTGAGCTACGAGGCGACACTTATTTCGCTAGGAGCGTTGTTCTGTTCATATATAAGGAGCGACGCAACATCCGGCGAGTTTATTTCGACTGTTTTAACTTGAACTTTTTTTTACTTCGGATTTGCATTTAGGAAACTTACGGAATTGGCTTGTACTTGGTTTTCGATTTTGGATTGTTCGTTTTCACTTGCTACTTTGGATTTGGATTTAGCAAACTTTGTAACGGAGTTGTAAATATTAGATTTTTACAATGGAAGACGGTAAAGTCTCCCGTCGCATTGTGTCAATGAGTGGCGATAGGAACCGTCTATTTAGAGCTATCGCACACTGTGTGTTTAACAGTTCACGAGGTGGTAAGGGACCTCATTGTTGTCCACGTGTGCAACAACTGGAAAAAGTTTGAGGTCCTTAGTTCGACTCTCGGCGGTGATAATTACCTCCTACCAAATACCGGACAGAGATAGGCCTCGGTGGGAATTATGGTTGGCTGTGTGAAGTTATTGCAGCTACCCAAATCTTTCCATTTGTATTTGAAGTGTGGAGGGACGGCAGCCTCTTTTATCAGATTACACCTCAGGTTCAAGTTGACCTCCATACAAAAAGACTATTTTTCTCAGGGCTCAAGTCAACAACAATTAGGGGCAAACAGAGTCAAGTCAGAAAGTGAGATGGAGAGACAACGAAGAGTCTGACCCAAGAGAAGATCGATCGCAATAAAGAAAGAGACAAGTCAGGGATAAAGAGAGTGAGGAATCAAAAAAGAAAAGGTTGGGGGATAACAGAGATAGACATACAAAGGTCGAGAATAAAGAAGCTGACAAGGAAAAGAAGAAAAATATGAGGAAGAAAAATGCTGGAGAAGAAGATCGAAAAGGAAAGGTTGGAAGATAAGAGAAATAGAAGTGGAAATATTGGAAATAAAGCGGCTTATAGGAAGAGGAAGAAAAATAATAGAGAGAAAGAAGAAGAGAAATCAAAAAGGAAAAAGTTTCGACAAACCTTGTGTACGACGAAATATTCAATTAAGGAATCATGTCCGTTCGTTGGTCCGTACATATTCGTTTGTCCGCCGGGGCTACTCAATAACATGCTCAAGTATGCATGCATATAAACTGGTAATTGTTTACTGTAGGAGTTAAAGACTACTAAAATCACTAAAATTATTTAGTGATTAGACCAGATGAGAAAGGGACCGTCGATTCTTCAACGGGTATTATGCTAGTAGAGATATAAAAGCGTTCTAAAAATAGTGAAACGATGCGTTAAACATGGGGAAAATTTTATTATAATTTGATATTATATTATTATATGTAATTATTTTTTAGGTTTATTTGAAGTTTAAACAAATTAGGTATAATTAAAATTAACATGTGAGTATAACCCGATTTTTTTAATGAAGGGTCTCCCATCTCCCTCCGAACAATGTGGTTGTCCGAATTAGAACAAACAGATTGCTCGGGCCCTCCCCTAACCTCCATACGTCCATCCTACGAAGCCATGAAGACTTATATGTGGAAGATTGTGAATATAATTTTGTTTGTAAGGGAAGCTGAGAAACAGATAAATACATATCAAATATAATTTAATATTTTGAAAGATTGTTAGACTAGATGACAGGATTGCAATTCTTAGGATTAACTTTAATTTCCGAAATTGTGTTTAAAGTTTTAAAAGAGAATTTATTTAAAACTTTAGGAACGTAATATTTATGTTGATTGAGCTGTACCGTAGTGATTATTAATTCTTGAAGTTAAGTATGCTTTTACTTGTGGTCGGTGAAAGTAATTATGTTGTGGATATACCAAATACTTCTTATTAAAATAGAATTTAAAAATAACTATTGAGGCTCTTAATTTAAAAAATTTAAACACGCCGAGAGTATTGTAACAAATATCCAATGTAAATAGTTGAATGATTCATAATTTTTGATATTAATACAGACTGATGTTATCATATTGTTTTGAAGTCTTATTAAGATGTTAAAGTGATAATGAAAGATAAAGCTATCTCTATTCTTGTTGATCTTAAACACAACTTTAGTTAGAGACACTTTTAAACGAGGCTCGTAATACGGCGCAATGATTATATCTCCAATAATACATATAATATTTACATTAGCAGTTTCAATAAGCCGATTTGTCAATTTGAATATAAATGGTTTTTTCTTTCTGTCATGTGGGCGATATATACAATTTATAATTAATGGACATTGTGATTTTAGCGTTGAGACAGAAATAACTAAATTTTCAGCTGATTCAAATGAGTTTTTAGCAAAAATATTGGCATTCAAGTTATCACGGTATAAAACCAGAATTCCCCCTCTCCTTCTATTTTGGCGACAAGAAAAAATCCCACAATTCCAAATAAATCAGCCTCTTCATCAGATACCCCAATCTCCTAGAAAATCAACATGCCATCAGCTATTGAGAATTTATCAAAATGTGTTAAGAATTCTTCCCAATTATGTTTCAAGCTTCTAATCTTCAAAGAAAGTATGCTGAATTTAGTATTGTGCAATTTTACAGTTTCAGACCACAATTATTCTCAAATTTGTATTCGTTTACCGCATTTTCATCCCAGTTAATAACATAACATTGTAACGTTACGTTTTTATCGGCTCCCAAATAATGCAATTTTGTATACATATTTATTAAAAAAACTTTAAATGCGGTCCTGTGTATTTATATTTCATTCTGAATTTAAAATCACCGTTGGTATTCTATATAAATAAACCCCATAAAATATATTAAAGGTTACCTCTAAAAGGCATCCCAGACTAGTGAAGTTGTTTTTATGAAAATGTATAGACTTTGTCATAAGCAAGGGTATTGTTTTTACACGTGTTAGCATTTGGTTGTTCCTGGGAAAGGAATATCTTAAAATAAACTTGTTTTCAAACTCTAATTTATCAGTAATTCAGTCGATGTGACCGTGCATTTGTAAATATTCTCATCATATAAATTAAATTTTCTGCGAATATAGTTTAATAAAACCTATTTGGTTAAATTTATGATTTTCTTTGGACGTGTCCGTCACCCAATTTTAGATAAACAAACCTTTTGTTCACAGGGTGTCTGGTTCCTGCACATGGTGCAATTTTAAGCTACAAGTAAATTCCCGAATTTTTAAGTGTTCTTTATGTAGAATAATTGTTATTGGTTTATTTAAGCCGCGTTGTTTCTTCATTGGATTATTTTGAAAGTCTATCCCTCTTAAAACCCATCTACCGTCAAAAATATCTTGAGTCTTCAGTTACAGTTTACAGTTTAGAGTCAGTAAGAGAATACAGATAGGGCAAGACGTCCTTACGTATCGGGCCGGGGCTCGGATTCCGCGCCAAGAATTAGTACTACCTACTAAGTTAATTGCTGAGAGCATTTTTAATATAATTTTTGCGGTGTTTCAGTTAACGCTAATACAGTCGATATAGTGATTGTGGAAAATTAATTTTAACGGAAATTAAATCCTAATTCAGTACAGTTTACCGATAAAGATAATACAGTGTAATCCGTTTTTCCAGCAACCGCATTTTAGTTTCGCTAAAGACTCTCGTTAATAATAATTACTGTAATCTAGTTGAATTTTCGACAAGTTTTCAGTGTTTTAAAAGATATCGTCCGGATTTAATTTACTTATGGACAGTTTTAAAATAAAAAGAAACAGATCGTTTCTTCTTTAATAATTTAAATAATTAACTTCATCCAAGTTGTACCGTTGCATCAGTTACTTTAAGAAGTGAATTGTGTTAATAAATATTTCATTTCACTACAGTATTGAGAATTTTAAATTCCCGTAGTCTCCAGTTATCAGGATTGCAGAATTTTTTCCAGTTTCTATTGTTCAGTGACAATTGTTTTTATCAGTGAGTGTAAAAGCCAATATTGTGTAATTTTGTGTTGATTTAGATTTGCGAATTAATAATTTGAACAAGGTATTGTGAAGTATGGATTTTTCTGAACTTTGTAAATGTTACGTAAGTTTTTTTATCGTTTATGTACCGATTGTTTTTGTCATTTTGTTGTTTGGAAACGTTCTCGTTTGATAAGAGCTCTTATGCAGGGTATTGAAATTATATTTGATGATTTTTGACTAGTTGTTATTTTTCTAATCTTTTTGATTTATGAATAAACATATTTTTAAATCTAATTAATCTGAATAATATTCAATAATATGAAAGTCTTTATTTATATTTTATCTAACCTAACTTTGACATTATTGAATATGATTAACTATTTGAACAATAGTTAAACATTTATTAGATCTGACTTCAATTTCTGGTTATTGGTATTAGATCCTTATCATCTTTTATAATCAGATGGCGCCCAAGTATCTGTATGTTCTTGTGTTAAACCTTTATCTATCCTTTTACAATTAGAAGCTATTGGAAACAATACCTACGACCTGAAATTTAAATTTGAAAAAGATAAGATCTCAAGTCGGCATTTTTGAGCATTACAGTAACGTAAGTATTTTGACCGGTTTCACAAAGTTTGATTAAACTCTGATTAACTTAATTGTGATTAAATTTGAAATCTAGAAATATGATTGGATAAAATTCAAGGTCTGTTAAATCTCAGCCAATGAAATTTCTGGATTTCAAATTTAATGACAATTAAGTTAATCAGAACTTAATCAAGCTTTCTGAAACCGGCCATTTAATTGTTGTTTTTGTTCCGGGTTAAAAAGCTATGTTTCAACATTTATGCATAATATTTATAAGTTCTAACATAAGCAGAAGAAACAAGATTGCAGAGAAAATATATTGACCAATTACGTTTATTCGTAGAATGGACGCATAACTATTTCCTAAAAAACTTAAACCTTATATTCTTACTTCTTTGCTTTATTACACGTTTTCGACATCTGAAACAGTGCTAATTAATTTCACGGGACTATTATCATCTTTTCGCACAAATATTTTGCAATCTTTTACCCAAATGTATTTATATTGTTTTTGTTTTGCAATGTTTTTTGTTTCAAGTAATAAATGTTTCTTTGCAACAGTTAAATAATCATGAATAAATATTTTGTTGCCGCTATCGCGATGCACAATGTTATTCACTGCAAGGTATTTATGCGATTTCATATAGTTTTTAATGTTTTTAACTGTTATTTTCTAGATTTCTACGTGTTAAAGCTACTATTACCGGTTTAAGGTTTTTATTGTTTCTGGTAGGTACTGTAGTAGTAAAACTATAGGGGAACGGCGACATTTTCTTATGGGATTTAACATGGGCCCAAAAAAACTACTTTTACTTCCGGTCTGAGTCCGACCGATGACGTCATGAACTTTGTAACGAACTTTTACAATTTGAAACAGGATGTAGCATCCGGTCCAAAATTTAAAACAGGATGTAGCATCCGGTCCGAAGCATTTTCAGATGCATCCGGTCCAGAGACAGGAAACGACATCCGGCCCAAAATTTAACGAACTTTTACATCCGCTCCAAAATTCGGGCCATTTGTAACGGTCTTTTACATCCGCTCCAACATCTTAACACATGAACTCGGGGTACACGCCCCGCCGAGAGAACTCAGGTAGATTTAGTATAAAAAAGACGAGACAGGAAATACATCAGTTCATCACCAAGAATCATTAAAGCAACATCTCAAAGTTCAGCGAAGCGCTATAAGTAAGTATGATTTTTAAGATGTTTTAATTTTTATTATAATTTTTATTTATTTCAATTCTAATATGTTTAAAATTTTTAATATGTTTTAATATTTTTTATTTCGATTTTCAGTGAGTCAACATGATATGAGTGAGTTCCTGATAAAAAGATCCGTCGACCAACCCAACGATAACGCGGTAGATAAATTTCCATCAGTGAAAAAACGAAAATACGAGCCGAAAGAAGTTCCGCAAGATCTACAACTGATTTCCCAAAGAAGTTTTTGGCTAAACAAATCGAGAACGAAGTACATTGCCGTAGGGTACAGCTCATCCGAGTCATTTACCCCAGTTGTTAAAATTGGGGGTGATAGACAATCCATAACCTTCCTACCTGAAGAGTTTGGGAGATTGATCGCATACAAACAGCAGATATCAGCATATTTTACGAAGTCTGAAGATACAGCGCCTGAATACTTTAAAGGGTGTGAGATACTATTTACATCATTCAATTCAACGCCAGTAATTAAAATTACTAAAGGCGAGAGAAGCATCACCTTAGGTGAGCGCTCTTTTGAGTATCTTTGGGAAGTCCAGAGCATAATCTCAGGGCATTTAGAACTGTTGAAAACATCAGGATTTGACACCTATTACAAGAATATACTGATAGCTGCAGTCCAAATTCCGGGAGAATTCCTTAACAACATCCGGATCTTGATTTCTGATACAGTAAGATCCCATAATACTGTTAGTGTGCTTGAGGTATTGCATTTATATCCTGAACAGATTGTTCAAGATCTTCAAAAACATTTGTAAATATGTGTAATTTGGGTACCTGCATTCTATGCACTTATCAAATTCGATTAAACGCTTTTCTAATCGAACTAGAACGTTTAAAGTATGATATCAAAATGTACAAGGGGAAACAAAATATGATAAATTTATTCAAGCATTTTAGTATTAAGAAATAATGTATCTCTTATATTAATAGAACTAGAACGTTTAAAGTATGATATCAAGATTTTAGTATTAAGACATAATGTAATCTCTTATATTAATAAAAAAATATTATCAACTTGTCTTAGAAGATTTTTATTTAAAAAAAGCCTCTTTATCTATTAAAATTGACTAAAAAGGAAGTTTGCGGTTTTTGTTCGAGCAGGCTTATCAACTTCTTATAATAAACAATAAATCATTAAAATTGAATTATTTAAGAAAACCATTTTATTCAAACAGCATTTCTTAAAAAAGAAATTAGAAGATTTTTATGTAAAAAATCATTATCTATTAAAATTGACTAAAAAGGAAGTTTGCGGTTTTTCTGTCTTACAGCAATAAATTAAATCTGTTTTATGAAAAAGCTAAATAAATACATTCACTATAAAACGGATTTTTAAAAGCAAACATATAATAAGGTTGTTACGCGTTCCTACAATCACTATCGATATGGACGTTAAATTATTAACTTCGGAGGAACTCCAACAACTACCAATAGATTTCTTGAAAAGATATTGCGGGGCTGCAGTAGCTAGAAATTTTAATAAACTACCGAAGCATCTTCAAAACCAATTAAAGGGATATCAATATTGCACGGAGCATTTTACAAAGACAGGTGACGTTGTAGACGGGCCGCCTATTTTAAAAATACGCTGTTCAAGATGCCTCCGACAGTAGCCTTACTGTTTACTTTAGCCCAAATATATAACAATACACTATTCATTTCCTGTCCTCGAGGAAGTCAAGAAGCTTGGATTTGTGTATATTTTTCCAATTCAGGTAAAGCACCAGACTCACGAGATATACAAGCGTGGCCCGATAAATGGACCCACATGTCAGCAGATTTTGTAGACCACGACTTAAGCACATTTACGATCGATTTGCCGAAGAAGAAAGCAGTTTTTTTATATTATAAAATTCGTTTCCTGTTCGCTAACAACCAGAAAGCAGATACCGCATGGACTCCGATTGTATTAAATTTAGACGTTTATAGACATTATTATAAAAGCTTTATAGCGCTGATTGTAATAGCTTCTTTATGTATATTGTTTATGATAAGCTTCGTATGTTCATACTACCTGTATTTGAAATGGAAATAAAACAATAGAGTTAAAAAATATGCGTTTTATTATAAACTTAAAATTACATGTCATTATCAGAATCATCATTTTCTTCGTTTAGCATAGCGAGCGATGACAGCTTCGACATTAAATTATACAATTGTTCTAAGATCCCTCGATTCGGACACTGAATACCGAATATAGACATATCTTTAATTTCAGATCGTATCAAGCTGTTTGTGAACTCGTTATATAAAAACATATGTTTTTTATTCATGAAGTACAAGACGCCGTCAGTATATCTGAAAGCTGAAGTCATCTTAGCGGGCAATCCTGGGAATATGTCTGAGATTAATCCTAATTCTTTAGTGACTAAGGAGCACTCATCAAGTTCGGCGTAAAGGTCCGTATTATAAAAGATGAAAGTACGCCCGCTGTAAGTGTTCACTGCAGCTCGGATAAAACTATGAGCCGGAAATCCTAGCGCATCTAAAGTCTTCGGCCAACCATAAACAGGTCGAAAACTAGGATAATTTATCAGATACACAAGATTGTCTATAAACATAACAATTTGCCCGTTACGCCTTTGATATACTGCATTAATTTTCTTAAAAGGGGGTAGAAATCTAAGCCAATCATGAATATAAATTGGGCTTCCAAATTTTCTCTTTCCTAAAGGTATAGACCAAACCCACTGATTGTACAGCAGATATAGTTTTTTATTCATGATTAGCATAGCATCAAAATCCTTTACCGAGCAAACGTCTATAGGGTTTGGAATTGATACGGCGGCTGAGGTAGTTGTTGTTGTTGTAGAAGGAACATCCGGCAACGGGGGAGGCCCATACAAAGCCTGAACTGACTGAACATCATCCTGAGTTAGCGACGTGAGATGTTCATTATAAAAATCATACATTAGCGAATTTTCGTCTTCAGAATGTTGAATGCCTAGAGCGTGACCTATTTCATGCATTAGCACTGTATACAGACTGATTTTTCCAGGTACTTGGGTTAATTCATAATGCCACGGCTCATCAGAGTCCAGGTGTATTTCGGTAGTTGTCTTACCCGGTTCGGGATAATACGTATGAGCTAGAACATTACCGAGCCCGTCCAGATCATGTGGGCAATTTTCTCTACTTTCCATTCGCATATGCCCTTTAGTCCTAAAGCTAATGGAGATATTAGGCTTCCCAGTTAAAACTTCTCTAAACTGCAGCCCAGAATGACGCTGCCATTCGGCAAATGCTGCAGTAGCTATGTTTATAGGCCCCTGGGTACTAGAATAGAACTTCCATGTTAGTGAAGATTTAGGCCATTTAAAGTGATGCAGGCGGTATCCGAAAGGATTATCTTCCAAACCGCATCTAGGCTTTTTTAAAAGATCGAGGGTTTCATTATTTAACTTGCCATCATCGTTAAGACGATGGCGTTTTTGAAAAAGTGACAGAGCTGTGATGATACTTCTATCATCGAATGAGGTTATGTTTTCATTTTTTCCGAGATAACCAAATCGTTGTAGATATTTAACTACATAGCTCACGTCTGTAGCGTAAGAGCTGTGAAGGAGCAGCAGTCCTATGATTACGATCTGCATCGTTCGAAGTCTGAAAGTACACTAAACTAAATCATACTAAAAGCCTACTAATGAAACAGCGATATGAAAAAAAATCTTTATTATTAACTTTGAATTATTTCATCATATAGGTATTTACAATTATTTATAGTACAATGACATATATCTAAAATATGATTGAGACAGGCAGGTCTCGAGGGTTCCAGCTTGAAATCGTAGTCTTCAAGGATGTTCACTTTGCTCCCTAGGAATTTTTGTATGTATTGACTTTTCTCCAGGCCTTTACAGTACACAGTATGTACATGAGCTGTATCATGTAACAGGATCTCGGGGAGATCCTTCAAGTCAGCGAAACCTCGAGTCCATCGGAGCCCATGATGATTTCTTTCTAACCAAATCGCCTGTCTTCTCAGATCTTCATTCAAGCAGCGAAATGGAAAAGGAGGTTTGAAGAGGTAGTGACTTAGCCTACTACCATCCCACACTGATAATTCTTTAGCAGTAAACTCCGGAGTGCAGAAGGCTTGAACGTCTATTACGGCAATCATTGAAGTTTTCTTATGAGACCTGTGAAAGGCTGATACTCGACCACGACGTCGTGAAGAATGAGACAATATGCAGTAGTGTTAGCGGGTATATCCTTACGGGACTCAATGTCCAATTTCACATTCAGCACTATGTTTTGAATAGACTCGTTCTGCTTCGTGAGGTTCACCACGAAAATCGGGCACTTTTTGTATTCCGCATAGTCGAGCAAGGGTCCGGCTTCCCGCTTACCATAGTACGTCGAGCTGAAGTCTAAATACTCATCATAGGCAGACATGTACCTATTCTTATCAAAATCGTAGTTTTGTTGTTCGTAAGGATATCTACGCTCATTAAGGTAAACAGCCAGGTTCTGTAGAGAAACATCATCGAAAGCGGTAGCGGAAGCGGCTCTATTATTATTCTTGTTGACTTGAAAGGCACACAATACCCATTGAGGTCTTTGAAATCCCGTATTGCTTCTTACTGACCACACCACGTTTTTGCTTTGAGGTAAGCCTGGGTAAATGTTTAGGTTGCGTTCGTGGAATGCTATAGGAATCCATACGTTCTGACTTATCCCATGATATAACTTAAGCTTTTCCTCATCGTTAGGAATCACATGAGGTACCTTCCATACGACTTTACTCAAGGTGATTGTGACATCTGTATCGGCACTGCTGTAGCAGTTCAAGTCTGATTTAGCACGAACGAGAACCAATTCTTGACGCATGTTTATGATGTCCTTTTGATGACCCTCGGCGAATCCCAGGATGTGACTTAACGGTATAGAGGCGCTGAATGATTTTTTGTCTGGAGATATCTGCAGGTTCTCGCCTAGAGGGTGCCATCCTGTTTTAGTGAGAGCTTTCGATTGAGCGGGGGAGTAGGAAACTACGCCCTTGATTGCTGAATTTATGCCGGGCAGCCTGCAGGTTTCGATAATCTGATCTCCTAGCAGGAATCTTATTTCTTCGAAGAGGCACAGGGGGGCGTTATGAGTCAGCGTGAATGTCTTGCCCTCTTCCTTAACAGTAAACGTTCCTTCTAGATAGAGCGTGCTATTGAAGGTTGCCGTGATCAGATCACCTTTATCGATCACGAGACTGATTTCATCCGAATTGTTGAAGGTGCTAACTTTAGGATGCACCGTCCTTAGGTTTGCTTCCACTATCAGGTTGACGTAGGGTACGCGATGAAACACTTCCGTCAATGCGTCTTCCATATTTAACTTTTAGTCCTATCGATTCCAGAAAATGAGCTTGCGAAGGTGTGATGTGTCCGGCTTCCGACCGACTATTAAAGTCGGAACGACATCCGGCGTTTTTATAGTAAATCTTCAGCCCCATAATAATTTTATCCCGATAGTTCAACAGGGATCTTCCACGATTTCAGTATATCCAATAGGTACTCTTCCGGCTTTAGTAATGGTTTAGACGAGTTCAACTGCAATCTAATGGTGACTTGCTCGTCTCCAAAGTCGACCAATTCCCCGTTCTGATCAACAAGTCTTAAAGTGATGTTGTCTATTCTTTCCCCGTTTACAGGTAAATATATAACGTTCGAAGGCTCCTTGACTAATCTGTAGCCGGGTTCTACAGAAATATCGAATTCGAAAATTGTATGAGACGAAGTGTTATTCCTGTAAGCTCCTCCTGTAATATTACACTCTACGTGAATGTTTGTTGCTTTCACTATTTGAACGTCTAAATCCGATTCGTGAGTTTTATTCGCCTTTAGTAAATTCGGTGAAAAACCGAGCATACGTCCTATGTTGCCAGGCTTAGTGAAGTCGATGTTATATTTAGATTTTATTTCGCACTTTAAAGTGTTGTTGTTCGCTTTCAGCACAAAATCACTTCGATTATCGGGGCAAATGACTGACTGAATATATTTGTTGAGTTCTTCGATTTCGTAGGCGCCAGAAGGAATAGTAATCGCTTTATCTTTATAATAAAGCCTGTTGTTGCCCGGAAAGATGTTTCTGATAGAGTTACAGCCGTAAAACCCCACCAGTCCCAATTCGTTGTTTTTACTTGAGTCTAATTCGATCGGGGGAAAATAGTTGCAGCTTAACACGTTGCCTACACCTGTCAAGGTGAATGTTCGCGACATGACTAAGCTCTAAGGATACAGACCCCTTATTTATATAAGAACTTTAGACATAGGTGTCCGCAGATTACTGAGTTATAGTTTTGTTCTCTATCATAATTGTATCGAATGTTGCATCCTCTAAAGTAGCGTATTATCTCCTGAGGAGGTCTTAGATCGCCAAAACTGTCATAATACGTCACCGAGTTACCTCGCTTTTTATATGCGACCCAATGAGTACCCGGACCTTTGTCATCATCCAAATTTACTATTCCGCTTTCGTTAATCTGAGGCTTGGTAGGTAACTTGTCTCGCATGAAAACGTTTCTGAAGTATGCTACTCCTTTAGCATGTTTTCTCAAATCCTGATCTGTAAGAGCTCTCCGAGGCAACCTTATCGGTTTTTTGAATGAGGTTTTAAGTAAAGAGCCGCGCCCGACTTGTGAGGTTTCAAGTAGAGAGCAGAGCCTCGTTTTCCTAAGGCGATCGATTCCATAGTTTTATTATGTCGTTCGCTTTCTTGCAGCTGTTTTCTAGCGGCTTTAGCATCGGTTACAGCTTTAGCGATTCCCGAGGCCCCTCCTGCGATAGCTCTGTGAAGGAAGTTTGTATTGTAATTATTATAATTATTATCATTAGTATATTTACCCTGCTGCTGAAAGGCCTGCGAATAAAGGGATGAGGAAAGGTATTATACCGCCTTGCTTAGGTATAGGGATGACTCTAGGAACCCGAACGTTTTTCTTCCCTCCGATAGTTTTAACAAAGTGTTTTGCTACATTCAAAGCTTTCTTAATCGAGTCAGCTAGCGGATGATTTCCGAACTTTACTGCCGCTTTTATATGTTTCAGTAAACCGCCCTTGAAAGCTACCCGCTGCTGTTTCTTCTTTCGCATTCCCGCTCCGATAGCTCTTTTAGTTTTCATGACAGTAGTGACACCCCAGGCAGCAGCCCGTTCTCCTACACTAGCGTCTTTAGACTTGACTCTACGCCAAGCACGTTCCTGAAGAATACGATCGGCCTCGTGCCTTGCAGTTAAATCCTTATGCTGAGAATAAGAGATATCGTGTTCTCTGCAGGCTTCGTCCAAAAGATTTATACCGCGATCTCCTCTAGCTAATCTCTCTTGCAGCTTAGTGCCAGGTCCGCAAAACCTGTATCCAGGTATGTGAGCTTCGAACGGGAGATTATTTATCAGGGTGTTCACCACACCTTTACCTGTACGACGTCTCGGCATTTAATGAGATTTGGCGTGGGCGTGGGAGTATATATAGGGGGCGCCGCTTTGAGAGATCAGAAAGATGAAGTTCCATAAGCAGAAGCAAACGTTAACAGTGAGCGATCACGATTTCCTAGAGTCTGAAGTAAAGAATAAGCATGGAACCTTGTTGCCTAATTCAATCAGGGCCATAATATGCGGCCCTAGTAATTGCGGTAAAACTAATGTAGTAATAAGTCTGATCGAACATCCGAACGGACTCCGATTTGAAAACGTATATGTGTATTCTAAATCGCTTAATCAGCCCAAGTACGAGTATTTAGAGCAGATACTCAAACCGCCTTTAAAGTATTTTCCTACAACCTCAGACGTGATAGCTCCTAGCGATGCTAGACCTAATTCAGTCATGATTTTCGACGACATAGCCTGTGATAAGCAAAACGCTATGAGGGAATATTTCAGCATGGGGCGTCATAATTCGATAGACTGTTTCTATCTTTGTCAAACCTATTCTCGTATACCTAAACAGCTAGTAAGAGACAACGCTAATGTAGTTGTGTTGTTTAAGCAAGACTCCCTAAACCTAAGACATGTGTTTGATGATCACGTAGGTGCAGATATGTCTTTCGAGGAGTTTAAACGTATGTGCTCGGAATGTTGGAAGAACAAATACGGGTTTCTTATGATAGATAAAGATTCCGAGAAAGGTAGATATCGCAAAGGATTCGACTGCTATATAAGCAGGTGACGTCATATGAAGTACACAGAACCTGTCTAAAGTTGTACAGAACCTATCTAAAAGGAGTCTGTCTACCTGTCTACCTGTCTGTCTGTCTGTCTGTCTGTCTGTCTGTCTGTCTAGCTGTCTGTCTGTCTGTCTGTCTGTCTGTCTGGCTGTCTGTCTGTCTGTCTGAAAGTACCTATCATCATGGATAAAAAGTCTAAGATAATCAAGCAGCATCTCATTAAAGTCCGCAAAGACATTAAGAGAAAGTATAAGGAACTTAAACAGGGTAAGCAGGATACCGAGCGCCTTCTTGAGGACCTTTACAAACCGATAGTGACCCCGCTGAAGCAAATCACTGAGAAGAGATCTGTACGGCATATGCATACCGAAACGGCGCCTGTACATAAAAAACATATGCAGACTGAACCTATCAAGCATGCCGATGTTGCTACAGAGACCGAGCTTCCTCAATATACTCAGGAATGGGAGAGTCTTCCGGAAATACAAGAAGAAGAAGATGACGATGCATTCATATTAGATACTGATGTAGGCGAAGAGTTCTTGAATCAGTACGATCCTTTACCTAGGAAATATGTTGAAATCATGATAAAGGATACTAAGAAAAATCTAGATCATACTTATGGGGTGTTGTACAATACGGAAACAGATAAATGGCGTATCGGGGACTCAGATATCAGAATCATAGGGCCTGATTTAGAAATTAAAGGAAGAATTTATAAGGGCACGGAGGGCTTATACAATCTCCTTATTTACAAAACACCTCCGGACTATACAGAGAAGGATAAACAGCAGTATATGGATATCGTTGATCGCACTAACGCAATCAGACGTAATCTCAACCCTAAGGGGCAGTTTAGGGGCACAAGCGCTTTCAAGTGGATGCATATTATAAAACCGAGTCTCAGATCTAAATCAACTAGCGGCTACGGATTTAAGGAAGTCACCGAGAAACCTATGGAATACGTGTATTGGAACGAGCCCTCGGAACTAGTTGAGCGACTAAGATTGCTGTTCGCATCCAAGACCGCGGGTCATACAGGTCACGCTAATGAAATTGCCTCTATAATCGAAGAACTGAGAGAAGCTGATATTATTGTATAAATAACAAGGATAACTCGCGAACTCTGTTAGTTTCAAGATGAGCATAGATAAGTTTGGACGTTATCATGCCGCGCTCAGAGGGGGTAGGCAGGGCCCTCCGGGCTTAGGATTCACTCTAAGCAACGACGGGCATTTCGATATACGAAACAAAAGACTGGCAAATGTAGCTGATCCTGTTAATGAGAGTGACGTCATAACTCTGAAACATTACTTGAATACAAAGTATGATTTTGACCTGAAAAGATTGGTAAACCTCGCCGGCCCTCAGAGCGACACCGACGGAGTCAATAAGATGTACGTTGATCATGCGTGCCGATCTGCCTGCGGACATACCCTAAATCGCCTACATGCGGACGTCAATTCGAAAATTACTATGTATGCAATAGCAAACTGCCTTCATCGCAATGGTCAGGAATTCGTTGCAAGTAATAAGCGAATTATCCAATTAAAGGAACCGCAAGAGAATAATGACGCAGTCACTAAACTTTATGTTGATAAGTTACTTGACAATCTAGATTCTCGAGTCATATATGCTATTGAAGCCATTCCAAGAATTATCGAGAATAAAATAGCTAGATGCCTCATGTTAGACGAGGCCGGAAACTACGATGTTAAGAAAACTAAGATCATTAACGTGCCCGACCCCGTAAATGCCTCTGAGGCCGTGAATAAATTGTATGCTGACGGCATAAAAGGGGTTTTGAATGAGCGACTTCAAGCTCATGTAGATAATGCTAACAACAATTTGAAGGAAGCTAAAATAATTGTACAAAAAGTTGCTGATTTTCAAAAAGAAGCCGTGACTAGAATAATCACACTGGAAGATGAAATGAGTATTTTAAAGGGTATAAAAAAGAACGTCATCGATAAAAACAACATAGAAAATGGAGCAGGTGATACGAGAGCTTCACAGACAGGCTAGGCGGAATTTCCCCCGAAAGAGAACTGTTATCAAAAAATTAGATGACCTTTGGCAATCTGACTTAGCTGTCTTTGCGTCGTATGCTTCAATTAATAAAGGTTTCAAGTATATACTAGTGATGATCGATTGCTACTCGAAATTCCTATGGACTAGACCCTTAAAATCTAAGAAAGGAGCTGAAGTCGCCAAAGCTGTAGCTTCTATTTTAAAAGAAGGTTGGGTTCCCGATAACATTCAAACCGATCAAGGTCGCGAGTTTTATTGTAAAGAGTTCTCTGCTTTGATGAAAAAACACAACATCAATCATTACTCTACATATAGCGTTAAGAAAGCAGCTATTGCCGAAAGAGTCATACGTACTTTAAAATCTGCTTTGTATAAAGCTTTCAGCCTTAGAGGTCGATACATTTGGGTTGACATCTTAGATAAGATCACTAATGAATATAACTCATGAAAACATCGTACGACGGGCATGCGTCCTAGTGACGTCAACAGCACTACGCAGCTTAACGTTTACGACAATTTTGATATGCCTGGAAAACGTAAGTTTAAAATAGGAAATCTCGTGAGAATTTCGAAGTTTAAATCCGCTTTCGAGAAAAGTTACACACCTAACTGGTCCGCGGAATTATTTAAAATCGTTAAGATTAAAAATGGAAATCCCGTCACTTATATGTTAGAAGATTCGCGAGATCGCCCTATACTAGGTCAGTTTTATGGTGAGGAGCTTCAGTTAACTTCAGAACCACACGTGCATCTCATATCAAAAGTGCTGCGGAAACGCAACTCTGATCTGTATGTTAGGTGGTTTGGGTTAGATAAATCTCACGACTCATGGATTCCAAAAAGCTCTCTCGTGTGAGGTTCGATGATAAAGTTCAATACTTTGAAGTACCGGAAGAAGATCGTAAGTCTCCTTGGATGCAGTATGCAGTCGATAGGTACCGGTTCCGACGCTGTATTTCACAATTCGATAATATTTTAAGGCCTATGTTAGAATCTAAAATTAAATATACGGAAATGTATTGTAAATCACCTAATAAGTTTATTAAATTGCTTGTAAAATGTGATAATAAAGAATATTTTTAACAATATCGGTGTTTACTTTTGCAGGAAACCGCAGTAAGATAAGAGAGTTTTATTAACCTAATAAAACACAACATATGTTCAATACATTTATTATTTGTCAGATAAGATTTTACGAACATTTTGTTTTATCTTATAATTAATGACATCTCGAAGATGTCCTAAATACAGAGGCGCGTCATTAAAAAATAGTTCGACGCTGTCTGATTCTTTAACATTATCGTAATATTTACACATAGCTTCATCTTCAGGGAAGCTTAGGAACTGTATATCATCGGGATCTAACCATTCTTCAACATCATGTCCGGCAGGATCGAGAATTCTACCTTCATGTTCAATCCAATAATGTTGTCGGGCTTTCGTAATGTACGAACTAAAATCTATCGCATATCCTTTAACTATTCTAACATTTAAATCATATTTTCTAAATTGTTCATATAACAGTATACAAGCGGGAAAACAGAAGTCTATAATGTTTTTCCGTTTTAATTCACTTATCACTACGTCATAAATTATGTCTTGAATTCTTAACACGTCCATTCTCATCTATTAACTAACTAATACTAATTATCACAGCACATATTGTCTAATTCTCGCTCCGCTAGCTTGATTAGATAGTCTAGGGGATCATGGGGTATGCGGTTCGGGTCAGGAGGATCGATCTCCATGAGAGGCTGCTGATACCCCCAAGGCAGTGTGTCTGTCGTATTAGGTAACAGCTGCCTCTTGTCATCCGCAGAACTCAGGGCTATCTTCGTTTGCCGCATGGTGTACAGGGTGTGGTCGATGTTTCGGATGCAGTTTTGACTCCTCTGCTGCTCCATACCTGTTTTTAGGCATTGGAGGTAGTCGTCGAAGGTAATAGTTTGTTTCACAACCACACCCTTGACACCTTTAGCCTTCTTAGCGGCATCCCGGCCTTCGACCCGATCCGCATACATTTTCGATCTCAGGCCCACGAATTCAGTCATTATTTTGCCGTTATTTTCGTCTTTCATGAGCCCGGGCACTTTTTTATTCACTAGGGGGATTTTATACACATTGTCTGGGGCATAGTCACTGGTGTCGAAGAGATGAATGTCTTCTTTCATATCCGTATAAATGTCTAAACATAATATACTACATACTAAACTATCAGTGTCAGAGTACATCACTTTACATCTGGCGCCGTATTTAGGATGTAAATATTCGTAAAGAAATTCATACAGCTGAGTTTTGGAAATATCCAAGACACTCATCCCTACGTACACAGGCTTGTTCATGCACACTTCAGTCTTATTCATCTCTATGATCACTAAACTGTCTTCCGGGTCCCCTTGGAGGATGGTAGAGCTGTGGAAGTTGGGGGCGGCGATTCTCACTTTAGCTGAATACCGACCGTCCCATTCCGACACCAATTTCACTACCTTACGTTTTCTAACGTCCTCCATGGTTTTCCCTGTAAAAAATATAATTAGTTTTGTGTTCAACAAAGGATTTTTAAACTCACCGAAAGCAGAGTTATTCATCAGCTTGTAGAAGTTCTTTTCGAATTCATTTCTTGCTTGCTTCCTCATATCGGTATTGAGCTCTATATAGGGCTTCATCCAGGCACTTTGCTTGAACTCTAAGATCCTGTGCACCTTAGTGAGCACAAGCCCGTGTTTAAGCGCCTGTTTGAGAGCCCTATAGTGGATGATGTAGCGCTCTTTGTTGTACAGGGTGGTCATCAACTTTTTCTGTTTCGAGCCGGGGGCGGTGGTGTGAATGGGCAGCAGAGGCATGTCTTTATGTAGGTCGTGGAGGTGTCTGGGGTACTCGATGTTTATCTCTAACATGTACCCCTTAGATGAAGTGTCAGAGACCTTCATTATATCGCGGGCTACTTGTGCTGCTGGCGGGACCTTTTTCATCCACTTGAACCCCCCGGTCGGTAGATTTTGACTCATCGCCCACCCGTACAAATTGTTGACGTCGTAGTACATCAGATATGAGGAAGCTTCATCGGGATTGTAGTCGGGCATGTATTTATTATTAGCTTTAGCGTACCTAAACAAAAGAAAAAGTTAATTACAAAAGTTTAAATGTAAGAAAGTTGTTAACTTACCTGTTACTACATTGACTCAAGCCTCCTCGGATGCCCCGCTCGACAAACATCAACATATCGATGTCTCTCAGCAGCTCTAGCTCGACCTGTGTATATTTTAACATGGCGTCCCAGGTAAGTCCTGGGGCGCTGACGTAGTGAGCTGCATCGAGTTTATACGTTTTCATCGATGTGTCGCGAAAATTTTCGAAGATGTCTGCGAGCAGTAGGACATCCGTTTTCATGTACAGGTCCGCATAGTCGCCTAGAGTCTGACATTCGAACTCATCCCACACTCGACTAGCGTGGGTGTAGTCCTCATCGGTTATGCCTTCCCCCTTTAACTTGGAGAAGAAGTCACGTTTAGGGGGGAGCTGAGGTTCATCAAGACGCTCCCACGAGTCGAGGTACTCGTAGGGGAACACGCCTTTACGGGTCAAGAGTTCGAATTTGTAGTCATCTAGGTCGGGGAATTGCTGCCTCATTATCTTTAGCTCATCCAGGTACGATGCTAGTTTATCGAGGGAGGAAGCCATGAATCGGAAAGAGTCGATAAATCTTAGCTTGATCTCGCTGCCCTCTATCGATTTGGTAAACGAAATGTACTTAGTTTTGTTCACAGGCAGGAGATTGACATTGCCGTCAATTTGTAAAGCTAAGTCTTTGATGATGAAAGATGCATCGTACCCGCTGAGATTGTGAAACACTACCGGGATGACCCTTTTATCTTGGTAGTTGATGTTGCACCCGACGTGCCCGGCCCCGCGAAAAGCTCCAGTAAGATGGCAATGATCATGGACTTTAACATCATCATCAGTAAACGGCTTTGAACAGATGTGGCAGGTAGTAGCAGCCTCAAAATCTAGCTCTTCTTGAGGAGTAAAACTCATAGGCTTAACCGTCCTGTAGATAGGTTGTACGTCCTCAACGATTTGCCTGAGCTCTTCAATAAACCATTCGCGGCAGTCGGGCCCCCGATGACTTCTGTATTTGCTTAGGGAGGGGTCGTAGGAGCTGTGAAAATAGTACCCCACGCTAAAGGCCTCGTGTTCTTGATAGAGTTCGCTCTGCTTCCCTTTCTGCTTACTTATGGGTTTTAGTAAAGCCTCGAAGTCCGCATAAATGATGAAGGGTACACGAAGAGCGTGGCTGAAGTTCTTGAATTGTACTATTTTCTCATCCTCCCTAGGCATTCGGACTCTACACTCATTGATCTCCCCGCAATCAATTTCGTGAGTTTTCAACCTCTCTTCAGAATAAAAGTAATGTAGGCAGCGCTCGCATATGAATTTCTGTACTTTTGTATTGGATGTTTGTTTGGCTATAAGCCGGCTCAGGTTCTTCACCCAAACCCAATGATATTTTATATCATCCTCATCATGATCCTCATCATACGTGCTCTGTATGATGAGGAGGTTGACGTGACGGTCAAGCTTCTTTTTGGTGATGCGGGCTGACACTACTTTGTACCCCTTTTTCTGCCGCTCTAGCATGAAGGTGTTGACAGAGATGTTATTCAGCTTCTCAAACTTCTTGACTTGATCTACTGTCATGGGGAACCTGAGGCCTTCGACATTAAGAACCTCGGAATAGTGCGGGTAACTGCTGACTCTGCTGGAATTGTGTTCATCATCGGTAGGATGGAGAGCGGAGACAACCGCCCACGCAAAACATGCATCATCATCGTTCCTGACGTTGATGCATGCCTGCTTCCTCTCTATACTAGGCGGTAGGGGGAGGTATGAAGAACCCCGAATGGGTTCGTATCTGTAAACATTTGAAATTAATTTTTGAATTCAGAATAAAGAGAAAGTATATTACCTGTTTACATTGACAGCGATATTAATGATGGACTTGAGTGCCCATCCGGATTCCCGCTCTTGGAAATCCTCGAGCTGTACAATGATGCTGTCCTGAACATGCTCCGACCACCACTCTTTCAAGACGGTCTCCCTGTCGATTACGGCGTTTTTAGTTTGGAAGTGTTTTGCTTCCTCTATGAGGCCCTCTGGGGAATCTTTAACAAAAACGCCGCAAAAGTCCGTATTGGTTTTCATTTGAGGGTGATCCTTCAGAGCATGCTTGATTCGAATGGCGAACATGAAGTATGCGTCTTCTAAAAACGTGAGGGGATCTTTATGTTTCAGGTTCACGATAACCCCTGTCCTGATCCTTCCTTGGAAGGCTGAATTAACCTCCTCCCAACGCAGTCTATCACTTCTTTTTTTAGCTTGATTGTAGCCTGCCCCCTGAATGTGGTGGGCTTTCATGATTGTGCGGCATCCTAAAAAGTATTAATTAGAAAACTGTTAAAATTTACAAATAATATGCTTACCCTTCATCCGCCCTATAGCGGCCTCTACATGACGTTTATGTCCTATGTTTAAATCCCCTTTTTTGAGGGCGGCATTGAGTCGGCGGATGTTGGCCCCTGCCTGCTTAATCCATGCCTCAAGCTCGGCAGGATTTTCAATAATTAACTGCATTGCCCGTTCAATGGTGTCAATCATTTGAGTTGAAGTCTCAATAATGGCGGCCATTTTTTCTTTAAAAAATATGAAGCCGTTTAATAAAATTAATAAAAAATTAAACAAAATTAAAATAAATTAATAAAAATTTAACATACCTATCTCACTTCACAACACTTAAAAATTCACAAAGCACTGACAAGAGCACAAAGCACAAGATACTTCTAGGATAACTGGAGAAGAACTGATAAGTTTTCTGTAGGTGTGGTGCCTTTTTATTCTAAATCTGTTTGAGTTCTCTCGGCGGTACGTGTACCCTGAGTTCATGTGTTAAAATGTTGGAGCGGATGTAAAAGACCGTTACAAATGGCCCGAATTTTGGAGCGGATGTAAAAGTTCGTTAAATTTTGGGCCGGATGTCGTTTCCTGTCTCTGGACCGGATGCATCTGAAAATGCTTCGGACCGGATGCTACATCCTGTTTTAAATTTTGGACCGGATGCTACATCCTGTTTCAAATTGTAAAAGTTCGTTACAAAGTTCATGACGTCATCGGTCGGACTCAGACCGGAAGTAAAAGTAGTTTTTTTGGGCCCATGTTAAATCCCATAAGAAAATGTCGCCGTTCCCCTATAGTTTTACTACTTACTGTATGTACTACCTCGATATCCGTAGTGTGAATTGTAACCCCAATTTTAGAAAACAAAATCAGTATTAATTCTAAAATATTTTCATTGGGAGATTTCGGTAACCTCTAAATTGTTTATTCTTGTTCTTTGTTCTAAATCGTCCAGCCTCTTCTGTATCAAATCGTTTTCTCTAACAAAAATTTTGTTTTGTACTTCAAAGGTACTTTTGTGTTTTTTCTATATTTTTAAGACTTTCCTGCAAACCTGCTACAGTTGCCAATTGTTTTTGTATATCCGACAGTATTTTAAATTGCATGTCTATTTCTGTTCCATCGTTAGTTTTTTTATATTAATTACTTCATTTTTTTGTACATTGCGAGTATCGGGAATACATTCTTTACATTTTCAAATTTGCTTATCTTCTTCAGATAGTTTGTCCAACCTTTCGGTACGCTTTCCAGCACATTCCGTATGATACTTTCTTATCACAAACACTGCATTTTATAAAGTTTTTACTAGTAACACTAGACTGACAAAAAATTACAATTTGAATTCGTTTTTAATAAGTAATTAAATAATTTGTACCGGGATATATGATCAAACTAACGCATAGAACGACCAACACGTCCGCCCACTTAGAAGTATCGACGACGAATATGGTTACATTTTTATAGGATGTGTTAATGTTACCCCGTGATAACAGGGTAACATTGGTAAGGCATTAACATGCGTGACCGTGAACGAGTAAAGAGTTTTCGTTACCAAAATTGTAGGTTGTTCTTTCTTTATAAGAAATGCGGAAAACATGAATTTTGTTTTTTGGTTGCTGTCACCATACGTCACAACAACATTATCTATTTGTTTCATTTACATTTCAAGGTCAACGACTATTATTAATAACAAGAAATAATTTAATTTCAGCCCTTTACCGAGACAGAGATTATCTGAATGTTTTACGTGGAGTCCCCGTGTGAACATACCTCCACGTTCCTTCCAATGAGGAAGTAATTGAGATACGCTCAATCAGCGCGCAAATTGCATAGCAATTGCTCCCAGTCAGCTCACTGATCGGAGCGAGGTTGCCTATCCACCCTCTACTAGCTATCCAGGCTAGTACCGGAGCGATCGACTTAACACGTGCTCACCCGCCGGTACCCTCCCGTCCTCTTTCATACGGGGTGAAGTACCTCGTCCAGCAATAGGACTATTCCCCCAACTTAACTCAGTTGAATAGAGAGAGCCCTCCAGTCCTATTTCATACCTTCACAAGCTCCTCCCCGAGACAGGGGTTGGGGCCACTGCCCGATCGAATCCAACCTCAATTGTGGCGAGACTTGGTTTTTTAATGGTTTTGCCACCCCGATCTACCAATATATAGGCTTGGTGGGTCCTCGACAGAGCTTCGTTCGTAAGTCTACACGTTATAGACTCCCAGTGTGTACCCGTTAAGGTGAAGTTGTCTTGATTGTGAGAGGCTATGTATTCGCTTCAACTCTCCTTAAGTGTAATGGCTTTCAGAGCTTCTCCCAATCATTGTACCCGGCTGCAGTCCGGTTCATAGGGTGGTCGGGATAGCTCCTAAGCACATTTACCTGGCGGCATGCAGTTTCCCATATGCCAAAAAGCGGGATAAACATCACTTCGCTTCTCCTCACTTAAGATTCAGTCAAACAGCGGGTTCCTTTGGTGACCATAAATGACCTCGGTCAAACAGCGGGTTCCGTTGGTGACCATAAATGACCTTATCCAAGGCGAGATTCGAATCCGCCCACACCGGTATCATATTACCAGGGCTCCCCCTGATCGGTATGAGTAACCGTCGAGAATTCTCACGAATTTCTCTACCACACACTTGACCTGACAGCTTCATCCATTGCCCAGGACCCAGGATCCAAGGATAGGGTAGAAGACAGCTAGTTTTACGGGTGAACGTCGTGTGGTCTCCCGAACACCTGTTCTTTACTTTACCGAGACAGCCGCTAACACTCTTGTAGTTAAAAGGCGGATAGTAAAGTATTAAAAATTGTGATGTAGATATTGTAATAGTTTTCTATCAGAATCTTAATAAAAATAATTGTCTCAGCTGTTGAAGTTAAAAAAGGGTTTGTTAGATGATTTATGACTTCTTATCGATATCAAAAAAAAACCGTTAAGTGTTGACCATTTGCTGTTTATCTTTATTAATTGTCATTTGACATTTATAAAGAATTTATCTTAAAATGATTCAAGTTTGAGTTGATTTTATTGATTTGGTACAGGTACATAATAATAATTTGGTTAAGGACGTCATGTTGGGTTGATAAGATTTTCACTTGCAATTACTTCTGAAAAATGAAAACGTCTTAGTTTAGTAAAATTTTAAAACATTACATATTTCATTGCCAATAGTATAACAATACAAAAATAGTCTTGGCTACGGTTATTGTCAATCCAATATCAGTCTTGAAATGCAATTACATAGTTTACAATAATCAGGATATTAGAATAATGACCAAAGGCAGGCTAATTTTGGATAAAAATATAAACAACAAGAAGATATAAGAAATAATTGCAATCTAAAATAATGTTTAGTTACTCAGAGGTTGTTAAATAAATAAGAAGCATGAAATAGGTTTTTTAAAGAAAAAGGTTGTATAAAAATTGATTTCTGTAAAAGTTAATTAAATAAAGATAAATGAAGAAATTTAACAGTTCCCCAATTGTAAAAAGGCTTATATTTATTTTCAAACAAATATAATAATAAAATTGAAATGAAGTAAAAAAACGAAAATAAAGACGCACCAGAGTGCAGTGCAGGCGGAGCCGCATGAAAGAGAGCTGTTTGATTCGAATGCGTATCCAGCTGGTTTGACAAAGAAAGAAGGAGAAACATAATAATATCTAAAGACGTACCTAGGATATCTGCCAATGTTCCCCACAAAACGGTATATGAAATAAATTATAAAATAATATAAATTTCAATTTACTATGAGATACAAAACATAAAAGGTTTGACCTGAATTGTTGCAAGTTCTTCTTTCGAATATTTTAGCAGCAAATGAACGCCTTCGAGTAACTTCGTGAATTAAAAGTTATAATTTAATCCAGAGTTGCCAACAAATCTAAACATGTATTAGATACCAATAAATGTATTCACAAAATCAAAGATAACCTCAAACATTTATAAATTAGATACTACTTCACCAGAACTAGTTACTATTTAGTATATAGGAACAACCACTAAAAAAATGTTACAGTGCATGTTTCTAGCACTCAAAATTAGTATATATAAATACTTAGATATTGTGTAATGAAATTTTTAAATTTAATAATTCTGGGAAATTTAATTTAATAATTTGAATTTGAATTTAATTTATGTATTAAAATTCATCTTGTTATACGTATGATATTAATTATATTTATACTAAGATATAAAGTAAAATTAATGTTGGGATTGGTGTTTTTATAAATAAACCACGAAAGTAAACAAAAACATAATCAAACAAAAAAGGAAATAAATGGGATCGTTGTAAAAAAATTTCACTATTCCTACTCTAAATCTAAATTCCTTTGTAAGAGCTGAAAATAAATGATTTTCTCCAGATTCTCCGCTTTTCACAATTCAGGACAACAAATCTAATGAATTGGAAAATTAGTTTTTCTTTATTTTAGATTTACACCATTATCTCCGCTTGTATGCAACTTCACAAATTTACAAATTCAAAGAGAAAAATACATTCCGTTAAGTGACAATTTCAATTACAGCATAGTTATAATTTCAAGAATTCTCAATGACTGGCGGAGCTTTTAAGTAATCCTGATCTAGAACACAGGAGATTTAAGAAGAACATCCCCATTACGCTTCGCAATTTCGAAAGATGAAAGAGCACTCAAGATTGGTTGTCAAGCAATGCTATTAATTCCATTTCCACTGAGACTTAACCGTAGCCTTCTGAAGGGGGTCTGGGTTTCGTGATCAATAATTCTATCAATATCGTCTTATGAATTCTTATAAAAATATTGCCACGAGATTTTTTGAGTGTGATTATTGATAGTGATTATTTTTAGTGTAAACACTTTTTTGTTTTTTCTTTCTTTCGACGGATAAATAACGCATCGTGTTGTGTGCACTTGACATTTTCAATTTATTTTTTTCTTACGTGACAAACTGTAGATTATGTTCAAGGTGTAACATGACAATTTTCATGTCACCAATAAAACTTTGATTGAGTTTCGAGGTAAATTAGTTGTATACAATGGGAAATAGAATTGTCGCAATAAAGAATGTCACAATAAGGAACCGAAGCTTTAAATAAAAAATAAATTAAAATTCCAATGTCGAGACAAATTGAATCAATTACATAGTTAAATTGAATTTGTACAACGTTTTGTTTGAAAGAATTTTCTCTTTTTATTCTGAA
This sequence comes from Agrypnus murinus, assembly GCA_929113105.1. Taxonomy (NCBI): domain Eukaryota; kingdom Metazoa; phylum Arthropoda; class Insecta; order Coleoptera; family Elateridae; genus Agrypnus; species Agrypnus murinus. The sequence continues at coordinate 186,981,915 of OV816024.1, forward strand.
ATCTGTAATAAATGTTTAATGCCCTGTTCAGAAAACATTAGGAAAAATAACATTTCTATCGCATATTTAGAAAGGGAAAATTTCTACAGCTTCGTTCGCTATTGTGCAAGGAATCTGAAGTAAAAGGGAAGAATTTGCTATTTCACAATAATTTATATACTATTTGATTTGTTAGAATCTGTAACACAACATCTACTACGTATTGGACATCATTAAGTAGCGCAAGCTAGATCATAATTTTCATTTCTAAAGTGCCCGTGCCGAAGCCGTGTGTATGTGTGCACTAAAAACGTTTATGCACAGATGCATTATAATTAGACTATTATTGATAGATCTATCTAAACATAACTGTCAGTTTATGCCCCAAGGGCCTCTTTATGATCCGATGGGCAATAATGAAACGTCAATTAAATGTCAGAGCTGTATTTGTAGAACTTGATTGGTTCTTAATATAATTTGTAAACTTATCACCAATGAAAATAAGCTGAAATTAAGTATTTTAGATAGTAACTATAGTAACGTACTTCGTATATATGCACATAAGTATACGTACAGCGGCTTGATGTAACCTACGTACTCATTTAATTATATTTTTTACACAATAATAGATTTGAGATAAAAACAATCTGTGCATAAAATAGTGTATGCATTTCGGGCATAACTTGCTTTTATGGCCCTACAGCCTTTTCCTAGCCCTCGACTGACGCCTCGGGCTAGAAATAACGCTTCTGGCCATAAAAGCTTCTTTATGCCCTTAATATATAAATAACTATTATGCACAGATGCATTATAATTAGACTATTATTGCAAGACTCATCTAAACATAAACGTCTTTTTATGGCCCAAGGGCCTCTTTATGGTCAGACGGGCAATAACGAAAAGTCAATTAAATGTCAGAAGTTTTTTGTAGAAGTTTGATTGGTTCTTAATATAATTTGTAAACTTATCACCAATGAAAATAAACTGAAATTAAATATTTTGGAATAGTAACTATAGTAACGAACTTCGTATAAGCACATAAGTATACGCACAGCTGCTTGATGTACCTACGTACTTATTTAATTATATTTTTATACAATAATAGATTTGACATTAAAAACTTAATCTGTGCATAAAATAGTGTATGTATAGCGGGCATAACTTGCTTTTAGGGCCCTACAGCCTTTTCCTAGCCCTCGGCTGACGCCTCGGGCTAGAAGTAACGCTTCTGGCCATAAAAGCTTCATTATGCCCTTAACACATAAATAACTATTATGATTATCAGTTTTATTTTCTGTCCTTCTCTAATTGATTTGTCTCGTGTTCAGCATATGTTAGTAATTATTTGGCATCACAACTATGTCATTTGATTGCGTGTTCTCCATTGAATAGTTCCTGCTGTACAAAGCGTTTCAAACTGAGAGGCAAAGACGGTGGTGTTCTGTGTCGGGGTAGAATTCAAAGTGGCGACTGTTTTGGTTATGGGAGCTGTTATTGTAATGTTGGGGATTATGAAGATATGCTAAAAAAGCGGGAGTGGTGGAATTTGGTTGACGGGCGATGCATGGACCTTCCAAAGCAAAGGTAATGTGACGATGTCTTCTAGGTGGTCTGAATAGGTAAGAAAGTGTCAGGAACGGTTGGGTCAAAAACATCCTCAACCACGAAACAAAAGAAATAGATCGACTATCTCCAGAATCTTCCACCTTTTGCGATTCGATACCGAGAGAAGGTTGAGTCTTAATAATACATATCTGCATAAGGAAGAAATTCCCAAACATTTCAAGGCATATAATTATACATATGTGCTATGTATGTATTCAAAATTCATACATATATAGATATATTAGTAGAATCCAAAGCGGCGACTGTTTTGGTTACTGTAGTTAGTGTTGCAATGTTGAGGATTCTCCTGACAGTTGCCTTGGGTATCTCAGAGGTAGAGTTGCCGCTTTTATAACGAAAGGTCCTGGGTTCGATTCCGAGGCGAGGTAATACAACTTTTTCTATGAATTTGCATTCTAAACATAATTTTATGTAAAACGTTAATTCACAAAATAAAAAATTAACCTTTATTTAAAAGATATATTAGATATACATAAAACATTAGATTCCCTTCTTTCTCTATCTTTACAGCGAAGATGATTCATACAATATATCAGCTATTCCAGTTTTGGAACATTTTTTCAATTGGGGCTATATCTTTTTACACTTCCCCATTCCACGTTCTTGCAGATCACCCGAGTATTTTAATATCTTTGATAATTTTTTTTTTATTTCACGCCTACTCTACGGGGGAACCAACATCTAAGGTCATCTGTCCCCCATCTAACATGCAACACGAATACACACATCCATAGTTGAGGTGGCGGAATTTTCCAATTAGAAAAATTCCGCCGCCCCAAGTGAGATTCGAACCCACGACCCTTGGAACACGAGTGATGCACTGGCACCACTCGTCCACCGCCGGCCCTATCTTTAATAATTATCTAGTGTGCTGGACAAAAAAGCTAAAATAAGCTTGTGCTTATATATTGTAATATATAATATTATATTCCATTTTCCCATCTATCTTTAGGTTAAAATCAAATCAGATGTTTCTATTACAGTTTTTATACAGTGTATGCACATGTGTAACCACTTTTTCAGAAATTTCTTACGTGTATAAGTATTTTTTTTATTATTATGCTAATACATTTATTTAGAAATAATAGCTGTTCTAGTACTAGAACTTAATTTATCCTTTTTTTAAGGGGGATTAGCCCTTATTTTCTCTCTTTTTGTCTCATAGTGATTGGTGTGTTTTTGCTTGATGTAGCATTCTTCTCCATTCTTTTCTGTTTGCTATGTGATTCATCCACTGTCTTATATTTATTCTTACAATGTCGTCTTCTACTTGTTCTTTCCACTTTGGTCTTTCTTTAGGTCTGTTATACATTGGACTCCAATGTGTGATAGTTCTTAGAGTCGTTTTCTTCTGACTTCTGTATATACGTACGTCCGTACCATCTTATTCTCATTGTTTTTATGACTCTTACTGTTTTCCTTACCTAGTATGTCATCAATCTCCTGATTTATAAGCTGCCTCTGCTCATTTCTACTTATTTTCTTTGATCCTGTTATTGTTCTTATGATTTTCCTTTCTAGTATTTTTTTTAGTTATTCTTTTTTTTCGTCATTATCATTGTTTTTGTTGCGTACGTAATCACTGGTCTTATCATTGTCTTGCATATTTTAATCCTGGTCTTTCTATTTAGTTTCTTATTTTTTAACATCGGTTTATTACAGTAAAATGCTTTATTCCCTTTCATTATCTTCTCGTTTATGTCTTGCTTTTCGTTTTTCCTGTGTACTGTTATTCCCAAATATTTAAATGCTTCCACTTCTAGTCCTTCTCCTGACCAGGTTTTCGATGACCTGGAGGTATACGGGATTTGACTTCAGAATCTTATTTAGGGTTGTGCGGAGGTCTGAAATCCGTGAGCTGGACTTGTCGGAGTATGGTCGTTAACCCGCCATCTTGGATGCAATGCCAAAATGAGAAATGGCTGAATCTCCGTAACGGTTGCTCCAAATTTGATGTAGTTTTCTTTGATCGATTCAAAATTTTATTTGTGATTCAAGAGGTTCGATAACATTTTTTCGTATCTTTAACAATAAGTGAATTATAACTAAAATGATGAGATAACATTTCTTCTTTCTGATATTTTGGTGTCCAGCTTTCTTGTTCGTAATTTATTTAAAAATTTCTTCGAATAAAGAAAGATTGTTGCATTCTAGAGATTTAGATGTCGTTTACCGCTTCTAATTATCTTTAAAAATAAAAAAGATATATCGATTTTAGTCGCGAGAAGTACTGTCAAACATCTATGTAGCTGGTAGTTAAACTTTGAACTTTTAATTATCGGTGCACATAGACGCTATACTGTTTTATAAATATTATTTTTTCGCAAGTTTCATTAATATCACACTTGCAAAATGCTGTACTTTAAATTTCCTTTTTTTTTACAAGTCCATATTTTATTAACATATTATGAACTTTTACAAGAGCAAGTAGGTAATCACAGTTACTGGGTTTTAAAAGGTCATCGTCAATATCTATCTCGAAAGCATATTTAGTGGGGTCTAAAGATGCATAGTCTCTCTGTAACAATTTAGGTACAAGGGTAAGTAATAAGATCTTTTATGGTCAATACATGAAAGGGAAGTTGGAGACAAAGTTTTGGCTACAAAATTTCTGGCGTGAAAATAGATCCAGGATCTTAGTTCATCAAAAAACTTGCAAGAAAATCCTGGTTCTGTAGTTAAAACTAGAAATTCCTCAGCATACAGTAAACACGATTCCAAAACTAATCTTTTAAAAATATTTTAAAGGATTTGCCTTAATAATTGAGATTTTTGAACTTAATTTGCTGGTGTGGTCACATCCAGTCAGAATGTGTCACATGCTAGGCTGCCAGAAGTACGTCGCACAATTTCCACAAATTTCTTCCAGAAAGAAGAAATGTTATCTCATTCTTTTAGTTAAAATGCACTTATTGTTAGAAATACGAAAAAATGTTGTAGAACCTTTTGAATTACAAATGAAATTTCGAATCGATCACAGAAAACTACATCAAATTCGGAGCAACCGTTACGGAGATGCAGCCATTTGTCATTTTGGCATTGAATCCAAGATGGCGGGTTAACGACCATACTCCGAAAAGTCCAGCTCACGGATTTCGGACCTCTGTACAACCCTAAATAAGATTCTGAAGTCAAATCCCGTATACATCCAGGTCATTGAAAACCTGGCCAGGAGAAGGACTGTTCGTCAAATGTGTGGTTGCTACATGCGAAAGATGTCATTAATCTATCATTTGTGCTGCAGCACATATATTTAGTTTTGCTTTCATTTATTTCTATCTCTCTCTTTTTCGCTTCCTCTTCTAATTTTCGTGTTAATCTTTCTAATTCTTGCCTCTTGAAATGATTGCAACATCATCTGCATATTCTATAAGCTGTGTTATATTTTTATTAATTGCAGTGACCGTTGATCGCCTTTTTTTGAAATCATTCTGATAGTACCTATACAGTTGAATGTGTGTTTTTGTATTTGTTCTTTTATTATAAATGCTAGGCATTTTATATGTCACATTGATACTCCCCTGTAATTTTTACAGTCTGCCATATCACCTTTCTTTGGTATAAGAATTATAATGCCCGTTTTCCATTCTTCAGGCATCGCCTCTTCTCCCTACTATATTCTTAAGATTATTTTAAAGATTTGATTGTGTAATTCTTCCCCACCTTCTTTTATTAACTTCGCGGTTATTTTGTTACTTCCTGCAGCCTTTTTTCCCTTAGTTGTTTGATTGTATTCTTCACTTATTCGTATGTTGGTTCCTCTGTGCTCGCCTTTTCCCCTTCTTCTGTTTCTATATTGCTCTCTTCTTCCTCTTCCTTGTATAATTTTTCAAAATGTGTCTTCTATGATTCTTTCTTGATATTGGCCATTGCTTTTTTTATTCGGTTTTTACTTTTTTTCATATATTTGTAAAACTTCTCTTTCTATCCACTGCTCTTTTTTTGTTTGCCTAATTTTGTGGTTTCTTTTCTGTTTTCTATATATTCTACTTTTTGTGTCTTTAGCCATCTTGCTCTCATTTTCTTCTTGACTTCTATTGCTCTCATACGTTCGTGGTCAAATCATTGCTTACTCTGCTGTCTTTTTCTGTATCCTATAACTTCTTCCGCTGCTTTACTTATACTAGCTTTGATATTTCCCCAGTCTTCTTCTATGCACGTATCTTCTCTCTCTTGCAATCTTTTTATTATTTCTAATTTATATCTATTGCTTGTTTCTTCTTGTTCTAGCTTTCCTATATCCCATTCTCGTTTTGCTGTTTTCGTATTGTGTTCTAACCCTTTTAGGTTTATTTTATATTTAGTTATTACCAGTATATGGTCTGAGTCGATGTTCGCTCCTCTATATGATCTTCTGTCTTTTATTACCATAGTGTCTCTTTTCTTTACTAAAACATTGTTTATTTGGTTGTCTGTGTTTGAACCTGGAATCATCCATATAATTTTATGATTCTTTTTGTGCATAAACTTCGTACTTGTTAAGCACATATCTGTCGCTGTCGCAAAATTACCTAACTTTTCTCCATTGTCGTTTGTCTCAATTGTATTGTGTGTACGCTTGTTACTGCCCTGTAGCTGCCCGCTTACATTTCGCCTTCTTTATCCTTTGCTGTTGGTGCGTACACATTTATTAATGATACATTCCACCGTTTGGTTTCCAGCCTTAGATATGATAATCTCCCTTCTCTAGCCTTGAATTGTAGTACTTAGTCTTTGATTTTCTCACTCACTATAAATGCTGTTCCCTCTTGTCCTTGCCTTTTCTCCCCTGCATACCATATATTTCCCTTTGTTTATTTTTCCTTCACCTTACTTCTTGTAATCCCGTTACATCTACTTGATATCTTTCTAGCTCCTTCGCTACCTCTTCCATTTTTCCCAGCTTCAACAACGTTCTTACGTTCCATGTTCCTATTCGTATTGTCTCTCTGTTAATTTTCTTTCTTTTCTTTTATTTTTTATGTGCGTTTCCATATTCGTTGTCCTTCTCATTGCTTTAGTTGTCATCTTATGTCCGTTCTTTATTTGCTCCATCAGTTTTTTGTTGCGTAGTGTCTTACTAATCTTCCCCCTTCGGTTTCCGACCATACATATTTAACCCATCTATTTCTAATTTGCGATATCCTACTCGTGTATTTTTTCCATTGTTTTTTTCTTCGTGGGCTGCTTTCCGTATTTTCATCTGTATCTTTTGTTCTTCTTTGGTGAGGTCTCTATCAATAAATACTCTGCCTGGTAACTTTTGTTTCTTCTTTAGTATTTCTATTTTTTGTTCAAAGTTGTCACATTTCACCACTGTAGTTTTTGCGTCCGACTTTCCTATTTTATACGCTTCTTCCATTTCGATTGTCATTCCCATCTCTTTTTGTATAAACAAAGCAGCCTCTTATTTCAGTTTTTTCTTCCCATACCGCTCTCCAGCAAACTCCCCTTTGATTACAATATTGTTTCTCCTTTTCTCCCTCTCTTGGTTTTCTACCCTGTACTCTAGGTTGTTAACCTTGTTTTAGAGCTCCCGTTTTTCTTTTTGCCTATTCATTTCTTTTTCTTCCCATTCCGCTTTTACTCTTTTCAGTTCATCCTTTCCTTCGTTAAAATCTGTCTTTATATCATTAATCTTAGTTTCTACATCTTTCTTTAACTCCTCCTTTACTTCATCCAGCTTTTTCAGAATTGCTTCCATCTCTTCTTTTTTGCTCCGTCCACCTGCTTCTTTTCAGTTTGTTGTTTTTGTGGGCTTCTCGTTATCTTCGCGCTTTTGTTGAAAGTTTTAATTGTTCCTGCTCCCACTTTTCAAAATCTTCCGGGTCCTCTACTGCTCTTTCCCGCTTTAATCTATATATTTAAAACATAAGGCTTATTTTTGTTCCAGTTCGTTCGAGAGTTCCACCGGGCCGATCTAAGCATTTTTTTTAAATTGAAGTTTTTGCTGTTAGATCAGTCAACACTATTTAATTTTTATATCTTTTAATTTTTATATTTTTTATTTAAACAAATATAAAATGTTCAATTTTAGACGGACAAATCGGACATTCACTTAGGGCGCTCTCTCACTTTCTACGGTGGTGAGTTTCGTAATTACTACCGCTTATAAATAAAAAAGGGTGATGCAGCCGTCCACTTCAATCATTAATAAGCAGTTAATGTTTAAAAAATTGTTAGGTTGCGTAGACAAAACCTGCATAGTCGAAAATTATGAACAACAGACGAATTAAAATAATAGCTGATGACAATTGCTTATTCAGAGCAGTTTCATATTGTTTATATAATTCATAATCTAAAACGCGGGAAATTTGCCAACACTATGTTTATGTCATGTTTTTGAAATATGTACCTACTAATAGACGTTTTCAAGAATATTTTAAACAAGATCGATTTTTGATTTTATTGTTATCATTTCGTAAGGTAGAATTTCCATATGTATGTATGTAGAATAAACCGGCGCACACTGATGTTTTTTACCCATTTTGCTGGTCAAAAATGATTTTAAAAAGTTGTACAATATTTTATTTTCGGCATGCACTTTTTAAAAGGGATCAGGCTAACTGAACCTACATAAGAAAAGCTCATGAAACAACACATGCGTCTTTTTTCTTATTTCGAATCTCAACGTTACCAAATGGGGTTGTGTAGTCATTGCCTATCACTTATTATTTAGGTATTGTCAAATAGTGTTTTAAAGTTCATTTAGGGGTGTTTTTTAGTATGGATTCTATTCCAAGACGTAAGTAGCAATCAAATTACTTATTATTGTCTTAAAAACTTAGGTTTTCTTTAAAATTTAAAAGGAAATTTCTGTAAAACTATGAAAGCTTTTTAGTATCGTTGAGCTATAGTTATCGTCCATAGTAGTCCAAAATATAAATCTTGCTTAGGATTATTCTATATAGCTTTTTACTACTTTACAGGTAAAAAACTATTGAGCATTTTTGTGCTTCTTTTTGTAATTACCATTTCAGTTAATGTTAATTAAATTTCCAATATAAAGTGTCTACGGTACATTAAGTAGTATGTTTAAGCCTTTTTATTTAAAAACTTATCGTATTTAGAATCATTCATATACATACTAATATTGCAAGAAAATTATTTGTTACTTTTTTACACAGGAATAGTTGATCGTTGCAGAATTTAAAAATGAATCGCTAGCAGTAATATTACCTTTTCTGTGGTAATGTAAAATTTATATACTTTTTCTATTTTTTGCTTCTATTATGGTGTATGTGGCCACACATGATAACAAAAATCTTAAAAAGCAAAATAAGCAAAGAAAATATTTTTGACCATCAAAAGGTGCACTTGGCCCCAGTGTGCGGCAGTGAGGGGTAAGCCAGAGAGGAATATATGTCGGAAGAGAGGACGGTAAGCTGGGAGAGAGTATTGCTAGGCTTAGAATTTTCAACTGGTTATGTTTGGTTGCGTTTATTTAAATAATCACTCACGAAAATTCGAAGGATTGTAATCACACATCGAAGGTTGTATATAGGGAAATCCTTCAATGCTTTTGACTGTCATGTCTTGACGAGGTTTCCCTAGTAATTCTTCAACACTAATAACACTGTTAGCTCTTTCTCTCCTAAATCCCTTATCTTCTTTGTTATTCATATGCCACTTCCGTTGATATCAGTAGTTTGAAATATATCTCTTATCCTCTCGCAAAGTACGCCTCTGCTGTCCTGCTTTGGACCTTCATCTATGATATTCGCGGATCCAACTTGCTTATTCTAACGCGCGCGTTTTGCACTTTCGGTTCTACGTGTATATGGTGCGTGTCACGGTCTATCTTCGCGGTGTCGATGTCGTTTCTTTATTTCACTATTGATATACACGCTACTTTATTCTTATATATTCCCGAGCAAAAGATATGCATTAAATCGAAGTGTTAAATTGTTATTAACTAGTTATCTACCCGCTTTTTATATTTGTATATTCTTCTATGTTTCGGTTTACTGCCTGTTTAACAGCCTTGGTAGTGTAATGTCTAACGTGCCGGACGTTCACCCAGGCGGCCTGGGTCGACTCCCGGTGCCGGCAGATCTGGTTAAGGCTTTCTGCAGTTTTCCTTAGCTGTGACACAAATGTGGGATTTGCGCTGTTCCATCTGTAAGTCGGCTGCAGCCGCACATAGGGCCTACGTAATAATAATAATCGCCCCCTCCCTCCCGCATAAGCTTATAGCTTCTGGGACCTGGTTTCCAGGTTATGGGTTGTAGCAATTATTATTATTATACTGCGTAAACAGTCGTCCCCGGTCGTCCCGTATAAGTATTAAGTATACGTCTTTTTAAATCTTCTACTGGTGTGGTAGTTTCACGCTTCATAATTGGCACGTTGGGGTATTTGAACACCTAATTTTAATTACGCCTTATTAAGGTCAAAGAGCTTGTGTCATATGATGGAGGTAGTAAATGGTAGGTTAGAGTAATATTGTAGTAACATAGAGTAATCCAAATCATTTTTGTGTTAAAGTGAAACAAATAATTTTTGTATAGTTTAAAAATGGTTGACGGCCAAGCTATTTAAATCTTGCGGAAAATTTGTTGTTTCCTTATTGCGGTTTGTCCTTATTATATTTCGATAATAATGTTATTTCTGGGTTTGCATGTAAACCCGGATGGCGTGTGTGTAATTCACAACCGACTACTTCCATCTGATGAGAATCAAAGAACTAGAAACAGTCTTTTCTAGAGGTGTCGTTTGTGAATTACAGACATACCAATAATTTTGTGGGTTAACGTCAAAGGTTTACTTTATTGATTTTATTTTAAGTAGGCTTAAATAACTTCTAAAGTACAACTATTCAAAATTGAATCACAATTACTTCAATCTACACAGAACTCTAACCCAAGTACTACTCATGTTAACGAAAATGCACTGTTTGAATAGACCAATAATAGAAAATACATATTTATATTTTGTGTTCCGAATTGCAACAAAAATTTATGCATGCGGGAATGCAAAATTTGCATGCGTCTGTAAAAGCGACACAGTTCAAAATGAATAAAATACAAGCTTTTCACTTCTTCGCTTGCACCAACTTTAAACGTATCGTTTTATTTTGCATACTATGACAGTTTCCAAGTCATTTGTAATCCTTTGTGAACTTTATTTGAGATGGAATAATTTCATCTCATCCCTGCATTAATTCTGCAGTTGTCGACGTAACTTGGAAATTTGAATACAATATGCAAAAATCATTTCCAATTTGATTAACAAATAAGTAAGACATTTTGTTTGTTTTTAATTATGCCTACAAAAATAACTAAAACTTTCAATTCTGGTTTAATATAAATGTTAATTCCTGTCAATATTAACATTCAACATTAATTTACCTTCAAAAATCTCGAAAAACGACGTTTTACTGCGACTATTCGATAGCTTTTTATTTGCTTATTTGTAAAATTAAGATCATGTTTATTAACGATCATTAACGGAATGCGTTTATCTAAACTTTTAGCTTTGGTTGTATGTACTTTTTAGTTTACCTAAGTTGATGAAAAGTTTTCATTTCTCATCTGATTTAGCATTTCAAACTGCATCATATGACATGAACCTTGAAAAATAACACTGAATTTTGCCGCCGCTTTTCAATTTTTCGATTTTACATCAACATGGCTTACTGAACTCAAATATAATTTCAGTTTGTTTCTATCACGTAGGGTTTTCTTAGAATATTGAAAACTAGAATCTTGTTTATTCAAAAGGTTCTTCTCATTTTTCTTCATCTGAAATGACAAAAAACGCATTCAGATTGCATAAAAGAATAAAAGGTTGCTTCGCTTACCCATTAATGCCTTCTAAAAATGCTTGTCTGTCGGATATCCTTTTATTAGCAGTGATCGTCGAGCTTATCCTTTTAAGCGATCAATAGTCATTTGCCATCATACTAACGTTCCACCGTCCTTGATATCGATGATCCATTTCTTTGCTATGTTGATAAAATATTTTTTCATTCTCCTTCTTTTTCGCTAACCTAACCAAGATTTTTGGAAATAGTCTAGATTTTATAGTCTTAGTTTTTGAAAGTTTGTAAGCATTGCTTCCACGATATTTCTGTAGTCTGTAGATTTTTTGTTTCACAAATTGACGACATTTCAAAAAATCCAAGCATCATTTTCAATAGGTTCTATGCACTTTCAAAATTCTCGTCGTTTATCAGCTTTCTTATTTGTGGTTCAACAAATACAGGGTGTAACTAATATAACTAGAAACCTCGTAATGGGGTGGTAGCTGTAATGATTTGGCCAATTTACTGTTGTCCAGTGTTTATTATACTAAACAGGGTTTATTATACTAAACATTATACATATAGATATAAAATTCACGAAACCGCCGATAACACAGGTCTACAAAAAAAATTTTTTTAAAAAGATGTTTTAATTTCAACAACTAATTTTATACAATTTCGGGATCCTGATTATGAATTTCCTCTTCATTTTTATGTATCACGTAAGGTTTTTTTACAAATTACAAAAAAAGAAAACAACTTATACACATAATGTACATTTATTAATCAATTACACAATCAATATCAATTATCAATTAAACAATTACAAAAAAGAAAACAACTTATACACATAATGTATATTTAGTGCATAAAATAAAAAAGAAGGTTTATTTCCAAAAATATAACATATGTGATTTTGTTTTTTGTCAAACTTAATATCTTTTACGTTTTGTATGAAAACTGCGCTTAGTAGCTTTTTTGTTGTGTGTTTTTCTAGATTATCGCGTTGTAACATCCAGCAATAGTCTGCCATCATTGATATGCTCCATCTACCTTGATAACGTCGTTCCATTTCCCGTATATCCTGGTGAAACCTTTCACCCTGTTCTTCACTCACTGCACCGAGATTTTCAGGGAACTGATCCAAATGTGAGAATAGGAAATGTACTTTTAAGCTCATATTGCAGCCCAAGTGCTGAAACTTCTTCAACATGTTGACAACATTCTCGTAGTCGGGGTCCTTATGATTCCCCAAAAACTTTTCAATAACCTCTTTAAACTCAATCCACGAATCTTTTTCAACAGTGTTCATACAATTGAGAAAATGCTCATCTTTACACAGCGATCTTATTTGAGGCCCTACAAAAACTCCTTCTTTTAACTTTGCTTCAGATAAAGTCAGAAATTTGGTGCAAATATATTTAAAACAGTCTCCACCTTTGTCAAGAGCTTTAACTAATTGCTTCATTAAGCCTAGTTTAATATGTAGAGGGGGTAAAAGGACTTTTGTAGGACCCACCAGTTTAGTACGTTGTATGTTTTTTGCACCTGGACGAGATCTTTTCGAAGAGGCCACTGTTTTACAGTCCAATGTTGTCTCTTGCACGGCTATCCCATTCACAGATAAAACAGGGTAACTTTGTAAATCCTTATTGCTGACCAAGAAGCATACAAAGCATCCAATTATGTTCCACGTACTTGATTTTCTTTAAAAGAAGCTCCAAGTTCTCATAGGTCTCTTTAAGGTGTACCGAATGTGCGACAGGAATGGAGCTCAACACATTACCATTATGTAGTAACACACCTTTTAGGCTTCTTTTGCTTGAATCAATGAAAAGACGACATTCTTCTTTGTCATATGAAGCAGCTCCCAACTTTGTAACTAAAGCAGGAATGTTGTTACAATATACTAAAGATCCATCTGAACTGAAATAAGGGCTTAAGTCTTTTCTCGATTTCTATAGAAACTGGTTGATGTTCCAGGAACCAACAAATTTTTCGCACGAAGTCTGGATGCCAACAATTCTGACGCGTCTTCGGAAGATGTAAATCTCCTATTAAATCACTCAGTTCATTTTGAGTAAACAGTTCTGGTTTATCACATTCTTCTGGATTTAAGGCTACGTCGTTAGAATCATATGGGTCCTCATCGGTGTTAGATGAAACTATAGCTTCAATTTCTTTTGGTGGAACAGGTACTGGTACGACAGGTCCGTGCGGCACAGGTCTGATAGCAGAACTGACGTTGGGATATTCTATATTTCTCTTATTCTTAGCATTAAAACCGTTTATATTGCTAGAAGAAAAACAACAATCATCACCATGGGTATTCCGAAACCTAATAATTTTTTCTACCTTTTGTCCAGTTTCGCAAGGCTTCTACACAAACCCTGCACACAATGTGTGGTGCCCACGATTTATCTTGGGCACCAAGTTTTATGCTGAAATAAGGATAATATGCTGATTTTACAAATGCAGTTATATGTTGTCTTTCTTTAGTTATCACAAAACTTCCACAAGCACACGTTTTGTAAAAAATCTGTACGTGATGGATAAGAAAGGATGTTATTATCGAGATCAGGAGGTCCAAATCATTCAAGAAAAGGTGTTAATTTCTAAACATCAGATTTGTTGTAGACCTGTGTAATTGAGTTATATTAGAGTTGACGTTATATGGACTTGAGTTCGACTGTATTAAATTTGGTACAATGGTGGCTAAAAAAATACTTTTGTTAGTTGTTACCAAAAGTCTCTGGCATTTAACTAGCCTTTAAATAATTTCTAGCACTAAACCACATTTGCAGAGTATAAAATTATAAAAAACTTGATTAACGCTGGTGTTTCCATTTTTTGGCCGCCACTGCACATATTTGTAGTGATACAAAAAAATTGATGTTATATTTATAATCTACGCATCAAAATGAGCTGAGAAAGTTAGTTGCTTTTAAAAACGCAATTTTATTGCAGGCCAGTGTAATTAATCTCTCCACTATTATGCTCATTCTTACAAACTCTTGCCAATCGACGTATGTTGCTTCGTTCCTTTGACAAAGATGTTGATAACTAAAGTTTGAAGTCATCAGAAGTCAAGTACGAATGGAACGAAAGTGTTATAAAGCTAAATTGCTTTATAACTATGTATTCTTAAGCGATTTTATTATTTCAAAGTAGAAAAGAGACTTTGGCATAATTCCCAAATCAGTAACGCTTGTACAATGTAAGTATCAAAAATCATTGTTGAGTCGGCTGAGGATCCGGTTGCTGAAGCCATGCTATAGTGCATTGTAGTGAATGCATAAAGTCATGCATTCCAGATATACCGTTACAATGCAACTGTTGCGTCACATTTATATCTACATTTTTTTTGGCATTGCTGCACGATATAGCTACTTAATAGAATTAGCACCATTTTCGTATTATTTACTATATCATTTTTTCAGATTTAGTTCTAGTGAAATAGAATTTGATACTTTACAGTATCAAGCAATTTACTTTATAGTGTCAAGAAGATGATTCAGAGTATCAGTAAACTCCAATAAACAATTTGTAAATTTATTACAGCGCACACGGTTTTGGATGCGCTCTTCTCGTAAATAAGTATTGATAGTACTACCAAAGCTGAAATAGTCAATTTTACATATTACACAGGGGAACAAAAATTTTGTTGCATTTATTACAGCTCTTGTTGTTATCTAATTTGAAGGCACTGAGTTCAAATCTGTGGGTAGTTTTGCTCTGTAAGTTCTAGATTCTTTGCAACTCGACATTTTCATTTTCGCGCCTGTAGACCTTCTCAGGGCAATCTCTTTTAATGCTGTAGCAGTAGTTTGCCATCATATGCTTTTCCCAATGCCTTTGGTAGCGTTCTTTCATCGTCATGAGGTCTTGCCCCTGATCGCCACTTACACCGCCAAGGTTCTCTGGGAACCGATCAAGGGGACAGTAAATGGAACTTGACACTCATATTGCAACCAAGATTTTGGAAAGTCAAGAGCACTGTTGTAACTAGAACTTCATAGTTTGTTGTTGCCAAGGAAGTTTTGTATAACTGCTATGAAAGATAGCCTAAATATACAAGTCACAACCTGCATATGCAGATCTACACTATCTATTTACACACATACACTTTCAAACATGTAAAGACAAACTACTTGTCCCACAAACAAGCAAGACCTGCTTATAGACGGACCACGCCTCAGATGCATGTGTTGAGTAAAAGTGGGGTACCAATAGAATTTTTTAAAATGAAACTATTTCACATTTAAGGCTGTTAGTACAAAAAGTATGTTAATCATTATTTATAAATAAACGAAGCATTTCTAAGGGCACAATACCTTGCACAAAAAAATGTCAAAAGTTATAGAGTAGGTGGTCCATCATAGGGTTAATATATTAACTTAATATGAATCGCTCTATATTCAACATCAAATTGCATGGAAACCAGAGCATGTAGCGAAAAACCCATTTCAGATTTGAAATCAGCGATGAAAATATTACTAAAATCAGTTAAAAAATCACTTGCAACAGTGAATGACCAAAAAATTGTTCCCCAGCGTTATCAGTGACGCAGTAGCAGCATTTATCTGTTTTTTAAATTACTATCCATAGTTGCAGACGAGTTCGGCATTCGCGAGCCTCGGCTCGCGAATGCCGTATGATGTAAAAATACCTCGGTATTTTTACATCACGTGACTGGTACCTCATTGAATTTCACAAGTTGTTTCACAGTTATGTTTCATTCAAGCCAATAGCAACTGCACATACAGTTGTCTAATTAGTGATGGGAACTTGGGTGTCGAGTGTCGTGATACTATTCGTGGTCCTGACACTTGAAGTGTCACACGACACTTAGTGTCGAATAGTATCGCTCTTATTAGAGTGTAATTCTAAGTTGCTTGATCATTTTTACAAAGAAATTAAAGGCAGATTTGTTGAACTCGCCAAGAATCATTGAATGAGATGTACAGTTGCGATCATTCGCTAAGGAACGATGGAAAAATAATGATCGCCGGTTTTTCAGTTTTTTTTTTGTACAATGTACGCTGTAATTGGACCTGATTTATGAACTGGGCAATTATAATATTCAAACATTAAATGTTATTGAATACCATATAATAAACTTACATTTACATTGTACAAAAAACTGAAAAATCGGCGGTTATGATTTTTTCATCGTTCCTTAGCGAACGATCGCAACTGTACATATAAAAATATTATGTTGTGGATTTTTTCTTTTGTATTAGTATAATATTGGGTTTTCAGCAAAATAAATTAAAATCAATAATTGAAGTTGAATAAGTTCCTCATGTACCTAATTACTATTTCAGCTTTTTATATTTATACCTTATAATGTATTTTGAAAAAAGACTACTGTCGAAACACGTGTAAATAAATACAATGATGATCATTAATTTTAATTAATTCAATTTATTTTGCTAAAAACCCAAAACAAAAGTATCACCTTCAATCTTAACAAAAAAAAATTCTCTACTAAAGACCAACGTCGTCAGCGAAATTACATTTTTAAATAGTTTTTATAATAAATCCAATGAATACAATTACAATTTATTTATAGAATTTGTTTCTTTTCCTTTAAATTTCTGTTTCATAATATGTATTTGCTTTCATGAATAATTTAATGTCTTTTAATGTACTTAATGCATAATAACATATAACCATAACAGAATTTACTCATATAATTGTTTTTTAATCCATACTTTGTTTATGATTTATGTAGCTATGAATCTTGACTGCTTCTCGTTTTAATTGGATTACATTTACACTAGCGTATGCATGATGTAAATGCGACGTGTCGTTAAAGTATCATGAAGAGTCGGCACTTCACACGGAAAATTGTTTCGACTCTCAAGTGTCGCGACACTCGGGTAGTATCGAGACCCCATCACTAGTTGTCTTTGATTTAAATATCTTTGCTTCTAGAAAACTTCTTGGCATTTAAAAGTATTTTAGCTGCATGTTTTCTAGTGCACGGCGTTTTAATGTTCACAAGTTTATTTTCAATTATTCTAAATAATTAATATATCCTGTCAACTTAGATTTATATCGTAAGCACACATTTCAGAACCATGTAACATAAAAGTAATTAAAGAAAACTGAACTCTTTTAAATTTAAAAGTATATACGAGTAAGTATATGGTCATGTAACTCCTTATCGGAGCATAGAGCCTCGATAAAGGTTCACCACCTGGTTCCGATTTTAGCAATGTTCTTTGCTTCTTCCCATGATGTTCTTGTCGCCTTTAGTTCTTCAAGGACTGAGCATTTTCATGTTTGTACTAGGCTTTCAATTTTTCTTTTTCCCTGAGGATTCTAGTCTAAAGCTCTTCTTGCTATATCCTGGATTGGTCTTCTTAGTGTGTGCTCAATCTAGCCCCATTTATGCATACGGAGTTCTAAGTGGATCTCACATTGGTTTGTTAGGTGTAAAGGACCTTCGTTACGGATTGTGCTAGGCCATAATATCTTTAGTATTTGTTGCAGGCGTCTGTTAATGAACACCTGAAGTTATGATCTTCATAACTTTCCAGGTTTCTGAACCGTATAGAAACATAGGTTTAACGCAGCTTTTGAAGATTCTCAGTTTGCGATTTTCCGTGGATTTTCTTATGCGATTGTTTATATCATGAGTTGTACCTCCGTCGGTTGATATTGTGCGTAATACAGTAAATAACGTAAATAAGTTGTCGACTTCTGCAATGGGGGTTCCTTTGATTTTGAAGAAGGAGATCGATTTTGGTGTTGATTGGCATAGACTTAGTTTTGCTGATATTTATAAGCAGTCCGTATTTCTTAGATTTGTCAGTAGCTTAGTTGTATCGGCATATGAGTGAGTCGTAAAACAAATGTCGTCTGCATAGTCCAGATCTGTTAGGTGTGATGTTAGCGACCATTGTAAGCTATGGGATTCCATGTTAATTTTAATCAGCACCCTGTCTAGTACGATGTTAAACAGAAAGGAGGAAAGTGTGCATCCCTGTTATTTGAAAGTGCATTGCAACAAAACGAAATTATACGAACTAACTGGAAGTGGACCAGTGTCTTCAATCTCTCCTGATTTTTCTTATTACTCCCATGATGCATTAAGTATTACCAAATCAATTTTTTGCATAATATAAAACTCGCTATTTTAATTTTTAATTTAAATGGATTTCTACAATACCTTGTTGAGCCAATATTCTTCGCATATGAACAAAGTTACGACTGTTAACAGCAGAGTTATGAAATATACCTCATCGTCGATTATGATAATAATCGTATTACTTTTAAATCACCCTTTTAGTAGCATACGTTGATTTGACATACCTCTAATATCCATTTAAATTAATTTCCCTTAAATTACATTCAAGCTTTTATTTTCTAGATTAGCATTAATGAAGAGTCTTGAAACCTTAAATGATCTAATTCCTCGTTTAAAGCCTCATTCGAAATAGTATATTAAAATACAAGTTGCAGAAGGGATCTATTCAAGGACCTTCTGCAACGAGTGTTTTATACTATTTTTTCTATTTTGCCGCCTTATACCATTTTATAAATTAAAAAATAAAAATTTTAAATCTAGGGATTTTTTGGGTGGTTGGTGACATTTATGTGACGTAAATTTAGGCGGCTGTGGAAAAAATTTAATTTGAAACGTCAGATTTTATTTTCGCAATTTCGCGTTGTTTGAAAATGAATAGTGATGGGAATTTATCACTAACGCCGCCGAAAATTAGGCAAATTGCACAAAAAGCGTTAGAAAATTTACTGCCCGACAAGTCCAAATCCCAATATGAAAAATAATATCAAAAATTTGAAGAGTGGCGCCAGCAAAGTAACATACAAGGAATTTTCGAGAATATTTTACTTGCCTATTTTGATCTTCAACGCCAAAAGTATAAATCGTCCACTTTATGGAATCTATTCGATGCTGAGATCATGTTTAAGCATACATATGGATGTGGATATATCGAAGTACAGTAAATTACAGGCACTTTTGAAAAGATCATCTCAAGGTTACACAGCAAAAAAATCTTACATTTTAGAGGAGTTTTAGAGGATTTATTCAAGAAGCAAATGATACAAAATACCTGGCGATAAAAGTAAAACTAAATTTTTAGATTTATATTGTAACTTTATATCTGATAATCTTTTAGGTTATTTCGATAATAGGCTATAATGGGGCCTGTAGGCGTGAGGAACTAACGAATTCGTCTATTAAGAATATTGAATATAAATTAGATTCCATCATGGTGTCCATACCTGAAACAAAAAACAATGTACCGAGACAATTTCTAATAACAGATCAACACTGGATTGATTTAATTAAAAAATATGCAAACTTAAGACCTGCTAAAGTTACACATAAAAGTTTTTTTTTGACTTATCGTAATGGCTGTTGTGTTAATTCTCCAATTGGTATCAATTCTATGGGAAAAGTGCCCAAAGAGATTGCAGTTTTTCTTAAGTTGCCAAACCCAGAACGTTTTACAGGACACTGTTTCAGAAGGAGTAGTGCGACACATCTGGCTAATCATGGTGGTGATTTGTTGACCATTAAACGCCATGGAGGCTGGAAATCTTCGGCTGTGGCCGAAGGTTATGTTGAAGCTTCCTTAAAGAAAAAAATTGAAGTGTCACAAATGCTTAGGTCTAAGCAAGCTGATTCAGCCTTACCTGGATGTTCTACCATTTCACAACAACGGTCTGATTATGGCACAAATAGAAACATTTCTGTTATAGGCAACCGTAATGTTCATCAAAATATTGTGTCGGATCAGAATTTACATGGTATCACTATAAATCCCCAAGACAAATCGCATGTAACTGTTAATGTGTATAATAATTGTACTTTCCGCGGTAATAATTTAAATTAAACTCTGTTCTCTGCTTTGTGAGATTTATTTTTTTGACGTATGTCAGTTGACAGTTCAACCAACGCTACCAACATCAATGCAGTAAATTTTACTAGCCTATTCTAGCACACCAACCGCTTATTCTAACACTCAAATGACGTCATTTGGGTGCTAGAATCGACTTATTCTAAAAGCAAAATAGAAAAAAACATTTTAAAACTATCAGTAGTAATGTATTCATCAGAAAAAGTACTTAAGATGAATTGATTCTGTAGAGGTAATAGTTACTTTAACAATAAACCCAATCTCTAAAATTTTCCACACAGAAGTATAGAAAACAAACATCAGTTTATTCAAATTAGGACACAGTACACGAAAAAAGTAGATGTTTGGATTGGAATTTTTGGTCAATAATTAAGTCGTTTTTTCTAAAAGAAAACTGAAATGGCGAAATGTTTGTTACTACTTTACATAGGGCATGCGTTAACTAATAGTGCTAGAGAAGACCAGAAAATAAGGTTTCAAAGAGACGTTGGTCCAGCACTTAAAGCAGATGCGGTTCAAAACTGTTTAATAAATAGTTTTTTCAGCAAAGTTATTGGTTCCAACCACATTATTAATTGGCCTGCTAGACTGGGAAACCTTGCTAGCCTTTGAAAACATGTAAAACCAAGAATTTAAAAGAGCAACATATCATTTGGAATTTTGAATGTAATAAAAAACCCATTTCCACCGACGGTCTAGGACATTTGGGCGCCAGACAATTCGGCGCAAGGACACTTCGTAATTAGTAAAATTGGAACCATTGTTTTGGTTAAAAATGGGAGTTTTATTAGCTTCTTCTTCTTCCATTTATTTTAACGTCATAAACACGTTTTTAACCATATTCTGCATTTGGTGTTGTTCCCCCGTTGCTTTTAGTCGGATACATTTCTCCAACTGCTTTGAATACACCACTTTTACTACAACTAGACGCTTCGTCATGTTTTCTATTAGCATTCTTTATGGACTGCAATATTTTATTTTTAAATTAAATGATAATAATTTATCTGTCAACGTTATTTTTTGCACATTGATCATGAAAGTTGACTTTATTTCATACTGTGTCACATTTGTCAGTTTTACGTCAAACTTTTTAGTCCAGAACATGCGATTTTACGGTCTAGTATGCCTGTAAAAAATTTTATTCACAATCGATACATAATGTGTTCATTACTGACGTTTAAAAAGTTAGAAAGTAGTTTATTATACACCATAGTCAATAATAAGTTCTCTTGGTTAGTAATGAGTTCTCTTGGTTAGTAATATCCATTACTTACCTTTTGCTCGTTCTAAATATTCTCAACAGATGGCAGAAGTTTTCGTATCTATCTTTACTTTTAGCAGGTAACAGTCAGTCACTGTTTTAGCAACTTCTCGCAATTCCGGTGGTGTGCAACTTACATTAGTTTCACTATCCGACATTTTAAATCGTGTAAATTGCAATTAGGAGCAATGTAATTAAATTTGGTTTAGTAGTGACACGAATTTACTTTGACAATTGTTGCAGCAATTGTCATTTTATCGCCACCTGAATAAAAACGTTGGTGTTGTGTCCTACATATATCAAGTATAAGGTATCAATGTAAGAACATAATTATGTACGATTGTGAATAAAATAGTATACATACCTCGGCGGGAAGACATTACGCGTCGAGCAATTGCTGCCCTTGGCGCTTCGCGCCTCGGGCAGCAACATTGCTCTCCGCGTAATGTTCTACTTCCCGCCTCGGTAAGTAATCTACTATTGCAGGACTTGTGACTGTAAAAAATTTTACCGGACGCAAATACAATCAATCAAGTGGACAATGTTTTAGTACGTAATCAGTTACAATGGAAACTCGTTCTTCATAGATGTCCATATTTTGCATTCGGAAATTTATTTTATATAATTTTTTTAAATTAAGCCAATATTCCAATAATTGCAGTATGAAATAAAACGCATTACGTCATACGTCCTGGAAATGGTCTTACAGTCTCGTTTCGATGTTCCGGACTCGGCTCCTTCGTCGCCTTGTCCGTAACATCTTACTCGACTGTAAAATTCCATTTCCAGGACTTATAACGTAAATTACTATTTCTTAGCAAAACGAAAGTGACACTTTATTACTATTTTATTAATCAAATAAAGCAACAAGAAGATTGTGAATTTTCGATTTAATTAATAATTTAAGTCCTTTATCACCAAGTTTCGAGTAACAAGATATCAAATATATAAGCAACTTACAACATATTTTTTCACTCGTTAGAGTGAAAGTAAAAATTGAAATTAATACTTACATTATCTAGTTGTACAAAGTAAACTTTTAGAATTAATTTTTCTAAAATTGTAAAACGATTATATAATTATAGTACTTCACATTAAGCGTACGACGAGTTTATTGTTTTTGGACTAGTTACGACTATGATGTATGTAGTTCGTATGCTGATATTTTCGAAAATCGATAAATATATTTTTAAGATTAGTTTTTAAACTGGGAAATAGAGAAAAGTGAAATTAGGCAAACGGTCCCATATTTTAAGATTCTTAAAAAAAAACCTAAGTAACATTTTTTGTTAAAATATGTAGGAAAGCCAATATTTGAATGTATTTT
The DNA here is from genome assembly GCA_929113105.1 of Agrypnus murinus. NCBI lineage: Eukaryota > Metazoa > Arthropoda > Insecta > Coleoptera > Elateridae > Agrypnus > Agrypnus murinus. Next base: position 187,004,729 of record OV816024.1, read on the forward strand.
AAATAACATGCGATTGCCAATGTTGCGCGCGGCCATGCAACACCCGAATGAAATAAAATTAATATATACCCAAACCCATTTAAGTTACTAAAATCTGTAATTTAATAACAGTTATAAAATTGTAGCACTGACAATTTGTACTAAACTACAAATAATTTTTGACACGAACTTTCAAATCTTTAAAAATCCTCGACCGGTGCGCTGCGACGAAAATACATCTTTGTTGTTCGTCCCAGTTAGTTGTCCCTTACGGGTGTGCGGTGTCTTCGTTTTGTCATATTGTCACATTTTTTATATTTGGATTGTCGTTGTGGATTAAAGGTAAATAACACGGAAGGTGGTAAAATATTTATGTTGATTTGTCGTAGTATTGTGTAGGTTAATATATACGTTGGATTCATTAGAAGACACATAATAATAAAATTTGTATTAACTTATAGAACAAAAGAATGGTACCCCTGGGCTACTAGGTGGTATGGTATTTCACGTTATTGTGATTTTATTACACTCTGCATTTACTTAAGGCCAAGATTCGCTATAGCCTGATACATTTTGCAACGAAGATCAAATAGTTAGAAGTGAGACACACATAGTTGACTAATAAATGCTGTATGTATTTGCAGATCTAACTTGCAAGCAAAAGTTAATTGCTGCTAACGTGTCTGAATCATAATCGTGTAAGAATAAGGTTGCAACTGATATATGATATACACTGTTACAATGGAATGTTCATTCGCTTTAATAATTCTGTGTATAAATAGTAATAATAATGCGTAAGCATAGGATATTCGTGATAATGCACGTCTAATATTTAATTAAAAGAAAAATAAAATATAATATTATCAAGTATCAGCGATTTTATGATGTTATCGTCGTTTGCGATCATGGTTGAATTACTTAAACAAAATTTATTTGGTAGGTAATTTCTTAAATAACTTGATCTGATTTAACAAAATATTCTTGCTATATATATTATCACCAGTCGGTGTTCTAAATGTGCGTTGAAAAACTGCACTTTCCGAAAGTAGGGGAGAGTCGCCCAAATGGAACCTTTTTTAGAAAAAGTTGGTATTTCAGATCATTGTCGGTTATTTAAATTAACATTCACACTAAGGGATACTTTATAATGTTTATTACATATTCAATTAAAAAATATATTTAAAAAACATAAATTCTCTATTAAAATAAAAAATTAGAAAAATGTGCAATCAGTTCAATTTAGGGAACCAGTTGCCTAAATTGAACCAAGAGTTCTCTAATTTGAACCACTAGCAGATATTCAAATAAACAGCGTTCTAAATAATAAAACAAAAAAAAGCTTAATTATTTTCTATGACACTGGGTAATACTATACTAGAAATCGCAATAAACCTGTAAGTCTAGCGACTGGAAAATGGAAATCCTCATCTTCTATCCCAGCACATTCTTCGTAGGCCCACTATGCACTACTTAGGCACCGTGCACTGATTTTCAAGTGAATTCAGGTAGTTATATCGTTACAATAAAGGCATGAAGCATCTTCTGCACACAACTTTGCCAAATAATCAGAAGAACTGTTTGCCATTTGTCTTTTCAATGAACCTAACCAGTTCAATTTAGGCAACACTAATAAGTTCAATTTAAGCAACACTCATTTGTTTTATTCAATTTAACCTAATTTTTTCTCAAACTATAATTACCGCCGAAATCGCGCGAGACTGCTTAAAATAGTATAACAAAATAATGGTATTTACCGCCTTCCAGACATTTCCGGAATTTTTTGCACCGGTCTTTACGAAACATACGGAGAAAATGACATAAATGAAGGCATAAACATACAATTTGCAATTATGATATATAATAATAATAATAATTGCTACAACCCATAGCCTGGAAACCAGGCCCCAGAAGCTATAAGCTTGTGCGGGAGGGAGGGGGCGATTATTATTATTAAGTAGGCCCTAAGTGCGGCTGCAGCCGACTTACAGATGGAACAGCGCAAATCCCACATTTGTGTCACAGCTAAGGAAAACTGCAGAAAACCTTAACCAGATCTGCCGGCAACGGGAATCGACCGCGGGCCGCTTGGGTGAAAGTCCAGCACTCTAGACATTACACTACCAAGGCTTACATTCGCTTACAATTACATCTATATTCGCGGGAACACTGTAGTGATATTGAAACTACAGCATTCTATAGTTCTCCAGTTACTATTTTCGACAATAGATGGCATAGCAATGTAGTCTTTAAAAAGATAACTGACTGGTTCAATTTAGGAGGCGGTTCAATTTGGGCGACTCTCCCGTATATTATCTATTAAAAGAAATACTTCTAGGGAATCCTTCGTTTTCGGCATTTTGTAAAAGGCACAATACCGTCTGTTCACACAAACCGGTTATTATTGCAGACTTCTTGCAAACCCTATCGTAAATTTGCAAATTATCCCAAAGCCTGCTTTATTATACTATAGCGGTACTTGCGGTACGGGTCTAATAAAAATGACAAAGTCTCAACAAAGATAACTACTTTATAATAATAGCGTTTAAAGATGTATTACATCAGAACTAGTCAAAAAGCCAGCCCTAAACGTTTTGTCCAGCCAATTTTAACTCAACCTTTAAAACAGAATCATCGGAATGTAATTTTGTAATCGCAGTTTTACGAATCCGTTTGAAAAATTTGTTGAGCTTGGTTGTTGCCTTTTTATGTACCACTGACAACGAAATTTTTACATAAGTTTACAAATGTTTACAGTACTGTATAGTTTTCGTGTTAGTACATATTTTATAAGTAAGCGTGGCAAGTATTAATATATCAAAGTGTAATTATCGTGTAGTGTATTCTAGTGTAATGTAGTGAAGTGTAACAAGTACTACAATGCTCGAAAAAAGAGTATACGTCGAAGAATGCAAAACGTTTCTGGTTTTAAAAGGTCTGCCCAAAAAGTACAATCAGCAGATTTTGTTTCTCTTGATTAACCTTTAATCTCATTAGATCAAACTTCAACTTCATAAGATCAACCTTCAATTTCAATAGGTCAACCTTCAACTTCATTTGATTAACTTTCAGCTCCATCACATCAACCTTGTACTTCAACAAATAGTAGCCACAGCCCAAAAGAAATTCCACCTACTTATACTACTGACGTTGAAAATGAGGTGTTCAATGTTGAAAAAGAGCACGCAGATGTCAGTGGAAGGAGAATTGTGGAAATTAGTAATTTCTTTAACGTAATTATACATTTTCCTCATGTTGGATTGTTTTCGCGTAGAAAGGAATATCTGAAAATTGTTCCTGAGCAAAGAATTGATCTGCAAAGTAAAATTGTTGTTCAATGTGAGATATGCGGAGTTAATACTGTTATATCAACTGACTGTAATGATCAGGCAATGGATATAAATCAGGCAGCAGTTCTAAAAAGTATCGCAACAGAAATAGGATGTACTCACAATTGAAGAAAATGTTGGCTAATTGCGATATTCCTTGGATGGGCCCAAATCTTTATGCAAAAACAGAACAACTTCTTGCTACTTATATTGAAGAAAATACATGGGAATATATGGAAAAAGCTGCTTTAGAAGAATCCCGTTTAGCAATTGAAGAAGGCCGAGTTGATTCAGACGGCATTCCATTCATTACTGTTATTGCGGATGGATCCTGGAGTAAAAGATAATACAGAACCAACTATAATACAGCTGCCGGAGTTGGCGTTATTGTTGGTAAAAAAAAAAGAAAAAAAGTGTTATTCTTAAGGATTAGAAATAAATACTGTTGTATGTGCAACCATGGTAAATCAAAACATTCTGAAGGTCCCCCGCATAAATGCTTTAAGAATTGTGACAAACCATCTACAGCAATGGAAGCTGATATTATCATAGAGGGCTTCAAAATAAGTATAGAAATGTATAAATTGAAATGCCTTGTATTGATTGGTGATGGCGACAGCAGTGTAACAAAACGTCTTGCAGAAGTTCGTCCGTATGGGCAAGAATCCAAGAATGTTTAACGTGGAGTACCTGTCGTTAGACTTAATCCCCACGTTCCTTCCAGAAGGAAGTAATTGAGATACGCTCAATCAGCGCGCATATGCTTGGCACATGCTCCCAGTTGCTCACTGGTCGGAGCGAGGTTGCCTATCCACCCTCTACTAGCTATCCAGGCTAGTACCGGAGCGATTAATACGTGTTCACCCGCTGGCACCCCTCCAGCCAGGGTTGGGGGCGACTGCCCGATCGAATCCGAAAAAAAGAACTCATAATTATTACTTTCAAATACAAGGACAGTTACATATTACGAACCACGATTATTGTATATTCGTTGTATGGACACCTCAAGCAATGATAAGTGAAAAAGATTGATATACCTTTTAGTACGACATGTAATTTACGACAGAAATTTTATTTTTGTTAAAATTGCAACTTAGTATACCCTTTTTGCAATCAACGTTTCAATTAAATTAAGAAAGAAGATTCAATTAAATTAAATTAAGGAATAAAATAAAATACCATAAATAATAATAGACCGTGCATAATATGAACTTATTTTAACAGTGTAATTTTAATGAGTAATTGATCATCAAAAGCTATTGCCATTGCGCCTGATAATTAGGCAAGTGTATTAAGAAAAAACCCGTATCTTATCATAGTAACTGTAAGATATTTTAAAAAGTAGAAGATATTATACGATGGGGTTTTTACTAAATGAAAGAAAAAACTCAAGTTGAAGTACCTACGACGAGATGTATTTTATTTTATGTTTATCAGGCCTGCTTTGATTAGTCGAATATATACTAACTTAAGCAATTTTTTTCTAAAACAGAATACGTTTTGTAAAGATATTCAAGTCGTAGGTACCTACAGAAAACCTATCTTAACAAATTGCTTTTTGTCCCGTGTCACTATTTACATAAATAAAAAAGTTACTTTACAGATAGGAACACATTACTTTTCTACTAGCGAATCTTCCCCTTAAACAGAATTAACGAAAGGTAAAATGAATTACAAGATAAAGGACTAGTAAGCATAAACGAGAGCTTTCTATAAAAGGTAAACCGAATTTGTATTCAATTCATAAAAACTCATTACTTTCTTCAGAAAGTTTTTCAGATAAACTTAAAACTTCAGATAAAAAATCAATAATACAACTTATCCAACTACTACTATCAACTTTGAAAGTAGGTTTCCGATATTCCAACGCTTACGCGGTAAAGTTTCTTTCCCGTTCTCAGAAATTCGAGCTCTTGTTTTAGATAACACCCTGAACAACTTTTCTCTAATTCCAGATAGTTTTCGATAACTAAACGATACATTTGCAATAATACCAACTAATTACATCTCCAAGACGTTTCGTTGTTTCATAACGAATATACACATACTTAATATCCCAGGAATTTCGGAAAAATGTTGGACAATGAAGTAGTTGTCAGTATACGATCGATTAGGATTGTCATCGTCCACATGCCGGCATATTTTACGAACGCTTCCTCATTGCAAACTCGGATTCCAACACATGGTCAACCGGGGCTCATTTTACTTTTCTCGTATAAATCGAAAACCCCTACCTGAATTTTAAGTGAATTCAAACGTTATATAAGACGGATTTTTAGTAGAGAATATTCTGAAATCTTTTTATTGAAAATAAAAAATTTCATTCCAAGTCGGGTATAGAAAGTAGTAAAATTAACAGGATCCAAATCTTCGAACCGGAGACGATTTTGGAAATTAGTTTACTAGATACAGGTATATTCCATGTATTGATACGAGTTAAGCGCTATAAATTCTCGGCCTGATATAGACAAAATAAACTTGGCAAAATATAATAATTTTTATTTTTCAGTATAATTTTCCCTAATGTCAGTACACTTATTACAATGTGGAATTAATAATTCAATGCCCTTGCATACCGCATACTCCATACAGCTGCTTGCAACTCGTTCTCGTTCTTAAAACGACGTCCCCTAAGGTCTTTCTTTAAATTGGAAAATAAATAATGGTCACTAGGAGCCACATCCGGACTTACGGTGGATGATCCAATACTTCAAAGCCGCATTCGCGAATGGCAGCTTTGTTGACAATTGTTTTGACAGTTAAGCTGTCATATCATTATCATTGCTAATATTTATGAATATCTATTCTTTTTAATTTTTAGACGAACTGCAGGATACCGAAAGTTTAGGTTCGATAGAGGGACGTAACCTTGATGTACTTATATTAAAATCATAAACTTTTAAAAAGAAAATGTAAAATTAAGAAACTTTTAGCTTTTTCTTATTTTATGCGTTGTTTACTTTATTACGCTTTTAATTTTGTTGTTTCCAAAGGAATTGAAGACTTTATAAATGAACGCTTTTTATAGTTATCAATTCGTTCCTTATATCAATGATTGGATAAAATATAAAAAATCGATTTCGTTCTTTTAAGGGATATAAAACTTCCCAAACCCTTTAATATCGTTTTTATCTGTAATAACAATAAACAATGAATATAAATGAATAAATGAATATAATTACAGTTTATGTTTTCCCTATATATTTTGTTAGTACGTTTTATTATGGTTCTAATAGATATGCGGTAGGTTATTGGGTGGGTCATTAGGGAAACCTCGTCAAAACATGACGGTCAAAAGGCTAACTTATTGAAGGATTTCCTTATAAACAACGTTCGTTGCGTGATTACAATTCTTCGGATTTCCAAGTGTGAAAATTTAATGTTAATATTTATTAAATAAACGCAATCAAACAAAAACAGTTGCAAATACTAAGCTTACCAGACGAACTTTTGAACGTTATTTAACAAACACCCCCTACCCGTCCGCCACCAATAGCGACTTATCCTATCTTTCGTTACCCCCGACTTACTGCTTTTTCCATCTTGCCCCTCCGACTTACTCTTATTTAGAATTACCACCCCTCTCTCGACTTACCAGCGTTGGAATTATCTCCCACTGGGACTGCTCCCGCAACTTATTTTTATCATAAAATTCTACATTGAATTCATAGATCATATATGTATGCTTAATATACCAGCTTTCGAAATTTTGTCAGTTATTTTGTTCATGTTCCTTTAGAGATAAAACATCTTACAGATTCCTATTCTACTTTTTCATCAAATATCCTAATCTGGAAAATTTAGAAATTTCGAAAGAAGGAACACACGGAACGGAAATATCGAATTTTGTGAAAAATCTCCACAGCAAATACTGTGAAGCAATCGGCCTTGGAAATATTGAAATGCATCGATTACAAATATTGCTTAAAAATTTAAATAATTAATTATAAGATCACAAAACTAAAACTCCACAGACTAAGAAAAGAACCGTTTTAAAAATATAAAAGTTAAATAAAAATAAAAAGTAAGTAGTGTTGACTAATCTACAGAGTTAAAACTTTAATATAAAAAAGAATAAATCAAATCGGTCTTGTAGAACTCGTAGACAAAGTTGAACAAAAATGAGACGTGTTTTAAATACATAGATTAGTAAATAATAATTGACCTATAATAATTAAAAATCGCCCGTCATTTATAACTTTTGTAATAATTTGCAAATGTATCTTGCATATAAATAAGCAGTTGCCGTCTTCTAATATTTGAACAATTTGTTTGCTTTCCATGGTTTTCAACTAATGCGGGTTTTTTCTACGCAGTTTAATAACAAATCAACCGTTAACCGCAAGTGGTGGTTGCAGCAAACTTTTATAATCGTGAATAGTTCTAAAACTTACCACCGTGGAATGTTAGATGAGCCATGTCCGATATCTCAAATTAAACATTTTATATTTATTTAAATTAAAAATATAAATATTAAAAAATATATATAAATTAAATAGTGTTGATTAATATATACAGCGAAAGCTTCAATAAAAAAAATGACATAAATCGGCCCAGTAGAACTCTCATACGAACTGGAACAAAAATAAGCGTTTTAAATATATAGATACCGTAAGTTTAAGAAAATGGAGGTTGTTCTAGATTTATGAAGACAACTAAAACTGAAGAACTTTTTTTATAGATCTTTATTACCGCTATAACCCTTTTGCAGTTATTTCTTACTTGATACATAAATATGTCAGCAGGTAACTACTAGATAAACGCACAAAATGAGAAGTCATTGGTAACGAATTGTATTATACATTGGGTTTAATGACGAAGCGAAAAGGTTATATGGCTTAGCACAAAACGATTCGCACGAAACGTTCACAAATCCTATTATTTTCGTTTCATCCTATTTATGTTCAAAAGAATAAAGATCTAAACTCAATGACAGCTAATGTTTATCTACTTTAAACGTATTCATAACTTCGATATTCCAGGAAGTAGAGTAGGTTTGACAATGAAAATAATATTAGGGACTTAATTAAATATATGATTAATTAGTTATGTTCCATGCTTAAAGTAATGACCTATAACACAAGGTATAATTAACAGTTATTAAGGAAATTAAAGTATTTCTACAATTCTACTCCTGTTCTTATATATAAAGTAGCTCATGAAAGGTTCCAGCAGACCCAAAAAAGCACTTTTTTAGCAATTGTTTTTGATGTGCCTAAAATAAAAAAATGATAGGATTTTTCGTTCTTATTAACAAGTACTATTGCACATTCAATTTATACGAAAGTTTACTGAAACACCCTGTATGTCTCCATCAAACAGGTATAGACAAATAAGTAAGCACAAATGACAGCCATCCCTGAATCTGACCAAGTGACCAACTAACATTTACCAATGTCTAGTTAAAGTTGCGTGCAGAAGCTATTCCCTTAATTTGAAGCAGTTTTATTTTTGAAAGGCGGGAGCATCCATATGTTTTTGTTTCATATTTATTTATATTGATTTACAGCGATAGAGAACTGTACAATTTGAAATACATAATAAACGATGTATAATGTACGGAGTACAACTGAAAAAGGTATGTGATTGTAGAAATTACTACAATACAATAGTACTTGAATGCTAGTATTATATAGTAGCAGTTAAAGGTAAATAGACATAGGTTTGCGCAGTTGTTATATAGTAAACAGCATGGTTTTTGCTATCGATTTGATTTCTATTAGCTATTTATATTATTTAATTATTAATTGAAACTACTGGTTATTTATATGTACATTAGGTTGTATTTGCATGTTAGAAAGGATAAGTTCAGAACGAATTACTGTAATTCCATGTACTAAGCGAACAAACTGCTTTCAATTTGATGGCAAGGTTTAAACCATGATACAGGAAAATAGTTTATGTCACTGAATTCTTCTTAAATCCTAATCATGTTTATAAATACAGATGAATGACCTTTCTGACAAACAAACCCCCACGATCGGTCGTCAATTGTAACACTAGATTTATTTCTAGAAATTAATACACCCGTCAACAAAAGTCCCACCCTCGAGTGTCAATTGTAACTAGCACTTTACTCACCGAACTAATCAACAATAAACCAAATACAAAAACAAATGCATCATAAAGCACTCTACTTACTTTAAAGCTGATATTCCGGCAGAGGCGTTTCGTTAATTCAGATTATGCTCAGACGTCCTACGTGTTAATCGCCAAGGCTCGATGATTAGGAATAGAAAGCAGAGACAAATAATAAGATAGATGGCGCCACTCAAATCTTTTAATGTTATTAATTACTTAACCAAAATTGAGAAAATCTACAATTTGGAGAAGGATTCCGTTTAACATTTACGTGAAATTCATTTGAACAAATCTTTCTTTTAATATTAAAATTTAATTTATGAATGGAACACCAACAATTTGTTGTGCCGAACTATATCATTGATTATTATTAGTTTTGAAATCTGTATTTCGAAATTAATAAAAAAATATCTGTTACATAATATATAAACACTCATAATAGTGATGGATAAGAAAACCGATTTGCATTATTATTCCATACATTTTGGCTTAATTTTGGGCTCCCCTTCTTAATTCCTTTTTTCATATAATTTTTAATTTAGTAACAATCTAAGATTTGCTATCCACCAAAGAAGTTTTGTCAAAACAGTTGTAAACACTTATATCAAACATGTGCGGCATTATACCTTTCGAAACAGCTCTCCTTAGCAATTCTTTATTTTACAATAATCTTACAAATAGATGCTTATACTAAACAGAATATCACTAACATTTTAATAACCAACCTTCAAACGAGATAATGGACGTTAATTTATTAATAGTAAAAGACATAACTTTCCGCGTATTTAATATTTTAAATATTTACGGCCGACTCTGCGCACAAACACTGGCCTCTGCGTACACCGACAATACAACTCGGAAATGCAAATAAACTCTGCACAAAAATGGTCTCTAACTAGACCCATAATACAGAATTATCAGAGATTTCCTTCACTAAACTGGTCTCCAACTAGATCTATATTACGATACGAAACTGTACATTAATGCCCTGCAATCGCATTCTAACTTTGTAAGGAACACGGCCAATGCGTCGTGTACCTACTCGTAAGAGGCGTAGCGCTTAGGGGTGGCTTAGGGTTGGGCTTTTGCATTTGTCTCCGTAAGTTTTAAGTGGAGTTTTTTTAATTTAACCACTCAGACTTGAATGTCATGATAGGTTTATCCAATAGCAAAATTGAACAGATTTACCCCTATCTTCCTGTTAAAAGATGCAGTAATAAAGTGAAAATTGAAACGACAACGACTTGTCTACCAAATAAAAGTTATCACAATTCTACCCCTTTATTCCTTTGAAATTCTACGAAATTCAATATTGTACAAGAGATTAATTACACAAACCTAAATCATAAAGTAAATGTATTCAGGGAAATTTTGAAGAATGCGTGCCTACAGAATGGTTTTAACCATGGGAAAATATCTTATTTTCCTCAGAATTGAATTTAGTAAACTTTGATGCGTAGAAATTTATGAGGCGAGACTGTCTGCATTCCTAAGTGTTTATTTAAATGCATCTGTTGTTAATTCGACGGCAATATCTTTTATCTTTTATATACCAACTTAGATTTCAGACAAAACGGAATAATTTGAGCCCGTTGCATAGAATGTACGTGTAACTGTTTTGGTTTTATCTCCAAAATTTTAGAAAGTATGTAGCAACATGGCTTTTTTGAGTGGATCAGTTTCTGAAAATATAAAATGAATGGACACCCAGAATGTTAAAAATGAACATGGACTGCATCGCGCCTATGTACTTCTACTAATATACATGTACGAAACATCACAAATAAATAGACTGAGTTACTTGTATTTTTATAAAAATACAAATGTAGCAAAAGGAAAATGTTTATTAGAAAAAAATTAAATGAATTGGTTAGTTAAATTGTTACAGAATATATAAAAGATGTTAAAATAAACAAATTTGTAATAGTTGTGTAAATAAATAGCATAAAAAACAAAACTTCGTTACTATATGTATTAAAACATTCAATTTCTAGACTAACTACGTTTAACTGAACCGCATCAAGTATTTCCCCATAATCTATAATCATATAGGTAGCTGCCCAAAGTTTTTTTATTCAAATTTTGTTTAACTAAATAACATTAACGAAATTAAAATAAAAAGCGGCATTGCCCATCTCAGCTCTCCTCAGTTATTGGACTAATCGTTTAGTGTCAAATTCTAGATGTGCATTTGTCGTGTGGTTAAAATTTACAATTGTCCGTATAACATCAAAATAATATCGTTCATATCTTATAATAACGTAGTTGGGTTACTGATTATTTTTTTCGTATCTATTTCGTGGCCGGCGTGTGGGCTTCTGTTGCCGTATGAGGAATACGTTAAGATAAATTAATTTAAAGTGTGGTTGCTTCTTATGCTCTTAAGGTTTTGCTAGCGAACAAGGCCGGTTCTTCGAACCTTGACCAAGCAAATTCACTAATTCAGGAACGCTTAACTTTATAATATAACAATTGTGGGTACGAACCTTGAAATTAAGTACGCTGTTTTCATAGCAAAAGAATGTCGTTTTTATGTCAAGTTTTTTCTTCGCTAAAACTTAAATTCTCCATTTTCCATCGCGGAGTAGCGTCAGCTATAAGTATAAGTATAAAATTATGTTGAACAAAATAATTTGGTAAAAATTAAAGAGCACAGAGTAATTTGGTTAATGTAGGAAAACTTTCTTTGAAATATAATTAATTTTAAAGATTTGTTGTTTTTTGTTGTGCGAATACATTATGATACTGATTGCTTATTAAATGTAGTCCGCTTGGGGTTAATTTCTATTCTTCTGCTGTTTCTATGAATTTTTTGAGACGGGAAATGAAGCATTATAGAAATAAAAATAAGAATAATTTTAAAGCAAGAAAATTAATGGCCTAAAAGTGTTCCGATGAGATAGAAACTTAAATTAATTCTTAAGATCCCTGAAATAAAATGAAAAGAATTTAAGCTGGGATAACAGGGAATTGAGTTTTAAGAAAAAAGAAGGCAAAACAATGAATCGGAATTAATTTAATCTAAAACGAGATTATAACATTACAAAAAGGAAAATCGTTAGTGTTACAGAAAAGGTCCTCGTCCATTGGGTAATAAACTAATTATAAACCATAAATACTAAAATAACTGACAAAACTACATATAAACTAATAAAACTGTATTCAAATATCTGTAGTAGTTCTCAAGATATTCCTATTTAAGTGTGAGAAAATGTTCGACAAAAAGAAAAAATATGGGGTCTTTAGTTTATTACAGTCTATAACATACTGAAATTTTATTAAATTCTGAGAGATGAGTTTGTCAGATTTCTATTTACCTGCCTGAGTTGATATGGAATTACCCCATAGACATAATTAATAACAATAAGAAATTAGAAAACTAGAAATTGTGGAAAATCGATTTAAAGGTTTACTAATTAAAACAAGTGAAGTTGAAACATATTTAAACCATTAAAAATAAGAAACTTAATAACATTCTCATTTGTTTATAATTACAACACTTTATTTAGTTTGGTTTAAGAAAAACGCCAGGAGTTGTGACCAACAGTTAACCATCTGACAACGATGATTACTGGGTGTAGGGTCTAGCACTAGACAAAAAATAAAAAACAAGTTTATAACTTTCGATCACATAAAAGTTTTTCTCTAGAGAGGCAAGAGTTTCGCCATTGCGTTTTTGCTGATGCGAATGTGGGTACTTCATGGCTCCCTAGAGGTGTTTCCCTTTGATATATACAATCAAATTTGATCATTTTAATGACATTTACATTGATGATACCCTTGTTGTTTATTATTGAATATCATACTGGAAACATGTAATATCAGTGAGAAAATATATCGTGTGGAATATTGAAAAAAATGTTAAATTCATGGAGTTTTCCAGTCTTATTGAGTTCTAGCTGTATTAAAAGCCCTAGATTGTTAAATGCTAGGGAAAACAAGCTATTAAAATGCAGCTAACACCCGCATCTTTTATTACCGAGTTACGTAACCAATGTGATTTAAGTTGTGTGAAATTTGAAATATAAAGTTTTTGTGGGGCATTCCTGTTTGATGTTAAACTTGAGACAATGAGCCATAGATTATTTATCAAAAAACCGTTGCAGCGTATAGAGATGAACGGGTAACACACTTTGAGGTACAATTTTATTCTAAACAATTTGATGAGAAAGAATGTGATAAACACGGACGATCAATTGAAGTAAAATCTGAAGAAACTGTAAAATTATTTATGATTCGTGTTTATAAAATCAGAGAATGGAAGTACCCACTACTACTAAAAACTTCTTATATCTTGAACTATTGTTTTAACGTTTACTGTCTCCAGCCTTACTGCGTGGAACTCCATAATCATGAAATATAATCAAATTAAAAGATTAATTTAAAGTTTCACGAGTTTTATTAGTTTATCTTAACCTGACAATATTGTTTCGACATTAAAATGTCATTATCTAAGGTAGATAAGATTGATAAACAAACACGTTGCTAAGGATAAATACATACAGAAAATAGGTAACTAGATACAAAACATACAAAAACTAAATATCTAATACTTAGAAGAATTACTAAGCTCAGTTTGTTCATTCATTAAAGGTACTGTGCGTTTACGTTTGTATATTTCAAAAGCTTCTAAAATGTCTAATTTGTGTTTGTTGTTGCAAAAATGTAAGAATTTAATGTTGTTTTGAGGTGTCATTGGGTGGTTCTGTTCCAAAATGTGTTTGGCATAATTCGATTTTTCTGGATGTTTAAGTCTAGAAGAGCGTACGTGTTCTTTATATCTTATGTCGAGATTTCTAAGTGTTTGGCCAATATAAACCGAGTTACAAAAAGAACAATTTAAACGGTAAATTCCGGATTTCATGATATCTTGTGTTTTGTCTTTAGCATTGAATAAAAATGAAAAAGTGTTGGTGTTAGTTTTATAGATTATTTTGTAACTGGTGGTTTTTCTTATTATAGTTGCATTTTGTTCTGATATCTTGCCAAAGTATGGTATTGATATGTAGTTTGTGTCTTGTATTTGAGTGTCAATTGGAAATATTCTTTTGGATTTAGCCTCCTGAAGACATGTATCCTGGACGAGAATAGCTGTAGTTTTGATCAATTTATGTTGTTTATTAACCCAGGGCTTTCATTAGCATCGTATGTTGTTTTATTCGTATTTTTGCCAGCTATTTAGAATTAAGATTCTTGCTAATTAAAATTATATTTTTATTTTTGTGGCGTCATGAAAAAGGCGATGTTCAGAAATTTTCTTGTTTTTTTTTTAATGTTTTAGTCAAACGTATAAAAGGGCCTTTGAAAAGAAACAGTTTCAGTCGATAAAAGCTAAAGGTTGAATTCAGGTCGGCTCTAGATCTGAAATCTAAAAAGTAGAGTTATGGTGGCCATATTGTTTTTGTCAACAAACAAACGTCAATCATAAGCAAAGAAGATACAGATATAAGGATTGGTAAAGTTAATTCTGGTATCTATGTTAGTCTCATGCTCATCCAAATTAAAATTGAACTAGCCTATTGGGCAAAGGAAAAACTATTGGGGTGTTTTATTTTTATTGTTTATTATAAAACCAGTCGAATCAGATTAATTTTATTGTTTTAAATATCATCTCATAGTTTATTGATCCCGTGCGAATTAATCCCATTTCTAATATAGGTGGTTTATCAACCTCTTTGCGGGGCATTCCTATCTGTCTTATTATTTAAATATCACCTCAATATAAATAACATTGAAATTGAAGAAATAATTGCTATCTAAAGGAATGTTTAGTTACTAAATAGGAAGTAGTTAAATTAAGTAAATAAATGGAGATTAAAATGTGTTAAAAGAGAATGGTTGTAAAATTTATATTCTCTGTAAATAAATGTTCTAAAAACAAAAAAATAAAAGTTTAATAGTTTAACGAGTGTAAAAAGGCGTATATTTATTTCAACAATAAGAAAAAGAAAATTTAAAAGAAGAAAAATAATACTGAACTAAAAATATTACTAACAGTGATCTGAAGAAACTGAGACCCGAGAAAACAAGAAATAAATAAAATTTCTTTCACAAAAAAGTAATTTAATTATTTGCGATTTACCTCAACGTTCTAGCTTCGGCTGAGCATCTAATTCTGAAGGGAGTTCCAGAGTCAAAAAGCAGTAGGTAGATTCCTGCGTGGTAATTTTCCAGATAGCAGACTAAAAAAGGAAACATTAGTGAACCTAGATAAAAGGTTTGTGACAAATAAAGAAAAAGTGTTAATAAAAGCATAGTTAGTGCTCTTCTAAAGCAAGAGAAAAAGCAAGGTCATCTTAAGATAAGCCAGATAACCTAAAAGTAATAAAAGAGAGTTATAATTTTCAAATATTAAAACTCCACCTCAATGGTTTTATTCACATTTTAGGGTTATGCTATGAACCAAACGTTAAAGTTGATGTTTCGAGGTGATTAGGGATTTTCCATTTAACTATACCATCATAAAATCAAAGAGAGGTAAGCATATCATTTGATAAAATCGCATTTTATCAAAATCGTGGATTCTCATAGAGGAACCCAATTGAGGATTAATTATTCAAGGTTGGTCTCGTAAAAAAGGGCATAATTAATATTAAGGTTATAAGATTATTCACAATCATAGAAGAGACCTGTGATAGACATTGTACAGTATTATTCTATGTAGTTGCAGATAATAAACAAAATAAAATTTTCTATTAATAATTAAAAGTCTGCAATATTACATTTATCTATTTTTAAAGATGATATGATATTTTTTTATTTTGGTTTCAATGACAGGTTTAATTAAATTTTTTTGTCTTATTTTCATGTCTTTGAACCGCTGACTTAAGGTTCTATTACGTAGTTTATGGAACATGTAAAATCGAGTTCGATGACACTTGAGATTAAAGAAAACTAAAGATGAATAACTAAACACTTATTCCTTCAATTTTCAGTTTAGATAAATACGAAAGAAGAAAAACAAATACAAAATAACCCTTCAGTTAATTAATATTCATTTCGATTAACAAATGCCTCACAATCGACATATTCAACGTTACTCTCGGGTCAAGAAGTATAAGAAATCTTAAATCTCGCTTGAATATATGAATATAGGAAAATGTGACAACCCTATTTCTGAAATAGCTTATAGAAGGATAACATCTATTGCGTTTCCAAAATAAAATAAAACGTGTACTCAATTTTATTCGACTATTACAAATTCATAATATTTATCATAAGGTTTATCCCCTGCTCAGATGCTTTTATAGCAACTGCTTCGCGATGTTGCTTTGTACGTCGTATATGCACATGAAATGCACCAAACCTATTTGCGTCTTTTAGTTTCTTTTTATTCTGTAACTTTAAACAAGTTTACAGTTATTATTAATATAACATT
Source organism: Agrypnus murinus (assembly GCA_929113105.1). Classification (NCBI taxonomy): domain Eukaryota; kingdom Metazoa; phylum Arthropoda; class Insecta; order Coleoptera; family Elateridae; genus Agrypnus; species Agrypnus murinus. The sequence goes on from OV816024.1 coordinate 187,021,493, forward strand.
AATAATTATAACAAAAATTAATTATTACAAAAACAACTAGTATACAAAATAATGTTGCACCACATGTGCCATTTCATTACTATATAGCGGGTTTTATCAGTTCTGTATATACCAGGTGGGGCAATAGTGTGGGGAAGTCCGATAGCTCCTAAACGGTAACAGCCAGAAAAATCGTTCTAATACGAATGTAAACAGTGGATAGAGGCGCATCTAAAGAAATTATTTTCAAATATACAGGGTGTTTCAGAAAAGTGTGGCACGCTTAAGGTAATTTTTTTTTAATAGAATGCCCCAAATATTTTTGCATATTTAACACCTCTCTTGGCAGGTTTATTCATATCTAAAGTTTTAGCGCCATCTAATGACCGATTTAGAACTTATAAATTTGAAGGATAGAATAATACATGCTTTTAGAAGTATCACGCCGGCAATGCTAAGAAACGTACAAAGATCGTTCCAAAGGCGCATCGAAATGTGTGTCCATGCAAATGGGCAACATATGGAGCATTTGTTATAGTTTTTTCTTTTGTTTTATTTGAAAAACCTTGATTTTTTAAATAAACAATTTTTTAATTGTGTACTTCTTGCAATTGTTTCTCAATAATTCAAAAGTGGTTACAGATAGCTATAGAGACGTACATACAAAAAATGCTCGTTATTTAATTCTGCATCACAAAGGTACAAAATATACAGGGTGTTCCATTTGAAAAAGTTGTGAATTTTAGGTTTGAAGTTCTCTAAATTTAAAAATTAATTTTGAACACCCTGTACATGGTGGGTCCATTTTCTTTTAAAGAAGAGCACCCTACAAGCCCCTGAAACAAAATCCCTACTTAAATTTGTCTTCACAGTTGCGGCCGGGGAAGCGGTAAACTGTTAAGTGGGATAATGTAAAACTCAATTATTTTGAAAAAAAATTTATAACTTCTAAACGGGTCATTAGATAGCGCTAAAATTTTAGATATGAATAAACCTGCCAAGAGAGGTGTTAAATATGCAAAAATATTTATGGAATTGTATTTAAAAAAAAATTACGTTAAGCGTGCCACACTTTTCTGCAACACCCTGTATATTTGAAAATAATTTCTCTAGATGCGCCTCTATCTACTGTTTACATTCGTATTAGAACGATTTTTCTAGCTGTTACCGTTTAGGAGCTATCGGACTTCTCCACACTATTGCCCCACCCGGTATACACAGAGCTATAGAAACTGTCGTGTATAGGGTTCCATTGAGTAATAATACCGGATGAACCTTTTATATTTTCACATATAATACCACTGGTGATATTCCGACAACTGCAAACGCGTTGTCTCCCAATTCAGTGCAGTTTCCGTCTGTAACAATGTAAAGCTTTTGTAAAAAATTATAAGAAATAGGAGGGGTATTTCGACGTGACATGTAACAAGTAAATTTTCGCAAAAGTCAAGCAGCTAGCTTAATTTCTAGTGTAATTACACGTGATTGGCTGTTAAGTTATTATTTGAAGTTTTCCATTAGTTGAAATAGTTGTAGCACTTCCTTTTTTAATTTATAAAAAATATTCTAACTTTATAATATAGTATGAGCAAAAAGTAACTCCATCAAAGGTGCCTTTCGAATTTTGAACTCGTGTGTATTATAACACCAGAAGATCATACAAAATAATCAGAGTCCTTTGGCAGTGACAGTTGCTATTAATTTGATATAATTTTCTGCTGTTATTATACACATGAGTTCAAAATTCCAATGACACCTTTGATGGAGTTACTATACTATAGTATACATTTTGAACTCGTGTGTATTATAACACCAGAAAATTATACAGAATAATCAAAGTCCTTTGACAGTGACAGTTATTAATTTGATATAACTTCCGGGTGTCATAATACACATGAGTTTAAAATTCCAAAGACACCTTTGATGGAGTTACTTTTCATTCATACTATACTTAGTATGAGCAAAAAGTAACTCTATCAAAGCTGCCTTTGGAATTTTTAACTCGTGTGTATTATAACACCAGAAAATTATACAAAATAATCAGAGTCCTTTGACAGTGACAGTTGTCATTAATTTGATATAATTTTCTGGTGCTATAATACACACGAGTTCAAAATTCCAAAGGCACCTTTAATGGAGTTACTTTTTGCTCATATTAATGAATAATAGATTTAACTATTTGATTAATTATAAACGTAACGTAAGTAAAATTAAACAGAACGCTTCAAATAATAAAGATGTTCATAAAATAAGTAAGTATTATGAAACAGGTACAAAGAAAACCTTCGACAATTTTAACTAAACCCTTAAGCAAAGTATGATTTAGTATAGAGTTTATTATAAATTTCACGTAATTCTTATAATATCTTTAATGAAGACACTTGCAATCGTTACATGTACTCTTACCATCCATCCTATTAGTGCTTCCATGTAGAATCTTATACAGGTATTAGAGTTTTAACCCAGTATGTCGCCGTGTCGTTCTAAACTCATTAAATAGTTCACAAAATACTTTAAAACTAATAATTAATACCTTCTATAATAAAAACCTTCTTCTCGGAACGTTTAGAATTTAACTTTAACTATTTTATTATAGTAATATAATGTTGGCTGCTAACAAATGAAAAGGCCACAAAAACGTTTTAATCCGCATTCACCGTCGCCTCTAAAGTGCTCTTTTGGCAACAGTCCATTAACCATATCTTGTCTTCATATTCTCTTCAATTTTAGCCATTAACCCCGTTTCAAAAGGATTTTGCTATAATCTTTAACAAGAAAAAGGTAATCGACTGTAAAATTGATATAATTTTATACCCAGCTAGAAGATCTTACAATATAAAGGAAATGTCTATATGGCACTTAAACCGTTGTATGAAACGCAATGAAAGCCATATGGATATATTATATACGCTGTTAAATGGAGTTTTATGACCGTATATTTCCTGATTTTATGATTTCGTTTTATTTTCATAAATGAAACGGGTTAGAGCTTTTTTATGCAATTTTATAAATGATCTTAAAAGTTGAAATAATGTTTTTTCTTGTCAGTAACGTAGTGTATTATATTAAAATCCTTCTAGAGGAATGAAATCTTGACGATAGTCTTCATTAGTATAAGTAAAATCCATTTACGATATTAATCCCGGATGTAATGTTACTAAAAGCAACCTCTTTTTTATTTGAAGATCTTGTATTCATAAAGCTTGATTCATTTTTATGTGCAATTTACTTTGTGTGATTTAAATTTGATTATATCTTCTTAAGATAAAAACAACCGTTTCTGCTTTTAATTAGTGTTTAAGCCCTAAAAGCATTTTACAGCTTCTTTTCTTCAAGTTTTATATAATTAAAATAGTATTCCATTAAGTAAGGTTGATATAGGTACTTATTTTATTAATCGATTTTCTAATACTGCAGCCTACTTAGGCTAAACGTTAACACGTGGCATAAACTCTAGAAGCAACACTACAATTAATTAATTTATTTAAAAAATACGTTAGCTAATAGCTTAGAGCTAATAAAATAACTAAAAATGTCTAGAGTTAATCTCAAGAACCGGGACGACTATCATTGATTGCATTGCCTTTAATAAGTCAAAGAGTGACAATATTAAAATCCACATTTATACACTCTAGGACAGCTGTTTCGATCTTTTTAGATCTCATCAGCTAGAGATAGCCTTTGAATATTTAATAATACGAATATTTTGTATTATATTGTGTTTTTAAACTCGAATGGAGGACAAACCATTCATATTTATTTATTGTTGTTTGGTAGAGAACAACACTTAATGCGGTATATTACTCTACAGATGTCGCAACAATCATTTCTCGATATTAATGTTATTTTCGGATATGTATTGAGGTAATATTAGACCACCTCATTGAAAATTTTAATTAACGATAGATCGTAAACGTGAAAACAAATATTTCACATATCAGATTTAAATTAAAAGATGGACATGCTAGGTGATAGGCATAATTAATATAAAGACTATATATAGGGTCACAGTTAGGCTCATCAATATTTAAAATAGAAATCAAGAATAAAATTTTCATGCAAACATAACCTAAATTTACATGCATATAAAAGGTTTGATTTTTATAAAAAAGGATATCAATCATTTAGATTGTTTTATCATAATACATGTTTATACAACCCAAGTTACATATTGGGATGGGTTTTTCACTTGTAGAGAAGAAGTAATCTTCTTGTTTAAATTTAGAGGCTACGATCTTTAACGTAGGATGAATTTTTCTACTTTCCAAGAGACCAACTTAGTTTCGCGCTGTCAGTTAACTAAAAACCGATAATTTGGGTCAATCTTGTTATATAGTACAATTAGTTTTTTAAACTTTGTTATAATAATCATGAGCATTTTCATTATTGAAAGTTTAAATCTTGTCGTTATAATTCAGTTTGACGATTATTAACTCTTATACTGTTTTTTCTCACCATTGTTTTTATGTAAACACTTGGAGGACTGTATGCTGGACAATTTGATCATAAATTGACTACATTTGAATCAATATTAATGTTGGAACTTGTAAGTGTACTATTTGATGTATTCGATCATTGAAACGGACTGTAAATTATGCTTTTTGAAAATTGTAAAGATGTTCCTGTGGAAAATTTATATGTATTAGTTGTATTGTGTGATCATGCTTCTATTTTGTAAAGGATAAACCTGTTTTATTTAATTTTGTATGTAATTAAGCTATAACGAGATTTGTACATTGTCAATCGTTTTCGCTTCATATCTTCGTTACGATGCATTTTAGGATACAAGTGTATTACATTGTTTTAATCATTGTTTTATGTGCTACAATCCTGTGTTTATAGAATCAAGATTTGTGAAAATTATAAACAGCTGTGAAAAAATAGTGACGTCATCAATGTCCCGTGCTTCGATTTAAAAAAAAAGTCAGTGCAGGCAGTTGTTTTGACTAAACCTATATAAGTTGGAGCCAAATTTAACAAAAGCAGTCGACAAAACGCTTTCGGCAAATCTATGCCCGACTACGGATAGAAAATCTGTAAGAAAAGTTGAGGTTAAGAAGAATAACCATTGTGTTGATCATATGATTGATGTCAACTGTAAAAATAAACAAGTTTGAATTAAATTGAAGTGTTTACCTGAATATTTTTAAAAATTTAAAGAAGATTTTATTGTTGTTCTACAATTATTTGGTTGTGAACGAGATTGTTTAAATAAATTCGGGAGAATTTATTTCCATTATCGGTTTACGTATTGACGTATTATAACAGGAAATCAGCTGGCAAATACTATTGCAGTGATACCAATTGGGGATTATAAATAAAGTAAAATCTTTTTATAATATACCAGGTTGATCGTAATAAAAGGGTTCTTAAATTTGATTGACAATATTAAATTTATAAAGTTTATCCTTAATAATTTCAAAATTATTTTGTTTAATCTTAAAGGTTCTTTTAAGAACTCATCTTCTTTCAAAAATAAAACAATTCAATTTATTTTATTTAAATTTATTTTTCATTAATATAAACATTTTTATTTGTGAACATTTTTGATTTGTGTTGGTTTGTTCAAGTGAATGACTATAATAGCCCTATGTCCGGCTATTACGACTTTTAATGACATTTGAGCAAGCCTGGGAATCAATTTTCCCAATGGTCTTATTGCACAAATTTGAACAATTTTTCTTCTTATTTCTTTCATTTTTAACATTTATATTTATTTTTCCTTTGAATTAAATAAAGTTTATGTGTTTTAAAATTACTTATGTGTTTAATTGATACACATACAAGCATCCAGTTTTCTTACTTTTTGAATTTGGAGTTTAGCAGTGGTTGTCCAGTTTGCAGGAGCCCTAGTGTCTGCAGTAGGTTTTTCTCCTCTTTCAGGTGTAAGGGTTAATAAGAGTCTCATAATTCAAACAATTCATGCTCTATCGAATAAACCCTGAGTTGGCCGATTGGAATAAAGAAAAATATTTGGGGTGTATTTTTATTTTAATCCACTGTATGTAATTTATGTTTTATTTGGAACGGTGGGCATATTATATTATTTATTTAAGCTTTAATACACCGCAGTTTATTAGCCTGGATGATGTGTGTAACTGATGAGATCTAAAAAGATCGAAACAGCTGTGTCTCCTGTGAATTATACACACCTCATTTTTAAATGTGAGTTTTAATATTGTCACACTTTGACTTATTTTGTAAATAATTTCTCCATTTTGAATATTTAATAATACAAATATTTTGTATTATATTTTGTTTTTATTGCCTTTAATGATTATCTAAAACTAAATTAAATAAAAAGAAATGGAAACCACAGTTTATACGTATTATCTTCATCAAGGATATGTGTACCTGAATAACAACAAAGGGGAATATTAACAAAGATTTGCTTAGAGTTGTTCTAAGGATGAATTAAATAAGGAGACATCATTTTTGAAGTTGAATTATTGTAATATCTTGGTTCAATACAAGGTGAAAAGTTAAATGGTTATTATAGAAAAATTGAAATGCTAATATGCAATTTTTATAAACCAGAAGACCGAGGAAGATAGAAGAAGACGATTTTAATCAGTCCATTGGTTGCACGATGCCAAAAAAGGCGCAGCTCAAAAAATATGAATATCGTACAATCTGTTTAATGAGCCGTACTCCCAAGATTTTCCTTCATATAATTCATTTTAGAATATATGGAAAAATACAACAAAATATAAGCTGTAGGGACGCTAAAGTAGCACATCGCAAAATAATAAAAACTTGGTATCTATAAATATTGGAATCGATGACAAAGACCAAACCATTGTAAAACATCTTTACTCGCAACAAGCAGCTAATGTCAAAGTTGGACAAAATTCTCAGAAGACGTTGAAATCAAACAGTTATATGAGACAAGGATGTGTTATACGTATATTCATTGCTTTTCAATCTCTATTCAGAGTTCATCTCCCAGAAAGCACTAAATGGTTGCTCATAGGGTATAAAGTTCAGTGGAATTCCAATAAATAACCATTTGCTCAGCAACCTAGAAGAACTACAATATCTTATTGTCAACGTAACGGATGTATGTAACAAATATTGTCTAAAACTTAGTCACAACAAAATCGAATATATAGTTATTAGGAAAGAACCAATAAAAGTTACACCAATAACGTTTTGCGGTATAAACCTCGAGAAAATTGATAATATTGCATATCTAGAGTGCAATTTAAACGAAAATTGGGATATGAGCAAATAAAATGAAACAGATACTAACAGGCAGAAATCTAAGCCAACTAGAAATTAAACTGATGAAATGCTACGTATTCTCCATACACTTGTATACTTATGTAGTACCGAAAGCTGATCATCGACATCCTTCTTAAAAGTTTGAGATCGTTTGAAATGTGGATCTACAGAAGGGATTTTCGCATAAGCTGAGCAGACAAGTAAGCACCGAGTAAGCATCAAATCGTATGGGTAAAACACCTGAAGTAATCGAAGCAATCAAAATACGTAAACTAAAGTACTTTGCCCACGTAATGCGACACCTCGAGAAATACAAAATCTTATACATTATCATGCAAGGCAAGTTATAGGAAAAAGAAGAACCGAGCAGAAGAAGAATCCTGACTTCAGAATCTCTGAGAGTGTTTCGACAAATCAATATAATCATTATTTCGGGTAGTTTCGAATAAAGTCAAAATAGCCAACATGATAGCTAATGTTTCGGTGTGGCGACTCGTTATAAAAAAGTATGTAACAATTCAGAAAACTGTACTGAAGTTTCCTCGCGTAATTTTTGTTTTTGGCAGACTTAAATATTCTTATTTTTTAGACATTTTTAGAAATAGAAAGTAGTAGCCGGAAAATAAACGTATAAAAATAAGAATATCTACACAACCGTTCTAACAACGCAAGAAAAAAAAAAGATATTGCATGGAGTGTACTTCGTTCCCAAACATAGAAATGAAAATCGATATATTAATAGTGTTTTATCAAATCAACAGAAAGTACGTATAATGTACCTTATATTTTCATATTTTCATTTACATTCTATGAAGTCATAGCTTTAATTCGGGACCCTTTAAAGTGAAACCGTAGTGTTGATTAATGCTGAAAAATGCTACACATTAGATCTGAAGAATATTTTTAAAATAATGACATCTAATAAATTGTGGTAAACAATGGTCCAGTTCCGTTTTGTAATGAATATTAATAAATCATTGCTCAATTTATATGGAAAATTAAGCTGAACGAATTATTGTTTATTTTGAGTGCGTTTAAAAGAACCTCGCAATGAAGTTAATATCCTTTAATAAAATACAGCCTAAAATAGAGATTAATTGTTTCTGCTCAGTATAATGAGAGCTGAAAAGCTGAAACTCTTTAACAAGTTTGTATTATGGTTTCATAAAATGAACATTATTTCCTATTCATCGGGTTAATGTAAAGTTCTAAGAAGATAATCATTTAACATATTAAACAAAGAACAATTTCATTCGTGTGGGAGCCCCTTTTTCTTGCCCTCCCTCTTCATTGCAGGGGTTACTGGGGTGGTTATTACGTCGTTGATGCAATTCACTTACAATCAGATTGTTGTAAAGCGTGGAAAAGCGAAGAAAAAGTATAGACATGTATCACAATGAAATTAACAATGTAAACAATACTCTGATAAATATAATAGACTTAAATAGAGCACCTAAAGACAACACATAACCGTTCCTCTACTACATCATTAGAATGCATAATGTAATGTTGTAATTAAAAGACAATAAGTGAATAATAGAACTAATTAATTCAATCAGGTTAAGATTGTAATAAAGTTATATTCCTATGAAGATAGGAACACAAGTGCAAACTAATTCTAGGGGATAATTAAAAAGAGTAAGAAAATAATTATACAGGTTGAACAGGAAATAACGTATTGTTTATAAAATACATCTTAGTCCAGGCAATTACTAATTCAGAAAATAAGTCTTCTGGTCTGGTCTTTACATGGTCAAATACTTAGTGCAAATGCTGAAATCAAACACTAATCCATAACTAGGTATAGGACCTCTATGCGTTTGCATGTTTTTTCTGCTTATAGCAAACATATGTAGAGTTATATTTCTACATGTTTAAGCCACATATGAATCACATATGTCAATTTGAAAGTGCATATAAATGCATGTTTAGGTGTTTTTTATAAATGCATGCATATTTTAGCATGTTTGAACGAGTGTGCATATTTTACCACTTTTTGAGCGTTTTACATGCTTTAATTATGAAATTTCTAATATTTTTAAATAATTTTAGCATTTTAGACAACCAACCAAGGGCGGCTTAGTTGAGTCTAGGGGAAACCCATAATTTAAGCTTATTGTTAAATACTAGGCTTTAATAGTAGATTACTTACCGAGGCGGGAAGTAGAACATTACGCGGAGAGCAATGCTGCTGCCCGAGGCGCGAAGCGCCAAGGGCAGCAATTGCTCGACGCGTAATGTCTTCCCGCCGAGGTATGTATACTATTTTATTCACAATCGTACATAATTATGTTCTTACATTGATACCTTATACTTGATATATGAGGACACAACACAGCGTTTTTATTCAGGTGGGGATAAAATGACAATTGCTGCAACAATTGTCAAAGTAAATTCGTGTCACTACTAAACCAAATTTAATTACATTGCTCCTAATTGCAATTTACACGATTTAAAATGCCTGATAGTGAAACTGATGTAAGTTGCACACCACCGGAATAGCGAGAAGTTGCTAAAACAGTGACTGACTGTTTGTTACCTGCTAAAAGTAAAGATAGATACGAAAACTTCTGCCATCTGTTGAGAATATTTAGAACGAGCAAAAGGTAAGTAATGGATATTACTAACCAAGAGAACTCATTACTAACCAAGAGAACTTATTATTGACTCTGATGTATAATAAACTACTTTCTAACTTTTTAAACGTCAGTAATGAACACATTATGTATCGATTGTGAATAAAATATTTTACTGCCTTAACCATCTGTGTACTTGTTAATATTTTCTAAGAAAGAAAAAATTTCAACTAAAATTTAAAAACTTACATCCTGCGGTATTGTGATAAATAGGTATTAGGAAATTCCAAAGACCCTTTGACAACTTCCTGTTCATAGAAAAATTTGCCTGTACTTTTGTTTACTAATCTTGTAATCTTTCAATTAAGACAGTACAGAAATTGCAAACTGCATTTCAGTTTGAAATTTTAGAGTGTAAATATAGGTAAAGAAAAACGGTCTGTGCCTGTTACACTTCGAAGTTATGTTAAGGAATGTGTCAGTGTTCTTACAACTGACGATAAGGTGTTGTATTGTACAGTGTGTGACGATAAAGTGACTGCAACGAAACGCTTTCAAGTTACACAACATCTGAACACGGTTCGACATCAAAAGTGTATTGCCGTGAAATCAAGAAAACAAACATTGTTACCGGAGTACCTTTAATAATTCGCGCGGCGAGTCCAGCAAATCGATCGAATTTAATAAAAAACTATGTAGTGCATTAGTGGCTGCAGATATCCCGTTAAGTAAAATTAATCACTCAGCATTTCGTAATTTTCTGGAAGAAATTTCAAAAATGCCAATACCCGACGAGTCTACACTCAGGAAAAATTATTTACCTCGTTTATACGAAAAGACCATAAAATCAATTAGAAAACATGTAGCGAATAACTACATATGGGTTTCCATTGACGAATCTACTGACACTACTGGAAGGTGCGTAGAAACTTCATTTCCTTCGTTTTGTTAGTAAAATTTAACTAATTAAAGACACCAGAGCAATTTACGGATGTTTTATTTTCTATTTTGTTAGTTACATATTTAATCACAACAATATTTTTGCTTGATTAAAATATAATTTTTTTAAATAACTGTTTTGCGCTAATTGTTTGCAACCGACTAATTTTGTAGTTCGATAAAATAAAAATCCAATTTTTGTTTTCAGATACGTGGCTAACGTTATAATTGGCGTTTTAAATTCGGAGAACAATCCCAAATCCTATCTATTAGCAATGGACGTTTTCAAGAGCACCAATTCATTGTTCTGTGGCAAAATTGTTTAATGATTTGATGGCTATTTTGTGGCCGGACGGCATACAGTACAACAAAGTACTCCTGTTCGTCACCGACGCGGCACCGTACATGATCAAGGCTGGAGCAGGCTTACAAGTTCTGTACGAAAAAATGATCCACTTAACTTGTCTTGCCCATGCAATGCATAGAGTTGCGGAAAAAGTACGGGAAATATATCCTAACGTAAACTCTATAATTTCAGATGTAAAAAAAATTGTTTGTAAAGCTCCATATCGCATACAAATATTTAGGGAAACTGCTCAAGAAGGCCTCTCTCACCTGAGCCTGTAATAACAAGGTGGGGTACTTGGCTTTCTGCAGCAGAATATTATGCAACTTATTTTGATATTATTAAAGCATTTGTAAATAAACTTAATAAACACGATGCACTATGCATACAAAGCGCACAGGATGCTTTTAATACTAAGGAGGTGAGGGCAGAATTATTGTTTGTTTTGACAAATTTTATGCGTTTAGCTAAAGTAATTCAGAAATTAGAAAGTCAGGGAAATTCATTAGATGAATCTCTTGAGCATGTAAAATTGTTAGGTGTTTCTTTGAATAAAGTAAAAGGGCCAAACGGTTTGACTATAAAACAAAAATCCTATAGACAAAAATCCTGGTTTTCACTTAATTAAAAGCATAAACGATGCATTATCTGGCCAAGACATTTTAGACGAGCTAAAACATTATTCACTTGTAGAATTAAACAATTTTAAGTATGTCCCAATTACGTCTTGCGATATGGAACGGAGTTTCTCAAAATATAAAACAATATTTAGGGATAATAGGCATATGTTTACTTTTGAAAATTTAAAAATGTACGTCATTGAAATAATTTCTGTAAATAAAATGTAAATAACGCTAAACAGGTGTTTTTTTAATAATGAAAGTGCATATATTTATTAAAAATTTCTAATAAACGCATATTTCATGATTTTTAAGTGCATATTTAAGTTTTTTAAGCTTTTTTATAGTGCATAAGTGCATGCATATTTCAGAATTTTTAAGTGCATACAAATCCTATACCTATCCATAACACTAATATTCATAAATAGATATGTATGTAATATGCATATGTAGGAACCATACTTCTGTTTCTAAATTAGATTAAATGAAAAACAACTATATTTTCTTTACAGAAATTATTCATAGAAAGGTGGCTCTTCTCGACGTAAATCGGCAAGCTGTTTAATTAGTGGGGCGATTTATTAAAGCTAAATTGGCGTTACTTAAATAATTTTAAGAAATGTAATAGATTCTAGATAGATGAAATATCGTAGAAATTGTATACAAATAATTCGATTAAGTGATCAACTTACAAACTTACCGAAAGTTAGTATACTGCAGTAGTGTTTACAAATTTTAATAAAATCGGCATTGAATAAAAACAATCAATCTACAAAACTGTTAGGTATAATTAGCAACTACTCTTCAGCTTTAGAAGATACCGGACGAATATTTGCAACTTAATTTAAATACCAACGTGTGGTTATTTTGTCCCGTGAAGAACTGTCTAGACCACACATAAACCAAACACTGTATTGGTTTAGTAATTGTAACATACCTAGTAGTACATTGTATTGACACATTACAAATACGCCTGCTGTGTACACAAACAAATATGAAATAGTTATTTTTATATTAAGTGTGCGAAACGACTGTTTTTTTAACGCAAAAATGCGTTTTTTTGGCGAGACCGTAGGTCGAGACAAAAAAGCATTTGAGCGTTAAAAAACAGTTTCGCAGACGTAATATAAACAACGTTTTTTCTACAATCGAATGCCTGTTTAAAACACAACATTTAGAAAAAGCAAAATTTAAAAAACGGAAATATTTTGTGCAAGTCAAATCGTCTTTGCGGTTTCCATAGAAAAAAACAAAAAATTTTCAAACGGTTAGAAAATTTGCGTTGCATTGCATTGTCATTATATTGTTTGGTGGTCCTCTTTGCACGATTTTTTGAAATGAATGAGTTTAGTGAAGACACAAGCAGTGATGACAACATTCCCCTGGCCTTACTAAAAGATGCAAGTACTGCAAATAGTAGTTTAATTCCGCAAAAGTCCAAAGCGATGTACGAGAAAACGTATCTCAGTTTTCGGGACTGGTGCTCAAAAAATGGTGTAAAGAAGATTTGTGAAGACGTAATGTTAGCGTTTTTGGAGCAGAAATCGAAGTTTGTTAAATCTTCAACACTATGGTCAACGTATTCTATGTTAAAAGCTATGTTGAACGTCAAGGATGGTATCGATTTAAAAACGTATCCAAAACTGGTTCCATATTTAAAACGCAAAAGTGTAGGACATCGTCCAAAAAAATCGGCGATTCTAACAAAAGAAGACATCAACAAGTTTATTAATGAAGCGGATGATCGGACTTACCTACTCATAAAAGTAAGTTATTAAAAAAAAAAACAGATTTTGGTGATTTACGTTCATGTTATTTATAGACTGTTTTGATAATGGGGATTGCGGGAGCTTGCCGCCGCGAAGAATTGTTGAAACTAAGTACTGACAATGTTGAAGATATTGGACATATATTAATTGTGAAAGTTTTGGATACCAAGACTCATTCGGACCGTACGTTTACGGTAACGAATGCAGATTACATAAAAATTTACAGAAAGTACAGAGCTCTACGCCCGTCACATGCTACTAGCGGCCGGCTTTTTCTAAAGTACACGAATGGCAAATGCTTTAATCAACACGTAGGCGTAAACAAAATTGGAGAGATGCCCAGTCTGATTGCAAAATTTTTGGGAAAAAAAGACGTTAACACTTTCACAGGTCATTGCTTTAGAAGATCTTCTACTACTCTTCTTGCTGACGCTGGTGCCAATATTACAACTATTAAGCGTCATGGAGGCTGGAGATCTTCTAATGTTGCTGAGTCATATATTGAAGACAGCTTGAATAATAAGATTATTATTTCAAACCAGATTTTGAACTCAAGTACCAACAGTTCGTCTATTCCATCATTTCCATCAGACAGTGCTGAAACAAATTTCACAACATCCATGCCGAATGCGATGTCAGAGTCAGGAGGATCGATCAGTTTCGGAAATAATTGCAGTAATTGCACAATTAATGTGCACTTTAATAGTAAAAATTAATTATTCTTGATAATGTTAACCTTTTAAGAAATAAATAACTATTTCTACAGCGCTGTTTTATAATACCTTAGGGCCAGTTTATAAAACGTCAAAATCACCATACACCTGACCACTTTTCGTAACTATGGAAATAAGCATTTTTGCACGAATGTCATTGTGACTTTTCACTTTTCGGGTTATCATTGTTTGCAAATAGCAGTGTATGGTGACAGTGTCCGTGAAACTCAACAGAAATGGCTGAAATAATTGTTCATTCTGTAAGTACCAACCTTTTATTTTTATGTATTACGTAATTTGCTTCGATAAAAATGTTCACCGGTTTAAGTGACGTTTGAAAATAATGTGTGAAATAGCTACTTCCGCGACGTGAAAGAGCTACTTCCGGAATTTCACACCCTAGAGCGTAAATGACCATCTTCGCGTAACGATAGTGATGCGTGAATGTCAATATTTTTGCATGATTGTAGAAAAATAGTTTTTTTCTACTCATGACATTGAAATCACTCATTTTGCAATCGATAACAATGGTTGAAATCGCATTTCAACCTCTAGAGGTTGAAATTATCGGACTACCGCGATTTTGAATTTCATACTGTTCGACATTCAATTGCTGACAAGAGAATGTCACTTTAATGTCATGTTTTGTCACTTAAATGTAATATTTTTTCTAAAGTGCATTAATTTACTAAAAATTCGAAGAAAAAAATAGTATATGGAACGCGTGGCTGATAAAATTTCAACGTCTCGAGTTACTCTCAACGTTGAAATTTTATTTCAACCACTTGTCCCATAATATAGTATTATTATATAATTTGACAGATTTGTGTACTTAATCATAAACTAGTTTTGGTAGTCTTGACTTAAAATACTGTAAAAGCCTAAAAGTTAGTATACGTTAATTAAAAGTAGCAAAAGTTTAAAATTGTGTTTAAATTTTTAAATTCTGAAAACTTAAAAAATTTGTTGCTTGTTTAGTGTTTTTAATGTAATGTGTGTAGGCCGGAGGTGTAATTCAATAATGATTTAAATTTTGTTAATCATTCTTTTGGTACATTTATTTTAAAGAATTCTAATTATCACAAATCAAAGTTAATTCCAAGTCTGAATGTTACATTTGACAGGTCCTTTCGGGTCGTGTGACTGCTTACTCCTGAGTGGGAAGGAAGGTCGGTTATGCTTCACTAACAACAATTTATATGCGAGCCGTGTTGAGACCAAAACGTAAATTACCACAGGGCCGGATTAAGGCACACATGAAAAGATAATTACAACACATTAGTCGCTTACCCTTTAAATGGAGATAAGCATTACTTACGGTGGGATTGGGGACCCCCCGTGGTGTCTCACGTTGCTTCTGAATGATTGGCGCCTTTGGGAGTGAAGACCTTCAGTGCACTACCACGATCATGATGATCTGAAACAGATGCTTGCCGCATCGGGCGCCCTTTAGCCGAAATACTAACAAGACCTGTAGGGGAATAAGCACCCCAAGACTGTCCAGTGACCAGCTGGGGCCACTGGTGTAACTATAACTCGTTACCCAGGTCGAGGCCGACTTTGAAATGCTCCCATTTCTCCGTCTCCAAGCAAACAGTATACCGTGCGGTTACTTTTACAGAGCTCAATTCACATATCATCAACAACAACAGCAATTCTACAAATTGCTAACAAATCAACACAACAACAACAAAACAACAACAGGTAATTCCTCAATTGCCAACACATCAATACAATACAGCAATTCCAACAATTTCTAACATCAACATAAAGCCAATATCACACATTGGCCAACAATCACAATTCAAGCAACAAGTCACGTTGCCAAATGATAACAAGAAAACAGGTACCAGCACTTCTAAGTGCCGTATAACAAACACAGTAAATATTAGCATTACGCATTTGCATTTTTGGTCCCAATACACGCACTAACTACCCTCGACCGATCGTCCGCTAAACATACGAGAACACCACTATAATGCAACTGTCCGTTCTTGCATAATCTCCCCGACTAATTCCCTAACAACCCTAATTCTTGTAAACTTTTGAATATGTGTTTTCTCTAGCTTCGAAGGGTGTGACAAAAACTGTTAAGACGCATATGTAGGGTCAGATGGGTAACTAATTTATGGCTACACATTCTTTCTTATTTCGTAAATACATTTTAGTTTTCTACAAACAATTCAAAACTGAACTTATTTAAGACATTAATAAACTAAAGATGCTAAATTCTCATACAGAAAATAAATGTTCCACATGTGAGTACAATGGACGTATTTAAAAGGGCGCCCATGAACTAGACGCTAAGAATTTAGTTAATCCTTATTGCGCTAAGTATACCTGTGAAGAATGCCATGGATTGGACGCTGGAAATCTTTACCACGAATTCGACGCTACCCACTGCTATGCTTGAAAGTGTTGACTGGGTCTTCACCCAGAACAAAAACTATCTTAATATATTTTTAATCTTTTATTTTTTTGATATCTTACATCAGCGAGTATAATACCTAACTACAAATCTAATTAATTATTTGCATTCGAATACATATAAAATACACATTTTACAAAATGAAATCTCTAAATTTTACTATGGTACGTAATAATAGTTCTCTACTGTTACGTACTGCGGGGTTCAGAATTATTTTCATTTACACTTTGAAGTTTCAATTACGTAAATATATGTTTGAAATTGTTCTAGCATTTCAATAAATGCAAATATATTAGGATGGGAAGAATAAAAATAATAAATAAATCTAGACTGGAAAGACTCGTATGCAATTTGTGGTTCTTTCTATGCTGTCGCTTCACTTTGCCCATAATTCCTTGGCCTCCTCAAATCTAAAAACAACTTCTTGGAATATCAGTAACCGGCAATAAATAGATGATCCCTTCGTCAGCGTCCAGTTCAAGGGTAGGATTAAAAGGAACCAGGTACTTGGCGTCGATTTCATGGCCGCAGATTTAAAATGCAAAAACTTACAATGGGATTTTCTAGAAAACCAGCAGGAAGTAACCACATGTTGATAAGGAAAATATGTTCTAGATCATTGCACCGATCCCCTATTACGAGGTTTTTAGTTATATTAGTTACACCTTCTATAGAAATTAATATGAGGAAGGTTAGTGAGATAGAGCAATCCTCGTCTACGGTTATAATGTTAACAGTGTTAACCCTTTAACGCCTAGCGTGATCATATGATCACACCCTTCATGTCCTTAGATTTTTAGGTACAACTGGCAACCTTGCACAAATTATATCTTCAGCTTTACACCTCGCATTCGAGAATGTTCAGTGCGCGCTGTGCTATCGTCTTTAGAGGATTGTGCTCCGTTAAAACAAGTTTACATGGTTTTGTATCTACTTTGCCTATTGCAACCAACCATGACGCATTCGAACATCAGATTTGTGTAAGTATGTTTTTGTTGTAATACAATTCTGTGATTCATTTTTTGCGTGCAAAATTTAACTTATATACCTTAAGGAGTATGTAGTTTTGATTTAGTTATTTTGTATTTTTTCATAAAAAGGTATAAAATGTGCCTGTGATCATATGAACACACTAGGCGCTAATGTAGGCGGTGGACACTAAATATGAAATATGAAGTTTTTGAGGAATGCAATTCAAATTTACATAATTTTTTAAACTTAGTTGAGTATACTTTTTATATTCTAGTGGGATAACCATGGAGGAAGCATTGGCCATGATTAATGATGATGACCATCATGAAGTATCTAAGATATTTATGGAACCTCCAGAATCAAATGTGCTCACTGACGAAGATTCAGGAGACGAAGGCGGAGGGCTCTTGGATAATTTGTCAGGCAGACAGCTACGCGCCGGTGCCGAAGTTGTTTTTAAAAGTCAAGTGGAACCAAGTATCAGAGGATGAAGGAGAAGAACCAGATGAAGAAGCACAGGAAGAAGTAGAGGAAGAGGAGCCCCCTGAAGAAGTGACTCACGCTACCAAACAAAATCCTAAGAAAAAATCAAAAAAGGCTTCAATTGAGACAGAATGAATAGAAGGAGATTTGATTCCATCGCCAGTTTTTTCCTAGCTCAAACTATGAAAAATTCAAAGAAAAAAGCCCCTATGATATATTCTGCGAAATATTCGATGATGACGTCTTTGAGCATCTTCTTCGAGAGACTAAAAGATATGCATCTTCAAAAAATAATCCAGAACTAAATATCACTAAACAAGAGCTTGAAGTCTTTTTAGCCATTTTGATCCTATCTGGATATAACACCGTGCCTTCAAAACGCAACTACTAGGATTCACAAGGAGATCTTCGCAATGAATCTGTCTATACTTCCATGAAAAGAGACAGATTTCTCACATTTTCGAGATTTTTACACTGTGCGGACAATTCGTCTCCATCAACCGATGACAAAATGTGGAAACTAAGACCACTCATGGTTATGTTGCAAAATCGATTCTTAGAGCTTTATCGGCCAGAACAACATATTAGCTTTGATGAGTCAATGATCGAGTATTTCGGTAGACACGGGTATAAGCAGTGTATCCGAAATAAACCAATTAGTTTTGGATACAAAGCTTGGTGTTTGAACACCCCCGATGGCTACCTTATCAACTTTGACATTTATCAAGGTAAAAATCCAAACGGTGTCAACGCATACGAGGAGAAATTTGGGAAATGTGCCGCCCCAATGATTCAAATGCTAGATATGTTCCCATATAGTATGAAACATCTCTCTATGTATATATACTTCGATAATCTTTTTACAAGTTTGGCACTACAAGAACTACCCAACAAGAACTATCACGGAACGGGCACTATACGCGAGAACAGAATTCCGGCATCTTGCAAAATAAAAAACAAGAAACAAATGAAAAAAGAAAATCGTGGGGAGTACACTTCACTATTGGATCGAAGGAACGGCATCGTTATAGTTAAGTGGATGGACAATTCAGTTGTTTCGGCGGCATCCACAGCTTATGGTATTGAGCCTTTGACATATTGTAACCGCTACTCTCAACAACAAAAAAAGAAAATCCGTGTTGTTCGTCCAGCACTTGTTGGTCAATACAATAAATACATGGGTGGGACTGACAGGATGAACCAGAACATATCTTATTACAGAGTCTCTATTCGCGGAAAAAAATGGTGGTGGCCCATATTCACGTGGCTCCTAGATATCTCCATACATAATGCATGGTTGTTAAAAAGAAAATCTGGTAGCGAAATCTCGCAACTCGATTTTAGGAGACAAATAGTTTAAGTTATTCTAAAGAGATATAAAAATGATCCCCAAGGTCCTGGTCGCCCACGAGGATCTAAACTCAGTTTGGACAGCAAAGTTCCCAATGAAATCAGACTGGATGGTTTACATCACTTGGTTGAGCCTTGCAACAGGCGCAGATGTTCTGGAATGAATTGCAAGAAAACTGTTCGCACACAATGTGGAAAATGTAATGTGGGACTTTGTGTAGAATGTTTTAAATCTTTTCATGTTGTTTGAATTGAAAAGAAAAACGCTGTAACACAAATTAAATATTTATTTTACATGCAAACAGTTGCTTTAAAGACAAGATAAGATCATTCACAAATTTGACTTAAAGAATTATACTTCAAAAGATACTCTTCATAAAAAGTAAATAAAAATATTTACAATTAGAGCTTTTAATAAAAGAATAAGGATTTATTACCATTAATATTAAAAATAAAAAACCACCCAGACCTTTATGTTTAGAAAATTGAATTACTTAAGAGTAATCTCGTCCTGCAATCTACGTTGCTGAGTTTTCAAATAATCTTGGGGAAGAAATTTTTATGACAAAATGAACTTAATCCTTCTTTAGGAGCTACTTAGTTTTAACTTTTGTTCTGTAAATGGAACAGTAAGCAGTTATTATTTCCAACTGGCGCATTAAATAAACTCATGTTCTTAAAACTTCCCGAAACAGTCGAAACTTTTTAATTGTAAAAATAACAAAAAGTTTGCATATTGGATTACTGTTATTGCATCTTAAATAATTGAATAATAAATTTCATTTTCTTGAGATTGTTTCATCATACACTATGCCGCCAACGTTCCTCTCCAATGTGCACTTTAGCTAATACCAAGAGAGTATCCCAACGTTACTCCATAGGGAACAGACCTTTTCTTCACTAAGTGCAAGAGTACAACTAAACGACGTGGTCAAGTATCGTCCCTAGATATTTTCTGGGAAATTCTTGTCCAGCACAAACAAAAATTGTTGAGACGTCAAGTGGAATTTTTTCTTCTTGCTTAAATCCGCCTCCAGGTACATATTATTTATTTCTAAGATGGTATGAAAATAACAAGGATTTTCAGATACTAAATTCCATTACATGCTTTATACTTGCAAACATATAGAACGAATTCATGGATTATATTAATAAAATAATATATTTGTCACAAAAACTACAACATTGAAAAATATGCCAGCAATTAAATATTTGAAATAAATGTATCACCACCTTGTTATTTTTAATTTAATAAATGATGTGAACAGTATGTGCACTTAACGATCGGTATGTCGGTCATTCTGCTGCATGAAAAAATCGAACTTTGAAAAATAAGCATTGTATTTTTTTGATTATTTCTATTTATTTATAACAAACATAACGAAATAAATGACAAAAAACATATTGTGCTCATATCCAAATAACGCAATTACTGAAAAAGGTGTAAACAGAAGTGAGTTTGATGCACACAGAAATGAGGAAATTAGACAATTGAGAGGAAAGATAAATAATTTTTCAAAAGATATTTAGATAAATACTATAAAGCATTTTTTAATTAAACATAACACCTAATTAAGTGAAAAGACTAATTAAAGTTAAGTGAATTTAGATCATCGTCATTCCTGTGCAAGCACAAAAATGACGTTCCGTGAAATAAACATAGCTATATGCACTTTGAGGTGTACATGTTTCAAAAATTCGTATTGAATTGAATTGATAGCTTGAATGAATTTTAAAGTCATTACGTAACTTGATATCGTAGGAACAGGAATGACGGCACTAATTCTGACACAGATAAGTTAATTAAAAGAGAACAAGTAAGTATAAAATTTATTAATAATGGCTTTTACTTGTCAGAGAAAAACTCTTTGTATTAAATTTTCGCATAACACCCCTGGAGAGAATGGTGCTCCTAATAACTTCGTCCCTCGTTTTTGGTCATCAGTTACTGACCTCGGACTTTCTGTAACGAGCTTGACTGCCCTTTCTGTAGCTTGGCATTGTGGCTACTGTGACATGGAAACTCTATTATTTCCCTAAGAATCAAGTAATTTAAGGCATTTTTACCGATTTCTATCAAATGATCTTTAGATACGTTTTTCAGGAGCGGTGGTTCAGTGAGAGAAAATCCTTGCCAATCTTCTAGAAGATTACAATTAGCAGCAGCTTCAAAACTTACCTTTGGCAGAATGAATGTTCGAACAAAGATGTGACTGTGAACGAATTTTCATAATTCGCCTAAATACCAGTTCTCGAATAATTATCCTGCTATCAGCTAACACGGCTAATAACACATTCTCCGAGTGTCCAAAATAACCATTTTTTTAAATAACTGGACCGATCACATTTGAATGGTATCGAATAAATGTTTTGCTTCATAAACGCATGATGGTTTAGTTTTTATTGTAAATCACATTGGAGCATAAACCTTTAGGATAAACTCTGCTAGAACCTTAAGATTACTCAATGGGTTTTGCGTTGATACCAAAGCCTCAGTCACAAATGAACTAATCTTCCTCATTGCCTTTCCAGTAGCTTTTCCTCACAAAATCCGGAAGAAATTGGCAAATGTTTTACAGATAGCCATGATCTGGGCTTAGACTTTTCCTGGAAATCCCCGGCAAGATAGCATTTATTATTGTAAAATCAACCCTAGGATGATTTTCGCAGCCTTGAAGCGCCATTTCTATTGTTCCTGAAAAATTATTGGGACCTTGTGTATTTCCATGTAGATACTGAATTAAATGCCGCAGAGGCAAATCATTGGCGTGCAGCTGACAAACGAATCACTGAGCAGGGGCATTGATAGCTGGTTTCAAACGAACAGTAATGTCATCGCTTCAAGGTTATAGGCATAAAGGTCATTGGTGGAGGTGGAATAAGATATCTGACAGAAAATTTGAAGAGAGCTAAAATCATTAATTTAACTCACTTTATTTTTAGAGACCTATTGTATTTAAAAATTTGGTAGTTTTTTTTATACTATAAAAAATTGAAAATGACAATAATTATTATTTTAACCTTCACTTTCATTAGAGTCTTATAATGTTTAAAAACTTTTGAGTAAAAAATAAAAAATTATTTCCAGATGGTTTCGGGGGTAGAAAAAATTACTTTTTCGTAGAATGCAATAACATCATGGTTTTATTCATGTTACTCAGCTTTCGGCGAGTATTGTGTTATTAGTTATATGTTGCGCCGGTACGTGCGGATTGCCTTTCCATGCTGCTTGTATTAGTATACCAGCTGATATCATTCCGTTGTTTATATCTGTGAAGAGATTGTTTTGAATTGTAACGTATGCTCGAGTGTTAGCAAAAAGGAAAACTTACTTCAGAAAGTAATCAAAATAAATTTAACAATATATCTGAGGATTTAAAGATGAAATCAGGTGAATTTAAAACTAAGTTAATGGCTGAGCTCTCAGATAAAATTACTGAAATGCTTCCTAAATTTACTGAAAAAGTCAGTTTTTAAAACCAGCATGTGCTGAAAAAGCGAAAATAATTATAAAACCAAAACATCAAAATCAGCTTAATAACATTAACCCTTCTGGAACAAATATCAGTATCAATAAAGTAAAACATTTCAGTAATGGTGCTCCTAGCCTTGGCTGTGATATTCAAAGCGAATCGGCTACACTTAAGGAACTGGTAAAGGAAAGAAACTAGTTTAAAATTCATGAATTAACAGAGCTGCATCCCAGGATAACGATTGTTGATATGTCGGAGAAGATTGAAGAGGAGACCTAGTTACATGGATTAAATAGCAAAATAAAATACCACACGAAGTGTTAAAGAGCGTCAGAGATTTTTTTTTATTTATCAAAAATTGCTTGCAAAACATGTTCTGTTATATTTTGCTTCAATTTAAGTAGTCAATAAAAGTGATCAAGCATTGAGATAATCAAAACAATGTAAAATATCAACGTAAACGTTCTTGCTATTATAAAACGATTATGTTATAAATAAAAAAACAAACAAAAAAGGTTGCTAAATGACATTAAAGAAGGAAACAACAGGAAAAGACAGCATGGCCGCGTGGAAGGATCGTTGGATTTCCGACTACAAAATGACGGTTCAAATCCCATGCTGTTCGTTTAATTATTTTAACAAAATATTTAGATATTTCGTAAGCAAACATTTTTTTTATTCTTGGAAACGACCCAATCCCATAAATCTTTATTACACCATTAATTAATCTATAATCATAAGATTTTCCAATTTTTGTAACCTTGTGAGTTGTGTCGAAACATTTCAAATCCTTAGATGTGGTTGTCAGGCAACGATCTGGCTTTTATGCTAGTGGTATTATCGAGCTTGTTTATAAAGCATTTGTAAAAGCAGGTCACGACTTGAATGAAAGTTGCTGTCGTTTGGTCTCCATCGGGAGTTCATCATATGGAATATAAATGACAAATGACATTCTTGTAAATCATTTAGCGATGGACAGTCTTGACCAGAGGGTATTAAATTACTTATTTGTACAAAATACTGAATGTCTTAACTGACTGCACTAAGATACTAAGCTCTCTGCATTTCCAAGTACCGCGGTTTGATGCTCAAAATCATTCCGCATTTGCTCTACCAGTTCATAGAACTAACGTGTTAAAATTCTCCCTTGTTAAAATTTTGTAATTGATCTTTTACTGTAGAATGTGGTAAATGAAATAAATAAATATTGAATATTTCCAAAAGAATAGCCAACTGCACATTGCAGTATTTTGTTATTTTGTATTTAGGCTCATGAAAATTGATTGAAATGATATAAAACTTGTTTGATAATGTAAGACTTGGATAATATAAGCATAGAAATATCAGAAAAAGTAAGTGCATGTGTCTTATTGCGTATCTCAATAAAAAAAACATCGAGCATTGCAAATACTCGTATATGGCGTATAGAAATTAAAACCCTATAACTGACGAGTTACGATAATAAAACGCATTATAGATGCATGATTGCATGAATGTTTTACGTGGGGTTCCCATGTTAACATACCCCCACATTCCTTCCCTGGGGAGAAAATAATTTCGATACGCTCAATCAGCGCGCAATTGCATAGCAATTGCTCCCAGTTACTCACTGGTCGGAGCGAGGTTGCCTATCTACCCTCTACTAGCTAACCAGGTTAGTACCGCAGCGATTGACTTAGCACGTGCTCACCCGCCGGCACCCTCCCGTCCTCTTTCATACGGGGCCAAGTGCTTCGTCCAGCATTAGGACTATTCCCCTAACTTAGATCAGTACATCGGAACCCTGAAGTTCCTTCACCAAGCCAGGGTTGGGACCACTGCCCGATCGAATCCAACCTCAAGTGTGGCGGGACTAAGTTTTTAAATAATAGATGCAGAAGGATAAACGGGTTTTCCATCCAAGCGAACTTTAACAGTTTAGTGCCTGTGACAAGGTCTAACAAACCACCAAGTAAAGACTCCACCACATCTATCTACTAACCCGAGTTTTCAGAGTGCGAAATTCGATGCGTCCAACCCCATCCAAGGGAGGTTAGTGGAGAGATTGTGCACATATTGACTTTTCGTTGAGTTTCGATTTCGTTTCGTCGAGATCCATTGAATAACTATTTTCCAGCAGTATAAAAAAAATCAAAAATCCGTTACACTTATCAATGTTTTTCGCATTAACTGTTAATTAAGTACTTTCTTTGTAATTTGCATTTATAATCTTTACTTACCAGGTAATGTTCAGCGCACTATTTATTGTTAGCTGTCAGATACATATAATCTTAGTAGTACCAATCAAAGATTAATATTCACCCAATATTTAAAAAGCTAACATATTACTACACTACTTAACACATAGTACCTACATGATAATGTAATTTGTGTAATTGTGTCATTGAAGAATTGTATTTTAGAGGAATCTTGCTATCATAGCCGCTTGAAAGCCCTAATTCCGAAGCCCCATTGCAATGGTACCACCTATTTACCTTAAGTAATCTTAAGTATGAGTTTATAGTTTAAATTAATTAATATATTTTCATAGAATTAAGTATATGAATTTATTACGTATGCAGGCACTATCCACTAGCTCACATACCTTTGTGTCCGTCTATACAAAGACGATGTAGCATGTAAATCCTCTGTGGATGAAAGGTGATCCCTATAGAAGCTACACTAGAAATTAAATAAAACTTCCTGCCTGCGTATACCCTGTGCAAAACTATCCTGCCAACACTAAAACAATCTTGAATTGAATTCAGTATCAGCTGGAACACACAAGATTATCTATTATTATCGACGCTTGACTTAAACCTTAAAAGTTGAATTCTAACCTTACAATATTAATTGTTGAAGCAGCCAAAAAGACACCTTGTTTCTCTGATAGAATATTGCTACTTTATTGTTAACAAATGGATTCACTTTATATAGTATTTTGGGAAACAAATCAATTCTCTCAATAAACAATAAAATCTTGACATTTCAGATTTAACATAACCCAATTATTATTTATAAACTTTCATTAATGCAAAAACTAATTATATATACTTATAGAAAAGAGAAGTCTGAATTTAACCATCATAAGGCCAAGATCTATTAGATACGTTGACGGCCAAGTGGGGTACAAGTGTACCCCCAGTACTCTTTGCTTTTACAGTATATATGCAAAAGTTTTTAGGGGCTATTGACTGAAATAATGGAAAACTAGTTTCTAACTATGATTTATTATTTTATTAAATACATGAGTCATACATTTAGTTTGTATTATTATTTTTACATTTTTAGCAGATAAATAGTTTTTCTGAATGTTGTAGACATGCAAACCTGTTGCAAAAAACACATTTATTTCGGGACTTTCTGTCTCTGTTTCGCGTACACAAAAAACACCGACCAGGGAAAGCTTCATCACTGAACTAGATCCAGTTGCACTGTTCCCTAATTCTGACAGAACCTTAAGCATGTATTCCTTTGTGGATAACTGTATACGAAGTATATGGTAACGTTTAGTAATTTTGGCAGATACTATTTCTTTTCCCAAATCAAGAAGATATTTCCTCCGAGAATCTAACTGGCCTTCTAAATATTCGGGACGTTTCAAGGACCATATTCTGTAGGAGATTGTGGTAGCAGTATCGACGAGGTGATAGAAAAGAATCATTGGCCATCTGTTTGTTTTTCGTAGAGTGGTGTACTGCTGTGACATCTGATCTACAGTGTCAACTGCACCCTTTGTCCTGTTGTAATGTAAAATGATATGTGGTTTTGAATGATTTTTGTCGTCGCTAATTTGATCATCGACGTGCTCGCTAGATAATAAAATTACTGATGCATTCTTTTTGGGCAAGTATGATACCAACGTTCGATTCTTCATAAAAGCGAAAATGGAAGAATTTTTTGAATGCCCTTTTTAGGATCACGAATTTCAAAAGGAGCACTCATTTTCACGTCTTTTCTCAACTAAACATCACTAACAACTACAAATCTATATATAAATAACAAGCGTGGGATTCCCCGGCTTACAGAATCTAGACCTAATGTAAAACAGGGGATTCCTCGGCTTATAGAACCTTAACCTAACATAAAATAGGGGATTCCCGGTATTGTATAGTCCTGACGTACGAAAAATGGTTTAATAACTCGAATAAAGGAGAACGCATAACTACATCAGAAATTACACATTCAAACGGCCGAGAGGGGCACGGGTGTACCCCAGAGGATATATCCTGTTTTATTTTTAAAACGACAAATGTTTTGGAAAAATTGCAGATTAAGACAGTGTAAAACAATGTAAGTGACAAAGTCATAGACTCCCATCCGCAAGAAAAAATTATATTTCTAGATATAATCCAAAAACCTAACCTGGGGTACAACTGTACCCCGCTTGGCCTTATGAGGGTTAACCATATACAACACTTGGGTTGAAAAATAAAATAATTAATTCTAATGTCGACGAAAGAACAATTTCTTGTTACTAATACGTAACTTAATTTCATAAAAACACCTTTTTACACATTCGTTTTTCCACAAATCTAAACTTTTATAAATTAATAATATTATCTGAATGTTTTTAGATGCCACAAAAACTTTGACATGCAAACCAAACTGCATAATTCTATTCAACGTTAGAAAACCGCAGCTTGTCAAACACGATCCCATCAACAATATCTAATCCTTACTTTAAAAGTTGTATCCATTCTGTGGTTATAACGTTACTCTACTTACTTCTACTAAAACAACTTAGCAAATAGACTGCAAAATTAATATATCTCGTTAACATAAATTTTATGTTACAACTACATTTCAACGGGTAACTTGCTATACATTTGCATATAAAATACAACATATTTTGTCTGTTCCAGGTGATTTATAACATTAAAATTGAACTAAACTTTATTAAGATACAAAAATGCATGAACTATCCCCAAATTGATAAGTTATGCTTATGAGAAAGATTATCCATTTTCTATGAAAATCTGGATTTTCATAGAAAATAGATAAGAAAATAGTCCTTTACCTTGTTAAAGAGTATTTTGTGCATGTTTGTCTTAATTAACTAAATTTATTTTCATTAAGAATTGTTTTAGTCAGCAGTACGGCAGAGTGGTTATAGTGGATTTCTCTCGCTTAACATAGTTAAGTCGAGTTTGCGTCGGTCAGGACTCGGATGGGTAAACCACGAGCGCAGTGTACTTGCCTATATGGCTCCGGTGCCTCGTCTCACATGCACATATTCACTCTGCGGCTTGGTGTGTCTGACGCCTCGACACCGAAAGGTACATGAGGTTAAACATTATATATATATATATATATATATATATATATATATATATATATATATATATATATATATATATATAAGAATTTTTTACAAAATTCATTATTTCAAAAGTGAGCTTATGCAACCATTAAATTGGGTAGTTTTTAAATTGCATATATGTAATATACCTATTAAATATTATAATGAGAGTTAATGCTCCCCAGAATGAAGAAATATCATGACAATATGTATATGTATAACCAATAAAAGATTTTGTACTAATGGAAAGCTTCAATATGTATTATTTTACGTTAAAATGGAGAACAAGTAACATGAAATGGAATTTATTATTAATTGATTTTATCCTATTCATGCATACATAAAAGCAGCTTAGACTTAACAATTAACGGCATTCCTCTTTTAATGGATTCGAATTGTTTGTGTGTGAGTTTTACAAATGTTTACTTGCCTTTACTGAATACATATCAAAACCTACTTCAATATAAAGCGTAAATACTACAATAACACTTCCCATTGCGTGTTCAATTAAAACGTTGAAGTGAACATAAATCATCGAAATTATTGCAAAGGTTATGCAGACGTAGAACTTTGGTAATGAGAAGTTTGCAAACAACAGATGGTCCGTTTTATCTTTTGAGAACAGACGCGCATACAGAAAATGATGTAAAAATTCGTTTCGTGTCCCCTAACTTATCATCTCCGATTTCAAACAAAAGTTTTGTAAAATATTTAATAAGAGGCCTTGCTATTTCATATCTAGAACTTAAAAGTTCTCAAATTAATAATGCTAAGAAAAGTTCACAAGGTCTATGGAGCTGTGGATGATTTCTCGAAATGGTTTGAGTTGATACTCTACCAAGAAGTATATTCAACAATGTAATTTCAATAATAAACATCTTAGATTTATTTTTATAAAATAAACATAATCGGAGCTAAAGCAACTTTGAAGTAAAAGCCTCAAGTGGACCCTAGATTACGTTAATTGAAAGACCCTCTTTGACCCTAAATCTCTTGACCATGGACACTATTGCAGAGTACTAACGAGGATACCGTCTAAAGTTTCAGCTCAAGTTAGTTGCGGTCAAGCCTAGGAGTCGTTATAGAAATTCCAGTCCATCAAAACGATTTCGCGTCGTGAAGGACAATTTTTGTTTAAAGAATTGCATTTAAAGAATTGCACATCCAATATTTGATCAATATTTTTTCAATATTTGAATTATCACAGGTCCTGTAAATAAAGGTAGTTTTCTTGATTTAAAAACGTGTCATTACATCTATTACAGTAAATTTTAGTTAAAAACTAGGAACTTATAGAGAATGCTTAACTTGCAGTTAGATAAAGTTTAGAATAATGATTGAAGTATCAAGCGCACCTGCTCCTATAACTCTTCCTCTTCAACGCCCGTCATTCGTGTTCGTGTGCCACATGGGTGAAGTCTACTTTAATTAAGAGACTTCTTGTGGAAAATCGAAGATACATCTGATAGTTGTAAGCTGAATGTAAGTGACAAAATTGGTTAATTCTCTCATTTCATTTTATATGAAACCTGTCTGAAGTGACTTTGTTTCTACTACGGGAATTAAGGATTCCCTGGGGAAACTAACTTAATAAATCGATCGAAAGGGTAGTTCCATGCTTTAAGGTCAAATAACTAAATACGTTTAATAAACCGATCACAGCAAAAAATTTAATAAAAACCAATAACGGCTGTTGTAGAATATGGATTTTAATGAAATTAGTATAACTCTAGGCTTAATTAATTGAAGAATAAATAAATCAAAAGTTGTTCAGTTATTCTGCAAGTAAATCTCTAAAAAGATTATTATTTTAATCAACTAATTTAAATTCAATCCGTCCCAATGATTCTAATAAATGGCTTATTTTTGTCAAAATGTTGACTGTTAAATATTTAAATTAGGTTCGTCATGTCACAATTTCATTCAATTTAAATGGAAAATTTTATTTTAGTTTATAGTCGGTATAGAGAATTGGAGTTATCGTTTTAATTGAAATTTAGTGTAGAACCATAGATACTGATTCGTAAGTGTTGTAAAGGGTCAACCAGTAAGGTATATTTATAGAGCCCGATAAAAGCAATATATTTTTTAACACAATATGCATTTGATTATTCGAAAGATCGATAAGTTTCGGATGAGGCTCTTTTCTTAGTCAAAAGACATACCGAAAGCATGTTCTGTAATAATTGTAACGTTATATTTCTTTAATTTAATAAACATCATTTTATATGTATAAAAACCCCTGTGTAGTTTAATAAAATTTGGTTGCGTCAAAACCGCAAACATTGTAGTAGTAAAAGTCATTTTTGTATATTTATAAATAATATTATAGAATCAGCAAAGTTTTCGTTGGTGTGAACGGTCATTTTAAGATGTTCCCATGTTTATAATTTTTGTTTGGTAGAAGAAAAACACTAACAGAATCCATTTGGCCTTAATTTATGATTTCCCTGTACGTGTTCTTTAGTAGGTTTTGGATAAATAAATTCTTGATTCCAGTGTATCAAATTTTTGCAAATATTGCAGACCTCAATTACGGGTGATGTCCCTTTATTTCAAATATTCTTTGTTCCGAAATAATAATCTTTGATTGGATTAAAAAGCCTCGCTTTTTCTCTGTAGGTTAGTTTAAAAAGTTCCCGATTAAGTTTAATTGTGTTGATATAAAATTCAGACCCTTTTTAGTTCAGTTAGTTTTTAACAAGACGGTCGAAGAGAACCATCTAAGAAGCTGGTGTCTCGAGGCTCCTCCGGGCGCTTTGCGCCCCGAGGATATTTTAAAAAGGTCGTTACGGTGAATGTATGTCCCTATTATTAAGTATTTAGTTCGTAATTAGTGAATTCGATAAAATATTCCGTACTACCGTTTATGCCTCAATTTAAGTTTAGTGTTATATCGTACCGATTTCGGTGTTTGGAAATTCATCCAATATAAGGATTATTTTGCAAGTTTAGTTAATTTAGTGAAGAAAAGTAGTGCCGTCTTATTATATCGGAAAATTAAGTATAATTCCGTATTACCGATTAAGGATTTGTTAAGCAGCCTTCAAGTATACAGTGTTAAAGTACAGTTACCGTTATAATTCTTGAGAATTTGTTCCGTTTGGAAGTTATTGCAAATAATTATGTTAAAGTTCGATGAATCTCGTTAAGATAATATAGTTCAAACTTCAAGATAATGATGTGTTCTCGCAACTTCTAGGTCACCAGTTTGTTATTGTGTTTTTTGTGTACGTTCATTATTGTTTTTATAGAGTATTGTGTTTGAAGTTATTTGTGCATGGAATTTTTGAACTTTGTTGGATCAATGAAAATGTTCTAAGGTATTGATTTTTTTTAATTAAGTTTTTATGTAAAATTTATTTGGGATCCCGAAATTAATTATCTTGTAGGATGATAAGTTTTTGATTTTGATGTGCTTTGTATTTCTTTTTTGTTTTCTTTTATGTTTTAATATACAGATTTCAAATTTAATTATCGTATGATATAGCTTGGCTCAACAAATTGCTGATGTTTTTGTCAATTAAAATTCCTATTAGTATCGATTGATATGTGTTTGATTAAATTAACGTCAATTTTAAATGAGGACTCTTTCCAAATTGGGATTAACAGATTTTGTACACATCGATTTGAGGGCGCCCACTATTTTTTATTTTTTGTTTGTTCCTGATTCCATTAATTAATCAGAAGCTTTTGGGGTTAACACCCACACCTGAATTTAAATTTGCATAATCAGAGATCTCAGCCGGTGCATATAGTACAGTAAGTATTTAACGATTTGAATTTTTTATTAAGATTACAATGACAGTCCATTGTGGGACTTTTAAATTAGTGTTTGGAATTTTAGAATAACAAAAAAGTTTTGTTTCATAATGCAGATGATTGTACATGATAATTGCGATGAGTACAGTTTCTGAATCTTCCGATTTCGGCAATTTACTGTTTTTATCTCAACATCTAATATTTGAACCATATATTATAATATGTATTATGTATATTTAACTACAACTATAAAATATACATTATTGCATTTTTATGTTTTCGAACAGCAGCTGTAGGTGAAGGTAACGTGCTTATTCATTAACTTTTACAATGCCCTAAATTGTTTGAGTTCTCTGTCTGATTAAATTAAAAATATTATCAATTGGCAGCGTACAAAAACCAGTAAGAAGTAAGTTTTAACTTAAAAGGAAATTTTAATGACTTATTGATTAATTTTCATTCTACCAGGTCTTCCAATTCATGTGCCCGTGGCATGTGGCAGTATTACGTGATACTTACCCAGTATAATGTGCTAGAAAGCGCGATATTAGTGACTATTTTGGTATTCGATAAACAACATCGTCTACTGGTTATTTGATGTCTAACCTAACAACCAATCTCTTAGCTCATCGACAACCCGAGTTGTTATATTATTCTTAAAAATAGTGAATTCTCCTCTGGAAATTTTAGCACAGTTTAGGTGTGAATTTATATTAAATTTATAATGAAGCTGATTAATTATATCTAGTATTTATTGAAAACGTGATACTATGGAGGCTTCAACTAATATAATTCTCTAGTTTGATATTTCGGATCTATGTTTCTAATAATGTTTATAATATTTATAATAGTTATGCAACGGTATTTAAAAGAAAGTTATAAAACTAATGATAAAGGTTACCTTGATTTGTTGTTAACACTTAGAAAGAATATATACACTTTTGTTAATAATATAAACAATTTCAATACAATTTAAACACGTTTGAAGTTTAAAATAATATGTATTTATAATAGCTCTACAAGCTTGTCTTAACATGAAATCGTGTAGATATCAAGATCTTACACAGGTGTGCGCTGTCGCGCGTTGGACCGATTCGCGGATGACCTCGAGTCGCAAGCCGACGCCATCTTGGATTTGTGATCTTTTCGCTAACTAACTTTTCGCCCCTTTAAAATAACATGGGATTTTGTCGCCGAACTGTCATAGCCTAACTACTAACCATGTTTTCTTGTATATTAATAGAGATAGCATCAAGATTTTTTCGCTAAATGAACATTTTTCATATGTAGGCATTATTATCCTCGAAGAAATTTTACTAATAAAAGTGCAATGACAACGTAACGATTTTTAGTGACAAGCGGTTTGAATAAAAAATTGTTTTGGATTATGAATAGTTTTAAAAAAACCGTAACTATTTTATAAATAGGTACCTTTAATTAACTGTTGTTAAACTGTCATTTCCAAAACTAAATAATTTTAATATTATAGAAAAAATATTTAGATGTTGTAGTCCTTGAGTAATCTAATTTCTAGGTTTGATGTTTTGGGAAATTTTTTAAAGTATAGGTACTATATATTTTAGCCAGTTTTCGAAATGTTGTAGTCTAAAGAATTTTTGTTTCGAAAAATCGTTTACGAGTATTTTATATGTCCAGTAGGGGAACCCACTGTAGTTTATTTTTCACAAAATCAAATGGTCTACCGAAATGAAATGGAACGCATATTACTGAATATGAAGCTTTCGTACCATGTTTTGGAGGGATTTATTCCCTCAGGGTGAAGTGTAGTCTCTGATATTACCGGAATGTATGAAAAGCTATAAGCTGCACCTCTGTCTCTTACGGGATATAGAAGATTTTGCTGCAAATCTTTCCAATTCTTCCATTTAAATAATATATAGTATTCAATATCGGCATGATTGAAGTTTTCTTCATCCCTTTTAATTTACATAATTTATTGATTAATCAATCAATTAAATTAAAATTTACGAAAAAGGTGTAGTCATTAACTTTAAAAAATTATTTGGCTATTTATATTGTTATTACTGTTATTAAAAGATAAAATATACATAATATGATAAAATGATAAGCAAGGGGAGACACGCGATCGACAATTGCCTAGTCGAGTTCACAATTTCGTGAAGATGCGCGTATGGAGTTAAGGGATGTGATTCGAGTTTTATGCGCGTTGCTGCACAAAATTGTCGCTTGTGTAGTGAGACGCGCAATTCTGTCGAAGGACAGCTTTAATTATATTGATTCTGAATACTAGTATCGCATTCCTCATGTAATATCAATATCAAGGTTAAATAAATTATTTAAGTGAAAAATGGGAAAACAAACCAACAAAAACCGTGAACTTTAAAGGTTTCTATAACGATTATGCGAGAGAGGTGCATTTTATAACTTCTCATATAGAGGCTAGTAATATAAGAGCCTGCACTTTAAAAGGTGAAAGCCGCACAAAGAAGTCACAGTTCGAAAAATTTCTGCTTGAGAAGTATTATTTGTAAAGCTGGTAATCCCTCTTCCAATAGCTTCATTAGGAGTGCCTACTAGGAACCTTTACCAAATTCAATGCTAAGAATATTCACAAACAAATATTTTATTTTATATAAAAAGTAAAAGTACAGTTGGTTTGATTAATTTGTAACCAACACGCTTCTGTTTTAATTTCAGGAGTATATGAAAAAATGTTATAGAGATACTCCGTTAACCTTTTAAAGCGTTTTACTTAACGAAATTTGTTTTTCTCAAGGTGTATGATAATTCTTAAATGTGACTAATATCTAATCAGCTACTGGAGAGGAAAATGTTTTTTTTTAATTTGCATCCTATTGATATGTGTTTGTAGAAATCCAATACCTACGTAGTATTTTAAACTTAAGTACACTTCACATATTTTCTAACTGTTGCTTCGTTTATTTTATTTTATACATACCTCTTTAAAACATATAATAAATGTAAAAACCTAATACAAGCAGTTCAGTATTTATGAGCTATTCTGTATAAGTAACAACCATGTATACTTATCAAGAAAGTCCATTCTGTCAATATTCTAGAAGTTTATCATAGTAAAGATACGATAAAAACGTAAAAAGGGTATGTGATGCCATCCAAAATAGAACATTTCGTGTCCTGATTTTCTCTAAGCATCCTACTTTTGGGTTGATTTACGTAACACCCTATTTGATCGCCTACATAACTTTTTAAAGAAAGCACCTTATCGTTTTTTATGCGGTTCCACTTTGAAAAAAATTGATATGATATTTTTAGAAATCTCAGCTATCAACTCAACTTTTACCATTTTGTATGTCAAGTACGTTACTTTCTTCCCATAGTAACAAAACTCAATCGCATTAGATTCGGTTTTTATTTTTACTTAATTCAGTGAATCCTCTTTCGACTACCACATTCAATGAACGTCACAATAACTGCCCGCCTAGGAGTCTGTTGATCCCATTTAACCCCACATTAAAACTGGACACGTTTCCAAAACAACATTAACAACTGTTGACATGACGGGAATGCTCCTCAAGTAAGAGAGAAAAAATTCTTATAGACGAGTATAAAAAAATTGAAATAAATGAAAACGAAAAGATTTCTTCACCGTTAAATATTCAATTCGCAGAAGCAAAAAAAAAGTAATTTTCACACTGGAATTATCGATAAAGTGCGAGTAAATGAACCGAAGTGCAGAGCAATTTTAAGTACAAAAGCTTTTCAATGGAATAGGGAAGGACGCTGTTGGCACGAAATAATTAATGGTGTCAGAGAAGTGGCTGAATGTGGGCGTCCGCAAAGATCCACCTTCAGGATTCGTGTAAAGGGAATTATCGGGTAACACGACCTGCTCCAGATATCACACATCAATTTGTATCACATTCCAGGCGGCTTGTACAGTAGTACGTGTCCCATACAGGGATTAGTGATGGCGAAATTCGCTTCCCTCGAGTTTCAGAACTTCTGATAGAACGCTTCATTATAAACGAATGATTAATGCATGAACTACGAAAATTGGGGGAAATGAAGAAAACTGCAGAAAATAAGTTGAGTTTGTAAATTTCGATTAAGTTTTTTCTAATGCGTATTCTATCACATTTCTTTTAAATAAAAATTATTTTATTCGTTATCAGGAGATACTAACCGTTTTAAATTTACGTTGTTATTAATATTAGTTTTTACTGTAGTTTTGTTTTTAACGGATTATAAACTCTTCTTTTAGTAGTAGTTTTTATGGGTACGTGTCTATCCGCATTT
The DNA here is from genome assembly GCA_929113105.1 of Agrypnus murinus. Taxonomy (NCBI): domain Eukaryota; kingdom Metazoa; phylum Arthropoda; class Insecta; order Coleoptera; family Elateridae; genus Agrypnus; species Agrypnus murinus. The sequence goes on from OV816024.1 coordinate 187,057,668, forward strand.
ATGGCATTTTCAGGTTTGGCAAGCACCTGATTTTGTCTCACCTAGGCGTGTATTACACGTATATACAATTTTTATTTAAGCATTCACCTTGAACGTTTAATATTGAAACGTTCTTTTTAAAATAATAACAAAATGCTGTTTAAATCGTCTATTCACAACAGAAAATATTTACACTTAACACACACTAATTTAATCTTAATTAATTACAAAACACAAGTATAAACTAACTATTAACAAACTATTTATATTTAATCACAATATTTATTTCGTGCTATTTACACATGCATCTATATTCTACTTAGATATTTATCTATTACCACTTGCGTCTACTAACACGTCTAATTGCTCGCGGTTAACTAATTCCCTCTTCCGTGTAAGACGTCGTTTATATACTGCGTAATCTTTCTAGAAAATGCACTAGATTCTTCTAGTTGGTGTATTGATTGTCGCGCCGTCGATGACTCACGCTGATGAGTCACGTCGATCAATAACACATGCAGGTGTTGATGAATCATGCAATCTCGAACATTCGACGGCGGCGTTTAGAGGGGCGATTAAGTTCATTACAATATTGACTATAAATTTGAATAATTGAAAGTACCATACCTACTTACACCACACAGAAACTGTGAAACTTTTTACTAATATTTATTTATTTCATAATAAATATTAAGTTCTATTTTTTTCTTAAATTTTATACAGGTTATACCATGTACGCTAGACTGCATTTTCACATTAAATAATTGGTATGTTATGCACAATCCAGTCCATTTCTAGTATTAACTTCGTCGAAGAGCCTTAAGTGTTCTCACAAGTTAGTTACAAAACTTACAGAATAGTTTTCAGTAAGTTCTTAGAAATGTTTGCCAGCTAAAAATAATTTTTAATTTGCTTTGCTTTTACTTTTACTATATTACTACTAAATACTGACGAAACTAACTATACTTCAACCGTAAATACAAGAAATGAGTCATTTTCATAATCACACCTGAATAAACAAATGCGATCAGGATGAGATAAGATAAGAGTTCAAATTTCACGTTGTTAAGATTTCAGTGACGTACGTTAGAATCAACAGATTCTCATTGCCGATTTTGCATTTATTGTTAATTAAAAAGGGGTTTGTTCCGCTACTAGCTCATTGATTGTTTATTTTATCATTTAGATTATAGCGTGGCCTTTCTGTAAATTTAGATGCTTTTTACATTTTCGCCCACGTGTTTGTGATGAGTCATTTCTTGTTTGTTTGGTTGAACTATACCAATATCATAGTTATGTATATCTCGCAATGCATTAATCAAAGAAAAAAAATGGTCAAAATGAAATAGATATTTAAGCTATAAGTGTACAAAGTCATTCTTTATTGTGCAAACGGTTTAACACACGAGCGAGTGTCTTAAAGGACGTGAGTGCACTGAAGAAACTTTTGACACGTATATCTTACAACGTTTTATCTACGATCATAACGCTTCACTAAAGTATTCATTGTATTTGAGATTTTTAAAATTTGTCTTATGTCAGGTGTACACTGTACATACTATATTAGCGTGCTTATAGTTCTATGTGCTAAGTTGTTTAGCAACCAGTTTGTAAAATATTCATAAATCGTTAATTTATCATACATCTCTTGTTGACATAAGCGTGCAATAAAATTTTATAACACTAGTTCAATAAACGTTAACTTTTTACACGAAAATTAGTGTAAAAAGTGGTCATATTTTGTATGATCGTAGATAAAAGAAATAAATCGACTTAAATTAAATTATATTGTAACTTCACGTAGATTTTTTCATTATATGTTTTAAGTTGTGGTGGATGGAACATGTAATTTTACAAAACTGTTATTTATTGGTTTATGGAAATTTGATTTAAGCTATACCTAGCAAACTTTTCAACTTAAAATTTATAAATATTAACAATAATATTTACTTCAGAAGCAATCTTAACAAGCACTGTGAAGGATACTTTAGTGAAATCCTTTACTCTGTGACTTACTTATAACAACACTTAAAAGATCTTTTAAAGGAAGACTTTTTAAAGAAAATATTGTGCTTAATATAACTTACGAGTGGTAGGCTGGAAAGTTTATAAAAATATTATCATAATGACGAAACAAAATTCCACATAAACTACATTACTAAGCCAGCAAATTTACATTTTAGAAAAATTTCCGTCAGTACAATCTGTTAAGAAATTTAAAATTTAAGAGGCCTTACATGCGTGATATAAGAGGCATTGTTATCCCTCTTTTAAAATCTTTTTAGATAAAATATCAGCTTTGTTTCGTGCAAATTTATGCGCAGAAGGGACAAGCTTTCGTAAAAATAAAATATAACTACTGAACAGAATGTGATTCTTGAATATTCCCACGAATTTAAAATATATGGAGGTCTAACTTGAAGGGTTTTTAGAAGTATGATACTTTCTCACAAAACGGCTATAAAAAGTGCTATTATTTATAGTTAAAGAATATTTAAAATGTTTTGTACTAGATATTGTTTGTTTTCATTTGTTACCAATCAATGCTTTAAATGAACATATTACACTGTACAACACTAAAATACCCCTCCCCAATTCTTATGTTTTTCGATGAGCAGAATGCGAAACGACCAAAACATTGTGATTTTTGCGTAACAAAGGTGAATTGTATTTACCCAACGCGAATTTAACTATAAAATTAATTACGCGAGCACCTATTTTTCAAAGATTGTCCTTACACTACGAATATTAACCAATAACCACTCTTACCGGACACTAAATTTTTTCGGAAAAGTTGTATTTTTTACACACTTCAGACACTATATTTTTATAGATACCACATTGTAGCGGAGCCGGTCATTTTGGAGCGGCCGTTTAGGGGCGGCCATTTGGGCGCGGATGTTTTGGCGCGGGACACTTCGGCGCGGGACACTTCGGCGCGGGACACTTTGGCGCGAGGACACTTTGTCGCAGGTGCACTTCGGCGCGGACCATTTAGGCGCAGGAACACTTCGGCGCGAGAAATTGTCTAGTATTATTATAATGTACAAAATCTGTAGGTACTTACAGGTAATAAATACAGTATGATCGATAAAATACAGTATTCGATAAATACGGTATGATGAGAAAAAAACTCAATATTTGACAATCACAAAAGCTTCGTATGTACTGCCAGATTTAAGTAAAAATCGTTTTTCTAAGCTGCTAAAGCATTAAAGTTAAAATTCTTCTGCAAATCTATGCATAAGGGAATAATTTGTAATAAGAACTTAATTTGTTTATTATAAATCCCTTTTTGTTTATAATTCTTATAATTATAATCATGTTTGATAATCATGTTAATATAAATTTTAAAAAATCAAAAATTTTATAAAATCAATTAAATGAAATAGGAAAATTTACATTAACATTGAATGTCGAAAACCACTGATAAATACGTGTCCCAATTCACGAATTTTGTCTCCGTAGATAACACTTATAAATGTATACTGCTTAAAATTCATTAAATTACGGTCTATTCGTTATATGTTACATGTTTGCTAATGATATTATTTTCTTAAATCTTCATAATAACACTAATAATGCCCTTAAACATGTATCACTGGTAAATTTAGAATCTGCAAACATATGGTTCATTGCTAATGGATAAAAAATGAAAGAAGAGAAAAATGAGAATTTACTGATCTCTTGTCATATTGATTTTACGCAAGGCCAAACTATGTACTGGTTTTTACTACGGATGATTGAGTCACTTTGCAAAATCTTATCAATACCTTAATTTTTAAATTATCTGTCGTCATCTTTTTGATTTGACAGCTTAAGCATTATGTTAGTCACAACCAGGTGTTAATGTGCATTATTTCATACACACCTTACTTTATGGTGTAATTATTTGGGGAAACTTTTTAATATTTATTTTTAATATTTAAATAGTTATCATACATAGTTGTATACATTAATTCCAACTTATGTAGAAGGATTGTCATTTCCGTAGAGAATTATCTTTGATAGCTCAGCGGTTAAAGCATTTGCCGGACAAGCAGAAAGTTCTGGGTTCGATTCCCAGTCGGGATGATAATTTTTCTACATATTTATAAAGTTAGTTATGTACTTTCAAACAGAAAGCAAAAAATTTTCTAGGTGAAGAAACCTTCGACACAGTGAACGAATTTTATAACTGTAATATTAATATATCATATTTTCAAGAAATACTCTTTTTGGCAGTGCCGTAACGAGGGTATGAAGCGCCTGTGGCGAGTGTCTAACTTGCGACTTTCCGTAACCCAATAATGAGAAAAATTTTAATGTAACAAGTTAAATTTTACTAAATGCAATACATTAAATACTATTAACCTCATCAAAATGAGTTGCCTGTATATACAATAATGTATTTGTCAAGGTATTTGTCTGAATAAATAATCTATAACCTAAATAAGAACAAATTTTTATTCATATTCAATGACGACAAAATAAAAGAAATACAAAACATAAGTATATGTTAAAATAATATAATAGAAACATAAAACAGTTCAGCATATTTTCCACAAAAGCTAGAAAATATATAAAAATAATTACAACAAAGCAACAACGCAGCTGATATTATGAACGAGGAAACGACCAACAAAGACTGCAGCGCCTTGTCTACACACTACATACACAGTATAGATCAGCGTTTCCCAACCGCCGATCAGTCAAAAATTTTTGCCAGTCCGCAGAGAAATAACAGTATTTTTGAGAATTCTGAAAGAACTTTTTTAATTCGTGTTATACTGGAGCTAACGTAGAGTCAAATGGTTTATCAGAGTTGACGAAGAGTAAAATCTGAGTAAATTTATACGGAGCCGGCGCTTACGTGTCATAAATACGTGATATATGTTGCGGTGTTGTCAAATCACCGTATTGAAAATTTTATCAACGACGGAACGGAATCGTTAATACAAATATTTTTATATCAGATTTAAATTAAAAGAGGTGACATGCTATGTCATGGGCATAATTAATATAATGGCTATACATAGGACCACAGTTAGGGTCATTAGTGTTTAAATAAAAAACTTAAGAATAAAAATTTCATGCAAACATAACCTAGCTTTCTTATGTATAAATAAATAGGTTTCATTTTTGAAAAAGGGTATCAATTAGTTAGATTGCTTGATCATAAATACGTTTATGTAACCCAAGTTACACTTTGGGACGGTTTCCTACTTGTTAGGAGGAAGTAATTTCCATATTTAAATTTACAGATTACGATGTTTAGCGTTAGATAAATTTTTCTATTTTCCAGGAGGCCAGCTCAAGTTTATGTTGCTAATTAGCTGAAAATAGATTAATTAGGTCAATCTTGTTGTGACTTATACAATACAATTAATTGTTGAATTTGTTTATAAGATTTCTAATCACTTCAATTAATGAAGGTATTAAATCCTATCGTTCGTGTTGATATGACTCTTATAGACTCTTATCCTGTTTTTCCTCACCATTGTTTTGATGTATGTGCTTAGAGCATTGTATGCTGGACATTTGGGGCATTAATTGATAAACATTGACTTAATATTTAAGCAGGCACTTGTATATGCATTAATTGGTGTTCGTACTCTAAAGAAATTATGTTTATAGTAAATTGTAAAGATGTTTCTATGGAGAAATTATTTGTATTACCTGTGTCATGTATTCATGTAACTAGTTTGTATAGGATGAACCTTGATTTGTTGAACTTTATATGTAATTAGATCGTAACGAGATGTGTACATTGTAAATCGTTTTTCTTGAATATCTTCGTTACGATACATTTTGGGACAATGAATGTATTATTTTTGATCTTCGTTTCAAGGGCTACAATTCTATAATAATAGAATTAGGATTAGTGATAAAAAAATAACAGCTGTGCTGGATTAGTGACGTCACGAGCTTACTCGATGTTTCATTGTTTTGAAAAAATGTCATAGTTTTCGTTTGTTCTGGCATAAACTATATAAGCTGGGGCAAATTGTAACAAAGTCAGTCGATAAAACCTAGAAGGCAGAACGTATGCCCGGCTCCGGATAGAATCTGTAATTAATTTGAGGTTATACTTCAATCATATGTTTTTGGCATAAATGACATAGTATAAATAAAGTTTAAAATTAAACTAAAAGTGTTACCTGAACAATTTTCAAGGATTAAAAGATTTAATTATTGTGTAACAATTATTGAAAGTGAAAGTGATTGTTTTAATAAATTCTGATTGAATTTATTTTTTGACAACGATCTACATATCGACGATATTTTATAAACAAGAAGTCAGCTGACAGGTTCTGTCACAGTGTTACCACTAAGGATTAACTTTTAAAAAGGGGAAAATATATCGTAATATACAAGGTTGGTTATAATAAATGATTCTTGTTAATTAAATGAATAATAATTTTGTAAAGTTCACCATCAACTATAAAACTATTTGGTTTAGTTTATTAAGTTCTTTTGAGAGTTTATTTGATTTGAAGTAAATAAAACAACTAAATTTCTTTTATATAAAATTTATTTTCATTTGATGAATATTTTTATTTATAAATAAATTTCATTTGTGTTGGTCTGTTCAAACGAATGACCGTACTGATCCTATGTCAGGTCACTAGAATTATTTCTAACGTTTGAGCAAACCTGAGAAGTGTTTCTCAATTATCAACTGTATTATTTTGAATAACATTTTTTTTACTTTGACTTTCCATTTGAATTTTTATTTTGCTCGTCAAATAAAGTTTATGTGTTTTCAATTTTACATATGTGTTTAATTGATGTTAATACAAGCATCCAGCGTTCTTTTCTTTTAAATTCAGAGTTTAGTAGCGGTTGTCCAGCCTGCAGGAGCTTTAGTGCTTACAAAATAAGTTTTTGTTCCTTTCCAGGCATAAAAGTAAATAAGAGTCGTAATTCAAATAATTTATGCTTTACTGAGCAAACCTGAGCTAGCTGAGAGGAATAAAGAAAAATATCTGTGGTGTATTCTCATTTCAATCCACCGTATATAATTGATGTTTATATTTGGAACGGTGGACATATTGTATTTTATTTTATCTTCAAAGATGACCGCAATGTATATCGCGCCGGCTCTGTACCTATGTGGTGGGGTAATATCCAGCAATAGGTTATAAGGAGGATCTCCCATTTTAGAATTTTTAGGCGGGTTTGGCGAGCACGGATCTAGGCATACCGGAATCGAAAGAATTTTCGTCTTGCGTCCTCGATTAACGCGAACGATCAAAATCCGGGTTTAGCGGGGCCGCAAAACTTGCTTCGATCCGGGCCGTTTTTTTGTGTCGATGCGTTGGGTAGTTCCCGTATCAGATTTGAAGTCTTGACCGTTTCCGGTAAACCGTTTAGGCGGAGACACCAAAAAATGCCCCCCCTTGCGGTAGGTCGTAGCGAATATCTGACCGGGGAATCTTTGTCATCGCAGTACCGCAATCGTTTTTACCGGAAAATTTTTTTGCGGACACTATTCCGGGGGCAGGGGCTAGGATTGACGGGGTTTTTGGGGGCGACCGAACATGTGTTTGGGTATTCGATGTCACGTGGTCTGATACGAGCGGTGCAACTATTGGTTGCAAAGCGAAATTTTTTATTTGTTTTTCATCCGAGAATCGGCTAAAGTAATATCGGCGCCCCCAGCCTAATCGGGTTCCTAAGTGGAAACCACTTCTGGAGGTTTTATGTGATTGCCTCCTGGGTCGTTTGTACCCATTCCCGTTTTTGACCGCCGCTCCCGAGACCCACTCGCCAGCGTTTTCGGTTATATCTGCGCTCGCTGCCGAGATATTTCTTATTATAGTTTTGAACGATGCGATGGACCGCCCTATGTGTCTATGTGAACCTGGTTATGATGTTCGGCGCCGCACCCCGCCTGCGATCGTTTCTTCATTTGGCGAAAAAAGAAAAATTCCGGCCTCCCGGTATCCGCTGATTTCGGGACGTTTTGGTCGTTCGAGGTTTGGTATACGGCAAGCGGATGAGGTACGAAGACTGACTTTTGTTATTATAAAGAATGGAATATTTATTTATTTTAGATTGTTCTTGTGCAGTGTAAAAGTAAGATTATTCTAAGATTTATTTTGTAAAATGTTTTCTTTCATTTTTTACCTTACCGGTACGCAAGCAAATGCTACGTCGTTTGACGGTCCGTGAACGAAAAAGGTTGGGAACCGCTGGTATAGATCATTCTTGTATGAGCCTGCATTCATATCAGGCAATGCTGGAAAGCTCAGCCAATCAGAACGCCGTATCAACGTCACTTGATTTCTCTTGACGTTCTGATTGGTTGAGCTTGTCGCCTCATGTGAACGCGAGCTAGGAATGTAAGAAAGAGAGGGAGTGTGATGCGCGCGCGATAATACGTGTCTCTGTCTAATTGGTCAGGAGACGAGAAACGACCAGTGACAGTCGGTGTTGATTCATGTAGAGTAGAATGGTCAAGTAAAATAACAACCACGTGCAACTCTCAACCGGGTCGGTATCCTTTGTCTTGCGCCCCAAATCCAGTTGCGCCCGTGGCGGGCACCTTCTTCGCCACGCCTTAGTTACGGCACTGCTTTTTGGTCTACCATCTTAAATTTGATAATAATTTAGTAATAGCCAACCTACCCTACTATACTCTATGGGTCATCCTGGCCTGTGAAAGGGGAGTATTATTATATCTACTACTATTACAAATAAATTTAATCGAGCGTTTGCTTTCAAAATTCGTAACTCGCTTATTTTTAGTCATAGAAAAAGCAACTGCCCAAAAGCATTTTGTAGTAAACAAAATGCAGAAAATCTAATATTAAGCTACAACTTCTGTTTGAAAATTTTTTTCATAGAACCGATATTTTCTGAGAAAATGGCAAAAACCCGTTTACTCTATCTTTACCTCCTCCCCCACTCCACGGTGGACTCCATAGACCGTCAGATTATTTTTCTTTTTAAAGTACATTTGTTTAACTACATGTCGCAAAATTAGGTTGACTTACAAATTATTTCTTTATCTACTCCATTTTATCCTCTAATCTTACTGCACTAATAATAATATCTATATACATATACATAGATACGTGATTTTTTTGTAAAGATTTTTGTATATTATTTTTGAGTTGCTCATATTCTTTTTTTGTTAGAATAACTTATTTTTAGCAGTAGATGTAGCCAAATTGCGCAAATAATAACGATTATACAAAGTATTTTATCAAGTTTCTGCAAAAAGTTTGTTTTTAGTGGGTGCTAATTACTCAGCAGTTACTACTAGCTATGTTCATTTACTGGAAAAACAAAAAGTTAATAGCGGACGCTCGAAGTAATGCTTGTTGTGAGCGATTTCCAGTATTCTATCGGTTATTTTTTCTTTCTTTCCTATAAATAGTTACAATTCACTATTATAAATTGATTTATAAAGCAATGAAGATTATAGGTATACAACTTTTTTAATTAATAGAATTGCAAATAATTAAATTTGTTTCTCATGCCATCATTAAAGGTGTATTTAACTAAAGTTATGATTAAGATCAACAAGAAAGGAGTTAGCTTTATCTAATTCTAGTAGGTGGTAAAAGATTAGAATTGGTCCCCATAGTAATTAAGCATGGTATTAAATACTGAGATGAGAATACGGCCCATTTACGTTTTATGAAATAAAAGTATCAATAAAATAAAAATCTCCATTAATAATATAATTCTAACATTAAATAAGAGAATACACATAAGAAATTATAAAAATAAATAACACCGTTATACAGGACCTACCTAATATCTAGTTTCGTATTACCTCGAGCGTCCGCTTGCCGTCAAACTTTGCACGTCGATTTCTTTGCCGTTTTTGGGTATCCATTAAATAACTTGACAGTATTTCTGTATAGGTATAGTACTTTATGTCTACAAAATTTTATTAAAATTGATGGGTCAAGGGTTCTCCCATTGTATGAAATATTAATAAAGTGACACACTGCCGTGATATGATTTCACATGTGACCTTTTGCATCGATTATTATTATTATTATCATTTCGTGAATAATATGATCATTTTGTGAATAATCGTGCTTTATAGCGTTATCGCTGTTAATACTAAACACATTTTATACTCTTTTAAATTGATATATTTTAAATACCTTAACTATTTATTTTTTTAAATACTTATGTTTATTTTATGATTCTCCAGAAGACAAGAGAATTACAGCAAACTGTTTAAATACAGTATATAAATTAGTTTTCAAATTTAATACTGTCACGTGGGGTTTGCGTGACTGGGGAACGTAGTCAGAGGTAGAAAGGAATCAAACACAAGTTGTAACAACAACTATATACTAAGACAATAAACAGAGTACAAAAGGTTTACATGTTGACAATAAACAGAGTACAAAAGGTTTACATGTTGACAATATGGTGAGGACGTATATGTCCTCCTAAACTACTACAATACAGGGAAGGTGGGAACCAACCCTGTTCAGCACTAGGTCTACAAACTAAGCATGTAGGAGTTACCTCCTGGTAACTAAGCCGGGGAAGCCTGGACACAACTCCCCATAATTCTGCATAGAGTGGGCGATTAAGCGCCGCCCACTCAATTTAGGCACTAAGCATTTATATAATTAAAAGAGTACTCACCAGCTTGCTTGTAGATGTAGTGTCGGAGTCATGGAAACTGACTGGTTTGAATAGCTCAAGCAAGCTGGTTATATACTGCCGAATGAGGAAATAATTCGTATCGTAGTTGGAATCCGTAGGCAGAAGTTCTCGGTAAGTTTGTGGGTTGATTGCATGCGCGATGTCTGTGCCTGGTACGACGCTGCAGGTGGACGGAAGTGTTGGTGAGTTCACTGGAAGGAATGCACATCTGCAGGCACATCGTGTGAGAAGCCTCGCCTCGACGGAGGAAGTAGGCGTAGATATTGCATGCCAACGGATGCAACGGTGGGCGAAGCGAGTGCGCTTCGCAGAAAACCTCGCACATGTCGGTTGCGAGACGGCAGCTGCTGAACTAGTGAAACTGAATGTGGCCTTGCATGCTTTATATTACACAAACGGAAGAGAAGTTTAGTTTTAAATAAAATATTTAAGTGTAAATATTTCCGTTTGTGACACTTTCCCCCTCTTCGACGGAAGAGCGGTGTAGGCGGTAGTGTCGATGAGGCAGGTATCCAGGAAGATGAGCATAACGGCAGCAAAAGATGGTGTTTCCCAAATTCGGAGAATACAGAATAAAATGACGATACTAATATCTTAAGTAAGAGTACGTTTAAAGATTGATTCAGAGAATAAAAGATCTAAAACATAAAGAAATCAAAGAATAATTACATGCGAAATATATCTTAATCGATTAATTGGTAATGACTTAATAAGAGAATAACTAAAGATTATTGTTGTCTTACCTTTTTCTTTTTAGCGGTTTCATTTTCTACAATACACCACTCAAACGTATTTAATTTTATATTTAATTTTATTTGAACTATGAATTTAATAACATAAGATAGTAATTTATGTGAATAAACTTCCATGAATTTGTAAGACTCTTTTTCCAACTGTTTGATGCGCATCCTACGCGGTGGATGAAGTTATAAAAAACATAGAACATCTAATATTTTGTATTGAAACAATGGCAATAAAATCTTTTTCGTTTTGTTTTGATCTAGTTCGCAATAAAAATCTTATCTTTACACAGATTTACAAGATTTATACGTAGGTACACATAAATAATAGACCTTCTTGAAGAGAATCGAAACACTTTCAGGAAGAATATAGATGTTAAAATCCTTGTCTGAATAAATTTAGTGCAAACTACTAAATTGCGTGTCTTTTAAAGCGTGTTCATTATTACTATTTAATAAAATAAGTTGCCATATTTCCTAAATACTCAGTTTGTTATTTCACTTCCTTTATTTGAAATTATGTTCAAGTTGATGAAAGTAAACATTTCAGGAATGTCTTTTATCACACAATAATTTTATTTTCTTTTTATTTGCAGATGAAGACTACAACAAAAATATGAATTAGTAAAAACTACCACAATGCTGCATAGGAGCTCCTCATCACGTCGGCGGCGAGCATCCCGCAGTGCTGCGTCGTCACCCTCGACGAGGGGTTCTCGTTCTGCGGGTACAAGTCCAGGACGACGAGCGAGCATCGCTGTGTCTCCTGTTGACAGTGAAAGTGTTTCTAGAAGTATTTTGGGGTCTGAATTAAACCGAAGTCCTAGACCAAGTATTGTTCCAGACATATCTTTTGATACTCGAGACTGTCTCGCCCCTGAAAAAGCTTCCTGTAGAAGTCCTAGGCATAGTTTGGTGCCAGAATCGGCTTTAAGTCCAAGAAATAGTTTAGTTCCTGATTGTGGGATGTCTAGGAGCCCTAGACATAGTTTGGTACCTGGAGAGAGTTATTCGAGAAGTCCTCGTAATAGTTTAATACCCGAAGTGGCCCTCAGTCCTCGAAACAGTCTTGTTCCTGACACATACAACAGAAGTCCCAGAAACAGCTTAGTGCCTGAAAATATAAATAAAAGTCCAAGGAACAGTTTAGTTCCAGACTCGAATCGGAGTCCTAGACATAGCCTCGTTCCTGACAATAACGCATACAGCTCTAGAATAAGTTTGGCGCCGGATTTCAATCGTAGTCCTCGAAATAGTTTAGTTCCTGACATGAATAGAAGCCCTCGGCCAAGTCTCACACCATCGGAGTCGACTACCTGGAATACAAAAATTAGTCCTAGTGATGATATAAACACCAGAAGCTCGCGTCATAGTATAATTCCCGATCCTAATCGTAGTCCTCGAGGAAGTATAGCACCAGAAAGTTTATCTATAAGAAATAGTCCGAGAGGTAGCATCAGCAGCGAGTATCAAGTAGACCGGAGTCCTCGCGGTAGTATAGGTCCTGAAAGTAACCACAATCGCAGTCCACGAGGAAGCATTGCACGTAACAACCTGGCAGCGGAAATGGGTGATGCGGGTAGAAGTCCCCGCGGAAGTTTAACTCTCACGTTCCAGGAACCGCTCGTCAGTGAACGTCGTTCAAGTGCGGATAATCCTTCCGGTAGGTGTCGCCTTTTGCTTAATCTTTCCATTTTGGTTCCTTTTTTCCTATTTTTTCTTGAGATAATCCATTTTCAATGCGAGATAAAGCCAAGTCTCATAAATTTTAGAAATAAGATTATCTACAACTAAGTACAATCTACATATGAAAGAAATTTTGTATTGCTTGTCTATCTAATGGATTAAAATGAACCCAGAGTGGATAAAGTGTGTTGTACATACTCGTATAAATATATCTTAACGTCTGCGTTAAGTTGGGTTTTTTCGAGCTTTTTGTTTGTCTTCAAAAATTAATCTGTTTGGAGAAAAATGAATAATTAAGTTGTCAGATCGGATAAGTGTAACAAATAGGTCAAGACAATCTTGCCAAGTTAATGGAATTCTGTATTAAAATGTGAGAAGCGGAAAATCTTATAAGATGACCCTCTTTTGATTTTTCTTTTTGGGTTTTCCTTTTTGATCACGCTGTGCAGTAATTAATTTCAAATATTTAAATGGACTTTATTTGTATTATGAATTTTAACTTATATTAAAATTTAAATTATAAAAACTGATCTTTTTAAGGATCTCGAGCTGGAGGTCGAAGTATATCTCCTTACCGCACGTCTTCGAGAGGAGTAATTAACCAGGGATATAACAGCAACGCTGGCTTTTCGGAAGGCGGATCTAGGCGTGCCAGTAGTTCTGTTAGCCAGGTAAAGTAAAAGCTTTCGCGCTTTCTGCTATTAAATACTTCTGCTTTTAAATTTAGCATCGCTGCTTCTATTTTATTTCGGGCTTAGATAGATATAGATTAGACTATCCTTGCACGCTATATATTTTTCATAACTATAAATCATGCAGAAAGAGTTATTTAATAATAAGTAATGAGAAACTTTTTTTAAAGATTTCTAGTGTAGGCTCTGATAAATTATATGCTTTAAAAAAGGCACATTTTATAAAAAAGAAATAAATTGAGTAATAAATGAAAAATCAAACGCTGAAGGTTATTTAGTTCTTTTGCTACTACTCACTTTTAAAATACAAATTACATAAAAATAATGCATGAAATGTTTATACTACCAATTATAAAAAAGCACAGATTTTTGTCAAATTATATAATATATTTTTATATACATATTATGCACTTTAAATGGTATAAATAACAACTGGTATTAATTAAATTCACAATAATTCAGTAACCCAGATTATCAAGCAACAATAAAGAAACAAATGTAAACATCTTACTATTCATGTATAGTGAAAAATTGTGATTGTAAGGACTTTGGTTTATCACAACACTATATTTAAACGGTGTCTCCTAACCACCCATTGTTTTTGTGTATTTATTATCTATACCACGCGGTTGATTAAGTTTTATTATTACATTACTAGAGAGCATGTACAAAGACGTCAATGCCGTTAGAAAACTAAAAAAACTATTTAAAAAAATCACTCACAGTACTAAAGTTATCCTTTACCCGAAGCAGCATCAAACACTTAATTGCCTTTTTTTAACCTCGCTAAAAAACTTTCACAATTTAACCTTTCAGCTTGAAGAACAAAGTACAGTTAATTTTAAACTTTGTTCTATGTCGATACGTGAACTGAAGATCTTTCTTCATTAATTAAATCTTTAAGCTTCACTATCATTTTCACTATTTGAGTTATTAAAGGTTTTTATAACTTGATCAATTGAATTAATATTTTGGTAACAATTTAAGTAGCTTTTAGAATAAAAAAATTACCTTTATTTACGTCCTTATGAGAGTTGGCGATGATTAAAAGTAAACTTTTATTATAAATTCTTCACATACAACTTCCACAAGAAATACTCTCAGGTTCACTGAATATTAACAGCAAAGATAATAAATATCCAAATCATTTAAACATTACAGAACCAGATTTCACCTCTAATTTATTGGAATCGTTTGACCACAACGGCATTAAAACTAACCAAAATAATTGAAATACAACTTCCGGACAAAATACAGATATGTTTAATTCCCACTTGAAGGTTTAAACCGTAAACACTACAAAACGATATGGTTACATGACTTAAACACCACGATACGGTAAGATTACATAACTAACGGAACACAAAAACTAAAATCTCCTTCAAATTTCCCTTTCTGAAATTACGCTCCACGGACGTGTTGGTCCGTCTACGCAGAGATCTAAGCGGCCTAACCGCCACGCTCCTAGGGCAAACGCCTGCAGCGGAATAGTAAACGCTCCTCTATGTCAATCAAACTACAACTACCACCTCTGAATATTAAGAAGGAGAAAAACATAACCCATAATATGCGGTTTGAGGAAAGAATTTTATCCAAGTTTTGGAGACTATTTAGTTAATGTTAATTTTAGCCATTCCGAAATAGGTAGGATTTACCTACAATATTTTATTGAAAAATGTAAGCAGGTGGGTGCTTTCATGCCACTTCACCAAAACGTGATGCACTATGTCACAAATTTTGCTGTCAATTTTTTTCATGGAAGAGCTCATCATTTAAAAGACAATCCCTAGAGGATTCTGTAATAATTCGAAACTTACGTAAGTTATGAAATTTTAAAGATAGCGACCGAGCTTATTTTTAGCTTAAATTTATTGTGAATAACCTTTTACTTATCTCTAATGAGCATCTATTGACATACAGCGTTGTCTACTTAGCAAGTCCCGTGTACTTGATGTGTAGAGAAATTCACTTTTGGTACTACGAGTAGATTGTCATGTGAAAATGGGAAGGTAGCTGCGGTTTAACTGGCGACTTCACTTCGTGTGCTGTTTAACCCGAAAATCAGAAATAAACGATGAACGCCACCATCTGGCTAGTTAGAATGACGTATTGCTCCTTGGAATTTGGCTTATTTAACTGCGACTGACATCACGTGAATATACTATTTGGTGGCCGCAAGAATAACATCTCTATCAGCAGCTTATGGCAACTTTTAGAAACACTATTCTGTGGGTGTTCATCTCACGGACTTCACACTGTAACTGTTGCACCTTTTAGCAACACACTTGTGGCATCTTTTAGAAACACTATTCTATGGGTGTTCATCTCAAGGACTTCACACTCTAACTGTTTTCATAGTGAATATATTGTAAATTTTCTCTGCGATGCTTCAGTTTAGCTCTTCTGGTCTATATGTAAAAATGAGGCGAAGATTTCAGTGCATTTTGAAATATCAGTAAGTGATTCTTCAACCTCACTAAAATCTCACCCAATATTTTATCTAGCACCCTTGGTTAAAAAATGATTATGAAGATGGAGAGCATTTTTATCGAACTTTATACAAAATAAATTAACAATATGCACAAAAATTTAAAGAGATTTGATATTCGTAATCAATATCTATCAATTGCCAACAATAGTCTGATCTAGATCTAGAATCTATCATAGATGTTATAGATTTTTAAGGCTGCTGCCATAGTTTATATTTTTGCGAACGATAAATTTGGGATAAAGGAACATAAAAGACATGAATCGTAATATCAGTGGCATATTTGGGCGGGGGGGGGGGCTAACGGACTGGAGCCCTAGAATCGTTTTTAGTAGTCCAGGTCATTCATGTCAAAATTTAAGTATTTTGATTCGGTATTTTTATAGAGTAGCCCCCACCCCAAAAAAATCCTAAATACGCCACTGCGTCATATATATCTTCAAAATAAATGAAAATGGGATTAATAAAAGAGAACTAAATAAATAATTTTTAGAGTACCGACAACAGTGGTTAAAGGTATACGCAAGTATCAGAACTGAAATATTTCAAAAATGGAGGACGCTACAGCAAAACTAATTGCACTTCTGAAGACGGCATTCCAAAATAATATGTACCCACTTTCACATGAAAATTTTTTTCACTGTTGTACAGTGTAATTAGACTATTATACTGGTTTTTTAATTTGTAAATAACTTATATCCCTTGTTAAAGGCTAAAATGTTTTTAAAAAAGTATCTTAGGGTAGTATGTTTAAAAACTTTAAAAAGGTGCCATTGAAGTACTTTAGAGCGACATTTTAGAAAGATACAAAACCATAGAATTAAAATGTCTAACCACGTTCTTTCCATATGATTAACTTTTCACTTGTTTTTTTTAACTGAAAGCTTCACTTCTCAAATACTTAATGTCGCTACACCAAAAACAATTTTATAGTTAACTTTTTACAAAACGTCTTTTCAACAACACTTTGAAAATTCCATTATAACTGACATATTCTTTTACTTGATTTGTTATGACAAGTGAATTCAGATCACGTTAACCTTTAGAAAATGCGAGGACACATTCCAATATATCAAAAATGATCTACATCTTACGGTTGTCTCTAGAGTTGGGTATCCTGAAGCAGCGTGGTCCTGATTCGAATGAGAAAGTCAACATTTCCCGGAAATCCTTAAACTCGCACAAGCTATGTCACAAACATACATATAAAGTTCATAATTAGTGGTCTCATATTGATAGCCGATATAAAGCACATATATCAAGTTGCATGCTTTTTAGAAATTTTTCGTTATTAAGGTTAGCACCAAATAAAACACATGGATAGATTGTTTTTATTGTAGACTTAGAAAATAACATATAGTGACAGAAAAAGGTTATAAGAATAAACCTGATAAATTGCTTTCTATTATAATGAGATGGATGTGCTTTTTATCTTTGTACAAATCTTGACAAAACATTATGTTCATTTGGGAAAGGTTTAAGTCTGTCTCTATTACGTGACAGCTCTAACACAAAAGGAAATATAAAAAGTGCTATAAAGGGGCTTTTATGAAAAAAGGAAGTTTAATAAGTAAAATGGATGGAATAGAAACCCATAGTTTATTTTTACACTAGAAAAGGAAACAGTCGCTATTTATAGTATTACTTACTTATTCAATTATGCAACAATTATGTAGCAAATTCTAATAATTTTAAGAATTAATTTAAATGAAACATGGTAGACAGCATAGAAATGTAGTTTATAGCTACTAACAAGACCTTTTTGGACTAAAAGTCACAAAATTTAAAACAGTGTGCGGAATTCGTTATAAAGGTAGATGTATGCTCATTTCATCTTCATTTGGAATCAGTAGTATGACATACGTGATTCTGAGAAAATTTGCTTATAAACAGTCTTAACCGATATATATATATATATATATATATATATATATATATATAAGCTATAAGCTTGTGCGGGAGGGAGGGGGCGATTATTATTATTACGTAGGTCCTATGTGCGGCTGCAGCCGACTTACAGATAGAACAGCGCAAATCCCACATTTGTGTCACAGCTAAGGAAAACTGCAGAAAACCTTAACCAGATCTACCGGCACCGGGAGTCGACCCCGGGCCGCCTGGGTGAGACCGGCATGCTAGACATTCCACTAGTTACCAAGGCTGTCAAAATATTAAAACAGAGATTAGTTATTAAATTAATCTCTTAGTAATCGATCAAAAATGTCCACGTATGTACTAAAACCGTAGTAATGTTGAGCTATCGCAAGTCTTACAAGTTGATTCATATAGTCCAATTATATATTGGGCTCTATCAGGTTTATCAATTTTAGAAAATTATTCCGAAGTGTAAGAAATATACGACTGGCTGGAAATAGTACCAGTAGACTTAACGAAAAGGTTACGTTAGACGTTAATTTACTTTTAATTATCTTTTTTTTAATAAACCGAATGATCCAAGTAATAATTAGGTTGTGAAATAAATAAAGATTTATAAAAAGTTTTAGGCGATTTATTAAATTATAACGTGACAATTCTTTCGACAGCTATGCTGTCATTATCAAAGGTAATATAAATTTAAACAAACACGTCGCTAAGATAAGGTAAATAAAAAAATAGATCACTAGAAAAAATAATAACACTTTCAGTAACGGAGAATTACTAGGCTCAATCTGTTAATTTATTGAAGGTTTGTGTTTGTATATCTCAATAGCCTCGAAAATAATTTGCGTTTATTTGTGCTTAATTTGCGTTTATTATTACAAAAATGTAGGAATTTGATATTATTTTGCGGACTCAGTGTGTGATTCGGTTCTAAAAGGTGTTAGACGTAATTAGATTTTTTAGGACGTTTATTTCTGTAACATCGCACGTGCTCTTTATATCTTATGTCAAAATTTCTAAGTGTTTGTCCAATATATAGGTACCGAACTACAAAAATAACAATTCGAACTACAAATGCCCGATTTCATGATATCGTGTGTTCTGTCTCTAGCATTAAATAAGAATGAAAAGATATTCGTGTTGGTTTTAAAGGCTATTTTGTAATTGTTAGTTTTTCGTAGTATATGTGCAACTTTTTCTGATATTTTGCCAAAATATGGTATAGATATGTGATTTGTATTTTTTGTATGATTGTCAATATGATATATTCTTTTGATAGCTAACCTGCAAAATAAAATTAAAAACCAAAATATCAAAACCAATCGATATAATAAGATGGTGACCAAGGGGATATGTAGGAATTGCAGTCTCCATGATTTAATTATGATTATATGACTAACTATACCAAGACTTATTAGTCAAAATCCATATTTTCCGAGCCTCAAGAAAAATGTAGCATTTAAATAAATTTATAATAATAATAAATTATAGTAATACCATAATTTAGTATTATTCAAAGCGCTAAAATTGAACAAACTATACTATTCTTAACAATTTTTCAAGAAATTATAAAAACATCCCGAAAAAAACTGTAGTGAAAAGAAAATATAATAATATTAGTAGTTTTATTTTTTGAACGTACATGATAATACATTATACAAAATAACATGAAAATTAGAAAAACGACAGCGATCCGACGGTTTCCCTCATAGAAAAAAACTCTGCTTTACCCCAGCACCGTATTTTAGTGACTGCGTAGTAAATATTCAAGCTCTGAACATAACTTGTTACTATAATTAAGATGGTTATTTTTGTATTAACTTGGCCAATCTACCAGCAATCTACGCTTTACGAGCTACAAGAATATTAAGTTGATACATACATTATTGAACCAAAAAGGAATTAATTTAAATCGAAAATGATTACCTAAATTGAAATGAAATGAGATTAATGAAATAGGTGGTTAACATAATAATATGATTATCGGGTTTATACTATTAGGGAAGCCCCACGTTCGGGCAACAAATTAATATGAATCTAATAATCCGCTGTTTTTGTTGTTTGATGATTATTGAAAATTGATTTAAATTGAAAGTACAAACATAACATATAGCAACAGATTTCGGTAAAAGCTAACAAACTGTTGTGAAGCTTTAACCTTTTCACAAAACTGTCACTCACAGGCAAGTCGCTTTAGTAGGACACTAGATAAATATAGATCTAGGAAACACACAAGTATAGTACACACAAAGAAAATATAAACCCCAGAATTTTCTTTAAATTAAAATAACAAAATATTATTAAACATGAACACAATTACACAATACAATAAATAAATTAAATATTCAAAGAAACTAAAATTTTGATATCATAGAAAAAGAAAAATAAATCCTGAGATAGTGTTTAATGCCTTTCATCGAGGAGTAATATTTCTGGCATCCCCATATTTTTAATTTTAAAATTATTTAAAACTAAATAAATACCTTAAAATATCAATTAAAGTTCAAATCAATTTTGGTGCCAACAGTTGCCAACTGAAATTGTAGCCACACAACAATTCTCTGCTTTCCATGATTTGAAATTAAAATAGTGGAATGACAAACATTTACCTTTCGTATTCATTAAATTCCAAATAAATGGGATTAATAATAATAGAGATAAAATTGAAATCCAGTTGGTTACTTAAAATACTGTAAGTCCGTTTAATAATTGAAAAAATTATTTAATAATTCCTTTCTTGCATCCATATTGTAACAAATGTAGAAAATTTCATTATTCATTAAAAAAATTTCTTATCGTAAATATAAAGAATTATTCCATAAATAATTTTATAGCACTGAATATTAAATCATTCAATGTAACTATTATTAAAAGTAGAAATTAAGTTCAAATATTTATGCTCATTATTTATGACTTTGACATTTTAAAAACAATATAACCTAACATTTTGACGTTCACAAAAATTATCCGAACTCACTATATAACAGTAAATTGCAGTGCAGTGTGTAGGATCTAAAATAACAGAGTTTGTCATCAAATCGGTTGCTCTTTTTATATCTTTTACAAAACAAACGCATGTTTTAGTGAGATTTTTGGTCATAAACAGAAGACAATTTATGACTAAATACTACATAACCACATAATTGTTTATAACTATTAATTATTGCTTAAAAGATTTCCTTTTTAATGATATATTACACTTGTACTATCATACATTAACAAGTTCACTAGAACATGTTAACGAAATCATCTTCCATATGTACCCATCCAATAAAATGTCACAATTTCTTCGATACCACAGCTTACCCATTTCAGCAATAATAGCCACTAATTACACCAATTATATCCTTATAAAATGTTTTCACCAATCAGAATGTAACATTTAAATGGTGGAGTTGTAATGTAGCAATTAAATTTTACTCTTAAAACAAAATATTCACACACTTCCCAGTCCCACACTTGGACCTTAAACCTTCGTTACTCTCAATTATTCTGAATATAACACATAACATGAAATACGCCGCGCGATGGACGTCAGCTGTAACACCACTAAAATTCAAATACTGAGTACTTACTGCAATTGCTTTCTTCACGATAACAACGATACTTACCGTATTTTAATGCACCGGCTGATATCTCTAATTCTGCAGATTCAAATATAGGTGTGGGTGTTAACCTCAACAGCTTCTGATTAATTAATAGAGTCAGGAACAAATAAAGAATAGTGGGCGCCACCAAACTGAATGATGTTCAATAGTTTTTTTTGTTTTATAAAGTGAGAAGTCATCAGTTTGGGAATAACTTCTCATTTAAAATTGACGTTAAATTAATCAAACACATTAGTCATTATTCAAAATCTTAATTGACAAAAACATCAGTAGTTTATTGAACCTAACTATATCAAACGATAAATAAATTTGAAGTCTGTATATTGAATAAAGATAAAATTGGAAATACAGTACATGTTGAAAAGAGAAAACCAAAAAGAAACATGTTGGATACATTTTCTCATTCATAGATACAATAGTAATTCGTCATATTATAACGGGTGATTATAAATCCTCAACATCTCAGCTGCTGTGAAATTTAAAACGTGTGTTTTATTACTGTTTTAGACGTATAATAAATTAATGTAATTTATTTGACGTTCAAAAAACTGTTGTGTTTGAGTAATAATAATAATAATTGCTACAACCCATAACCTAAACCAAGGCCCCAGAAGCTATAAGCTTGTGCGGGAGGGAGGGGGCGATTATTATTATTACGTAGGCCCTAATTGCGGTTGCAGCCGACTTACAGATGGAACAGCGCAAATCCCACTTTTGTGTCACAGCTAAGGAAAACTGCAGAAAGCCTTAACCAGATCTGCCGGCGCTGGGAGTCGATCGCGGGCCGCTTGGGTGAAAGTCCGTCACGCCAGACATTACACTACCAAGGCTGTTATATGTTATATGTTAATAAAACACATACGTTTTAAATTTCACAGAAACTGAGATGCCGAGGATTTATAATCACCAGTTATAATTTCGGGATCCCAAATCAACTACTAATTTAGACATACCTAAACATACTTAAACAGGAACATAATTCTAATACAGTTCTCCATACATAGTACTTCATTTTCATAAATTTCTGGCACAAACAAGAGGCTCAAAACATTACACTGAAACACATTATTGACCATAACACAAAGTTTCACAGAAACGTCAAACTGAAGCAGGAACATTGCGGGAACACTTTAAATTTCGAACTATTACATTTTAACAAAATTCGTTTAACTTTGCAATAATCTCTATTAATAATAACTTCTTTATTATTATTAAAATAATTAGAACGGAATTTAAATTACATGAATGCTGCTTGAAGATGGTTGTCTTAAATTTTTGGTATAACAGATAGCGTACTCCTATTGTTAATTTTCCATTAATAAAATGAGTTAATGTGTTAATGTAAACATTTACTGTTGATTAGCATTAAACTAATTCTTTTAAGCAAATACAACTATCGAACAAGAGGGAATTAACACTGAACTCTAAAGGCAAATCTTCGGCATTAGAAGGTAGCCAAGGGCTACCCTTAGTTTTTGGCTTCGAGAGCTGCTGTCCGACTGAACTTTAGGTTGCAAATCTGTTTTCCTCAACATTTTTAAAGAGGGAAAATTAACTATCCTATCAAAATTGAGACTGACACATCAGGAATTTATTCCAGAATGTTTCATCGAAATATTCACAATGACCACATCTTACATTTATGGCGAGAAACCTGATATTTAAATGTGCTCGCAAACTATTTTTTATGTGTCTGCCTTCTGAATACCTATTCTGTAAAAACGAAAATAGTCTCCTAGAAAAGACATAAATTTGGATTTAATGTATTTATCTAATTATTTCACCTATAAAATAATATTTTAATTTGAGATTTTATTACAAAACAAAATTCATCTACATGAGAACATTTTGAAATGACCTTTGATATTAAGGAAAACACCATTTGATTCGAAATATCGTCAGCAATTTTAACCCTAGTACTAAAATATACTGAAATGTACAGGGCCGTACTAAGATTCTTTACCAATAATGCATTTAAATTTACATTAAAATTAAATCGAGAATTTTAACATGTTACAACATATTATCCGAGACAACAAGTCATACTATCCTACTTCATTGCTCTTTGAACCTGTTTTTCACATTATTTAATTGGTCCTTAGGGCCAGCTGGCTTTGTATCGCCATTTCAATTGCTCCTAAGCAACGCCACCTCATTTGTCAAACTCGGGAATAGTTATTTTCATTACAAGTTACGCTATCACGCGAATTTTTAGGCTCGAGGTTGAGATTTAACGCACGACGTGTTAACGGATTACATAAGCGAAAATGTTTATATATTTACTTATGGTTATGTTGTAACCAGGTTATGGGTTGTAGCAATTATTATTATTATTATTATTTGTTATATACTACTTTTTTGTTTATATATCTGACACAACCAAGACAAAAGATACTGTTACAAGTAATTTTTAACTAGCACTAGTCCAATTACGAAGAATTAAGAAGTGGAGTGTATTATACATATAATGTGGTGCAGTGTAAGAGGCTAAAATGGAACTGGTCGGTCATGTAATAAGGCTAACGGGTAGTAGATGGACGAAGGTTTTAATGTAATGCTTAACGAGGAAGACCAAGAATCAGATGAGCTGGTTGAGTTTGCTCAATGGAGAATGCACACACGCAATAAAGAAGAATGGAAGACACCAGGGGGGGACTTTTCCCTTATATAATATCGCAATAACTTACAGTACCTGAGAGACTGCTTCTACTGGTGGTCTTCCAAACATTGTTTACTTCTCTTGTACTATCATTTCTCACAGTTTATAGATCTCAACTGAGTTCTTCCAAACATAATCTGTTCTTCAAAACTAAATTTTGACCATTCGATCTAACTTTTATTTCATGTTTCTATAGTATGAAAAATCAATAATGAATTGAAAATATGTGGACCGATATTAAAAAAATAGTTGATTTTTTATACTGTCCATGTTTTAATTACTAAATAACTATAACAGGTTCACCCTCATTGCAATCTTACTTATTTAAAGAACTAACAGCAAAAATCAGGGGTTATTAATAAAAGCAACGAATTCAACGTTACCTTTATTGAGGAGCTTCCAATACATCTATTTACGTATTTGTTTGCTTATCTCTTGTTTATTTAACAGAATTTAAAAATGTTTTGCAGACACTTTTTAAGCCTTTTTGCTACCTGGAAGCTGGGTTATTGTAAAATATGCTTTGTAGACCACAACAGCTTTGCGACATTGTGATAAACTGTAGACTATTTTTCTGGAAACATATTCGAGGTCTGGCTATTAAATAACGAGACTGCTTATGAAAAAGAGTTTTATTTTAAAAATTATTCTACAATCGAATGCTCCCCTTTAATGTACTCCCTTCCCCTCGCCACACACCGTCCCATTCGTTTTTTCTATTGGTCAAAGCAATGCTGGAAGTCTTCTTTTGTAAGAGCATTTAGGACCTCCGCCGATTTTCGCTTCACCACTTTGATCGACTCGAACCGGGTTCCTTTTAAGGCAGACTTGATTTTCTGAAACAGGAAAAAATTACAGGGTGCTAAATCAGGCGAGTACGGCGCGGCGCGTGTTCGAGCACTGGAGTGCCTCTAGCGGCTAAATAACGCTTCACAGACAGCGCGTTATGGGCAGGTGCGTTGTCCTGGTACAAGATCCACGACTTGTTTTTCCACAATTCCGGGCGTTTCTTACGAACTCGCTCTCGCAGTGTTGCCAAAACTAGCCAAACTACCAAAATAGTAAGTTTGGTTTACAGTTTGACCCTGTGGCACCCATTCAGTCATCTCGATGCCGTTGATGTCGAAAAAAACGATTAGCATGGCTTTAAATTTGGATTTCTACATCCTTGCTTTTTTCATTCTTGGCGATGCAAGAGTTTTGCAGTGCATGGATTGCCGCTTAGTTAACATCGTATTGGAATATCCATGTTTCATCGCAAGTAATGATGTTTTCCATCAATTCAGGCTCTTCATCTAACCTCTCAAGAAAATCTGAGCAGATCTGTTGACGGACGAGCTTTTGTTCAGGGGTCAAATTTTTTGGGACCAACTTCGCACAAACCTTCTTCATGTTCAGCTCGTCATGTAAAATTTTTCTGACAGTTTCTTTATCGGCGTTTACAGTCTCAGCAATCATCCGAATGCTCATACGACGATCTCCGCGCACAATTTCATTGATTTTGGTCACTGTTTGCGGAGTTGAAGCAAACAAAGGTCGACCTGGAAGTTTGTCATCTTCGGTGCTCTCTCGGCCTTCAGAAAACCGTTTATACCATTCGAAAACACGCGCACGAGATAGAGAATTCTCACCATAGGCCTCTTTCAACAACTTATAGCACTCAGTCGTTTTTTTTTAATTTAACGACAAATTTCACATTGATCGGTTGCTCGTGTTTTTCGTCACACATTTTTATCGGCACGAGAAAAAAACACGTTCGTTTCTAACCTCTATAGAAAAAATACTACTACAGCGACAAAAACGTGTTTTCGTACTCCCCTCTAGGACGTCTTCTGTGCTCGCAGTCTCGTTATTTAATAGCCAGACCTCGTATTTTCGATCAACTTCTGTTTATAATTTAAGTAAGCTCACTATCTAGAATCAAAACCAGAAAAAAACAAGCACAGTCTAAAACACTAAATACTATTAAGGCAGACTCGTGACACTGATTTCTCAGCCATTAGTAAATAACTAGATAAACGAAGTACATAATTATTAGGCTCAAAATTTCAATTTCACAAAAAAAAACTAGATTTGGTGTGAAGCTCAGAATCTTTTGATTATGTTGTTGTAAAAAGAAGATAGTAGATAATAGTTTCTTATAAAATTCATATCTTTCTTTTACGAACGCTTCTTTCAATCTAAGATTGAAAGAAGCCTTTGCAAATACAGTAGTAGGTTTTTCGTATATATGGAAACAAAAAGAGATGGAACATATGATTTAGTTTTGTTTTGATTCTTTCAGATATAATGGGTGTTATGGGTTAGTTTTAATTAGAGTTGTTCAAGTTAGTAAATGTCTAATTAGAAACCAATACACTGCTGCAACAAACTGAAAATCTATCTAATTATCTGAATTCTCAACAAATTTTGAAATTAAGAGCATGTCTTTATTTTGTACATCTGTACTTCAGTACATCTGAAAAAGTTCTTACAAAAATTTATAAAATACAATTCTATTAAACAAAAAAAACAATAAAGATTTCTAGGCGAAGTCTGCAGCAGTTTTAAAATTGTTTCATTTAAAGCACAGTTTGAAGCTGTTTTTCATTATGGGCAACACATACGTAAGATTTCCACAAGAATACCAATTGCTGTATTCATCACAATTTCGTGTTCCTTAGCTTCCTAAATTCCCAATACTTTGTAACGGTAAAGGCGCATTATTTTGTAAGAGAAATTGTCTTGATGGCTATTGGTCCTGCTTTCGTTTCTAGAATATAAACTAAGAAAACCTTCATTTTGTTAAATTTGTTTAACAATTGTTAATTGTTATTTTATTTTTAATTCTATGTTATTTTATTATTATTCTATTTTATTTTATGTTTAATTCTAAAGTTTCTAACTTAATATTAATTTATTTGTCACAAAGCAGTATCAACATCTCGAATTTAATACGCTTCTAAACTTAATCAAGAAGCCTCGCTTAGATCACTTAATAGAAAAGTTTTTTGTGTAAAACTTTCATCGTATCGAAAACACAGATCAGAGTATAGAATCAAAAGCGTAGGCTAATAATAAATATTATCATCTTCAAAGAGTTGGAGCGCGGGTTTATTAAAATTTATTAGTTTATTTTAGCGATCACTGGCATTCATATCTTTCTTAGGCGATAATGCTGCAATAGCGTGCAAGTTTCCAAACAGTGATTTTCAGGGAGAATTATTTCCCTCTCATGCTTTGTCTGTCTACCAAGTCTTTTAATATATATATATATATCTACGCATTTTTATTAAAATGCCTGCTCGTGCGCTGATAGTTCTACATTTTTATTTGCCATTATGAAATAAAACATGCCTTTGTCCTGTTTTTGTAACACTTGTCAGATATTAGTTCTTGTATAGCTGTTCATATTCTTATTTAGATATTACATATGAATATACTACGAGATCAGGATTAGTCACTAGCTACTGGATAAAAAGAAAAAATAAAACTACATTTTGTAGAAATTCAAATCTCTTCGTGCGAACTTTTACTTTGAAATAAGCATAAATGAGTGCGAGTGGGGAAAGCTGCAAAATTACATGTAGTTATTAAATAAAGACAAAAAGACTTTACATTTAAGATTTCAGTTTTTTAGTTAATAAGTTTTCCAGAAATATTTGTGCGCTTATAGTTATCTAACACGTGCTAAAGTAATAACTTACAAGAGGGAAAAAGATATCTGAAACGTTACAAGAGTACAAACACTGGTAGACAGTATTCTAATATACATTGTTAGTAAAATTGGCTTTGGTTGTGAATTTTCATGTGCGAACCAAGGAAAACAATGATTAACAATTCATCTGGGAAAGATTGATATACTTGCAAGCTTTACATCTCAGAATGACACATGTTAATTAGTTTTAAAATTTCTTACCTAGTAAAAAGGTTAGTATGACAGGTATACCATTTTATACGATTTTATTTTCCTTTTATGGGTCAATCTCTCCATCTCTTTATAACTGTATCTGACAGTTGTTTGTCATAAATACGACTGTAGAAACAATATTATATTCATGCCAATTATTCACTCGATAAATTTAGAAGCAGACAGAAAGATCAGGCCCAATAGTATATTATTCAACGAGCATATAATGATGGCTATTACTCACAAGCATGAAGTTTACGAAACTCGCCTAGACGGCTAGTGTCGTAAATCATCCGAGTGAAAAATAGTCATTATATGCTAGTAGAATACTATAGTTTGTCCACTACAATTAAATACTAATGTTCAAAAACCTAAAAATACTTTTAGAAGTCGAACTAACTTATAGCCTATCATCTGTATTATAATATATGCCGTATTTGAACGCTTGATGTTATTATACAATTTTTGATGAACGTTCGGGTGTTCCGACCCGTCTTATATCTAAGACACGAATTGAGATATGCTCAATTAGCGCGCATTACTACACGTCCACTGCTAGCAGTAACTCACTGGTTAGAGCGAGGTTACTATCCATCCACTACTAACTCTCCAAGCTAGTACCGGAGCGATAAACGTGCTCACCCGTAGGCACCCTCTCCTAGGAGATGGTACCTCGTCCAGCATCGGACTTTTTCCCAGCTTATAAAGTTAGGGACCATTACCCGATCGAATCCAACCTCAATTGTGACAGGACTTGGTTTTTAAACGGTTTTGCTATCCCGATCTCCCGGTTATAGACCTGGTGTGCCCTCGACAGTTGCAGGTTGCTCCACGACTGCCTAGCAATGATTAATTATTAGTCACCGCTGTCGGCCAATCATGTACTAAAAGTAGGTAGTGGTAGCTAATCTGCGACTAACTACTAGTGATTAACCCTCGGACCTCGGAAACCGGGTCTAAAGTGACCCGTACTTTTATTTTTTTAAATAATTCCACTGTTTTTCAAAATACCGTTTTAGGCGTTTGTGTATTCTTCAAAGCTGTTATGAAGATGGTTTAGAATAAATTTCGTGAAAAAATCTCTTGGTATACCCTGGAAAACCCGCTCGGGTGACTTGACACCATGTTTCCCGAATGCAGGAACAAATTAGTAATTTATTTATTTATTTAAAAAACACCCAAACAGGCAGTGACGCCTAATAACAAGGGAGAAATAAAAAATAGACAATATTAAATCAAACATTACTTAACATTATTAACAATATAGAGGCAATTAACTCTAAAGACATACTCTATAATAATTGGTTATTTACATGCATGTCCATTGCATTCAATATTTTATATTTACAAAGCAAATTAAATACCCCAGAACATCAAGAGCTCCGATTACACAAGGGAAAATTATAATTGTTAACGGTAGCTTAAGGAAAGGCACTATTTGTATAAAACTTATGAACATTAATCTGAAGTTTATTGAACGTTACATTAAATAAATCGACATTTAAGTGCAGCTGTACATAATTAAGCAACTGCAGCATTTTTACTAGAGGTATATTGTTATTTGATCGAAATGGAATAAAAAATAAATTTAGATTTCTGGTAAATCTACTTGGTACTAATAATAATAATATTAGATAATAATAGATTAGATATGGGTGAATAATATTAGAATTAAACCATTTAGGGTATTTTGGAGTACTTTTTTGATATTTAGGAATACAAGCTTCAAAAACTTTCTTAATTTTAATATAAAATATACATTCTGGTAATATGTATTCAGTACTCTCATTAAGGTGAAAAGTAACTACAAAATAAATGTAAATTTTAATCCAAAGTAACACATATATTATGTAATTGTAAATAACAATATAAATGTATACCTAATTTATTTTAATTTAATAATAATAGTTTAAAAAGGATACTTTAATAGCAGTAACAGGTACGTCAATATGTTCATTTATAACATAATCATAATCATTAATTAATAACTTAACTCAAACTATGTTAATCGTATTAATTCAACTAATTTAATAAATTTAAGGTATTTTAAGATAATAACAACTGTAAGATAACGTAAACAATTCTATCAATATAAATGCACTAAAATAAATACAAATGTGATTATTCACGTAAATAATAAACTGTATGTATAGATAAATAAAATAAAATAAAATATCAAGGTTTTCCTAACAGGTTACCTTTTTACTGTTAATAAAGAAATATTAGCCTGCTATGAGTTATTTTTTTTAATTTTTTTTTTAAATTTAATTATTTACTATAAAGAAATAAAGATCAGCAAAAACGAAAACAAAAGAAGTAGTCCTTGTAGTTAATACTGACTAAATGCACTAGTACTACCTCCAATTTATCTTATTGGTAATTTAATTTACAAGTGGAAGTGTCCATGTCCTCAACATCCCTTATAGTTATTATGCGATTATCTAGTTTTGCTTTGACAACACCATTTCTCGTCCATGTCGCCCTTTCTCCGTACTTCGTTTTAGCCAACTGTAGTAATTGAAGATTAAATCTTGTTAGATCTTCATGGATACGTATACCTGTTTTAGCAAATTTTTTTCCTATTGTTCATGATGGATTGCTTCATTGATGGTGTGTGAAACTTAATTATAATTGGCCTATCATTATTTTTTTTCAAACGCCCGACTCTATGGGCAGCATAAATACATGTTTCGGGCATTTTCGATCATAACTTATTTGTGCACAAATCCAAAACTACGGCTTCCACGTTTTCATTATCTTTTTCAGAGATACCAAAAACGCGTATTGAAGTCCTCCTACCATATTGTTCTAGTTCATTTAAATCTTTTTTAAAGGTCTTGTCGATTTTATTTAATTTTGTTTCCAGAATTATAACCCTATTTTCCGCTTCTCGAACCTAAACCTTACATTAAAGTAATTCAGTATTATAATCGCTAAAGATTTTGTCAATTACCTCTTTAATTTTGTTGTTAATGGCATCAGTAAGTTGTTCAAAAATAATGGTTTTAAATTCCTCGCTATTTAACACCATTTTTATATATTCAGTCTACGGCGTGTCCACAATCTTATCGGGAATTTCCACCTTTTCTTCTGTTGATGGCTCTTTATTGCTTCGTAAATTTGGCATTATTACGTGCAATAAAATAATAACTCTGAAATTAAATGCACTCACTATTTATACTTAGCACAAATTACTATTATTTACAACTTATGAATTTTTTAATCAATTATTCATATAGGATATATATGATATTTCAGGAGGAGTACATAAATACGTCTTTACTCACAAGCAGACATGCCTATTATATGAATAATAATAAGCCTGTGTAATAAGCCTGATAGCTGTGTTAAACTTTTTGACGGACACACAAATAGGTTACTGTAAATAAAGTATGTAAATCGTGAAAAAAGTAATTTTTTACCCTATTTTTCAACAAGAATTTTTACTGAATAAACACATTACTTCTGGATGTCGAACAGCAAAATTTTAGCCGGATCACCAGACCCAGATGATCAGAAGACTCATTTCCGACGTCCGCGTAGCCGAAATTATTTCCGTGGTCCGAAAGTTAATCATTATTCACCGCTGGTAGTGCATAATGTACATAATTATAATGGAACATAGTCAACTATAATGAGTATAGTATAGCATAGTCGTGGACAATTTGAAGCCTTACTTTAACTTTTTATTATAGTATATACTTTGTATTGGCAGCGCTTACTAAATAAAACCATAGAATAACATTTTCATAAAAATGTCTCATAAAATTTACATGTGGAAAACAGTTTTTAAAAATGGCTTGACAATGATGTCACAATTGTGGGCTGATGAATATCGTGGGTATAGACGAGGTGGCCGCCTGCAGCTTAATTTCGTACCTTTTCATTAAGACAACTGTTCAACACCGGAGCATTATTGAAATCACAGAAACCTTACCGAACCTTACCAAGCAAATTCGCCAATTCAGACCGTTTCACTCGACAAGAAACAGCAACACAAGGAAATTGGAAATTCACCATGTGACGAACATGTACCCCCAGCCCAGCCTTCACACTGACCTCACAACTCCAGTATGAGTTAAACAGAAAACCAGTCCTACAACTGCACTGTTGATTAAACGGAAATGCTAGATGTGGCTGCATTGTTTTTTGATGTGGAGTACAAGGTTGCAGCTGCATCTAGCATTTACTTTTAATCAATCTTCTGTTCAATCTAATCTTTAATCTTCTGTTTAACTGGTACTATAGTTATGTGATTAGTATTTGGACTGGGCAGAGGATTCTTGTTCCTCACTTTGTGAGGAATTTCCTTGTGCTGCTGCTTCTTGTTTCTGGCTTTGTGAATTTTCCTGGTCTTGTTTCAGAATTGGTGAATTTCCTTGGTCAAGTTTCGAAGAATCGGGCTTATGCGCTAGTCTATTCTAAACTTCCTAAAAGCTTTAAAATAGAATTGGTAATTTAGGCCTTCACCAACTTATGTAATCGGTGAGGAAATGCGGTTTAAACAGATGCCCGTCGTAAACGGTTCTGTGCCTCCTGCGCTTTCTCCTGTGCGCGTGCCTCCGCTGGCATTCGGTGGCCCCACAATTAACGCCTACAGGTGTTATGGAAGTAGTAAAACTACTTCAGCTATTAGTAAAACTAAAGTGGAACTTTTCAATCATTTCTTCAAAACAACACTAAGTAAGATAAAGAAAAATTAGAAAGGACTAAAGCAAAAAGGTCAAAAGCTTCTTCCCTCTGAAAAGCCTGTGTCCGTCCACTGTATCACTAAAACAAAGCAAATAAAGTTAGGATACAAACCTGGTTCGTTCACGGTGACTTATATTGATTGATTTGCTTCTGCTCATTAAATAATCTATTTTCAAATTTTCCTGGCTAGAAATTAACTTAACTACTTTTAACTATTGAAACAATCCGTTAATGACCAGAGAAAGACTTAGGCAAACTGCGCTTAAAAAACTTAAAAAACACCTTTAAATTTTTAAGTTTACTAGTTTTTCTTTAAGATAAAATACATCTTTAAACTAAAAAGTTAATTTTAATAAAAATACATAAGTTGTAAAATTCTTGGGTGTAAAGTTCCAAAAATATATTACTAAATATAAAGGCTTTCAAACACAATTACCACTAGACAATATTGTTTCGTCTTTGCCTAAATTCGTCAGTAGGGAATTATTATCTTCCCTATTGACGAGTTTAGGAGTGCATCTCGTGTCAATCGACTATATATTCGTTTGTGGAATTAACAATGATAGCGATAAGTGGCTATGATATCATTTATATTTGTCGTTTATTATCAAACACAAATACCTTTAGACAATATTATTTCGTCTTCATCTACACTCGTCAGTAGGAGAAGCCATACTTATACGACAAATATAGATGGTACCACAGCCACTTGTCGCTATGAATGTTAATTCGACGAATTCTAACGAATGTATAGTGGATAGACATGAGATGCACGCATTCAAAAAGGCCTTCCCTACTGACGAGTCTAGGTGAATACACCTTATGTATCTTTACGGTTCAATTTAAAAGGTTCATGGACAAAATCGTATGTAGTTAATTATAATGTGGGTGCCCGTAATATCTAAGTAAGCTGTTTTCATAGCAAAAGAAAGTTTTTATGACAGGTTTTTTACTCGTTAGAATGCACATTTTAACTTAAACGTTTCACCGCGCAGTGGCGCTTGCTGTAACGCCGTTATAAAGACCACTATCGTGCTTTCTGTTAGTCAATTGAAAAAGTAGGATACATACCTTGAACAAGCTCGTTATATTATATATGGATGGATATATGGAAAATTCCTAATGGTTTCCCAATGCCAACTAATGGTTATAATAGTGACATAAAAAGATTTTTTAACATTACTTCTGACACTTTCTTAATCGGATATTTTGGCATTTTATGTTACCAATTGCACATGTACGCCAACTTATTTCAAATGTTCCATTTGTTGCCGATTACATAGCATATCTGTAGATACTAAACCCTAGCTTGATTCATTGCAAAAGTCTAGAAAATAGACTTTTCCTCCTTACGTAAGTCAAATTTATTATTTTGACAAGACAACTGCAACCAAAAGTGAAACACGCAAAGTTCCCGTTGCCAGGTACGAAAGTAGTACTTACGTGGTCAGTACAAAAAAAGTGAATTATGTAATTTTTATGCGGAGAAATCTGTTTGAAAATTTTGACGGGTCGGTAGGTGATTTCCAAGATTCTCACAACTAGCCAACGAATCTTCCCACTGTTCTTGTATAACGTTAACTAAGAGTAGGAACAAGAGTGTCATCCATACTAATTTGTTGCATCATTTTTTCAAAAACAACGTAATTCTTTATTCAGATACGATCAGTAATTAAATCTGTAAATATCAGATTTTTTGACTGTTCTGTATTAGTTATTTAAAAATCAACATGACAGTTTGCAATGAAATTAGTTATAAAAATCTTTCTCGGTAGATGGTTATGTCTTTAAATCTATTCCTTAAAAGCTCATCAACGACTAGTTCAACTAAAAATGTGAAAAAATTTTGGGCCAAGAACATTTTGACAATTAAGTTCCACGTCTAAACACTAATAATATCTAGTTACTACATCTAATTAGCCATGCCAAATGATCTGCCAGCGTGACCAGCCTGAGTAGATGTAGTGACTAATAAAATCTAGCATGTAAAGCTGAAAAATGATTTTTGATCTCTGTTCAGAAAATGAGTTCTATCCGTACATTTTTAATCACGAAAGGAGGGGACTTTGCTAAGAGCGTTTGGTAACGTGACATTTTACTGGACGCAGTCTACCAAATAACAATAGCACTTTTTGTAGAAGAACCAGTATATATTTAAAAATTAACTAATAAAATAAAGAATAAATAATTTAAAATATCGATTGAATAATAGTTACATCTTACCCTCTTAATGGGAACGATGACAGCTACTCTAAACGGTAAAATTCCATTCAATGGTAGGTACAATAGAACCTACACTAGTGGGGCAATTGACTTAATAATCGATACCCATTGGACTACTATTGAAGATGACGTATATACAAAAAAATGATAAATCCACCTAACTTCTGCCGGATAGATGTGTTCGTTGCGTGCAGTAAAGAACGAATGAAAGGTATTTTTGTTTCTGCTAGTCAGAAGACGGGAAAATGGAAGAACAAAATTTACAATATTTTGAATTTACAATAGAGTGCGGAGTATGTCAATAGAGCATAATAATTCCGAATATTTTTATTCCCTAAAGCGAATCCGTAAACAAATGGAAATAAAAATGTAACAAAGGGTGTTCGAAATTTCACACTTTCTTATACTGGAACATAGAAAGCAGCGCGTCGTAAAATATTAAAGAAGATATTAGGGAAAATAAAATATTAAAAAGGAAACTTTTAATTAAAGCTCTGTTGATGATTCTGAGAACTCTTTTGAACTTTGTACTTTAGTGAAGGTACGACTTCCTAGAATCTCTAGCTTTGACTGTTTCTGTAGCGTATTGATTGTGTTTGTCATTTGTTATGGGCAACCATTGTAAGTGAAACAGAATTGATTATTGTATAACGTACCTTGACTATGTAATTAAGGATCAATTTTATAATCAATTGTAAAGTAACTTGGAAAATTACATAATTAAATAAAAATAACGTGATTACAAATATAAATGTGGTTTCTGTAGTTAGTTACCTTCTAATCTAACTTTAAAGGTTTTTTAAAATAGAGTATTATTATAATTCATTCTAATAGTAACTACTGTAAATGAATTAAAAAAATAATAATATGATAAGAATGTGCTTTATAGTGCTTGACCAATAGTCCAATAAAGAGAAATCTATTCATGAAGGAGCCAGCTAATTTATTATGTAATAAGACTGAATAAAAAGTAGCAATAATTCGTCCAGATCATATATTAACTAAACAAAAACAAGTTCAAATTTCGGAAAAAATTGTATAGAGCTGAAAATTGGTAGAAACCTTAAATACATCATTATAAATGAAATGTCAAAAGTCCGCATCGATCCTAGTTCGGCTAAAAATTTTATTAAAGGTCAAAGGTCAAAGGAATCGTTTTTTCGCAACTATCTCTTAAACGGTATGTGTTATCGTAAAAATATGTCATACAAAGTTTGTAGACTATGCGATTATCTACAAAAAAGGTCTGTGTACTTAATTTCCTAAGAATTCTCATTTAGGAGATATCGCGATTTCAAAAATTGGAACCTTCGAGGTAGAGTACTTTTAGCGCATTTTTTACGTCGTTTCCCCTGTAGGTATAATCCACAATCTATTTTGATCAAACAAGTTTGATCTACAGTTTTCTATTAACTTCATATCCTAAATGTCAAACATATCTTATTTTTACATGCAATAACTGGCTGCTATACTACGTCAGCATTTTTCAAAAGAGGTAAAACAAAAGTAAATAAATTATTTGAAAGACGTCATGATTGAGTTGATTGCGCTGAAGTATTTTCAAAGATCGACTCTTCTCCAGACATCATCCTTACAAACGGAATTAGTTTTCTTCTTACTATGCATGGAGCTCCAAAAAATTGATTGTATAGATAAGTGTAGATATTTAAGTTTTGTAAAAAATACACATTATCCTGTCTTCCTCCAACATTATGCTGCTGCTTCTCAACATTTATATTTTGTCTACTACCAAGTCCAAGTATGGTTAGGTAACGAACTCTACCCTGACGACTGGGGATGGGTATTAAACTGTTTGGAGCCAATTCAAATTCTACTCCCGCTTGCTTCAGAAAAACTGCTGAACACTATTTTTTTGTAATTGCAAGACGGGTTGTAATTATAATTGAGGCTGTAAAAAAGCCGGATTATTTTGTTCACCAGTATAGTAATTGCCAAGGTCACTCTTGCTTCAATGTTGAAGCAAATACAACAAATGATGATGCTTATGATATCAATGAAGAGATATCTGATTCTTCTTTTTTTTAGCGCAATCAATAAAAATCCAACAACAAGAGGAAGAAGAAAGCGATGGAGAATATGTGACCATTGAAGAAGAATTTGAAGATTATTAATCAATTTTTAAAAAAGCTATAGAAAACTGTATGATCAAACTTGTTTCATCAAGATAGATCGTGGATTATACCTACAGGGGAAACCCCGTAAAAAAAATCCGCCAAGTACTCTACCTCGAAGGTAGTGTGGAAAAGAGTGCATATTATGCGGAATATGACGTTTCCAATTTTTGAAGTCGCGATATCTTCTGAATGATGATTCCTAGGAAATTAAGTATACAGACCTTTTTTGTAGATAATCGTATAATCTACAAATTTTGTATGAACTATTTTTACAATAATACTTACCGTTTAAGAGATATTTGCGAAAAACAGATTTCTTTGACCTTTGATTACGAATAAAATTTTTAGCCGAAGTAGGATCGATGGGGACTTTTGACATTTCATTCATAATGGTGTATTTAAATTTTCAACTCTATGCGAATTATTCCGAAGTTGAATGTCTATTTTAACTAGACTAATAGATATGCAAATTTGAAATTTAACAATATGAAATTTAAAACCACCTCTCATTTTTGTCAACATGTCACGAAATACGCAGACATCTTTGTGTAAAACAAT
This sequence comes from Agrypnus murinus, assembly GCA_929113105.1. Taxonomy (NCBI): domain Eukaryota; kingdom Metazoa; phylum Arthropoda; class Insecta; order Coleoptera; family Elateridae; genus Agrypnus; species Agrypnus murinus. Next base: position 187,095,524 of record OV816024.1, read on the forward strand.
TTCGTAGGGATAACTAAAACCGTTATACAGTATTAGACATCCTTTTGTGCTGCAAAGAAATATTGTAGATTTGTGTCTGCTAATGGTATAATCAACGACGAAAAGTCGGTAGAATTTATTTTCATAGAGTACAGTGTAATATGCTCTTAATAAACATTACATAAATTTCACACTATTCACAAAACCGCGTAAGGTGAAAAGGGAAAATTAGGATATAAACATTTACTCCATCACATTCCCCGTTCTTTCAAAATGGTAACTTTGCATTCAAGAAGAGTATTTCAAGCTAAACTGCTTTAGCTCACTATGTTGAAATTGTTCCTTAAATACCTAGATGTATTTATTTTAGACAACAATAGGAATAATATAATAATCATAGTCTTTTGAAGAAATACGTTACATCTCCTTTACTTCAAATAAATTTAATACATTAAATACACTCAATGAAATCAATGCATCCGATTTCTTTATGTCGCATGCGTTGGTTGAACATCGCATATTGCGAATATTAAGAGCTTTCACTTAAAATGTAAAAAGAAAACCAAAGTAACTTACTAAAAGCCGGTTTAGTATATTTCTAAGAGATTTCAACACAAATGTAAACCTTTTTTATATGCAGAGAATACGGTATCGTTTTCTGACTCCATTTTGAAGATGTAATGTTATGTAAACTTCTGAAATTTCTGAAGCGAGTAACGGGAGATGTTGAATTATTCCACTGATGAAGCGTGTCGTTTGATAAACTGGTTGACACGGGCGGAAAATTTTTCTAGTCCTTTCAACTTTTTATATGCTGCTTAAACTGTTAAAAGGAAACCAGAGCGCTTTGTGTGGTTTTCATAGAGTAACCGTAAAATGATTAACGGGAGCTTTATACTAATTATTTAAAGCTTCTTATAGTAGACGTTTCAGACAACTTCTCTTGACTAGGGTGTTTACATGAGGTCATATTGTTTTGGCAGGTTATTTAAAACTTAAGTAAGTTTGATATAACCAGTAATGATGAAAAAATGAAAACAATTACGTAAATATTACTGTGAATTTTCCATGCATGTTATACAGCCCAAAATTGGTTTGCTGGATACGCTGAGATTGTACAAAAACAAATCTAAATCTACGTAAGAAATACCCCACCATTAGGTTGTTATTTATTAGACTAGACTTTTTACATTTTTTATCTAAAAGGTCATTCAGAACAACATATGGAAAGTTTTTAGAGTTCTCAGTAAAAACTAAATTGCCTGTACGTTTTTAAGTATCTATTAAAGTACCAACATTCATCTTCTTTATCTTGTTTAATTTAATTAATGGTTTTAGATGACCCTTCAAAGTGAAATAGAAAGAAAAAGATTGATACATTCTAAAATTTTACAAAAGCTTTTTTAAAGTAACTTCTTATTGCGAACTATCTTCTGAAACTGAATATATGCACGTAGATTTAATTTTAACAAAGTTTAAATTTAATGATAATTAAATTTTACAAAGTAGTTTAAATTTATTAATAATTAAATTACAATTTACGTTACTAACTAAATGCTTGTCGTGTATATTGCGGTGTATTAAAGCTTAAATAAATAATATGCAAAACGTTCAAAATAAACATAAATTATATGCAGTGAATTAAAATAAAAATACACCCCAAATATTTTTCTTTTTTTCAATCGGCCAACTCAGGGTTTAGTCGATAAAGTATAAATTGTTTGAATTATTAGACTATTATTAACTCTTACACCTGAAAGAAGAGAAAAACTTATACTGCAGACACTTGGGCTCCTGCAAACTGGACAACCACTGCTAAACTCTAAATGCAAAAGGAAAGAGAATTGGATGCTTGTATGTGCATCAATTAAACACATGAATAATTTAAAACACACAAACTTTATTTAATTAAAAAAAATAAATAGAAATTTAAATTGAAAGAAATAAAAAGAAAAATTGTTCAAATTAGTACAATAAGACAATTAGGAAATTAATTCCCAAGCTTGCTCAAATATAATTAAAAGTAGTAATAGCCTGACATAGGGCTATTACAGTCATTCACTTGAACAAAATAACACAAATCAAAAATATTCACAAATGTTAAAATAATAATAATAATAATTACTACAACCCATAACCTAAACCAAGGCCCCAGAAGCTATTTATTTTTTTAATGTTTATCTTTATGAAAAATAAATTTAAATAAAAAGAAATTAAATTGTTTTATTTTTGAGAAAAATAAATTCTTCTAAGAACCTTTAAGGTTAAACAAAATAATTTTGAAAATATTCATTATAAACTTTATAAATTTTAATATTGTCAAACAAATTTAAAAGAACCTTTTATTTCGACCAACCTGGTATGTATAAAGAATATAGAATTTCCTATAAATAATATCCTCTATTGATATCACTGCAATAATATTTGTCAGCTGATTTCTTGTTTTAAAACGTTAATACGTAAATCGATAATGGAAATAAATTCTCCCAGAATTTATTTAAACTTCTCGTTCAATTTCAAAATAGTTGTGGAACAACAATAAAATCTTCTTTAAACTCTAAAAATGTTCAGGTAAACACTTCAACTTAAATTCAATCTTTGTTTATACTAGAAGTTGACATAAATCAAGGTCAACATATGGTTATTATTATTCTTAACCTCACTTAAATTTACAGATTTTCTATCCGGAGTCAAGCATAGATTCGCCCAAAGCTTTTTGTCGACTGAATTTGTTAAATTTGGCTCCAACTTATATAGGTTTTGTCGAAACAACTCCCGACACTGACACTTTTTCGAAAAAAACGAAACACGGAAAATGTTGATGACGTCATCATTTCTCACAGCTATTTATTTTTCTCACGAATCTTAATTCTATAAACACAGGATTATAGCTGATGAAGCAAGGATTAAAACAATGTAATACACTAATGTCCTAAAATGCATCGTAACGAAGATATGAGGCAAAAACGATTGACAATGAACAAATCTCATTATAGCTTAATTGCATACAAAATTAAATAAATCCAAGTTTATCCTTTACAATAGATGCATAATTACACAATACAACTAATACATATTAAATTTCCACAGAAACATCTTTACAATTTAAGAGAAACATGAATTACAGTCCGTTACAACATCGTATACAACCAAATGATGCATTTACAAGTTCCAACATTAATATTAATTCAAATGAAGTCAATTTATGATCAAAATGTCCAGCATACATTCCTCCAAGTGTTTACATTAAAACAATGGTGAGAAAAATAGTATAAGAGTCAACAATCGTCAAACTGAAACATAACAAGATCGAAACCTTCAGTAATGAAAATGCTCAGGATTATTATATAAGAGTTTAAAAACTTATTGTGCTATCAGTCATTACAAGATTGACCTAATTTATCTGTTTTCAGTTAACTGACAGCGCGAAACTAAGTTGGTCTTTTGGAAAATAGAAAAATTCATCCTACGTTAAAGATCGTAGACTCTAAATTTAAACAAGAAGATTACATTTTCTCTACAAATGAAAAACCCATCCAATATGCAACTTGGGTTGTATAAACATGTATTATCATAAAACAATCTAAATGATTGATATCCTTTTTTTAAAATGAAACCTTTATTATGCATATGAATTGAGGTTATGTTTGCATGAAATTTTATTTTTGATTTCTATTTTAAATATTGATGAGCCTAACTGCGACCCAATATGTAGCCTTTAGATTAATTATGCCTATCTCCGAGCACATACATTTTTTATTTTGAATTTGATGTGTGAAATATTTGTCTTTACATTTACGATCTATCGTTAAATAAAATTTACAATGAGGTGGACTTATTACACCTCAATAAGTTTTTGTATTTTTGGAAAGAAAACAAACATTGTGAATATTTCTAAGAAATACTTATTATGGTGCAGTGGGGCAGTAGGTCAATAGTGGTACGGTCGCGTTCACGGCTTGTAGACGATAAAGACGAAAAACGCTCGAAAATCTGTGTAACGATATAATTTACCGAAAACAAACGTCCCATGCGTGGGCGTCTATTATAGCGAAGCTTTTTACTCTCTCAAAATACTAATCAAAATATTCCACATTTCCGTACTTACTTTATTTAATGCTTTAGTAATTTAATAATTAAAAATTGATGCCATAACCTTGCTCAATTCCAAACTATACTTACGTACTTATGCTCCGACTAAGATCTCTTTTCGACGAATTATACCTCAGGGTAGGTACTGGTTTCTTAAGCTCATAAATTGTAAATGAAAAAAATACATTGTCTCCTAGAACCTTAGGGTAGAAAGGTTTTCGATTATATATACAGTGTGGAAAATAAGTAAGGAATAAATTCCATAACTCCGTTACTATTTGAGCTAGAGATATAGTCTAAAAAACATATGATAATGTTAATTATAGCGCATACGAAGAACGTATACTAAATTTGTGTCATCCATTTTTTTGACAGTTATGACGTCATTAACATTTTTTTTAAATAGCAACCCATATTTTTTATTTTACATTCGTATAGTTTTTTATTCTGATTTCAACGATATAACATACTCCATAGGTTACATAAGAAAAAAATTAAGAAAAACGGCTCTAAGATTATTAAAATATTTTTTTTATGAAAAAGAAAAAAGTTTTATTACAAAAAAAAGCAATTAGTTTAACATTGATAATTAAAAATATTACACAAAATGTTCAAACTGATGACCCTGCACCATCTGACAATATCCAAGACGATCATAAAAAGCAGCCAATACGTTTTGAATAGTTTGGGGAGTTATTAAGCCGCACTCGTGTCTAATTCTTGCCTTAAGATCGTCTAAATTATTGGGTCGATTTTGATACACCCTGCTTTTTAAGTGTCCCCAGAGAAAAAAATCTAATGGTGTTAGATCTGGGGACCTAGCTGGGCACTCCATTGCCCCTCTTCTTCCTAGCCATCTTCCTGGGAACACTTCGTCCAAATAACGTCGCACATTAAGGGCGTAGTGTGGGGGAGCACCATCTTGTTGGAACCAGATATTATTATTTGGAATGTCAAGATCGTTTTCATTAGGAAATAATACCGCTAACGCAGGTACTAATTCAAACTGTAAAAATTCCAAGTATCTTTCTCCAGTTAAATTATCGTCGAAAAAGAATGGTCCCAAAATTCCGTTTCCTACAATTCCGGCCCATACATTTACTTTTTCCGGATATTGGGTATGTGCTTCTTGCATCCAGTGAGGATTCACTCTACTCCAGTATCGGCAATTCTGCCTGTTGACATGTCCACGTAAGGAAAAAGTTGCTTCATCAGAAAATATTAGACGTTGCACGAACAGTGGATCGGCATTGCAAATGTCCATCATTTGTTCGCCAAATTCTTGCCTAAGATCAAAGTCAGTCTCTGATAACTCATGGACCAAAGTTACTTTGTAAGGATGAAATTTTTCCATTTTTAACAGGTTTAGTACTGAAGTGTGGCTCAAGTTGTAGTTTAAAGCAATGTTTCGGCTTGTTGAATGCGGATTGTCTTCTATTTCTAGCAAAATATCTAGTTGCACATTTTCGGTTAATACTGTCACAGGATGGCCTGTTTTTGGTAGATTCTTTACAGTACCGTGGTCTCGAAATTTTGTTTCTATTTTGCTGACTGTGGATTGGCTTATTTCATGATCAGGATATTTGTCACTGAACAATCGGCAGACTTCTTGGTGGGTTCTAACGCGATCTCCATACCCAATCATAATTAGAATTTCAATTCTTTGGGTTTCTGTAAGAACTACCATCATGTGAGTGAAATAAAAGTTGTTGAACAGACAATAAGAATTTTCACCCTATTATTTTCTACTTATGACTGCTTCTTGTCAAATTTTTTTGTTTGTGTATCCATGTTTTTTTTAGTTGCCCGATTAGATATAGTCTCTTGATTATTTTTTGTTGAAATTTTACTAATCTGAGTTTTAGAGCCGTTTTTCTTAATTTGTTTCTCATGTAACCCATGGAGTATGTTATATCGTTGAAATCAGAATAAAAAACTATACGAATGTAAAATAAAAAATATGGGTTGCTATTTAAAAAAAATGTTAATGACGTCATAACTGTCAAAAAAATGGATGACACAAATTTAGTATCCGTTCTTCGTATGCGCTATAATTAACATTATCATATGTTTTTTAGACTATATCTCTAGCTCAAATAGTAACGGAGTTATGGAATTTATTCCTTACTTATTTTCCAAGCTGTATGTAAAATACATTGTCAGAATCCACAAATGAGATTCTGATTAGATTGAGTCAATTAAGTAGACTAATCGTCGTTAGTCAGGTTGACATTAAACCGGTTAATGTGAATGAATAACTTCAACAATTGATTGGTCCAATATTACCACAACTATGTCTAATTATTTAATCGTTGAAAACAAAAAACTGTCTTTAACAACAATGTAAAAACATTTTCGTTAGTATTCGTTTAACAAGTACATATAAATTTTTATTAACTAGGATGACTTAGAAAATATTTATCACCTAATTCTTGATAGATTGTATAATCTATTTAAGCCTATAAATTGCACAACACTATAATGTCTTTTTGTTCAGTTTTAAATATAGGCACCTATAGTAAAAGGTAACTATAGTAACTTACACATGTAGAGAAGAAAGAATTGTGAATCCTGGTAGAGATGATGAGATAGGACTTAAGAACTAAAATTTGCTGGAATTATGTCTTGCATATCTTAGCATTTGCCTTTCAATAATAAAAACCTTAACTCATATAATTCCAATAGAAACGTCAATTATTTACAAGTTTTCATGTTAACAACATTTTAATTACCAGAAGGTTGCATTATTTTAACTCATTAATATTTTGATCCGGCATAAAATTCGGCAATGCTACAATATTAGTATTGCAATGGAAAACAAAGAAATTAAGTTTATTAGCTTTAAAATTCAATTTGTTATTGAATTCCCTTCACTAATCATCAACTAATGGCACACTGGATTAATCAATAATTTTATTAACACGAATTGTTAAACTTTAATATGAAGCACTTAAGCTTTTCCTTACAGTAGACGTAACCGAAAAACAAATGATACGGGATACAAACTTATTCGCACTTAATAATATAATATTAATAATAATTGCTACAACCCATCACCTGGAAACCAGGCCCCAGAAGCTATAAGCTTGTGTGGGAGGGAGGGGGCGATTATTATTATTACGTAGGCCCTATGTGCGGCTGCAGCCGACTTACAGATGAAACAGCGCAAATCCCACATTTGTGTCACAGCTAAGGAAAACTGCAGAAAACCTTAACCAGATATGCCGGCACCGGGAGTCGACCCCGGGCCGCCTGGGTGAAAGTCCGGCACGCTAGACATTACACTACCAAGGCTGTTTGGCTACTTGGCGGGCCGTATCGGATTTTTGTTTTTAAAATATAATTTCGGCCGGAGCCGACGCTAAGCGTCGGGACAAAAGCCCCTTCCTTGGGTCCTAAGAGCTGCTGTAAGACTGACTGTTCAAATTTTAACTTCTACCTAAGTAGTTAATATTCTTAAGAAAGGGAAATACATACACCCTTTCAAGTGCCAAAGTGACGTACTTTGTATCAATGAGAAAGTACATTCTAGAATATACAATATAAAAATATTGTGCAGACTTGTTTTTCATTTGTAGATTTTGAAGAATGTATTTAACAGGCACGAAATAAGCACGCAGAGGAAACATTGGTTTAACTGCGTTTGTACGTGCCATTTTATCTATAAACCAGCTTTATCTCGATATTTCGTTGCTAAAAACAAATTTATCTGTGTCAGAATGCCTTGAAAGCCTGTTTACAGATGCTTCTAAGTTAACGAAAAAACATTATTATAGTTAGAATAAGATCTGCAATTTTAAACAAGTAAAATATATTCAAATATACAGGGCCGTAGTAAGATTATTTTTAATAAATACATTTTCAAATGTATTAAAATGAATCTTGAAATTTAATCACGTTGCATCTGTTACTTTTTTTTTCTTTGTATCTGTTATTTTAGATTTATTACATTTTTATTATTCATTTAATCGCATTTTTGTCTTGTATAAACAAATCATCACTCCAAATTAATGTGTATGAGGGTCAAGACGAGCATAACAAAATATTTACGTTTTAAACATTTTGAAAGACCAACTTTTAAGAATAAAGGTGAATTTATTGAAGGTTTGTTGAAACCAAAAAGAAATAGTACATAAATAGAACGATACCACGACTGTGTTTAGTTCCAAATAAAGAATAGTTCTATTGTACTAATCTCTACGGTCAGTGCCTTAGTAAGCCTAGGGTAAAATATATTTATTTTACTATTTTAAAAACGATGCTAAAGACTATTTACATGTAAATTTTCCTTTTGAGGGAATTGATGCTAATTTCGCTGGCCCATTTTTAGGGCAAAGTTTTGTTATTCTAGTAGAAACTTTTACAAAATGGCCACAAGTTGATGTGTTAAATGAATTTTATGCAATATTTGGCATACCCAGCTATTTTGTTACTGACAATGGTAGTAGGTTTATTTCTAAGGAATTTTAAAAATGTTTACAATTAAATGAAGTTATCTCTAAACTTACAGCACCTTATATTCCATCAACAAACGGGCAAGCAGAACGTTTTGTTCAAACTTTAAAGAAATCTTTATTATGTTTGAAATGCATTAGAGAAAATTTAAAGGCTGAATTACAAAGAATGTTATTACCGTATAGAATCATGCCCCGTTTTTCTATTGGTAAAACACCATCAGAACTTGTAATTGAAAAAAGAATTAGTTCTAGACTAGATTTAACTTTTCCGACAACAGATAATATAAGCGAAAACGTAAATGCTGACAAATCAGTAAGAGAAGTTTTGCTGGGGAAGACAGTACAGTGGAGAAATTAGTATATACTCGTAAGTAAAGTGAAATGGCATTTTGGTACTGTTTTAGAAAGATTAGGTTAGTGTCGCTATTTAGTTCAAATGGACAATGGAACTTACTAGAAGAGACACATAAATCAAATTTTAGTGACACAAAATAATATTCAAGATGTTACTACTAAACTAGATTATAGTTTTCTTTTTGAGAACGTAATAAAACTATCACAACAAACTTCAAATGCGCAGGCGCGTGCTGGCCCACGAATACCGGGAGTTTCCCGGTGGGCTTTTATAAAGTTGTGTAGAAGGGCCCTACGAGACAGCTGAACTAACGTTATCAACAATTAAATTTATTTAAGTAAAAACAATATATCTATCCGCTGTTCAACTAGACCATACCTGACGAATAGCGACGATTTAATCTAATCTTCTTCCCCGTTTTTAGCCTTGCGAACCATTCAAGGACTTAGAAGAATCTAAGTATCCTAATGTTGCGGATACGTTGCGTAATAATGTTTATATTGATAACGTAATTTGGGGATATGATTTTGTAGGTTCTGCTCAGAAACTTCAATTGGATTTAATATAGGTTCTGCGATCTGGTGGATTCGAGTTGCGAAAGTGGACAAGTAACTGTTCGAAACTTCTTGCGGCTTCAATTCGGCAAAGAAGACCCTATATTTATTAAAGTTGTAGGTATTCATTGGGACTCCATGGTCGACTTTTTTCTCTACTTGTGTCGCCCTATAGATCGTCTTTGCACAAAAAGAAATATCTTATCGGAAGTAGCATGAATTTACGATCCTTTAAGATTTTAAACCCCAGTGGTTCTCTTTGCAAAAAGGTTGATGCAGCAATTATGGATGGCGAAAATAGATTGGGATTACCTTGTTCCTGGGGCAGTGATCAATAACTGTCTAGATGTATTATATACCCGTAAAATTAGGTTAGAAAAAAGAGGCTGCCTTCCAAAAATGGATGGAGTTCTGGAAACTGCTTTAATCGCTCAATAAGGTCTCTGATATGAATAATCTGAGTTTGCCCCGATTTTCGAGTGGAGCTTGAACCGTGATGTTAAAAAACTTCGAAATTTTTCGATTTTCTCCGGTCTTTCTTGAATTCCTCTGAAACTAAGGGTTGAATTGAAAAGTCCATTATCACCAAAAATGTAGAGCATTAAATTCTGTGACGATTGAGTACCAATACAAATTTGCCTGGCCTAATTATTTGGACTCGGCCGTCAAAAAAGGACTTCATGCATTCTCGAATGCGTTTGAAATTGGTTACAGTGCTGTAGCGCAGCATTCCGCAACCTTTTTTTATCTAGCGACCCAAAAATATCAATAAAATGATAACGCGGCCCATACGAGAGGGAGAGGGGGTTATTAAAATTACAGGACCTTATAGCATACATTCTTAGTATAAACCTAAATGATATAATGAAAATAAATATTTATGCGACCCATTTTTAAACTTTTGCGACCCAAAATTGGCCCGCGACCCTATCGTTGTGGTCCGCTGCTGTAGCGTATTTAAGGGTTCAATATTCTGACGGCTTTATTAGAGTTTTGTTGGTGTGCGGGAAAATTAGAGTTGTACCTCTCAAAACTATTTCCATACCACGTTTGGAATTGTGCATTCTGTATTGGCAGCAAAATTGGTGAAGAGTCTCATTGGTGCTTTGAAGAAACAGATCTCGTTTGACGATATGATCTCTTGGAAGACTTCCAGACTCCAACACATTTGTTGCTAACCGAGTAGCTTTTATTCGTCATGGTATTACGTTCTATCAGCACATAATCCGGCTGATAGTGCCTCACGCAGACTTTTGCCCTCGCAATTACTAAATCATAGTTTGCGGTGGATGGGACCTCCATGGCTCTTTCGTCTCCCAGACTCGTAGCCACAACAACCTTCATTCGCTGCAAGTTTTCTTCAAGAGGAACGTAAAATTGTACTAACAGTTTCTAATGAATCTCATATAATAGATGATCTAATAATTAATCTAAATAAATAAATTATCCTTAAAAAATTAACCGAAGTGGGTTGGTGGGGCCCTCTAAGGTAATATTTTCCCGGGTCCTAGAATTGACCCAGCACACGCCTGCAAATGCGTCTACACCATTTGCAAATTCAGATTCTGCAACACATTCGACTGAAAGTGGAACTCATAGTGAGCATTCTTTTGATGTCTCAGGTATTCATTCTCTGGGCAGTGCAAAGCACAGATACATCAAGCACAAATGAATACTACGCTACTAATGCAAATAGGAATGGCAAGATTAGAAATTTGCCTATCAAATACAGAGACTTTCAAATGAATTAATTTAATTTGCTTAAGAAAAGGAGGTGTTTTCCTATTATAGTTTACGGTTTCTAGTGAACCTTGAAATACAGAACAGATAAAAATAATAAATAATAGAATTGTCAATTTGTATTTAGTTAAAAAAATAAACCTTAATAGAAAGTAAAAAGAAACATAACACTGCCATGGGCAAAATAGAAGAGTCCGCTTTGATTCAATACATCGTTGATGGAATAAGTGATAATCTGTACAAGAAAATGGTGCTATATACGGTCAAAAGTATATTTGATCTACTTAAAAGAAAAATTATGCGTATACACAAAAATGGGACAAAAAGAAAACCTTCTATCGAATATACCAAAACAAGAATTAAATAAAACATTTGTGAGAGTACGAGACGATGCTAATCCAATCTACCCTAGAGAAAATCAACGAGTTTATAATTGCGATACAACGCCGACGGGATATTTATCTTCAAACTATTCATCAAAAAGTGAAAGGTTTAAGTGTTCTAAATATAAGCATTATTCGTTCAAGTGCTGCGTAAGTTCCAGTAACTGAGAAAGATATATTAACAATAATTCAGCGGATGGCAAAGTAATGCAATCGGTAAATGTTACCAACGAAATATTTTATGGTAAAACACGTCGAAAAAGTCTAGGAAGGAGACTGAAAAATAAAAGAAAAAAGGGCAGTTGGGCTTAACCAGTTGAAGCAGGCTCCTCACAAGAGAAAATACTAGTGATGCCAAAAATTATGCAGTTGCAGATTATAAAACTAATTCGCGAAAAGAATCACTGTGGTGTTGTGAGAACGGAAGGAATTCTAACTCCAATACCTCTTTATACTTATCACACCAATAATTTGGGTCCGTTAGAATTCACTAATAAAGAATACAAGTACAGAAATTCCTGAAGTGGGTTACGTATTTATCACTGGTACGATATTCAATGTCAATTTTCCTATTTCATTTAATTGATATTATAAAATTTTTGATTTTTTAAAATTGATATTAACATGATTATGAAACATGATATTCTTATAAACAATAAAGGATTTATAATAAACAAATTAAGTTCTTATTACAAATTATTCCCTTATGCAGAGATTTACAGAAGAAGTTTAATTTAAATACTTTAGCAGCTTAAAAAAGATGATTTTCTTGAATCTGGCAGTACATACAAGCTTTTGTGATTGGCTAATATTGAGTTTTTTTCCATCATACCGTATTTATCGAATACCTGTATATATACCAGTATTTCATCGATCATACTATATTTATTACCTATAAGTACCTACAGATCTTGTTCATTACAATAATACTAGGCACTTTCTCGCGCCGAAGTGTCCCTGCGCAGAAGTGTCCCTGGGCCGAAGTGCCCTCGGGCTGAAGTGCCCACGCGCCGAAGCTGGCCGAGCCTAAACGGCCGCGCCCAAATGTCCGGCTCCGGCAGTTAGAGACTTTTTTGTGAACTAATCCTTAGCCTATCATCTCTAGTGTTTATAAAAGAAAATGTATTCCATGTATTTCAAGGCACAAGAAGGACAAAGATTAAATGCGGTGTTCTTAGTCACAAAACGCATTTTCACTACACCAGTAATAACACGGTATTCCATGGTTCAATACGCATTTTGGTGCGATGGTTTTACTCCCCCTATTCCTATTAGTATTTCCTATTATCGCTATATCACTCAATTTATATTTTAATTATTTTCCTGTAGTGGGAAATACATGGGCTAAGACTAACTTTTCTTACTGTATGTTCGGTTTTTTAATGAAAGCTGGTATGGATATCAATCACAATGTATACAGATTTTAAATGTGAAACTGAATAGAAATTAAATCTATTCAAGCGACTTTACTATAGCTAACTTTAATCTACTTCTAGAACTTGAACGAACTCTTTTTTCTTAATCAAACTGATGGTATGCTAAATAAATATTAATAGATATTTAAGATACAAGTGTAAAAAGCCATTCTTTATTGCGCAAACGGTTTAACACACGAGCGAGTGTCTTAAAGGATGTGAGTGCAATGAAGAGACTTTGTACACGTGTATCTTACAACGTTTTATCTACGATCATAACGCTTTACTAAAGTATTCATTGCATTTGATATTTTTTTAAATTTGTGACTTATGTCACGAGCGTAATTATATTAGCGTGCTTAGATTTTTATGTGCTAAGTTGTTTAGCAACCAATTTGTAAAATATTCATAAGTAAATCATCACTTATCATAAACTCGTGTTGACATTAGCGTGCAATAAAAATTATATAACACTAGCTCAATAAACGTTAACTTTTTACACGACAATCAGTGTAAAAAGTAGTCACTTTTTGTACGATCGTAGATAAAATAATAATTCTACCTACCTACGTATGTTTTAAGAATAAATAAAATGTAACTTTCGAACCATGCATGCCTACCCATATTGGATAATAGATTCGACATAACTATATACCACCAACTATAACAACCAAGAAGGCTCTAAATATCTATTTAGAATAGTTTACAAAGCCGTATAACAAATCCGCGGCTTCTTTTGAAAATCCGCAATAATGCAATATAGATATCAATAAGTCATTATCTACTGTGTCAAAAGCTTTTGAGAAGTCTAATAACACAACAACAGAACCCATCTTGTTATCAGAAGCTCTAAGCAAATCGTCGGCAATCTTAAGCAGTGCACTTGTACAACTGTGTCCTCGCCTGAACCCTGACTGTGTTTCAGGTAATATATGATTTGTTTCCAGAAAGTCTCTTAGTTGAACGTTAATAACCTTTTCTAAGATTTTAGAGAAAATAGGAAGAATAGATATGGGCCGTAGATCTTTTAATTCTTCAGGACTTTTCACTTTACTTAACGGAACGATATAGGCCTTTTTCCAGCTAGCCGAATAAACTGAATTTATAATACAGTAATTGATTACATGCGTCACAATCGGGAGGAGTCGAGGCAACCACAGTTGTACCATACGTATTGTTATTCCATCATAACCGGAGGCATTAGTCTTTACACTTTTAATGCTCTTAAGTACGTAATCTTCCGACACATGATGGAAACGCAATACTTGGTCCGATCTTACGTTATTCTTATAAAATTCTAATAAATCTCAGTTATTTTGGTGTACTTTAGGAATAGAATTAATAAAAAAATTATTTATATTGTTGACATCTGAAATGTTTTCCGGCAAATCCGATTTATTATTATTAATTAAAACATTATTTTTGAGGCACTTCCAGATTAAATTAGTTTGTTTTGTAAGAAAGAGGTTTTGGAAATGCTGTTTCTTTGCTTTACGACATGCGCTAGTAACTTGGTTTTTAAGCTGATTATATTGCTGGCGATTGATATCAGTTTTGCTACGTTTGTATATTTTGTAAGCATAATCCCGCATTTCCATAAGAAATTTAATATTGTCATTTAACCACGTGCAGGAAGCTTAGAAATTTTAGCTTGTCGGAAAGGTGCATGCTTACTGAAGAGTTCCTGTAGTTTTTCAATTAAGAATTGAACTTTTGAATCTATATCTGGACACATGTGTATATCGTCCCAGTTTATAGACAGAAGATCATTGGCGAAAACGTTTATATTGAAATTCCGAAAACAGCGGTATGATTTTATAAATGAAGCAGGTTTACGATTAATTGCCTTCAGCGTACAGTATATAGTATCATGATCGGATAGTTTAGCATCTGCAAATACCCCAGACTTTGTAATATTAACAGCAGGAGACGATAAAAACAAATCTATGACTGAATCCAATCTCGTCGGTTCGTGTATGTTTTGTGTTAACTCAAAATTTTCACATAATGACATCAGCTCCAACGTTGCCGGTTCCATTTTACTCATATCAATGTTAAAATCGCCTGCCACCTCAATATTTTCCGAGTAACAACTTACTTCAAGTAAAGAGTTATTTAGGTTATTTAAAAAGTCTGGAAATAATTTCCTATGCGGATTATAGACAACTCCTACTATAAATGTTTGATTTAAACAAATTAATTTGACCCACAGCTGTTCAATAGAGTCATCCACATACACTACTTGACATTGTAAATTGTTTTTGACGTATAAGCCAATACCCCCTTCCAGTCTGTTTAGTCTGTCTTCTCTAAAAAATTTGTAATTAGCTAAGTCTACTACAGATGTTGGTATATTAGGTTTTAACCAGCTTTCTGAACTGCACAGCAGATCTGACTTGTAAGATTGAGCAAACTCCTTTAATTGAGTTAGTTTTGCAGTCAATGAACGAATATTAATATGAGTAACTTATGGCTTCCATCAGTTCAACGATACACTTGTCTGCAATATTTGACGTATAGCCCAGTAAGATTGTACAAAATTTTGGCCTAAGAAAACATTTGTTGGGGAATTAGCGATTTTTTTAATATGTTTTAAAGATGGGGCGCTATCAAAAATTCGAAGAATTCAATTAAAAAAAGGATTGGGACAATCTTTTATATTCAAGTTTTCTTGATGTGTCCATTTACTGTCTTGACTTTTCATCTTCATCTTCCTTTTCATATCGTATTTACAGTGACTTAATAGAAAACTTGTACCGTGACCTTTTGTCTATGGAATTTTTTACCTTGAAAGTGTAGTTTCTGATATTACTAAAATTTATGAGAAATTATACGATGCATCTCTCCTCCTTAAGGGTTGTAGAAACTTTTAAAATTTCGGGATTTTGCTACTTTGCTTTTTCATATCTCCACTTACACTAATTATATGACCCTAATATTGATATTTTTATAAGGAATGTGTTGATAGTATTCAAAATCAATTACATTGAAGTTATTTATCCCTCGATAGCATTACACAAGCTACACAATCGGCGGTAACCAGTCCAGCTTGGTTATCACCTCATAGTACATTTATTCTTTTTTACTGTGAATAGCAATGAGAATAGGCAAATAATTAGTTTTTTAAAGTTAATAACAACTCTTTTACTATAAATTTTTATTAAATTAATTTGATAAATAATCAATTAATTCTCTAATTTAAAATGGATGAACAACTCCAATTATTAAATATGAGTATTAAGGTACCGTGAGATCATTTAAATTTAAAATTAAAGTAAGCGGGAATTTTTTTATACGTTTGGCGATCCTGCCAATTGACTCGCTGTGTAAATTAGAGGTTATGCAATTTTATGTTCTAGATTAAACATTTTGGAGCGTCACTTTGACAATTCAAATCAAACTGTGAAGTGAACAGTTAGTGTTGCCAATCTAATTTAAAAATCACAGCCAACTTTAATTATAAATTCAAATGATCTCGTGGTATATAGTTTACTAAAGTGGAAAAATTAAATAAAAATGCAATTTTCTAAAAGGTTTTAAAATAATTTAAAGAAATACAGCAAAAATTAAGGGCTGTTTAACCCTTATAGGGATGACGTGCATCTTAAAACTCCTTATATAGTCTAACTCTGTGTCACGAACAGGGTAATTATTTAAAATAGGTGGAGCTCCGTGACAGAAACCCGTTTAACACTGTAAGGACATTTTATTTAATTATTGCGTTAACAGATGTCACTTTCGGGATTATTTTAATTAAAAAAATTGCATTAATTTATTTAGCATTTATTATTACAACGTTGAATAGATATTGACTGCATAATTTGTAACTAAAATGATGATATTTATTAAAAAATCAACTCGAGACTGAATAATATGATGAATGAACCTAACCTTACTTTGGCATCTTGTACTATTTATTA
The DNA here is from genome assembly GCA_929113105.1 of Agrypnus murinus. Classification (NCBI taxonomy): domain Eukaryota; kingdom Metazoa; phylum Arthropoda; class Insecta; order Coleoptera; family Elateridae; genus Agrypnus; species Agrypnus murinus. Next base: position 187,112,419 of record OV816024.1, read on the forward strand.
AAAACGAGTTCAATTATTGTGTATTTAATTTGTAATAAATACATCCAGGATTTACTGTAATAAATAATTAACGTCTCAATTATAAAGAAACTGAATTAGAATGGTTCTGCATTAAACGTGCAATACTGTAAACTGCAACTACTAGGCTCGAAAACGCAATTTTTGCAACAATTGGTCTAGACTAATCCTACATTAGACTGATGATATAGGTATAAATAAATAACAAAAGCAAAGAACCCATTTATTATCCTATTCAACAGCCTTGGTAGTGTAATGTCTAGTGCTGGACTTTCACCCAAGCGGCCCGAGGTCGATTCCCGGTGCCGGCAGATCTCGTTAAGGTTTTCTGCAGTTTTCCTTAGCTGTGACACAAATGTGGGATTTGCGGTGTTCCATCTGTTGTATCTGTAAGTCGGCTGCAGCCGCACTAAGGGCCTACGTATTAATAATAATCGCCCCTTCCCTCCAGCACAAGCTTATAGCTTCTGGGGTCTGGTTTCCAGGCTATGGGTTGTAGCAATTATTATTATTATATAATTCTGTTAAAAATACAGCACTATGAACACAAAACAATAATATCTTTATTCGATAATAATTGTGTATTTGTCGTTATATTACAATAATGTACGTAAACAAAAAGTATTTTAATAATGCTACTTTAATGTGATTTTACATCGATAGTGGCAACTATCATAAAACAATAGTAACAAATTAAAGTTCGTCACTTTCAGAAGTATAATCCTCGCCTACATTTATAATAAGTGGTTCAACCAGCACGTCAATGATTTAATCCAATTCCCCTTGATTCACTTTGATCTTCTTTGAGTACTTTGTACACGCTAGCCACACTTACGCCTGTGATAAAAATATAAAATATGCTATAATAATGACATTTGCTTAAAAACATTATAATATGGATACATGCGGCTCTACCAATAAATTCAACACATTGCGTCTTCGAAGGGTCTAAGTTATCTTCACAGGAACTTTTGAAAATATTTCTAATGGCAGTTTTGTCATCAACTGTAAAATGTCTTGAAGTCCGTTTTTTAGGGGGCGACAAAACCATATTTTCCTCGGCCATATTCAATATAATTACCTACAATACACAATTGGCTTACATCAAATAAATTAAAATTTTAAAACAAAATAATATCTTAATTGTATGTTGACGTACCGACTTCAAACTCCAACAACAACGAGAATTGTCTTGAAAAAACAGTTTTTTTGAAAAATAAGAGACGAGCAATGATAAAACAACAAATAATAACAACAAGGAGAAGTTAGGTTACAGGCATCCGTCAAGTGTCATGTCTTACGCATCTCACAATTACAGATGTTGCCATTTATTTATTTGTTACTAATATGCGTATTGTTTTCTATCGAATTATAATATATTACATTGGTGTAATAAAATATATTACTGATTGATGTCTAAACAAAAACTGATATTAATTGCTTTAATTTCTAATCTAATAAAAGGATTCATTGCTTTCACTACAATGTGCAGCAACTTTTAATACAAACTAGCAACTTTTTATTGGTTTATAGGCTGTGTTATATTTTATAGTGTAAAACTGTCCTACCAATTACACAACAGCTTTTTAAATGCCCGCTCTTAAGTTCTCATCTGTTCATGAACTAGACGATAGTAATATCAGGCATAGACTTTCAAGGTAAAAAGTCCACAAAAATAGGTCATGATACGAGAGGTTTTCGTTTGAGTGTTAAACACTTACCATTCGCTAGGATTGAATAGAGACATGAATACTAGTTGTAAAAAGTAAAATAAGTAAGTAACAAGTTGAAGATACAAAACAAACAAACAACGTGGAAATACCTATCAGAATATTGAAGTTCTATCTCAGTTTATGTGTTATGAATCAAAAGAGAATTCGACATAGAAGTTATATGAGAAAAAAATATTGCAAATGTAGAAATTTAATTTGTGAAAACTCTATTTTAAGTATCTAATAATTTAGCAACAAGAATGTTTAATTTGATTTGGTCATATCGGTTTAAACAGTGAGTGTTTTGTTTAAACTAAAACATTTTCATTATATAAAAGTTTTCGATGCAAATTAAGGAAAATAACTAATAGTTTGGTAATCCGCCTATAACTTCATCAAAAATTCTAAAAACGCTATCTTAGATGAAATTAATGATAGTAATAAATTTTGCCAAACTAAACCAAAATGGTTAAAAGCAGAAGCCCGCATAGTCACAAATCAAGAGAAAGAATCCACCTAACACATTTCATTCAGACGAATAACCTAACACAAACACGAATAGCCTCATATTCAGAATAAACTCCATTAATCAAACTCAATAGGGAAAACCACTAAATGACGAAAACTGAAAAGATTTTTTTATAAACAAAAAATTTGAATATATTTATTTTATACACAAGAAAAATTAACCGAAGCTTTAGTTATTTCTTTCATGAATTTACAGATATAACAAATTAAGTTATCTTGGAGTTTATTTGAATTCAACACTGAAAAAAATAGTATTTAAAACTGTTCAGCAGACTGAAAGCTATTTAAAAAAAGGTTTATTTGATTATTCAGGTCTGATGATTTGGCGTCTCCATCATTGCCTCAACATCCCTTAAAGGTTCAAATGCTAAGTGTCAGAATAAAAAATTAGCATTTTATAAGAAAACAATTTAAGCTCGAGATAAACAAAAATATTTCAGTGAAATGTTTTCCTGTTTATCTTAGAAAACAATAACTCGGTGAATGTATTGATTAGTTAAATTCCTGTTTTCCAGCTAATGTGATTTCGTTAACGTTATTAGATCCAAACTGGGAATACGATGAAATCTAGTAAATCTGCATGCTAAACGTTGAATTATACTGTAACAAGATGTGATTAATGGTTGAAGGTTGTCTATTGAATCTTCTCTCGTAAGTCAAAGCCTCTGGTGAATTTTGAACATCTCAATTTTATTAGGAGGTCTTGGAAAATTAAGTTTTCTTCTATAGGAAACAAAAAAAGTCTAATTTAAGTATAAACAAGGAAGAGTTGGAGAAAATAAAACGCACTGCCTATTTCGTAACATCGTTATTTGAACAAAAGTTCAAGGCAGTACTATGAAATAAACTTAAATCGGTGCATGCTGAAATTTATGAATTTATTTGCAGATTTGATAGAAACACTAAAAATTAATTCTAGAATAGTTGATTCTCAAATTTCCTAGAACTTGTACCACCAACCCTAAATTGAAGGTTTTCCTATAACATTATTTGAAAACATAGATTAGTAAAACGAAAGGAATAGTAGTAAAAAGTAATGCAATGGGAATAAATAAGTGTATTTATAGTAACCTATAGAAAGTAATATGACCTAATCAAATGTTCACTTGCTATCTTTCATAAGATCATTCCATAATACATTTCACAAGATTATAGGGGTGCTTTCGTTGAATCAAATGCAAAAAGAATTTGAATAGAGTACATTCTACATTTTTTATTTTGACGTTCTTCCAACTCGTCTTGAACGCACTTGAAAGAATCCAAAAGAAAACTATCGTTTTGTATGTGTAAGTTAAAACGAAAATGGTTTGTAGGTATATTCTGAACAATTAAACGAACTCTGGGACCTTATCTTTAGTTTCTTCAGGCAGGTTTAAGACAATCAAATAAGACCCAAAAGTTCACTCCACTTCGTTTTCTTTCAAAATAAAAACTTCTATTCTGGTTACTGATGACAAATTTCAATTCTTTCCGTTTTATTCTTTGATTTTTCGTTTGTTGATTTTCTAAATTTTAGTTTGCATGGAATTTTAAGATTTAAGAGCAAATAGTGCGTAAAATTTTCAGGCGCTTTCTCCTCAGGCGCTAAGACGATAAAGGGCTCTAAAACACTAATTATACGCAAAATGCATACGTTAGTTTATGCCCGGTCTAAGTAATTAATATTTAATTTTTAAATAAAAATAATTTGAAAAGTGCAAAACTTCAAGTAGGTAGGGGTGGTCTATAATTACTTTTATGCACAGATGCATTATAATTAGACTATTATTGCAAGACTCATCTAAACATAAACGTCTTTTTATGGCCCAAGGGCATCTTTATGGTCAGACGGGCAATAACGAAAAGTCAATTAACTTTCAGAAGTTTTTTTGTAGAACTTGCTTGGTTCTTAATATAATTTGTAAAGTTATCACCAATGAAAATAAACTGAAATTAAATATTTTGGAATAGTAACTATAGTAACGAACTTCGTATAATCACATAAGTATACGCACAGCTGCTATGTACTCATTTAATTATATTTTTACACAATAATAGATTTGACATTAAAAATTTAATCTGTTCATAAAATAGTGTATGTATAGCGGGCATAACTTGCTTTTAGGGCCCTACAGCCTTTTCCTAGCCCTCGGCTGACGCCTCGGGCTAGAAATAACCCTTCTGGCCATAAAAGCTTCATTATGCCCTTAACACATAAATAACTATTATGTCCGGTCGGGCGATTATGACCTATTTAGCGGCCTGTTTTTAGAGCGTAAGTTGCTAAATTAGAGCTCTAGTCTCTAAAACTTTTTAGAGCCCGCTAGAAAAATAGCTACCCTGTTTACACCGTCTCCATAGTAATAACAGTAATTATATACCATTGCAGTGCTACCTACTTGAAGTTTTATCGCTGCATCTATCTACTTTTACTTTTACCTACTTACATTTCAAATTGTTTTATTTTAACAATAAATATTAATTTAAACTTAGGCCGGATATAAACTGACGTATGCATTTCGGGCTTAATTAGTGTTTTAGATCCCTTTACCGTCTTAGCGCCTTCGGCTTTCGCCGCTAACTGACTCTGCGGGCTCTAACACATTCAATTAAGTCCGGCGATTATGAACTTTTAGCGTCCTGTTTTTAGAGCGTAAATTACTAAATTAGAGCACTCTCTTATACTACCCTTGTTAACGCCGCGCCGTCTCCATAGTAATAAATGTAATTTTAGATCACTACACCTACCTACTTGAAGTTTTGCACTTTTCAAATTATTTTTAAATATTAACTTAAACTTAGACCGGACATAAACTGACGTATGCATTTCGGGCTTAATTAGTGTTTTACAGTCGTTTATCGTCTTAGCGCCTTCGGTTTTCGACTCAGGCGCTAACTGACTCTACGGGCTCTAAGACATTTAATTAAGCCCTTAATAGATAATATACTATTATTACTATGAAGGCGGCCTAAACAAGGGTAGTACAAATTAGGTAGTGCTCTAATTTAGCAGTATACGCTGTAAAAACAGTCCGCTAAATAGGTCATAATCGCCCGACTGGACAGCTGACAAGGTAAAAGTCTGTCTTTTTTTACGTTTATCAGCAGCGGCAGATACAGTATTTTACGTTAAAAAAAGTTATATCAAAACAAAAACTTCATTTTGTCGAAATGGATGTAATTTTCAAAGCTCTGCGTTGTCTTGTTGTACTTTTTACTAACTTCTAATAAAAATAATTCTTGAGAAAAATTACATTTTAATTCATTCTTTACGTTTGAAGATAAAATAACATATTTTATGCGGAGCTAAAATGGCTTTGACTATTTTACTTGCCTCGCTAACGTTCGATAGTCACACCAACAGCATCGGCACAGAAACGCTTTCACCTTAGCTCCTTTTAAAATACTGTTAATTCCAATTTTATAATTTTAAATGTTTTCCTTTTTACAAAATTTCCGTTTACGAACTTTTTTCTTGGATTTAGTGACTTCGCTAAATAGAGGTTCCACTGTATTTATTTCCACTTTCTATGTTGTAAATGACAATTTATAGGAATATATTATAGTAACTAAGTAAATGAGAAGTAGCAGTTACAGCTCTGTAAAATTCTACGGGCTCCTAAAATATTCTTGTAAAGTTTTACCATTCTGATCAACCAAAAGCTAGTGGAAATTAATTTGTTGCTTAATCACAACACCATGACAACATCTACTTACAAATCGTCCTACCACCCTTGATTACAAAATGTCTTTTTACACAAAATATCAATAAATTATTTAAAAAAACGGCAATGAAGGCGGAAATGTACGCAGTATGCTTTGCAACTAATCTTTACTGGGTTTTCTAGACTATGGAGACTCGCCATAAAGATAAATTTACAAAGCTTGCCACTAAAAACTATTATGAACCTTTTAGCTATGAATATAGACTAAACTTTATAAGTAAAAAAATTAAACATTTAAATCTTGAGGTGAATCATAGCGCCTACCAAAATACATATAGTATTGTCAAAAAGAATTTACATTGAATGTGAAAAAGTATTTAAAGTTAATAACGCAAACTTAAAAATGGTGTAATAACGTAGTAACAGTGGCTTAAAGTTCAGAATAGGTTCAATCCAAATGAAAATGGTTTTCATCTCCTTATATGTAAGGTTTTTTTGCTGGTTAAAAGTATTTTTCCTTGCGAGTTAAAGAGTTTCCCAGAATCATCGAAATTGTGGAGCATCGAAGGGTGGATTAGACCTCCATGTAACTTTTTTGGATTCTACATCCTTAGCCATCAATTTCTAAAAATGCGTCCGCAGTTGCTACGGATAAGACTGCAGCGACCCGCTGATAAACATCTAAAAGCGGCAAGAACTGCCTCACAAGAAAGATATGATACAAGTTCAAGATGAAGAGCTTTAGTACTGCACCACAAAGTGACACAAGTACGCCTTGCGGGTTTCGGCTCCCCTGTGTGTGCCTAGAATGATAGTAAATAGCAAAGTCTATTCCAGAACATGAAAAGGTTGAACTGACGAGGGGTTGGTACGAAAACATTTGAATCATGTAGAAACGCAATAAGGTGTGACATGTTTCTATATTACTGATAAGATCCAATACTGCAACACCCAAAGAGACAGATGTACGCCTTGCGAGGTTCGGCTCCTCTGTGCCTGTCTAGACTAATAGTAAATAACAAAGTCTACACCAGAACATAAAAAGGTACGGCATGGAAGTCCTCATGGGGAGGTTGAGCTGACGAGGGATTTGAACATTGAAGCATGTAGAAACTCAATGAGGTATGGCATGTTTACGTAGCAGATCCAGAAATTCGGAAAAATGATACAATGAAAGTTATGTTGGTCAGGTTGTAAATGCTTATTTTGATAATCAGAAATAATAAGACTTATAAGTCTATGATAATGTAAGAAGCGGAGTGCTTTACCTACACAGGGGTGTTTTCAATCGCCCAGCCTTAGAACATTAGCCGATCAGTAGTTTTGAACAGGGAGGACCTTGTGAAATGCAAAATAAGATCATTTTAAAATGCATTTTGTTTCAGTTCCTTTACTAAAAATAGCAAAGCTTAGTGAAGCTCTAGCTGTGTAAAAGTAGAAGGAATAACAATTCTTAGAATTTTCGGTAATGACGAAAGCTTGATTAAAGCTAGAATTGTGAATTACCAATGAAAGTGGTTAAGACAATATTTCTTGTTTCTTTAAAAAAATTTACACATTATTGACACATCAACTGTAGTTGAAGGCCAACCTTTATGTGAAGCATTTACAAATTTGGAAACTTTCCACCAAAGTTCATTTCCGACTAGTGAAAGTATACAGACCTCACATGCTGCGGGATTCTGTTTAGACAGAACATGGTGCCAATGTTGCGGTGGAATCTTTTCCTGAATTCTGGCTACTCTATTAGCAACAAAAGTTTTAAATTTATATGGAGAGACATGAGCCACGCTAATGTAATGATGCAATCTGATCAATAAATATGTGAATTAAGAGGAATGATTTTTATATCATTCTGATGTATTCGTGTATAACTTTTGCACAGGATTCGTAATATTCGGGGTTCCGAATCAATTTGCGCCCCAAACCGCAAAAAAGGAAAAGCAAAGCTATGAAAATCAGCAAAATAAGGTTCTTCATTTCTAAATGAACTCAAGCAACACAGGAGTCTGCATTATAGTTTAATATAGGTGTATTCAACATATTTTAGTGACTAGTCACTAGTCATTAAATTTTAATTTCCATGGACGGCTTTCATGGAATTTTAAGATTTGAGAACAAGCAGCGCGTAAAATCGAGCTATATACAATTAAATAAAGTTATGAATGTAGTTTATGAACATATCTTAGCTATGAATATTTAAAAGTATACAGTGTGTAACTAACATAACTAGAAAAGCATATTTTCCTCTGTTGACTTCCTAATAGTTTTCGAGAAAATCATTTTTTAAAATTTAAGAAAAAATTAAAAAAAATTTTAAAAATTTGAAAATTAAAAAAATTAATAGAAAAACCTTTTTTGCTTGTTTTGTATTTTTTTGTAATGTGAGTACAGTGCGTTCACTTAAAATCTAAAATGCGATTTTCTCGACTAGCAGGAAGTGACCACATATTGATAAGGATAATATGTTCTACATCATTATAGTTACCCTCCCATTATGAGGTTTTTAGTTAAATATAACTAGAAGCCTTTTATTTATTTATTTTACTTATACAGGATGTAAGTAATAAGTTACACCCTGTATAAGTAAAAGAAATTAAACATTTAATTCTTAAAATGAAACACCTATTATATCTATCTAGTTATTTCTTGCCTTATTCAGATCTGTATTCGTAAATGAAAATAAATCACAGATACTAAGTATGTTGGTGATTTTGGTTAAAGATTTTAACTCAGCGGGAATTGAAACAGTAATAATGGAGGTAGAACATTTTAGAAAGCTACTCGCTGTATGTTCATAATTATAGATTTCATGTTGTTATTCTAGGGAATTTCATGAATTTGTGGGGTTAGTTTACAAGGAAACAGTTTGTTTCTTTAAAGTTCCTAGTTCTTTTTTAAACTATTTCACATTATTTTGGTATAAATGAAAACTGTTTAATGTAGTTTTAATAGTATGTTGTAAGACAAGTAAATAATCTTTAATCTCAGCTTCTATCTGTTAAGACGCTTGCAATCTACATTTAATGAAAAACGATCTTCTACAATAATGTATATTCGGCACTTTTAAAACAGAATCACACAGTGACTCCCCAAAATAATATCAAATTCCTACATTTTTGTAATAACAAACACAAATTAGACGTTTTAGAAGCTTCCGAGGTATACAAACACAAACTCAGGGTACCTTTAATAAATGAGCAGATTGAGCTTAGTAATTCTCCGTTATTGGAAGTGTTTAGATATTGAATTCTTATTATTTTTATCTTTCTATCTAGTTGTGTATTTTTGTATTTACCTTAGCGACGTGATTCTTTATATTCATATTACTTTTGATAATGACAGCTTAGCTGACGAAACAATTGTCAGGTTATATTTTAATTAATATTGTGAAACTTTTTATTAGTCTTCATTTATTACATAATATTTCTTATAAATTAATTTTTTTCACATAAAATCATTTATTTAAATCCATTCAGTTTTAATTGAGTGGAAAAACTCTCCATCAATTATTTGTTTACAACTTTTACGCAAGTCAAAATGTAACTTTTCTTCACTTGTTTTCTTCTTTTCTTTGCTCACCGTCTCATATAAAAATACAATGGTTTTTAATTGTTTTTAATTTTACTTAAGTTAACCTTCTGTTAAGTTTAGCTTCGAATATCTAATCAACCAACAACTAAGTACAGTGTTGTCGGAATTATTAGGAACACGGTGCTCTTATAGAATATTTTCATTTATTTTATCGGATTTCAATGTAATGAAAAATATATTAGCGAGTATAATTATTAGGGTGGAGCGAAAAAACTTTTTTCAAAATTTTGAATTCTAATAGTGCAGAAAACATGCCTTATAGATTTAAATTAAACTGTGTAAAATATCACTTGAATCAAATATGGACATGAGCCTCCACACACCCGTCAAAAATTCAACAAATTTTGCGATTTTAGATCGTATAAAAGAAAGTAACCAAATCATTAAAATTATTTGTAAGAGTTCATCTTTAGTGCGTTTATAGAGAATATAAACAGAAACCTTGATTCCTTCGGCCAAAGCTGAAGTGGAAAGGGTGAGGGTCCCGTCCTCCCGTTTTAATACGAAAATCGTAAAGCAGCATACTCAGAAACTGATCAGCCATCAGTGCCTTTTGAACTTGGTAGTTCTGCGTCTTCGACTTCATCTTCAAGCAGTTCTGAAGAAGTCAATATTGTATTGCGTGTCGCCAAATGAAAAATGCCTGATAAAACTCAAATTAAACTCAAAATTAGGAGTTATCCCACATTATCTACAACTTATGATAGATATGGAATATCTGACAGGGCAGCAGCAGCAATCACATCATCTGTTTTATACGCTATCCAAACTGATGTTCCAGTAATAGGCAGACATAAGGTACGCAGAGAGAGAAACAAATAACAAAACAAAGTAATGTTCCTGAAATTTCCGCCTTATATTTCGGCGACAGGAAGGATAAGTCGCTCAAAATTGTAAGGTAAGGTGGCAGAAACTATAGAGAGACAGTCATAGAAAAGCACATTTCGTTAGATCAAGAACCTATTTATATGGAAGAATCTATTTATATGAGGTACGTTGTACCTCACAAAGTTCCATAACAGGCCATTTTGTAGAGGTAATCTATAATTTTTTTATATCTTTGAATTATGTATCTAACGCGTATATTTTTATTGCATGAAGGTGTATCTGAACACACTTTGTTAGCAGTCGACTGTGACGGCACCAATGTAAATACGAGAAAACATAGTGGAGTAATCAGGTTACTTGAAGAGCGTTTACAAAAGCCATTACAGTGGATTATCTGTCTCCTGCACATGAATGAATTATCTTTGCGACATTTATTTGTGCACCTTTATGGACCTACAACTGGATCAGATCGTACACAGGAGTAATCGGAGTGGCATTAGAACACTGTGAGAACCTGCCATTAAAGAATTTCAACCTATCAAAGGAAAGATGCCAAACATAACAGCTATAAAGGATTTAAGCTATAATCAACGGTACTTGCACAGAATAGTATCAGCTGTTGTAACAGGAGTTGTTTCCTATGATTTGGTATATAACTCTCCAAGAAAACTGTCGCATGCAAAATGGTTAACTTGCACGAATCTCATCTTACGTTTGTATGTATCAACTGAATCACCATCAACACATTTGATTACATTGGCCACATTTGCAGTGAAAGTCTACGCACCAACCTGTTTGGCCATTAAAAGTCAACCATCTTGCTAGGATGGAGCACGCCATCTGTTTACATTTATTTCGAACTGTAGATACTTGCCACAAAACCTTCAAAATGTTATCGATCCTGTCATTAAGCGCAATTGTTACTTTGCTCGTCTAAAAAATCTTCTACTGGCAATGATAACTGATGAACAAAAGCATGTTCGAGAGCTAGCTGCTCGCCGGATATTGAAAGCGCGAAAACTACCACAATCGTCGACGCCGTGTTTGAAGTAACTCAATTAAATTTAGCAGCTGCATTCTACATTAATCTCATTAGCTGGCAACAGAAAATAACCGAACCACCGCTGATAAAACTTGTATCAGATGAGGAAATTCAAGTTTTATCCAATCCGGCGTGGCAGGCGAACTGTTTTTTTGTACGCCTTCGAAGTCATACATTAGCTGTGGAACGCAGTGTAAAGATTACAACTGAAGCTTCAATTCGCTTATGCACCAAGCAGGCAAGAGTAGGCCTCATCAGAGCAAAGTTGGAATGCAGAAAAATAATGCCTAAATTGGAGACCAAGAGAGACTTTAAATCATAAGCACTATTACTGTTGGTTGTATTTTAATTCGCAAACTTAATATTTATATTGTGGTTTTACTTGTTTCCATTCCTGCAAAACCAGTTCATATTAAGATTACGTTATTTAAATTTCGGTGGAGTTTTGCCGAATTTTCCAGTACTTCAATGACGATGCGGAGGCATTAGATGTCATTCAAAATCCTAAAAAAATCTTTTTTACTTTGTATAAAGGCAGGTTTTCCGCACTATTACAATTAGAAAATAGGAAAAATCTTTTTTTCGTAATTTTATGCTCCACCCTAATAAACATCCAGTATCTAGTAAATGTTTTTTGAGTTCTGGACACGGCCATTTCATTCTACTTTGCAGCCCTTCAATCAACTATTTTATTTTGTTGGTTTGCTGATTTCTAGTTTGAGATCTACTTACAACAGATGAAATAAACAAGAATATTCCACAAGCCCACTTTGATTTTATTAATTAGCACCCCGCTGTATTTATATGAACTACCTGTAAAAGTTTCAAAGCTTTTTAAAATACTTTTTAATATTTTAAATATAGCTTTTATATTTTATGGATTCTCTGCACCTGAAATTAAAACCCTGCGGCAATGTAGCGGCTTCTTTAGAAAGACAGAGAAAAGCATTTTAGAGAAACGCCATAATCTTAAATGCGAATGGAAAACTGGTGTATTATCTACTAAAACTTTTTAAAAAGGTATTGCGGAGATTTTTAGGGGTACGTTATTTTTCTACACTTCAAAGAAATTTATAACAAAAACAAAATCCGTTAGCCATCAAAAGTTAAATTTAATACAGGGATGTTCAGTATATTAAAGTTTATAATCTTATACATTCCTACAGGATTTTATAATTCGGTACTGTTAAATTTATACTAAAAGACCTATAAACTTTATCCCTAAGCAAAGCGCAACAATTCTCAGATAAGTTCATATCTAGAGAATTACCGCAACAAGGAAACGCAATAATTTGTGAATTTGAGGTTGTGCCACTGCAGCTTGTGTAAAGGCACAAGATGAGCTATTACACATACTATATAAATAAGGTTGAAACATACAATACAGGGTAGTTTTAGTCTGATATTTAACCTTTTCTTTTACTTTTGGACTTTTAAAAAATAATTCAAATATTATGATACTTCTTACATTATTAAGTCATCGTCAGTGGTGAGTATCACATAGAAGAGAGGTTATAAAGACATCTCTCTGTCAGAAAGAAATTCTCCGAAGAGTATAGAAAATAATTTATTATTTACTACAAACTATCATTAAAAATATCACTATATTTATTATTTAAATCTCAATATAAATATTATACACTATTATAATATACATACATATACTAATACGCTACATACAGGAAATACCAATTCCGTTGGCGGAAGATTCTTGGAGCAAAACGTCATCTGTGACGTCGTGAAGGGTATCACCAGAATGCCGTAAGCTTTTCAGTGGCGTGCTATTTTATATTTATAGTTAATAAACACGTTGATACTTTATAAGTATGAATCTTAGCATACCACTGCTACACTATGAACGCGCCAAACACCACATTCCTACCTGTCGGTTTAGGAATGTCGAAATCTTCTTTCCGCCAACGGAATTGATACGGGCTATATAAGAATGTACGATAATATGTAATAAAAGTAAAATGATAAAGGTAATAGAGAATAGCTAACATCTCCCTCCATAAGGTTGATTTACAGTTGCACATAAAACCAACTAACAAAGAAACATTGTATAAACAATGAACACCCTGTTTCACAAATAAATACACAATTAGTTGATGTTAACGGAAGGTGTACTGGATAATGACCTACGTGTTGCAGGTTGTAGAATTATTAACCATAGACAGTCGCGTATTCAGTTCGATATTTTTGTCAGCTACCGAGTCTCCAAATTTTATTATTTGTAAAAAGTGGCGTTTTGTTAGAGAAACATTTATAACTAAGTAAATAAACTAGTATTAATTACTCTTGCACAACTTGAAGGTCTTTGATCTTCACTGATGCAGTATAGCAATTCCCTAGGTAATAGCAAACATCCGAAATCTGAAAAATTGAAGCTGTTGTAAACAAATAAAAGTCTCAAGTCTGCTAAAAGTTTGTTGGTTAATTTAACAACAATTAATTACCAATAAACCATTTATTTCAAACATATAACTAACGTAACAGATCCTACCCCAATCCTTTCCGAAGATATCGATATGTATAGGTACGTGAAGGAAAAAATTAATCCAAATAATCAAAATGTGACACCCTTCTGGGTTTCGGCCAAAAATACTTTATGCTTCTAGCAAACGTAAATGGAGGTTGGTGATCAGTTACCGTAAGCTTAATATTGTATCAAGAAATTCGCAGATATTGCTAATCCATTAACTTTACTACTAAATAACATTGGTTTCAATTGGACACAAACACAACAGAAACTATTTAACAAACACTTGCAATAGGTTATGTTTTAAGTCAAGGTAAAGTTGGTCATGATCTACCAATAGCATCTGCACCTTGAATCTTACATAACCCTGAACAATACTATAGTACGGTAGAGAAAGATTAGTATAGGTATAGTAAATATGGGGCGTTAAACATTTCAGGTCTTATTTATATAAGAGAAATTAACCCTTAATGACGTTATTTAACTTTAAAGATCCTGTCAGCAGATTAATTCGTTGGTGTCTCAAATTGTTTGAATACGAATATGAAATTTTTATAAGGCGTGTAAGCAAAATTCAATAGCTGATTCATTAAGTAGAATGCCATTGAAAAATTCGAGAAACGCAAATTCAGAGTTATCTTTTATTTTCAACTGACTTTCAGAAAATCCATATTAGAATATTTACGACAAAACAAACCACCCACCACCAAACCAAATGCAACCGAAACTAACGATAAATCTATTCGAATAATACAGTATAACTGATTGCATTGTAAAGACCTAAAATGAGGTAAGGATCTAAAGACAAATTAAATAATTTAAATATCTTAAAACCTCAATCACTTTACCGTTTATTAAATTTAATTGTTAAAAAGTAAGAGTAGAAAAAATATAATTTACTATAAACAATATATGTTACGTAAGAGCATATTATTAAAAATTGTAAAAAAGTTCTAATTCGATAGATAGCCACTGTAGTTCATAGTTATTTGTGTAGGATTAAAGTTTATTTTTGTGTACCATAAAACGTTTAGAGCAATAATTCTGCTCGTGCGTACATGCCTTCCAATACGGAAGAGGAAACGACGCTACGTGTCGCAGGAACTATTTACCAAGATCATTCTGCTGCATTCAACGAACTTGACAAAGGTCAAATTCCATTTACAACATCAATAAATGGTTGATAAATTTTAATAATAGTTAGATCGTTTTCAACACATGTATGTAAAGCTGGCCTAAAGGTAAAACTTAAAAAAATGATCAATATTTCTCTCTGTTTTCTATTATTAAGGAAAACAGTCGCGATTGTGCAGAAAACAATTGTGCTCGCTCAACTTACCTATAATCTCCTAGTTACTCATTTATATCCTAGAATCTAATAGTAATTCTAAAGACAAAAATTGATTACACTGTATATTATTCTTAAAATAACGTACGAAATAATTAAACCTCATTACTGTGTATTGATGTATATTTGAAGTATGTGTACAGTAGGATTATAGTATTATGAGTTCCATTTTATAGATTAATTTAAAGTAGCATTGTGCAGTACAAAATATCAACATTGTAAAGCAAGGGTCGGCAACTTGCAGGTCTACAAAAAAATCTTGATGGATGCGGCCCGCGAAATAAAGACTACTGACTGTAAAGTATCAAGTTCAGGTCTCTTAAATGGTAGCATCATGATCGGTGCTGCTATAATTGGTACCGGGTTCAGGCAAACTTAGTTATAAATAATTATAATAATAATAATAATAATAACTACAACAACCCATAACCTAAATCAAGGCCCCAGAAGCTATAAGCTTATGCGGGAGGGAGGGGGCGATTGATACTAATGACAATAAATTTATTTATATGAGAGTACAAACAAATTTTACAGCAACAGACTTCGGTAGTAGTACGTTGATGAGATACAAAATAGAAACTACCTACCTTTATTTTTAAAAAATTTT
Organism: Agrypnus murinus; assembly: GCA_929113105.1. NCBI lineage: Eukaryota > Metazoa > Arthropoda > Insecta > Coleoptera > Elateridae > Agrypnus > Agrypnus murinus. Next base: position 187,128,219 of record OV816024.1, read on the forward strand.
GCTCCGGCTAATTACAAACGTGGTGAAGCATTAAAATCTCCACTAAACTGAGACTGTCAAGCGGGTCGCTTGAATAGGGCACTAAATAAATATAGATCTAGGAAACATAGTTAAATTTATTTAATATTGAACACAAATGAAAAAAAATATAAAAGAAACTGAAATTTGGATACCATGAACAAATGGAAAAATCAATCCCAAGATAGTAAAATGTCTTTTATCCGAGGAGTAATACTTCTGGCATCTCATAATCTTAATTATTAAATTTTATTTAAAATTAAATAAATACCTTAAATTTTTAAATCAAACTAATATTTGGAGCCAATAGTTTGCCAACTATCATTGTTACAAAACAACAAACCTCTATGTTTATATGGTTCAAATACTAAAATGATGGAATAATAATCATCAACCTCTCTTTTAAATAATGTCCAAATAAATGGTATTAACAATAAACTAATATCCAGCTGCTTGTTTGAAATATGGTAAGTTCATTTAATGATTAATCCATATAATCCGTATAACATTTTCTTCTCGTAATTGAATAATATTCCGCAAATAAATTCATAACACTGATTATTGTATTAAATAAATGTAATTATTATTAAATATATAAGTCAGATTCAGAGATCTTCGATGGTTATTGAACACTGTCATATTTCAACAAAATATATCCTAACATTTTTTTGACGTTTGGTTTGTTTACCAATTACATAACCTTAAAATATTAAAATTTTGCTCTCAACATGTGTGCACTGTTTGAAAGATCTAAAATAACAGAGAGTTTGTTACTAAATTGGTCGCTCTTTTTATACCCTTTTTGAAACAAAAGAAGGCTATAGTGACATATTTGATGGAAAGCAAATGTATTTTTAAAACTAAATACAACATAACCACATAATTGTTTATAATTATTAACTATTCTTTAAACAAATTCAATAAATAGATAGTTAAAAAAATTCCCTTTTCAAAGATATATGATACTTGTAGAGACACAAAAAACAAGGTCATTAAAAAAAGCCAACCAAAACACATTTCCTAAACAACTATCAGATAACTAGTATTAACTTAATTTATCGAAAATTCTAAAATCCATCCTAATTACATCTTCCTACCTTGACAAAATCTAACCTTACATCCTAACAAACATTATTTACTTGCTTTTATATATCAATAACATCAAAATAGTAACTACATTATCTAACATTTCAGATTGCTATGGCAAAACGTGCAAACTTGCATTTTATTTCAATATCTTCTACAAAAACAACCCCAACATTAAACATTAAAATTGTTTCAAGATTGTGCTTAAGAAACAGCATGACAAATCAGCATTAAAGCATTTTATCCACAAGCTGTATAATCTAACTGATAAAGAAATTTTTTATATAAATAAATCAGGTAAGGTAACAAATACATCATCACTACCATGCACCTTGTCTGTTTAGGTCAAAACTTGCTTTCAAATGGTCTTAACTTTTTTTACTTACATATTTATGTAACGATTTCACTCGTTAGCTGAACAATGAAAAACTGCCAAGATCGAAGAAAAATCAACTTTGAAATTTATCATTTTATTGGCCAGTGTGTTCTTATTAGTGCATATTTATTAAATTACTACCTTTTCTTTGGCATCATAAAAAATTATTAAAATTAAATATTTTTCTTCTTGAGGTTATGCAACTCATCTAACATCTTGTTGAAAAAAAGTACCTGGGAGTGCATACTGTCTATTGTATGTCAAAAATCATGACAGTACGTATATTGTATATTCTTGCAGCGATAGGTGATTATCGGTTCTGTTCTTGTTTATGTAGTAGATCTACGGTGTCGATTTTATAATAATGATATTTTTAGAAGTCAACAAGTCGTTAAAATCACAAAATAACAAAAAAGACAAATCCACTAAAAGAATGTCGAAGGATAGATATCACCATTAATGCTATTCGACATTGATGTTAATCCGGAGCTAATATTTAAGCTCTGTTGAATATGTGAAATCTACAAGCGAGCTACCTTCGACTGATGAGAGCCAAATAGTTCGAAACTCGAGTCTCAAAGTGCCGTTCATGAATTTTACAGACTCATTCTTTTTTAGTGAGTTTGCCTTTCAAATTATTTTGTGATTCTAACCGCTTGTTTTCTAAATCGCATTGCCCACTAGTAGTTAACTTGTACAGTAGAAATCAACACTGTTATAAATTTCATCTAAACATCCGACAAACCATTTTCCTTTCGTCATAATATAATCCTAGATGATTCAATGTTGTTTCAAATAATGCGATCATATCCTTCCTAATAATTAATTTAAAATTCCCTTCTCTTGGCATTTCGCTTATAAAAATTATTATTTTGAAACTGTAAAATCAAAATTTAGAAAGTAATATCTAATACTACGTCTATTAGTTATAGGAAGCCTTTATAAAATTTGCTAGTAATCTGTGCTTAATCAATTTTCAAAGCTATCGCCTTTAAGTTTTAAACATGGCTGGATATATTTGGCTGCAAAATTTGCAAGCGTGCATTAGTTAGAATTAGTTAGTTTGAAGCGGCGATGTGATTTGACCCATGGCTGACAGGTGGGACTGCCGCAGGTGTCGGGGGATGAACAGCGACGTCTATGTTCCGAGCAGAAATACAGCGCAGCAGAACAGGGCCTCGGCCTTGGACTCTCTTTAACCACTTACGGGTCCGTGGCCTATCAGCTAAAGGACGCTAATTTAGAAGCCACCAGCACATGCGACTTCGTCTGCAAAGCTTTGACGATTGTAAATAGAACAGGTAAGATAATCGTTTTGTAATGTTCTCAAGTGTAAAAGCTTAAAAGCTTTATTAACAATTCCTGTAAAACGTTTAGTTACTGCGATATAAAGGTTGCCGTGCCTTAATTTGTTGGAATTTAGTAGTTAAACTTTGTATAGTTCCTGAAATTCTGAATAAATTCTGCTCAGATGTAAATCGTTGTACTGGAATCAAATTAACATCAAATCTAGGGAAAACAGTGTTTAATTTAAATATGTATCTATTTAAAACGATAGACTGCCATTCAAAAGAGCCTATTCGGTTTTTAATATCTGTAGTTTGTTCGTTTTATTTAATAATTTAGTTAATAATTGTGTTTCAGTGGTGAGTTAACAATAAAGGTATTTTCACACCATACTACTTCAGGTAGTATACTACGAAAGATGATTTTGTAGGACAGCGATCTTTTGGTCTTTTAGTTTTGACCAAAATTTTATTTAGATTAGTTAAAGTTAATAATAACCCAGTGGTATTTAAGTCTTATAAATAGGTTCCTATTTGACTTATATTAACATTAGAGTCCAACGGGTTTTTTATATGGAAAGCCTCTGGGTGTCCGGTCTGACTGAAAATAAAAAAAAACTGTCGTTTTTCGACCGTCGATTTCGACCATACTTCTGGACCGAATATAAAGTGTTGCATACACATCCGATGCAGAATCTAATGCTCTTTAATTCTTGTAATAGTGAAGTTTTCGTTGGAAAGCACCGCTTTGAAGTCATAAACGAAAAACTAAAAAAAGCCCGAAGATTTCGTGGTTCTTTTGATGCCCTGAGGTAAGCTCGCGCCGAGGGACCGTGCAAACGTAGGATACTTATATTTGACGTCAAATGAATTTTAATAGCAACGAGAATAGATCTTTTGAAGTTAATAAGAACATTTGTTGTGAATTTTAATTATGTAATTTGATAATCTATTAATTATGTAAATTAGAAGGAATGAACAGCACTGATTATATTCTTTTTAGACTAGTATTACTATAGTATATAATATAAAGATTATATAGTTTATTTAAGTAGTTTAGTTAAGTGTATTAAATTGAAAAATACCTATAATAAAATCCCGAAACTTTAAAGGGCTTCATGACCCTTAATGCGGAGAGGTGCATTTTATAACTTCTCATATAGTTTAGTAATACCGAAAAATATACATTCACGGTAAAAACCGCACAAAAAGAGGTCACGGTGCGAGAGGTTTCTTGCTAAGTCATCATTATTCATTCTTTAGTTTAGTTGGCATACATGTTTTAATTTTCGCCAATGTAATTCACTGAATAAACTTGTCAACTGCGTATTGCCATTAGTACAGCGAGTTTCCCGATTGTAATTAAGTATCTAGGTTCTTTTATTGATAATTTAGGCAATAAAACAATCTTGCGCACTTATTTGGAAAGTATGTAGCTCTTAATGTTTCCATATTGCAATCTAAATTTGAATATTACTTACATTTTTTGTCGATACTTGAACCTGTACTATCAGATGTGAAATTTTGCATTAAAAATCTTGCATATTCATCGAAGTAATTCGTAAAATAAGAATTCAGACTGCATAATAAGAATGATCTGCATCTTGTGGCTTACTATTAAAAACTCTGACTATGTCTATGTACTCATATATGTTACGTTAAAACATTTAAAACGCTCAAGTAAGCTAAAAAAACAGCCACAACGCGTTATAGACAATGTTAAACCACCAAACACCGAAATCCTATAATTTTTTGGCTTGTGGTCGTTTTTATTGACCACGACGCGTTGTGTGCAATGGAGAAACGGCCACGACGCGTTTTGGACGTCGTAGAACGCCCACAGAGCCAATGCACTTTTGCGAATTAGCAGGATTGATAGGAGAAATTATTTGTTTATTGCAGGCACTACTGTTTTAGGCATTTTAGTGCTATACTTCGCTGATTACCGAGTCGGGCGTTTTTCCCTGCTTTTTATTAAATTTAAAAAATAATCAGCTCTTTGATCTAGGTCAAGTATTTGTTATATGCTAGTACTAGAGCGCTAGTGTAGTACTAAAACAATGCAATTGTCGGGGGAAAGAGAAACCGTGCAAATCAAAATAGTTAAACAAAGTTATATAGCGTGTTTATGTTTCATCCTTTACCTTTAATAAAAAATAACTAAACGAAAATAATAATGAAAACAATCATCAAGAAATAGAGGCTTAGGAGTATTTTAGAGAATTAAATAATCGCAGAAATTAATGTAAGCGATAAATATAAATAAATAAAAATAAAGTAATAATATTGGCATTTATTTATGTAAATATGTTAAAATTTTAAAAAGTTATTGAATATTTAGTTGTTTTAATAAAAATACTACAAACTAAGAAAAAACTAGAAACATAGATATAGTCAGTATTAAAAACAAAACAATCACAAAACAAAAATTAAGAAACACCCTTGACAAAGCATAGAACCTTAGATCATACATATCATTAATATCAGTTTTAAAATTTTTAAAAATATTTGTGAAAGATTACAGATTTTTTTAAATCTCGCCTCCTTTTAAGTAGATTAGTCAATTGGTTTAATTTTTCTCTCTAACACATTATTCTGTCAATCACCCATTTCTCTCTTGCATGTATTACCTGAGTGAAAAAGTTGGACCCTTTCTCATAAACATTCCACTAACTACTTTCAAGATATAATCCTGTGAATATACCCAAACTGTATTTATTATTAAACTTAATTTATTTGACCGGCAACTACTGGGAATCTTACCTGAAGGTGAATAAACCGGCCCTTAATGTTTAATTATGCCTTGTTTGTATGCCCAATCTGATTCTACTTTGGAAACTCGAGGAATGATTATTAGTCTTGATTATTTATTATTTTTACTAATTTTTGCAATAAAAACTGATTACAGTTAGTACTAAAAATTTAGTTTATTTTTAGTGTTTACAAAATAATTAAACTTTGTAAATAAACAAATCAAACGAGTAAATAAATTAATAGAGTTTATAATAAAGTAGAAAAAGTATACAATATTTATTTCTTAAAATAGAAGAAACTATAGTAGAAGTGAAACGGCTGTTTTGTATTCCAGTAAAATAAGAAACTCACTTGAAAATAGCAGTTTTTATGGTAGGGTAGCAACGTTTAAAACTGGTTAGATTTGCTGTGTTGTTTGTAAACAAAAGAAATTATGCACCGAAACGTACGCCGTTTCTTTTACCAGAATTGTTAAATGTGTTGCCTGCTCGGGACAAAACATTTGCTAATGACTGTACTCAAAACTTTCAAAAGTAATTTTTTGTAAACAATCACAATTCAATTACCAATGTTATTTTTCAAAGCAAACCTTGAAAATTATGGTTTTAAAATGTAAAACAAAATAGGGCTATAACCAATAGTAAAACAACACATGCCATCTTTTTCTGTCACCTACATCTGCATAGCGCTATCTTTTATCTAACCACTTACTAATTAACCACACGCAAAACGTAAACATAGTCTAGCGTGTTTGTATACAATTATATAATGTTAAAAATTTATGAATTTAACGTTAATTCAACAAGAATTTTATAGTAACTTTATATAGTAAAATAACTAAATTATCTTAACGTGGCTAGGTGATGAACAGTATTAAGTCTGGCTTAGCACGAAAGCCGTCCAGAGTTCGATTCCCCGCGGAACCGATAATTTTTCTAGATAGATTTGCATTCAAAATATAATTTAATGTAATACATTATTTAAACAAAATAAATTAACCTTTATCCAAAATTTATAACATTTATATTCCAAACTATTAAAATATTATAATATTGCAAGTGCTGGCATCTATGGCGTTTTAATAGAACTACTGATCGTTAGAAATCATTTCTCAATGTCATTATTGTTCAGTTTGAAAATTGTGTGCGATTGGTCGTTTTCACGGTTACTAGATTGTGCGGAATGTGTAACTTTCTATGGTGGTCGTAGATAAAATTTTTATTGAGTAGGTACTTTATAAACAAATTTTTGGAAAACATCTATTAAACTTTTTGAATTTTTCGTATTATTTGTAAACATTCCCTCCTTGCTATGATACACCACAATCATGGCGATGCGATAATTGTAATTGTCTAAAAAACGCGTGATATCTCGAACTTTTTTTGTAATTTAATTATTAATGGCTGGTCCAAAACAGAAAAATTTATAAAAGCAAAATTGAATAAACAGTTGTATTACAGTTGCGCTTAAAGTAAAGGTTTAATTCGTGTAAACTATACGTTCAGTAAGCCTTATTTTAAACGCTTGTAGTATAATAAATAACTATTAAAGTTTTAAATCAAAAACCGAATAACAATCAAGAGTTCCAAGTTTTAATAAAAAAATTTAAAATTTTTGCTAAGAAATGGCATGCTTTTAACGCTGTCAATTGTTACATAGCTACTTCATTTTTTTTATCAAAAAATTTCTTGATTGTTATTCAAGCAAAATTCAAATCAATAGTTCAAATCTTTAGATAAAAAAATCAGTATATTTACAAGTATAGACAGTGATTCTTCTTTGTCTTTTAAGTTGTTGCATCACAATTTCTGTCGTTAATGCTATACAACGTGGGCACGTTGTATAGCATCACTTAACTTTAATTAGCAAACTTTACCTAAACGGGGCCGTTTAGGTAAAGTTTAAAAATTATTTGTTGTACATAGGTAATCGTATAATATACGAAATGGTTAAGTGTAATAAACCAAAATCTATTTTCATCTAGTATGGCTATTTAGGCCATTTAGAATTGGCTTATATATATTTACTTCAAAGTCAAACTGTCAAATTTTATTATTAATTTTCTTTATCTACAATTATACAAAAAGTGACAACTTTTTACACTGATTTTCGTGTAAAAATTTAACGTTTAGTGAGCTAGTGTTATTAAATATTGCATGCTAATGTCAACAAGAGATGTATGATAAATGATTTATAAATATTTTACAAACTGGTTGCTAAACAACTTAGCACATAAAAATCTAAGCACGCTTATAGGTGTAGAAATGTACATGACATAAGTTACAAATTTAAAAAATATCAAATAAATGAATACTTTAGTATAGCGTTATAATCGTAGAAAAACGTTGTAAGATGCACGTGTAAAAAGTTTCTTTATTGCATTCACATCCTTTAAGCACTCGCTTGCACCTCGCTAGTGTGTTAAACCGTTCACGCAATAAAGAATGGCTTTTTACACTTGTATCCTAAATATCTATTATGTACGACTGCCCTATAAGTGTGCAGCAGCAATAGCTACAGCACACTATAACATAACCAGTTTTTCAATAGTAACTATATTATATCTACATGTTCAATTTTCTTCTGCTAAAACTTTTTCAAAAATGATCATTTTAGCAGTCGAACATAAAGCTGTGTATGCAACTCGTTTATAATCGGACTTTTTTTACACGCGTCACTTTTTGTAGGCCTTGCTCGCTCGGTCGTAAACTTGACTCATCCATGAAATCCTACATTATGTACTAGTTACATAATAGCTTTTTTTTAGCGATTTTATAGAGAGATTTGTATGTAAAAAGCGTACCGGCACTTGCAAAAGTGTATGTCTAGCATGCGTTTTAACTAAATCGCGTTAAGTTTTTTTTTAAGTTTAGTTAAACCCCATGTCAGACATACACTTTTGCAAGTGCCGGTAGCTTTCACATAATATAGAGTTTCTTAATAGTTATTGGTGTATTTAGTGCACGAAATGCTACTTTGGTGGTCAAGAATGAAAGTCTTTTAACGAGGCGTAGCCAAGTCAAAATCCCATTCGAGACCACCAAAGTCATTTCGAGCACGAATTGCACACAACGTTTTTTCTACAACGTTATTGAAATAATCGAAAAAGTGGAAAAAAAATCATAAAAACTACACAAGGAAATTTTTATTTTAGCGTAAAGTGGACAGTTTCGTTGTTACTACGGAAACCACATTGCTCAAATATGCATAAGTTGCATAAATGCATGCTTTAGAACGAAAAATATGTCGTGCACGTTGTCAAGTAAAAAAACCAATGTGGCATTTTGCATACGGATATTAATGAAAAAATGTCATCATTTTTTAACAGCTGTAGAAGAAATATAGCAACTTTTCTAGTATAAAATATAGTAAAGTTGGTCCTAGATAAAAAAAAATTAAAAACAATTGAGAAATAGTTTATCATTCTGGCATAACTAAAAATTTAATTTAATAAAATAATACAAACTTTAAAATGGTGCTATTACGAGTACAGCGAAATTATCAGTTGTTTATCTTTAGTTACTAATCGTAAAAGTTTAAAAAGTTTCAAACACAATATCAAAATACAAACGTCAATTATAGTATGAACAAAAGTAACTCCATCGAAGGTGCCTTTGGAATTTTGAACTCAAGTGTATTATAACACCAGAAAATTATACAGAATAATCAGTCCTAATGAGTCTTTTGGCAGTGGTAATTGTTATAATTTTCTGGTGTTGTAATACACATGAGTTCAAAATTCCAAAGGCACCCTTGATGTAGTTACTTTTTGCACATACTATATATTAAAAAAAAATTATCTATAATACCAACCTTACAAAAAAGTTACTATATTGTAAAGCTTGGCAATATATTTTTTGTACGACCATGCTATTTCGGATTGTTTACCATACTTGGTTTTAGAACAGTAGGTTATATTTACTGGTTGCTAAGCAAAAACGCGTCGGTAAGTAATTACTTACCGTTCAGTTCTGTCAAAAACAGAACGGTAAGTAAATTATATGTAATTTATAAAATAAATGCATGATCTTTAGATGTCTCTTTCGCGAGAAATCATTTATTTTCTAAATAATTGGACTATTTCAAAAAATGTATGTTGTTTATTTAAATTTGCTCAGGCCTCTTCAATATCCCAATTATATTCGTTTTCAGATTCACTCATTCTCACGAGTTTGACAAATATCGTGACATTCAAACATAATAGTAATTACAAAAGTCTCCATGGTAACGACAAAACCTACTTAATGTTTGGTGGATATACAGGGCAAAAATAAATTATCTTAAATCTATTTTTTTCGGGGATATTTCCTTAGTTAATACCTTTGTATTCATAATGGTCGTACAAAAAATAGTATAAGCATCTCAAACAGTAAGGAGTTTACCGATCTCCTCCAATATTGGCGACTTCGCTTCGCTCAGTCGCCAAACATTGTCGTCGATCGGTAAACTTTCCTTACTGTTCTTGATACTTAATATACTACTTAATTACGTTTTTGCCCGATCGGGTGTTTTGGTTCATTTACAAGCTCTGCTCTCAGGGCTGTAAGTTCAACTTACCGCCCAAGGCTCGGTAATAAAGTACCTCGTCATTTAAGTCGAAAAACACTCACTGTCATTCTAAAATTCGTCCGGATTGAGACAAAAATTGTTTTTGTTTTTCAACTCCATAACAACCACGCACATTAACAGACTAAAAATTCTATAAACTTGTTCATATAATTAATAAAATTTCCTCAAATTTTCATTCGCAATTGTATACTAATAAATAACTTCTATAAAATCTATACTTCACAAGAAAAGAAAATTCCAAAATTTTCAGTCACAAACACTACTACTGTGCATAAATTCTAAAATTTGAAAAAGGTCGATTTTTGGTCTTTTTTAAACATTATTTCACTCCGTCCAATTTGCACCAAATGGCTTGAAGCAGTGGCCGTTTCGCTGTTTTTGTTGTATTTTACGACGATAATTTTTTGAGTGCCTGCCTCAAAGCTACCCGAACCCCGACACCAAGATGTAGGGTCGTGGTTTTCTCGGAATTATTCCATTTTCAAAACTTCACCAAATTTGGGAAGAGGATCAAAAGACAAAGAAAATGAGTCAAGGTAGCAACATTTTTGTTGAGATTAATCTAAAAATGAAATATTTTCATCAAAAACACTTACACCTTGGTGACGGGTTTTGGATAGCTTAGAGGTAAGGACCCAACAAAAAGAAATGTATAATACCATATAAAGAAGAGAAATGATCACTGGTTCAAACCATTTGGTGAAATAGGACGGAGTGAAAAAAATGTTAAAAAAATTGACCTTTTCCAAATTTCGAAATACTCTATCTAAGCAAATATTTATTAATAAAATAATATTCAGATTTTCGTAAAGTTATTACTGTTATTTAATATTTAATTGCAGCACCGTAATGCTAAAATTACTTTTTGCAGGGGAGACCTCACTGACTGATTTCCCATTCATTGTCTATGGCTTCCAATAATTCTTCAACATTACAAGGTTCAAATCGTTTTGATCGTAAACTATTCACGATATTTCCCCAGACATTTTCAATCGAGTTAAGATCTGGACTTGCGCTGGAAAAGATACACTTCAACATCATTTGCATTAAGAAACGCTGTAATTCGACCAGCTTCAGGGACCATATAATAAATTTACAGATGGTAACATCACATTTTCTAAAATTTCTTCATAAGCTTCACCTGTAGAACGTTCATCAATTCTCCAACACACTCCAGCACCTCGATCACTTAGCCACGCCCATACGTTTGTCAAAAATCGTTCACTTCCGCGATTTGGTTGAACATATTGCTCAACAAATCTGCTACTATTTGGGCGGCGTATCCGTCCAGAAAACGTCTTCATAACCTATGAACTGGTTAGCAAATTCTAGTCTGCGTGCTTTATGATCGCCACTGAGCTCACATTTTGCAGCAGCTCTTCTGTATCTCAAACCGCTTTCCTTAATACATCGTTTTGCTACAGTAATGCTACCTGGAAAATTTGTTTCTGTTACAGCCTTTACTATTGAATAAAAGGGATTTTTTGGAACATAATTTATTAAATTGATTGTAACCTCTTCATTTCTAACTCTTATTCAAAGTTAATTCTTCTATTAAGTGTCCTTCTTCTCTCCATTTTTTATAGTTATTAAAAACTAAACTTATATGTCTGCGACCCTTTTCATAGACCAACCATTTTCCAGCAATGTTGTTGGAGAGAGTTCTCAAAATTATTTAGGTGTCTTCGTAACAAATTTGAACATGTCATCTATAAAAATAATAAGTTGCTACTGATGTCAAGGAAAAAAGCAAATTTTCAGTGTTATATTCATCGTTCCTTAGCGAGTGATCGCAACTGCACATAGTAATATCTAATTTATTGATATTTCTTGATTATTGTTGTCATTGTCATTTAACCCATGTTTACAATTATCTCAACTGACCCTACAGTACAGTACCTACGAATCAGAAAAGGATTCCTACGTATTGTGTTAAATTTTAGTTAGTATGCTTTTCCTTGTGGTACTTCATCCGTAGAACTGCAAAATAATTTATCTACGACCACCATAGAAAGTTACATATTCCGCACAATCTAGTAACCGTGAAAACGACCAATTGCAAACAATCTCCAAACTCAACGGTAAAGTATGTGAGGAAGGAGTTTTCAATAATCCGTAGTTCTATTAAAACGCCATAGATGTCACCACTTGCAATGTTTATAATATTATTAATTATTTGAAATATAAAATGTTATAAATTTTAGATAAAGGTTAATTTATTTTGTTTAATTAATATTTTACATTAAATTATATTTCGAATGGAAATCCATCTAGAAAAAAAAACTAAGGTCAGACCCGGGGAATTGAACCCGGATCGCTCGGTTAGTAGCTAAAGCGTAACCTAATTGAGCTATCGGACGCCTTTCAATGATGTTTTTTCTCATTATATAAAGTTACAATGATTGTTATTCAATTAAAACGTTGTCGTAGATAAAGTATAGTGTGTAACGCGTGCTAAAACACCAATTTCTCACTCGTGTGATTGCGGCATTCGACTATCTTCACAGTCGTGAGAAATTGGCACTTTTCTGCACTTGTACCACAATATACTATTATTATAACTATAAAGATATAAGACAAGATAATTATTAATATTATTTAAAATATTGAAATAATTAATTGCATATTTACGAATAATAACAATATTATTGTAATATAAGTTGTAGGTAATCAAAGTTGTAAATGTAATTTTTGCATATATCTTTTGGTTTATTTAAAACGATTTATTTCTAAATGAAGAGTTATTTAAATGAATGAAGTATGCGTTTTGGCATTGTAACATATTTCTTTCTCTATATAATAATTTAAAAAGAAAGTTTAACTACACTTACTAACATAGAGCTTTTTATTACAGTGGTTGTGACTATCGTCCTCATCTGTCTATCTACTCTGCCTCTGTTAATGCTTATCATGGGTAAGTGGCATGGCGTGTGCTTTTGACTGCGTGCTGCATGCAAACCTGTACTCAATTTTTCTTTCTAGAAAAGTTTATATTACAACTGCATGCTGTACTTAACTAGTTATCTATACAGTTTACGAGCTTTAGCGCCTATCCGTTCTACATTCAATTTTCTCATTAAATTATACCAATTTTTAGGTTAGACTCTCATTTATTCACGGCGTATTGTCTGCCAAACAAAAATTTAGTGAAAACGTGTTTGATTTTCATTATTATTTAATGAAATTGTGCAAAAATTGGATAAGCGATTTTGGACGAACGTGGCTAGAGGCACACTAGTTATAGCCTTTTTTAAAAATTAATTTGTGAATTAATTGATTTATAATTACCAAATGGATATTGGGTAGTTACAAATGAATTGCAGACAAGCCAAGAAACCTTATTTTCAAAATATATGAATGTTTTTGCATTAGAATAATCCTGAGGTTTTCAAAGGAATAAATCTAATTGGTATGTTTGCTTTTAAAGTAAAACGTAAAAACCTCTGCCCGATTCTCCAACCATCATATTTTAGAACAAAAAGATTCGTTTTCATCCAGCTTTGAGATCTAAAACGTGAATACGCATTTTGCATTCGTAAAGGAGTGCGTAACGTCTTCATATTTGTGAAATAGCCTCTTCACACACGAGTGGTTCTACGTGTTCTTGTGGAATAAAGTTTCTGAAAAGTGCTCGTTCAGTAAATTTTTCAATTACAGAAAGTTGTCAGGCAATTTAGAGCTACCTTGCCAGTGAGTAGTGATAAGAATATTTTTTTATGTTTATATTATTGTAGTTTCAGTTTATTAAATAGAAATTTTTTTCTGTGAAATGTGAAAATGCTGTTATAAACTGAACATTATCTCAGAGCTATATAAAAGATTTAAATGAAAAATTTTTGTGTAAAAAATGTAAACTATTTTCGACAAAATGTGATGTATGCGTTAAATATTCCAAGCAAGTTTTCTTAATAAAAATGTTTTATGGGTTTTGAAAAGACTAAAACCTTATTGCAAATGTTGATAAGTTTCTCTCAATAAATAATATTGAATTACCTAACGTTCCAAGGTCTAACGTTATTATACGCATGCTGAAATGAAAATTTTGCTTCGATAAACCTAAAGATTTTTTTAAATTTTTTAAGCATCAATATTAAGTTTTTAGTAGAATATTACATTTTAAAATAGGCTTTATTATATCATATGCAATGTAAAATCATATTTACAGTAAGTAAGACATTCAAGTTAAACTTTATTTGAAATTTGCCGAGAACGCGTTTGTAAAGTGTTTTGTCGTACGCTTCTGAACGCTTAGAGTTAAATAATTAATAACAAATTTAACATGCATGAAATAACCTTAAAGGAGATATAATACTTTATTGTTTGCATTAGCTTTGCACGTATGTTTAGATTTAAAGTGGATTTGTAGCATTTCCAATATCAAAGCGTATATGTATTCAAAGGTTAGATACATATACAAACACATTTAATTAATACGGGATAGGAAACCATTTTTTACAACATATTTCATTCATAAAATTATAACTTATTAAGAATAAAAATGTAAGGCTTTGTTAAGATTTGTGGCGTATCTCTCCATGCTTTTGTTTATTTTTATTAAAATTATAACTGCTCTAATCAATCGTCTCATTATCAAAGTCGAACACTTAAATATGTAAACTGAAAGACAAATTAAATGAGACTCGTATAGGTACTTAGAGAATCAGCTGCGCGCACAGGTGATTGTTGGGTTGCCTAAATATATCAGGACCGAACTTAAACTGAAATATTTCTGATGCAATTTATTTTCCAATTTTATCAAATTCGCCGGTTTTATTTGAATTAGGAACAAGAATTAGTCAAACAAATATTCAAATTATAAAAAAAAATCACTATAATGACGCTAACTATTATAGAAATAATCCCTACCTAATGTTATACCTTTAGATTATTTCTTTTCAAATTAAATCCGTAAAATAACGGAAAGTTTAATTTTTCTTGTTAAGTTTGCATCTTTGTAGTTGATTCTATAACAAAACATGTTTTTAATTAAATAATATCCTAATTTTATTTATTAATATCAAAAACCGAAAAACACAAGATGTATTTATAAGAAGAGCTAGGAAAGACGATCACAAAGGTAAAGCGGGGTGTAGCTCAATGGCAAAATACCGTCTCTCTGTGCAACAGATCATCGGTTCAAATCCCAATATTGTTTGCAGCTTATTTTTTTTAATTAATTTACGCACAAAAAAGAAATTGAAAATTTTAAAAATTCAATTCAAATAATGAAACCAAATAATGTATATTTATTGAACAGGGATTTAAGAGCATTAATAAAAGGGCCACACGTCTTAAACCAACTGCTACCTGTGAAGTTTTTCTAAGAAACTCGAGTATTGTACTGTTAGGACCGTTATCAGTATTTTCAAAGCAAGTATACTTTATGATGTTATTTTATTTTTTGAGTATTTTTTTAATACAACTTTTCAATAACCTTTAAAATTCTGTTTTATGTATGCTATTATACAGTTATTTTTATGCATTAACTTAAATGTTGTGGATCGGTGTATAAACTAGTATATAGTTATAACCACTAGATGCACTCTGACAAATATTGAAAGTTGTCCTGTGTGATCTTGTTGTATTCTCGGACTGTTAAACAGTGCCAACAATCGAATGGGAATAGTGGAATGCTGTATATCTTTATGTATTATTGTGTCTTAACATTCATCCAAATTTACCGAATGACTTGCTCTAATGCTCTATACAATAGTAAATAATCTTCAAAGTCTTAATCATAAAGATAATAAGGATTTTCCAAACCAGTTTAAGGAGGATTTAGGTAACTGTTTCTTTTGAAGGTTTCTTTTGAATTATCAGGAATTTCCTTAAGAGAAAATAAACAAACAGTAGCAATAGAAATGAGTTTAATCTTCTTTCTTTCCTTCATCGGTTATTTTGGCATTTCATTCGTCTTCCTGCATTAGTGAAGTAGTGTGTGTGTGATACCTACTACAATTTGGAAATTTTACTTTATGATGTTATTTTATTTTTATGATACAACTTTTCAATAACCTTTAAAATTCTGTTGAATGTATATGTATACTCTTATTTGTTGTTGCTTGAAGAAAATTCAACCTTTTGTTAGTTAAAAATACTTAAGAAAACCTTAATAATGTATACAATTTATTAAAAAAAAAGGATGTAGTAAGTAGTATATGAAAACAGAACCACTGTGCAATTTATACATTATATTCACATGAATTATTACAAATAATATAATACAAAAACAAGCAGCAATAGCAATAAAAAAATGCATATAAAGTACTTAAAATAAAATCTTCTAAAAAATATTCTTTTTTAAAAATATTTTGAATCTAAATTTAAAGAATAATTTGAAAGCTACCTAATTAGTAAAATCTATTTTATTATTTATAAAACCTATTTTCCTAACACAATAACAACAAAACAGAATTACACAAATTACTATTATTATTAATACCATTGAAATTAATGTACAATTACAAAGCTAACTTAAATCCCTGTTCAATAAATATACATTATTTTGTTTCATTATTCGAATTGAATTTTTAAAATTTTCAAATAATAGCTTTTTTAAAATATATATACCTGACTTAAATGATACAAAATTCATTCTCTGTTTTTTTATAAATTCGTTATGAAATAAGTTAAAACCTAACCGTCGTCGACTATACTCTTTTGTTTTTACTGTACAAGGATTTTAAAAATGTTCAAGGGTTAGTACCTGCCTGCCTGCTATCATGTCTCAGGTAGTCAGCTAGACCTTTTTGGGGTATAGTGATGCATTTTAATCTGATAATTATCTCGATTTCAAGTCTCGGCAACGGGTCGGTTAGAATCTTGTTTTCACCCCTTGAAATGTCTAAAGGCATGTATATAGCCTAAGGCATATTATATTTTAAACGACCAATGAAATGTTTCCTTTTGTCTCGTAGGGAGCTAAATATTTGAAATAAGATTTTCACGTCAGTCCATTTCTATACGCTGTATGCGTGTGTGGTATATAACAGAGGCTTGAAAGATTAATAATAACTGGTTTTAAATTTAAAAAAAGTGTCTGTTTATACTGAATATTCAATCTTCTTCTTCTTGGTGAGGTGAGGTGGTTAAAAGTGTAAATATTTATTGTTTTTCCGTTTTTAATTTAAATGTGATACGCCAGGGGAGGGTAAGTCTATACATTTTTCTGCATTAGAATTAGGTTTTTCTCTTTTTATGTAGTTAATTTGTCCGTTGATACATGTTAGTGTTAGAAACCATTCCGATCCCTGAACGTGATTCAAGAGCCTGTGTATTTATTAACGTAATTTTCTTAACATGGAGATCCGAAAGCCCTTCACAAAGGGCAGCTACTGACATAGATATGATGGTTAGACGAGCCTGCAAAACTCGCTGTTGTATCAAGGACTGTTGGTTCCTTTAAATTTCATGATCTCTTTGGGTAGAAAGCTTCATTAGAATACAGCGGTCTTGTAGTCATCCGCGAAATATAAAATTCTAGGGCTGGTGATGTCTCATTTTTTACTAGCAAAGGGAGAAGGGCGACTATATAAAAGGGTAGATCGTTATCCGCGAGAGAGGGTACACGAAAAGTAGAAACATAATTCCTATATGGCATTATTATTTCTTCTTCTTCTAGAAAAGGTAGAAAGAGTACAGGGTGTGTGTGTGTGTGTGTGCGTGAGAGAAAGACAGTAGAGCTTGTAGATAGCGAGAGATAGCTAGCTAGGTACGCAAGACATTAAACGCTAGTGGTAGGGATAAATAAGATGGCCGAATCAACCAGAACGTATTCCAAAATGATCGCCTATGGTAGGGAGAAAGATGGCCGAACCATTCAGAGCGTGTTTCAAGATGACAGACCGATCATCTGAGTATGGATAAAGCTATCGATCAATCAGATCACGAATGGGCGTGTCTACGAGGCGTTCATACTAACGCTACATCTATTAGCAAATATCCGTAAATTGTTAGGCGATAATACAGACTTCTTCGTTGAGAGAGGTAGCAGGGTACGTAGGACAGCGAGAAGGAGAGACAGAGAGAGCTTCCGTCTAGTGAAAGGGATAAAAGATGATCGATCCAATCCCCGAGAGCTAAAAATTCAAGAAGAGTGGGAAATCTAAAATGTCGACTTCAAAATGACAAATTATAAAATACCACTGTATGTAAAATTATATTAGGGTTGTAATGGGATACCAAGAAATACGCACTGGAAATGTTTCATTGATCGCGGTTGTTGTGAGAGAAGAGAAAAATGTAGCTAATTAATATATCAACTATATGATCAATCTCTCGATGTAAATATTATATTAGAAATTTATATAATGGTAGAGATAGATAGAAAACTGGCGATTCGTTTATATCGAGCAAGTCCGCGATTTGCGTTTAAAGCTGAATTTCAAATTTTAATGCTGGATCAGTTATCTTAAATAATTATTACTATAATAGGAGAGAGGGCTCTTTAATGCGTCCTCTAATAGGAGAGAGAGAAAGAGAGAGAGAGAGAGAGAGAGAGAGAGAGAGAGAGAGAGCTCTTTAATGCGTCCTCTAATACGAGAGAGAGAGAGGACTCTTTAATGCGTCCTCTAATAGGAAAGAGCAAGAGAGTGAGAGAAAAGGCTCTTTAATGCGACCTCTAATAGCATCAATACGTAGGATAATACAGATTTCTTCATGACGCGCCCTCCTGAATTTCAAATTTTTAATGCTGAATTAATTATTACTATGTGTAATTATTATCTTTTACGCAGAATGCGATATTATGTTTAAGGGATTATCGTTTATTTGTCAAGTTCTTGTAAATAAACATGAGAATATACCTGATTAATACATACAAAACAATAGGTTAAGTACATTGTAATTAGGTTTTTTTTTTGTAAATTCATATTTTTCCCTATTTGGGTGTAAACCTGTAAGGAAATAAATACATTATTATAATTATTGTTATTATTATTATCCGTAAATTGTTCCGTGATTTGCGTTTAAAATTTTAATGCTGAATTAATTATCTTAAATTATTATATGTAATTAAAGTATTAATGACGACGATAATTATTTTAAGAAATCGGTAAAATTTATTAATATAAAATGATAAACCTTGGCTCCCCCTATTAACAATCAGCAGAACGCCCATAATCGGTAATACAGCTTTCTTCATGATGACGAACCAAATGCCGATAATACAGAATGTCGGTACAAAAATCACGTAAAACGACACTGGCGCCATCTGTTTTCCCCTAGCAACACTAACTCCATTTAGCCATGTGACGAACCCAATGCCGATAATACAGAATGTCGGTACAAAAATCACGTAAAACGACACTGGCGCCATCTGTTTTCCCCTAGAAACGACGCTACCATTTAGCCATGTGACGAACCCAATGCCGATAATACAGAATGTCGGTACAAAAACGACACTGGCGCCATCTGTTTTCCCCTAGCAACACTAACACCATTTAGCCAAGTGACGAACCAAATGCCGGTAATACAGAATGTCGGTAATGCATCTGCCGTACTTAACCACCTAGAGAGAGACAGACAAAAAGTCACCAGATTTAGAGAGAGACAGAGAATCTAGGGTCCCTAGAACTGTCTGGCTCAAGTATCCCAATACCTACTCCTATGTCCCTTAAGGGAATACTGGGACCTATTATCTTTATTTAAACAATGACTGTAAAAAGGTATCCAACAACAAAAAACTCTAATAAACAAAATTTCAAAAAATATGCTTCTGTATCAGGACAATGTTTAAAATATAATAATAATTCAAAAATGTTTAAACTCTAAAAAAGGTTACAAAAATAAGACAATTTTAGAAACGATATAAATTAAAAATATACGAAATTAAACGGGTCAACGAAAATGTTTTTTTTTAAATTTTAATACGCAGATAGTCAAATATTAAATATCAAAGAAACAATAAAATTGTGTAAAAACGCCAAATAATATATGTAGCAATTAAAACAACTCTTCGTCAATTAAATCCCATTTTACCTCAATAAGAAACGTCCACAAAACCAGTTCAGTTACATCAAGAAAATCCAAAGACACAATATAATGGTGGATATGATGGTTTTTAAATGCATGTGTACTTTTTGTCGAAAATAAGGGGAAAACAATATTTTTTAATTTAAAATATTTAGAGTAGGCCGTTGTGGTCATGGAGGACGTTATGGTTAAGTGACAAGTTGGACGATATGGACAAATCAGTCGTTGTGGCAGTACGTCTGCTGTTGGCCGATAGCGATTGGCCGTTGTCGTCAGGCCCCCTTACTCTGAGTATTACGGGAGTAGCCGGTCATTTACCAAATGACCACATCTATCACAAGTTGCCATATTATGCCGAAAACCAAAAATTACATAACTATGTACATTATGGTATAGCTCTTGTCATAACTTTGTGTACAGTAGGAATTTACCCAAAGTTATCATTTTGACCTTTACCACCCTGGTACACCAAGGTCGTCAATGCAGGTGATGCTTCCTGTGGGAATGTGGCCTTTATGGGCTAAAGAATCAGCTCTGAAAGTTTGAAGCAAAGGAGTGCAGACAAAAAGACTTTGTTTTATTTTTTGGATCCGAACCCAGTTCATAAATATAAGTGTATTTGGAGCTTAAAACGCTTAAAACCACCAGCAGGTTCCATTTGTCAGTAGTTCTCTTGACATAACTTTGTGTACAGTAAGAATTTACGCAGAGTTGTTATCTTGACTCTTACTACCCCAAGGTCGTCAATGCAGGTGATGCTTGTTCTAGCAATATGGTCTTTATGGGCTAAAGAATCATTCATCTCTGAAGGTTTGAAGCAAATTGGAGAACAGACAAGATCTGTTTTGTTTCCAAATCTTTCCACTTTCCTTGGGACAGTCTTATTAAGCGTTACGCTTTTCATCTAAAATATTGATTTTGATGGATTTCTCTCAATCGTAAAACAAGAGAATTCCAAAATATTATTTTCAGGAGAGAAAATCCATTGACAAAGACTATTTAGTAGTGATGGGGTCTCGATGCTACCCGAGTGACGCGACACTTGAGAGTCGAAACAATATGGCGTGAGAAGCGTCGACTCTTCATGATACTTTAACAACACTTCGCCTTTACATCATTCATGCGCTAGTGTAAATGTAATCCAATTGAAACGAGAAGCAGTCAAGATTCATAGCTACATAAATCATAAGCAAACTATGGATTAAACAACAATTATATGAGTAAATTCTGTTAGGGTTATATATTTATGCATTAAGTACATTAAAAGACATTAAATTATTTATAAAAGCAAACACATATTATGAAACACAAATTTAAAAGAAAAGAAACAAATTCTATAAACAACTTGTAATTCAAGTCAATTCATTGGATTTATTATAAAAACTATTTAAAAATGTAATTTCGCTGACGACGTAGGTCTTTAGTCGAGAACGTGTTTTTGTTAAGATTATTTTGGGTTTTCAGCAAAATAAATTGAATTAATTAATGATCATTGTATTTATTTACACGTGTTTCGACAGTAGTCTTTCTTCAAAATACATTATAAGGTATAAATATAAGAAGCTGAAATAATAATTAGGTACATGAGGAACTTATTCAAGTTCAATTATTGATTTTAATTTATTTTGCTGAAAACCCAAGATAAAATTATCACCGTCAATATTATACTAATACAAAAGAAAAAAATCCACAACAAAATATTTTTATATGTACGTCTCATTCAATGATTGTTGGACAGTTCAACAAAACTGCCTTTAATTTATTTGTAAGAATGATCAAGCAACTTCAAATTACACTCTAATAAGAGCGATACTGTTCGACACTATAGTCTCGCCAACAAATGAAGGATTTAAGATTACCGATATCACGAGGGCAGAATTGTAAAAAGCATCTCAAATCACGCAGTGTTCACCTCATGATCACGTGGTCGACTCGAGAAATGTATCTGATAATAGAAACAACTGATAAACTGGAATGATTCAGTAGCGTCACAAAATGTCCTTTACGAAGGCTAACATTGATGCTTAATGTTGTATTCGATTATAATCGAATACACGTACAAAATAGGGAAAATGAAATTAATTTATACTATAAGAACAATTATTATTAACGTCCAAGTTTAATTATTTCATTCCACCTATAAAATACTATTTGACTCACAGTTAGGCATATTTTTGTTTTCCATGTAACATGTATGCAAGTAAACGGCAAAAAATATAAATTAAATTAAACATATGAAAGCAGAAATATTGTTATAAACAAAAATTCTTAAGAACTACTATAATAGTTAAGTAATTCCTTTACAACAGTTATAGTTTATAGTTAAAATTTTTGCAATTACTTTTCTTTAAATGTATTCATTACCCTATGCCATTTAAGACGTAATGAGATTTTTAATTATAAATCGTTATTAAGGTTGAATAGATACTTCAACAATGATAAATTTACATAATCTTAAAAAGTACTATCCGAACGTACGCTACTGACTTTTTTAAAACGTCTCTAGTAACACAATACTCTGCTTACATTCTTAGCATATCGTAATGTTCTCACAGCTGATGTGCACGCGTTCATTTAAATCCTTCATTTGTTGGCGAGACTATAATAGTCGTGACACTTCAAGTGTCACGACCACAAATAGTATCACGACACTCGACACCCAAGTTCCCATCACTACTGTTTACGTTTAAATACCTACTAGGATCTAACCAAATTTTTTGAAAATGTCGATGTAATAGGGAGAAGAAGTGCATACGTCATACCGTGCCTGACGTCATAATTCTTTCCTCGCAACGCGCATGTACTTCAATAAGGCACATTATATTTTCATTTCTGATTATTGATAGTGTTAAAAAGGATGTTTACAAGCTATAAAAACACTTACCCAATGGCTTTCACCCATTGTTGTTTCAATATTTTATTTGTGATAGTACCTATCTATTATTTTAACCTCACAAAGTAGCGTCACGTTTTCTCTTCCAACTGTCAACAGTGTCAAAACTGTCAAACAAACGGTTTACAGCCAGTGAAATGTATATAAAATAACTGGAAGGGCGACTACGCATCTAAGCTATATGTAGGTGGTGACGCAGAGAGAGATAACCTGAGGTTAAGTGTAGCTGTCCTTTTCTGCTCCTCGTGTTCATGATAATGAAAGCCGAAAATATTAACAAAACACGATTTTTATAAAAAATTAACTGAGATCTGTCAATTTCATTCTTAATAAAGAATCTGTGGTAATAATGGTTACATACTGTGTAGCATATAATTGTAAAAATGAATATAAAAAGGGAAATAACATTCAATTTCATGGGTAAGCGTACGTAACCTATAACGTTGTTTACAATAAAACGTTGTTCTTTTTCGTTCTTTTTATTTTGGAAGTTTTATTGATTTTGTGCTTTCTCTCTAGTTTTCCATTTAAACGACCTGAAATACTAAAACAATGGATTAGAGCAATACGACGTGAAAACTGGACACCTTCTCGTAATAGCAAAATATGTAGTAATCATTTTACTGATGTGAATTATGAGCTGCCCACCAGCAGTATTAGTAAAATTAGATTGCTTAAAAAAGATGCTGTGCCACATGTCTTTAACTTTCCAGAGCATCTGCAAAAGAAAGAAAGCACTCGCAGAGTTTTAAAGCGATGCCCGACGATAGAGCAAGAAGAGTTTGATACTGAAAGTCCAGCAGTACGTAACCCAAATTTATGTTGCATATATTGTATATTAGAATTATTCTTGTGTATTTTAGAAAATTGCCAAAAGAAACGAATATGAGAGTGTGACTGAAGAGAAGTCCACTTGTTATTTAAAATCCGACGAGAAAACTCATTTGTTGAAGAAGGTTAAAACTTTGCAGCAAAAAATTAGGCGAAGGAATAAAAAAATTACATCTCTGCAGGCGCTTCTGCAAAATCTTCGGAAGTCTGGGAAAACTACAGACAACTTAAATGCAATTATGGAAACATATTTTAAAGATATTCCATTAGAAATGCTACTGCATCAATACCAGAATACAGAAGCGGCCCCCAAGCATCGAAAATATAGTGAAACTATGAAAGAATTTGCACAAACTGTGTATTTTTATTCCCCAAAAGCCTATACATACATAAGAAAACATTTTATCTTACCTCATCCACGTACAATTCGAAATTGGCTTTGTAGTTTTAATTGCGATCCTGGATTTTTAGAAGAAGTTTTTGATTTCCTAAAATTACAATGTGAAAGCAAGCCTTTTCTCAAAAACTGTGCACTGATTTTTGATAGCATGTCAATTCGCAAGCAAATTGTTTGGGATGAAAAAATGGGAAAGTTTTCAGGTTATTGTAATTACGGTAGTGTTATTGATAGTAATAAGGAAAGTGCAGCTTCTGAAGCACTGGTGTTTCAGATAGTTTCGTACAAAGATAATTTTAAATGCCCAGTAGCATATTTTTTTACTAATTCTTTAGATGCTAATGTGCTAAGTCGTCTTTTGGAATGCTGCCTTCGAAAACTGTTTGAATGTGGAATTATCATCCGGTCTATTACTTGTGATGGGAGCGGAACAAATATTCAAGCACTAAATAATCTGGGCTGTAAAGTTTACAATAAAGAAATGATAACACACTTTAAACATCCATCTTGTGACAGTCAAGTTTATTTTATATTAGATCCATGCCATATGCTAAAATTAGCAAGAAATTGTTTTGGCGAAACGAATCTAAGCTCTAACAAAGGTGCAATAAAGTGGACTTACTTAACCAAGTTGGCTGAATTGCAAGACAAAGAAGATTTTCATTTGGCAAATTCTTTAACGTTTAAACATGTATTTTATAAAAATACAATAATGAATGTGCGTTTAGCAGCGCAGTCATTAAGTAGTGGGGTAGCTGATGCTCTTGAATATTTAAAAGACACAGGCCATCCAGACTTTCAAGGATGTGAAGCAACAGTGGAGTTTATTAGATATATAGACAGATTGTTTGATATACTAAATTCACGCAATCCTTACGGTAATGGATTTAAAGCTCCATTGAGACCAGAAACACTCTATTACTTTCAAGAAGTATTTCAAAACACCATACAGTATCTAACAGAGTTAAGCATAGATAACACTCCTATTTTACATCATCGTAGAAAAACTTTTGCGTTGGGTTTCCTCATAGATATGAAATAGATATTTATTCATTAAGGGAGATATGAATGTTTTTTCCCCCGAGGTTGACGTGTTACAGACCAAGGGCCGAAGGCCCGCGGTCTGTCTACCGAGGGCAAAAAACAGAATATCTCCAGTAGTGCATTAAATATTTTATTTTTTTAGTAACATCATATTCTTTATTTTCAACTTAAAACGTAAAAAAACATTCAAAATTAAAATAAATTGTGAATATCAAAGGTGGTTTGACTGTGCCGTTGTTACGATGGTTGCTACAGTTGCATGAATTTGTTTTTCAATCAACAAAAAAAAAATGTCTGAAAGCAGCAGCGTTATTCCTCACAGTGTGATTATAAAAGCGGAAAAAGCCAGTGAGTTATTGGTTCCGAAGAAGTCTGAACATTTGTACATCAAAGAATATGACCGATTTCATGTATGGATGGTGAAAAATGGGGTTACGGATATAAATGGAACTGTAATGTTAGCATATTTTCAAGACTTGGTATGCCTTAATCTGGTTGTTGTAAAAAGTTGCTTACATTTGTGTTTTCTTACAGTCACAATCATTTAGTCCAAATACGCTCTGGACCAAATTTTCGATGGTTTTTTTAATTTTCTTAAGAACATTTTATAATGAAATAACAATAACATCAAGGATTGCGTGAATGTAGTCGCTATAGTTGCGTGGTTATTGTGAGATTAACAAATTTAACATTAGAAAAAAAAGCCGAGAAAATTGAGAGAAAAAAAATTTAAAACTCCCTTGGGAGATATGAGTTGCTTTTCATAGTTGGTATCTAGGACGAAAATAATCCATATCATGTTACTAAAAAATAAAGTATTTTATTATTAGCAAATGATTTATTTAATAAACCAGAGCACCCTCTAATGTATTTTATGTGTTATAAAGTAAGTCAAGACC
This sequence comes from Agrypnus murinus, assembly GCA_929113105.1. Taxonomy (NCBI): domain Eukaryota; kingdom Metazoa; phylum Arthropoda; class Insecta; order Coleoptera; family Elateridae; genus Agrypnus; species Agrypnus murinus. The sequence continues at coordinate 187,154,344 of OV816024.1, forward strand.
ATTTAGAATGGTATTTTAGTTGCATTAGATCAAGAGGCGGTTGGAATAATAATCCTAATACCTTGCAGTTTAAATGGGCCTTACGTCAACTGTTATACCGAAATACCGTCAAACCTAGTATAAATTCAAACTGTATAGATTTTGGTGATAATTGTAGCCCAGCATTTCAGCATGAATCTGCCACTCCACAGAATAACAAATTCGAAACCAACACTGGAAATGACATTACTGATGTCTTGAATGGTATAGACTCAATGTCAGATTTACAACAAAACATAATGTATTATATGGCTGGATATGTTGTTCGTAAAATTTGTCTACGTTCTAAATGTGAACACTGTATAAATATTTTGCTGTTTCGACCAATAAGCTCTAGCGATCACCTTTACCATGCTTCTGATGACACTAAACAAAAATTTGTTAATTTTATTTCTCGAGGTGGTCTTATCCATGCATCAGAGATTGTTTATAAAATTATTGAATTTTCTGAAAAACAGTTTAAATTTGTAAGAAGAGAAGGTTTACAATTTTCATTTAATTGTCGGCGACTTATTCAAAATTCAGCGATTAATTATTTTAGTCAGAATCTGAATTTATTTCAGCCAAGCCACCCTGTTACTGAGGAATTCATTTTTGAAGATTTACATGAATTTCAGATTATTAAAGAAATTGTTAATTTGTATTTAAAATGTAGAATACACCACGGTAGTAGAAAAGAAACTCAGAAGTTAATGGGGAAAGAGGCTAGTGTTAGACAAAAATTAAGTAAATTAATATTATTTAAAAATGTTTAGTGTTTTTAAGTTATAATAATTATAATTTATTGTATTATTTAGTTTGAAAATAAAAATATTTACATTTATTGTGTTTATATTAATAAAGGGAAATGAGTAAGTGATTGAAAAAACTTGACAGATTGTTTCAAGTATATTTATTTCCCCAGCATAAATTTAAATCTTGTTTTATTGGAAGCTATAGAATCAACTCGCATATAAAGAAAAAGGGTTTTCTTTTCATAAACATTAAAAGAACTTAAGAACCTGTAATAATTGCATTATGGTTAGTGTGTTAGACAGAGACACATTCCCTTAACCTATAGCTTATTCTTTCTGCTTCACACAGGTAACCTTGGATGCCCTTCCAGTTATTTAATATACATTTCACTGTTTACAGCGAAGTAGAGCGATGCAAACATGCGCGTTGCGAGGAAAGAATTATGACGTCAGGCACGGTATGACGTATGTACTTCTTCTCCCTATTATTATAGTATTTAATAATAATTAGAGCGAGATTGTCTTATTGAAAGAGAGTTAGTCAAACGAGCGGAAAGATTGATATACACCTATTTAATGATAATAGAGTATCTACTGCATGTGCCGTAAAAGCGAATTACACTCTGAATACTATAGTGCATTTAAATTCGTTTAGGAGAAGGATGATCTGAAACTTTGTTCTCGACTATTACGGACTTGTAGTTGCATTAATACCAGTGGCGTGCGATCCATGGAAGCAAGGGAAGCAGTGCTTCCCTTAAGAATTTATTAAAATTAAAAAACAATGCTAACAAAAATAGTTCTATAAAATTATGGTTATCGTTTATTTAAAGGACCCCGCACAAATCTTATGGAAATTGAATTTCGGTCAAATTATCTGAAATTTTCAGAATAGTTTCTTGAAGTTATGCTGAGAAAAAGTCTCCATGGGCACAAAGTGCCAAGATGCTTCGGAGCCGAGATATGAGCGATGCGAAGTTGAAAAATGCGTTTTTCATGTCTCAGGCTCCCATAATCGGTTTCACGGCATCTGAACATTTTCACTGGAAAAAAACGTATAACTATAATCACACTAACGCATTTTATACAAAAGAAAACTATTTTTTAAGTCATTTCATACCGGAAAACGTTGAAATCTGATCAAAAATAAGCTTTTGACAAGGTTTCGTTATTGTTTTCTCTAATTGATATTCAGTATTGTAGTTATAAGAGTTGAAATACTTAATATTTAGTCTAATAGAATATTATTCTATTGTAAAAGACCAAATCCCATACTTTCTTCAAAATATCATTTGTTATATATTCATCATTTCTTTTTATTATTCAATCTGAATAATTCAATGCTTCGTCTCATAACAATGATGTAAAAACCCTCCGTTCTTTTCGAAAGTTGATCTAAACTATAAGTTTCCTAGCATTTTTTCTATTCACTATACAGTGAGTTTCGGTTTCCCTGAAATACTAGCAGATTGATATGTTTTTTAGACATGGCTGGAAGAATCCCATGTTTTGTGTGTGATACTGCTCTCATACCACGAGCTATGTCAAGATTAATAGGAGATCACAATGTTCAAAAAAGGGAAATTGCAATAAATAGGCGAGACGCAGCGGGTAGGCCTGCTTTGGAGATATTAGGTGATACTCGGATATGTAATAATTGCAATATCTCGATAACAAATGAAATCCGTATAATCGAAAATGACCCGGCGTGCATGAGACTCAATGTTTTGGCTCAAACATCTACCAATACTTGTTTAATATGCAACTCCCCTCAAGACATTCACCGGCTGTCATTAAAATGTAGAATTGATATTTTTGTTAAGCTGAATATTTACGTTCCAAGTAATTGCTTATCCTGCCACCATCATCTGGATGCTAATGGGTTGTTATTGAATTATTTATTACGTGGACTAAGATTCGTCAACAGACCTTATATTTTAAAAGGAGCAGATTTGTATGCATTCTTACAGGGTTTTCGTGAACAGGTCAATTATGTAGCCAATCACAAGTATAGTGACGAAACCGATTTTACAGATGAAGAATTTAGAACAATTTCCCCCATAAACAAAGAACAGTATAATGAATTGTATACTTATTGCGATCCTATAGTAGTGGAGAATGGTCATAGATACGTTCACAAGAAGGATCTTTTATGTTTTCTTTGCAAGATGCGGCAAGGTGTTAGCGATGAATTCTTGAAAGTAATTTTCAATTATACTTCAAGACAGTCTACGAGTTTAGCCATCGCCACAGTAAGGCAATCACTGACTCTAAGATTTTCTCCAGAAAACATAGGATTTGGAGCTTTTACGAGGCAAGAGTACATTGCGAATCATGTCACTGAATTCGCGACGCATTTGTATAATGAAATACCTCAAGAGCCAAAAGCAATAATCTACAATGATTGCACCTACCTTGATATTGAAAAAAGCTCTTGTTTTGACGTTTTAAGACGCTCGTATTGCGTTCATAAAGGCAGTCATCTTTTAAAGCCAGCAATTTTCGTCGCTCCAAATGGCTATATATTGGATATACAGGGGGCCATATTTTTCTAACGCAGCAAATAATGACGCGAATATTTTAGCTAACCGTTTAAGTCGGGATGAAGATGTAATGCGTGATTGGTTACAAGAAGGCGATATTTTTATATTAGATAGAGGGTATAGAGACGTGATTCCATTACTCGATAGATTAGGAATTAATTATAGAATGCCATCATTGCTAGATCGAGGTAGGAGACAGTTTACAACAGAAGAGGCAAATCTATCGCGAATCGTAACAAAAACAAGATTTGTCATTGAATCTCGCAATGGACATCTGAAGAATATATTTAAGATTTTCGCAAATGTCATTAATGTAGCCCATGTTAAGAACCTAAATGATTTTCTATTGATCGCTGGAGCAATAATCAATCGATACTGTGGACCTATTGGATTGGCTGATGCAACTGTTGAACTAGCATTACGAATGCGAGAAAAAATAAATGATGTTAATGCAGTTCAAGCCTTTGTAGAAGTTGAAAATATGCTACCAAGACGAACAAGATGGGTTGTATTAACAGAAGGCCATGTGCCATTCTTTCCTCAATTAAGCATTGACAATATTAGGAATATCGCTTGTGGGGTGTATCAGGTAAACTTAGCTCCTTCATACATCCAAGATACTTTACTAAGAGCAGTTGAGGAGGAAGACGACGAACAAGCAATACAAATAGATACGAATATTAATCTACCGGGCTTTTTAAGGTTACGACTATTTTCTCGCTTTCGCAGAGCTATTTTTCACCAAGTTTTTATTACATTTAATGAAGAATACGTGGAAAATGAATTGAATGAGTTTGATCCTATTGAGGGGTATTATTGCACATGCAAGTCAGGTGCACGGACATTAGGAGCTTGTGCTCATGTGATCGCAGCGATTTGGTACTTGGGGTGGGCTCGTCATCAAGGTTATGTCAAATATCCGTCTATTCAGGTTTTAGAGCGGGTATTAGATGTTGGGCTTTAATTTTTTAAGCTGGAGATAAAAAAGACAGTAGAGAGGGTTTGGAGTCATAAAATACTACGGGAGTGACGAACTGTGGGGTCCTTATCTTTACTGTCAAACGTGAAAAAATATTTACTAGTGAGAGGCAAGGGGACTCACGATAAACAAGCACCCCAATGAGATGAGTCTCCCATCACGTCCACGTCGTTCATCTTGGGTTCAGCTGAGAATGGGATTTGGTCTTTTACAATAGAATAATATTCTATTAGACTAAATATTAAGTATTTCAACTCTTATAACTACAATACTGAATATCAATTAGAGAAAACAATAACGAAACCTTGTCAAAAGCTTATTCTTGATCAGATTTCAACGTTTTTCGGTATGAAATGACTTAAAAAATAGTTTTCTTTTGTATAAAATGCGTTAGTGTGATTATAGTTATACGTTTTTTTCCAATGAAAATGTTCAGATGCCGTGAAACCGATTATGGGAGCCTGAGACATGAAAAACGCATTTTTCAACTTCGCATCGCTCATATCTCGGCTCCGAAGCATCTTGGCACTTTGTGCCCATGGAGACTTTTTCTCAGCATAACTTCAAGAAACTATTCTGAAAATTTCAGATAATTTGACCGAAATTCAATTTCCATAAGATATGTGCGGGGTCATTTGTAATGTTTAATCAACTTAAAGCTCAATATCAGTTACTTAAGCAGTGTAAATCTGCGAATGAGACTGTATTTTGGAACATTTTATTATTTCAATTTATATAAGTTGGGATTCTTTTAAAGACAAATAATTCTATTTAGTTTGTTCTGTATGCAACATTTAAACTTGCTTTATCGTCATGACATCATGACTGCAAATTCAGCTGCTTCGGTGGAAGGTTCGAGTACTTCCGATACATCCGAATTGCAACGATTTTGTTGTTCAATTTGTAAAGTATTATTATTATTTGATAAAGAATTTTCTTCACACAGTTTCGGAGGGAATTATTGGAAAAGGCAGACCAAAACCAGAACTTTTAAATTCAACAACAAAGATTAAAACCTGCACCAGGTATTTTGTTAAAAAAGACCGGAAAATCGAGTTGCATTATAAATAAATAGTAGTACTTTTTTTAACTAAAGAATAATAGTCAACAAATTCCATAAGTATAAAAGACGTATTCTTTTGAACATTGTGATGAAATTCAAACAATCATAAGAATTTGAAAATGCTTTGTCACAAAAGAACGTTGGCAATAGTTTCGTCACAGCACTTTTTGTGCTTCAATCATGTCAATCGCAGAATTTTTACGATTCGAAGGGGTAAGGGGATTACCAATCATGCTAAAAATATCTTACTAGGTAGGGGGTATTCAAAAGAACGAGATGTGCTAAAAAATTACCAATCCGATTAATCATTATAGAGTAAAAGAATACTACTGAAGTGTAAAAATGTTCTTTAAAAAACTTTTAAGCTTAATAATTATAACAGTGTTTTTTATTGTACCTAGGTGTATTAAAATTTAAATCGTGGATGCTTCCCTAGCCTAAATTCTCAGCGCACGCCACTGATTAATACTTAATGCATCTACACACGCTTAACAAAGTTTAAAACATGAATTAGTGGGGTGTTAATTCATGTACATTACAAAACAATAAGACTGAACCTCACTAGAAGATTATAGTAGGTATACAGAATACATAAACAAAAATTATACTGTAATAACAACATAGTTAACATATCTAACCACGAGAAACAGGAAACGGAATATATATACCGTATATATGTTTTCAGCACACAATGGTAGTAATTTTCCTTAAAGTTATTCGAGTAATTCAAAATTAAGCACTTCCGTATCCGGGTTTAGTTCTCACAAAATCATGCAAAATCATACTTAACGTCTTTATTGTATTAAACACGAAAACAATAACAAAATAATTCAGTTAACAGTTGTTCTAAATTCACTGCCATAATTAGATAAATACATGCAATTTATAATTTAGCTTTTTATTTCAAATCTTTTTCCTCTACTAAAAACTAATTGCAAAAAGTAACAGTTTTTCTAAGTAACTTTATTTAAGACAAATCTAATTCCCAAAAATATCCTCGGCTAAAGTTGCTGACTGTTTAAGTAGTTTTCCAGAGTTAAATTAAAGAAACTCTTACGTTGCCTTGTGCAAGGAGTCGATTAAACTTTAGTTACTTTGTTTTATAGAGCTGTTGTAATGAATAAATTTCTTTTTATATCTTCATAACTGTATACTGGAATTTATTGTATTTTACGAGCGTACAAATATTGAAGTATATCTAAACTTTACGTTAATATCTTAGATGGAAAGCTATGTTTTGATGCAAGACTTCTTATTAAAGTAGATACGCAAACTGTAACAAGTTTTCCTTCGGTACATTATTTCGACATTAAGTATGTAGCTTCAATGATGAATTCAGTTTTTACCACTAATTTTATACCACGACTCTTAAACTGAAGCTATACACAGTCTCTTCCAATGTTTCAACCTCCAATTCCAATAATCTGATGACTGAAGAGTGTTTGTTCAACATTCCTTTAATTTTGAATTCTATTGGCTCTAAGGTCTGTGTAGGTGTGTTCAGTAAGTAAGCATTCCGTGAAAAGTCAACCTCCACAGATAAAATTAAATATTCAATAATGCTTAAAGAGGCCTAAACGAATGCATTTTAGCAGGGGTCAAATTCATGTTATAACACAAATTACAATTGCCGCAGCCAAACTGCGATGATAATGGCTTATTTGTTATACTTTTATGCAAAAATGTGTAAAAAAAATAAAAACCGTCATTCGGTGCATGTAATTACGGTGGTGGTTGAAGGCAATAATGTCAATTCAATGTCAGTTCAATGTTATTGAGTAATAAAAAAATGTGTAAAACAACTAAACATCGATTAAATTAAAAAAAATTGTCACACTACGTAACACATGTGACATTGTACGTAACGCATTCAAGATCTAAATTGACCATTAAGGACATCTTAAAACAAAACCGTATGTATGGCATTATATTTGGTGTTTTCTCTAAAATTGTATAAATAATCAACTCGTAAGTTTTTTATGAATAGTTCACAGAACCATTGTAAAACTTATAATTACCTAGTATTTCATGTCTCCATTTTGTCACATGTACGTAACGCACGTTTTCGCTCGATATGCTCGTAAACGGCACCGGATATAAAAAAACCAAATGTATGTTTATTAAGAGCAAAAAGATGAATCAAATTAAAAGTTTAGTTGTTTAAAAATAATTTCTGGGGATTCGCTACTCATAAAAATGCGTCGGAACGCGTTACGGTACGTAACCAAAGAATATCTACTACGTATAGAAGCGACACTGCACTTTTTATAAATAGGTTTTGCAATACCCAGCTTCAATGACCTTCGGCCATTTTGAGACTACAAATTCATTCTTACTCACTCACTCTTACAACGAAAATTCATTCTTACTCACTCACTCTTACAACGAAATTGTACAGTTTATTAAACCAGATGTAAACACACCAATCACGTTTCACGTCAGACGTCATCCCGCCTATTTTCTGAATATACATGCGCACTGAATACTGATTTCTAGTGTCGCTTCTATTCGGTACGTAGATATTCTTTGACGTAACCGCGGAATGCGCAATATATCCTTAACATACTTAGCACAATATTTCCTAAATTGGTCGAAGCCTAGCAGCTTTAGTTTTTCCCTCATTTCCCTCGTTTAGCCTAATTTGGTTTTCCATTTAAAATTTTAAACCCCTACAAAACTTTTGAATTGTAGGTACCTATAAGGTATATTTACAATATTTTGCGAGCTTTTTTTTTATTTAACAATAATCTAAAATTATTTATACTTGTACTGCTATAACTCACTAAAAGTAATTTAAATTATATATCATATGTGTTACAGAAAAACTATTTTTTATTTCCAAAACTGCAATATTTAAGAAATATCTTCAAATAATTATAAAATTGTAAACAGACCGCCTCATCTCTCATTTTTATGGACTAGAATTCAGTGGTTCCCAACCTGGGGCGATTTGGGTTCTCATGGGGCAATAAATCAGTGGGGGGCGATAAGTATTCAAAGGGGGAAGAATTAAAATAGTACTGTACTTAAAAAAGCCAGCAAAAATCGAAACTGAAAACATATACAAAACCAGATTGTCCAGAGTTCAACAAAGAATCGCAAGTTAAAAAAATAAAGTAAAATAAATAAAAATAAATAAATCGCTTTTACAATCTGTACTCACAGCAAGTTTCTGAGACCGGCAAATCGAGACTTGCTCAGCTCTTCTACTACCCACCCCCCTTCACAGCCCCTCCACAAACGTCAAGTCGAGTTTGAAACATTCGTTGCTAGACAGATAGCGCTGCCTACTCATATTTCTTCAGTCTTCACTAGCCTATGTGTGTCTCACCATCAGTTCTTGTGCGTGTCTTTTCTGTTTTTGTGCGTTTGTTTTGAAGTGTAGAAGTTCATGCACAATGGATTCAAAAAAGAAGAAGTGTCGTCAATACTCAGCAGAGTATTTAAAATTCGGTTTTATCGCGTCACCGCAAAATGTGCAGTTTCCACATTGACTTTTGTGCGATAAAATATTTACTAGTAATGAAGCCTTCGCGAATGAAAGATCATTTATCAAGAGTACACAGTGATAAAGTGAGTAAAGAACCTAGTTATTTTCAAGACCTCAAAGCTAAAGCTGATAAACGGCCTAATGTGCGTGAATTATTTAAAAAAACGAGCAACCGATCTTGACAAAGGTCTTCTTGCTTCTTAGGAGGTGTCTTTATTGATCGCTAAATGTGGTAAACCTCACACAATTGGCGAAATTCTTGTTTTACCGGCTACCAAGAAATTGTTGAAATTATGCTAGGCGAGGGCCCTAATAAGATAAGTCAATCGGTTCCTTTGAGCAACAATACTGTTTCCAGGCGAATTGGCGAAATGGCCGCGGGCGTTGAATCCAAACTCACCAATTTGTTGAAAAAAAGTAAATTTGCATTGCAGATTGATGAATCAATTGTGATTGATAACAAAGCAATTTTATTAGCTTATGTGAGGTTTATCAATGAACAAAAGGAAATCACCGAGGAAATGTTGTTTGCTAGAACTTTGATCACTGATACGAAGGGATCGTTGACTTTTAAAGTGGTGCAAGATTATTTTGAGGAAAAAGAGATTCCCCTAACAAACGTGACGCTTGCGCAACAGACGGTGCTCCTGCCATGTCAGGTCGTCATGCTGGGTTTCTAGCCCACCTTAAGAAAGAAGTGCCAGAGGTCATCACTATTCACTGTGTCATTCATCGTCAACACTTAGCTGCGAAAAAATTTAGTGGTGTCCTGCATGAAACCCTACAACTGGTTATTACTGGTGTCAACAAGATCAAAGCTAATTCCCTCAATGGCCGTCTGTTCCGGCAACTTTGCCATGAACATGATGAGGAATTCGAACGCTTGCTTCTACATATGGCCGTAAGGTGGCTTTCCAAAGGAAACTGTTTGCGCCGTTTCTTCGAATTATTTGACACGGTTACTGAGTTTCTCGACACGACTGATCCCGTTTTAAGTGAGAATTTGAAGCAACGCAAGTTGGAACTTGCGTACCTTACAGATATTTTTGAAAAAATGAACGAAGTCAATATAAGGCTTCAAGGAAACAAGATGAACCTTATCAAGGCCAAAGGAATTATTTCATTCTTCATCGCCATGATTGATATTCACAAGGTAAATTATTGGCCGTAAAGAGCTAATTCAGTTTCCGACCCTTAAAAAGTGTTCAGTGTCAGATAACGAGACTCCTGAACTCCCAGAAGACAAAATCCTAATTTTTACTGATCACCTTGACCAGTTAAAAACTGACATGGAATCAAGATTTGAATATTTGACCAAGTTGCAAATTCCGGATTGGATTCTAGATCCATTCTCGTTTGAAGCTGTATATAAGCTTGATAACTCTTTGCAGACGGAGTTTCTAGATCTGAAGTATGACTGTGAGGCGATCGTTTTCAAGCAGAGCGGTTACGAGTTAGCCTGGGTGAAGCTTATGGACACTTATCCACAACTGTGGGGAAAAACTGAACCACTTTTCATCTCGTTCCCGTCAACATATTTAGTTGAAAAAAGGATTTAGTTCTGTTGTCCAGCTCCTCACAAAACAAAGAAATAAGTTGGACATTTGCCTCAAAGGAGACTTGCGCCTGAACTTGACGAACATAAAGCCGGATATTCAAGCTTTAACTGAAATCCACCAAGCACAAGGAAGCCATTGAAAAGGTAAAATAAAACAATAACAAAGTTTTGAAACTTTCATTTATTTTTTCAAATTTTAACTGTCAACTTCCTTTATTTTTTCAGATTCTAATTTAAAAATAAAAATGTATACTCATGTTTTTAAAATGTACGTCAATGATCGTAGTTAATTATTTCACTTCTTTGTTCTTTAAAGAAATCTGTAAAAAATGTACATTTTAATATTTTTTTAAAAATTTTATGAATTTTATTTTATTTGACCGGATAAAACTGCTTTGGTTGTTTTTATATACGGTAATAAAATTGTTTAAAATAATAAAACTGCTTTATTATTTACACTTTACTTCAAATTAAAATTAGGCATACAAGGAAAATGAAAAGGGGGCGATAGGTGTTAGTCAACCTCCAGAAAGGGGCGATGGGCCACAAAAGGTTGGGAACCACTATACTAGATCGCCACCTTATACATCATGCTCTGGACTATAGTAAAATTCTCTAATTTCTCTGGATTCTTAATAATAATAATAATAATAATAATAATGTTTTATTTCTTGGAAATACATGATAATACATGATACAAGATAACATGAAATTTTGAGATTTATAAAAACGATGGTGAATAGATGGTTTCCCTCATAAAGAAAAAACCCCTCCTCTACCCCACCACCGTATTTTAATGACTGCATAGTGAATATCGCAAGGTTTGAACATAAATTGTTACTGTAATTGAGATGTATATTCTTGTATTAACTTGTGCTATCTACTAGCAATCTGCCCTTAGTTGATACATAGATATTTGATCGAAAATAAATTAATTTAAATTAAAAATGATTAATTAAATTGAAATGAGATGATATGAAATGACGATTCTGATATTTATGACTTGAGCCATATTGTCAAGTTATTTCTGAAGCAACTGACAGACAGTTCCTTGAGAGTAGTAGAGAGTGCATTGTATACATTGGACATTTGGTACATGAAAGACCATTTAAATAGTTCAGTACGGTGTGGAGGAATATTCAGTAATCCTCTGAGACGAAGATTCAAATTGTGTATGTCCGGTAGCTAATTTTATTATAGAGATATGGAGGTGACTTGAACTATGAATTATTCTTAGACAAGAGTTCTGAACTAACTAGATTTTTCGAGAAGTTGTTTTATCTATGGATGATCCATAACGTGCATCACAATAATTGAAATGCGACAAGACCAACGATTCACATAAAATCTTCTTCAAATCTTTGCTTAAGGCTCGTATGTTTCCGTAAAGTAATTTTAGACTGCAGTACGATTTGCGTATGCAAAGATTTATATGTTGTCGAAATCTGAAGTCCTTTTCTAGTATAATCCCCAAATTTTTGCAAGAGATCGGTACGGATCTTTAATTATTATTTGAATTTCTTGTGCATGCCTACTTCTATGCTAAGCGGAAGCGGAACACTAGAACAGCAGATTTCTATGAACTAATACTAAGAGAATGTAACTCCGCCAAATCAACAAGCCTTTTAACTCATCATTAACTGTAACACATGCAGTTTGGATATCAGATGGTTTAAACGACATGTAAGCTTCATCTGCGTACTTGTGGAAAAGGCAATGTTTTAGTGAAGTACTACATAGATTTAAAGTATTTAATGTAAACAGTAAGGGTTCTAATATAGAACCTTGAGGGACACCACGTCTAACCAAACAAAATTCTGAACGATTGCGTTCTAGTACACGCACTGTCGTCTATCCGTCAAATAACCTTTAATCAGATTTGAAGCACTCTGCTCGAATCCATAATAATGAAGAACAGTATATAACATTTCATGATTTATAGTGTCGAAAACCTTGGAAAAGTCAAACAACACCAGTACTGTAATGTTACCAGCGTCACTTGCTCTCAAAATATCATCGGATATATTTAACAACGCAGAACAACAACTGAAGTTGCGTCGAAAACCTGACTGTTAATCTATAATAACGAATTTGTTTCCAAAAAGTTTTCATTTGAGAGTCTATGACTTTTTCTAGGACTTTCGATAAGCAGAATGCTGATCGGCCTTAAATCTTTCAAAACTTCAAATCGGATTATTAGTTTTAGCAACACCTTTTTTGTGTTGTGTGTTTTTCCACTCTTCAGGAAAGATATCTTGTAACAAACAAAAGTTTATAATATGAGTAATAAAGGGTACCAAAAATGGACAACATATTTGTATCATTGTAATATTTAAATTATCGTTACCGGTTGCTTTTGTTTTAATAGTATATATAAGTTCAAAGTTGTTAATAAACGCTCGATATTTACTTCTATGGGGGTAAATAAATAGTCCCTAGGAAAAGCTTTTGTTTGTTAAGCTCAAATTTAACCCAAAGTTGTTCAAAGTCTGAAACATCTGCAACGTGAACTTGCTTTATTATTAAAGATCATTTCGAGTACAATGCAATGCCACCCCCGAAAGTGAGACGATATTTTCGTAATAAATTGTAACCCGTAATTTTAATTAAATTATTAAGAATGTTTCCATTTAAAAATGATTCGGTGACCGATATTATGTCATAATAATGTAATAAAATATGCTCACGAAACCAATGAAAATCGTCAGTTAGTAATTGAGCATTTATATGTGCAACAGTTAAACCACTCATAAATGCAAACAAAAAGTACTTAAAGTTTAAAAGAGGTCTTAATTTAAGTTGTCTGATTTTGCTTCGCAGTTCTCACTATAAATCTTCCTACACAGCAGTATCCACAATTCTTCAATCCGACGTGATTATGGTATATTTAGTTGATTATGATATTGCAACCTTACTTTCTGTCCCTTTTTATAAGTAGGCATCGCTAGAATCTTGTAGTGTTGTGGTCAACCCGATTTTGAAAGATTCTATGCCCACTCCCATTTTCATATTATTTTATTTGTTACTCACTTGTAAACATCAATTTATCAAGTCTTATTGACGTTGAAAGTCAATCTTTACTAGTTAGCTACTAGAGACCACAGGAACTGTTGATTTTTTACAAGTTAGAAACGACCGTACCTTGTTTATGAGTACCGCTTAGAAACTTGCGCCGTTGTCAAAGTAATGATTTCAAAGGTAACGAGACATTTTTCAAAATATATTAATTGTCATGAAAGAAGGCGAAAAAATATCTCATTATTAGTTTTTGATTTATTTACAAGTGAGAAACAAATAAATTATTATACATCACACGCCAGGTAACAGTTTTTACTGGCTCAAGGATGTGACAGGCTCGCCTGAAGGCTCGCCAGTCATCCTCATCCTTTCGCCAGTAAAAACTGTTTTACCTGGCTTGTAATGTAAAATACTATAACTGTAGTGTACATACTTAATAATAGTACTTTTTTTACTTGTAAAATGTTAAACAACTATACTTTTAGTTCTTGCCCAAGCATCATATGGACGCTTTTTCGAATCCTTTTTCATTTCCATTATAGATTAATAATTTACAAGTTTCATTTAAGTAAGTTAAATGAAAAAAATTATAAAAATTTTTTTTTTCTCATAAAGTATATACCATATGTCGCTGTGATTTTTATAAGGGTTAGAATGAAACCTTGCGGTTCTTATGCAGCGATATATAGCATATACTTTATGAGACAAAAAATATTTAACTTACTTTTAATGAAATTGTCCCTTAAAATGAGTACCTTTTATTACGTATTGCCTGATAAAAACAAACGAATAGCACTTAGAAATTTAATATTTCAATGTTACATGTAGAAATAAATTTACTATTTGCAAAGTTAATATAAAATATAAAATATTTAATTTGGGTCAGTAGTTTACGTGCAAACGTTTTCAAAGTCGGAAGACTTTGAACAAGAAAGAAAAGAACAGTATAATAATCCTACTATCCATTTTATTTTTCTAGAGTCCTATTTCTTGAGTCCTAATCCAAATCTTACCTGTTGTGTTTATATTTCTTCAATTATTCCAGTTATACCCAGTGTTTTCTTCACTTCCTGTTTTCTTATTTTATCTATCTTGGTTACACTTTCTATTCTTCTTAACACTTTTATTTCACACTTTAGTCTGTTTGTTGGTACCCACGATTCACATCCGTACATTAACATTGGTTTAAGCACTGTTTTATATATTTTTATTTTTGTTGTTTTGCTTAATTTTTTTTGTTGACGAAGCATGTCTTAAATAGGGTTATTAATTCTAATGTTTATCTCTGTTACTAAATTCCCCCTTTCTTCCATTATAATATTATATGTAGTCCCTAAGTATTTTACATTTTTTTACTGTTCCTAATGTTTCTCGTATAGTATATTTAGTAGATTCTCAATATTTATGGGTTTGCCGCCGCGTTTAACTCAATTTCATTTTGGCAACCGTGAGCATAAAAAGCTCCCGACGAGATCGTTTCAAATATACGAAGAAAAAATAGATGATAATTTAGATGAGTACTTAAAAAAGCATTCTCGTGAGTTAACAGTTAAACATTTTTTTCCTGTTACAAATGGTTTTTTAACACAAGGTAGGACTCGAAATGGAAGGCCCACCTGATATTTACCCGGTTGCTCGGCTGCCCAGTTTAACACTGTGTAACGTTCTTTTTAAAATAATAACAAAGATGCTGTTTCTATCGTCTATTCATAAGAGAAATATTAATTTATTAATTAAAAACACTATAATTATAAACTATTTAACGAACTATTTAAATGCTAGATATTTACAAATTTAAAGTAGGCTATTTATATAAGAACTATTTATGTATCACAACAATTATTAACATTTATTTAACATTCGATTACTAATTTACACAGAGTACATTTCACTACGCCGGTTAAACATTAACTGAGCTCCTTCTCACTGCGAATTAAATTTATATCTTTCATATAAAGTTCTGGAACATACGATGAATCATACATGCAGGTGTTGATGAGTCATACATGCAGGTATTGATGAATCATACATGCAGGTGTTGATGAGTCATACGTGCAGGCGTTGATGAGTTATACATGTAGGGGTTTTCTCCATTTGTTACAACTGCCATAATGAATAGCACTTACAAATACTTTTCAACGACAACTCGATACGACAACGACAAACGATAACTCTAAAAACCCTAAAATGGACGTTTTTTGTTTGAAAAGTGTTCATTATTTTTTGCAGGAAGATAGTCATTATTTCAAGCATTTGTTTCAAACCAGTATGTTACCCTTATACACTTCTAAGTTACGTTAATAAAAAAATGGTTTGTAAAACTACTTGCAGAACGGTATCACTTATAAAATCAGAAACGTAACCCAAAAATAGGTCATGCTTTGACAACGAAGCTTGCCAATGATTCATATCCAGTCACTAAATCTCTTACCAGGCGGTGATAAATTCACTAATTCTGAATCTTTATCTAATTCTATGATCCGCATGTGATATTGGTTTTTAATAGAAATAAAAACAAAAAAATACTATTTTATAATTCTCCGAATAATAATAACTCACGATGTGTGTTCAAAATAATGGTGATAAAGATGAAAGCAAAATTAAAGCGGAAACACTGTAGGTACTAATTTATATTCTCTTTTTAGTCCCGCTGTATAAAAAGTGTCAGAGCATTCCCTTTCAATTCAAAAATTAATATAGGTTTTCACCGTTTGTAGTTTTCTCTCTTATTAGAAAATTCTTGAATGGACTATAAATTACCATAATGTAACGCCTGTAAAAAAACACAAACTCATATTTTTTTGCCATTGAAAATTTTTATCAAAGAATTTATGAAGCAAAGTTTTTTCAACTAATTTGTAAGATAATCGTGCCTCGCTAATCTTACTGATGAAAAATTACGAGAGTGTGAGTAAATATTGATGTCTAATGGTTTCTATGAAACATCTCTGGTTTAGAAAAAGCGATATGTATACGTGGGTCATTATCTGGGAACATTGACTTTTGTGTCCCTGGTATTTTTTCTTCAATATTTTTATTTAAATTTAAATTTTGCAGATTTATTTAGTATCGAGGGCACTTAAGCTAAGTAAAAATTAGCTAGATATAATAAAAGTATATAAAATACAAATTCGAACAGATAACATAAAGCCAATGTCATTACTAGGTATAGGATTTGTATGCACTTAAAAATGCTGAAATATGCATGCACTTATGCACTATAAAAACGTGAAATATGCACTTAAAAATCATGAAATATGCGTTTATTAGAAATTTTTAATAAATATATGCACTTTCATTATTAAAAAAACACCTGTTTAGCGTTATTTACATTTTATTTACAGAAATTATTTTAATTAGACATCCTATGCAATAATTTAATTAATTATATTTTCTAAACATAGAGCGTTACAATTCACAATGACGTACATTTTTAAATTTTCAAAAGTAAACATATGCCTATTATCCATAAATATTGTTTTTATTTTGAGAAACTCCCACATTGCAAGACGTAATTGGGGCATACTTAAAATTGTTTAATTTTACAAGCGAATAACGTTTTAGCTCGTCTAAAATGTCTTGCCAGATAATGTATCGTTTATGGTTTTAATTAAGTGAAAACCAGGATTTTTGTCTATAACGGATTTAAATTTTTGTTTTATAGTCAAACCCTTTGGCCCTTTTACTTTATTCAAAGAAACACCTAACAATTTTACATGCTCAAGAGATTCATGTAATGAATTTCCCTGACTTTCTAATTTCTGAATTACTTTTGCTAAACGCACAAAATTTGTCAAAACAAACAATAATTTTGCCCTCACCTCCTTAGTATTAAAAGCATCCTGTGCGCTTTGTATGCATAGTGCATCGTGTTTATTAAGTTTATTTACAAATGCTTTAATAATATCAAAATAAGTTGCATAATATTCTGATGCAGAAAGCCAAGTACCCCACCTTATTATTACAGGCTCAGGTGGGAGAGGCACTTCTTGAGCAGTTTTCCCAAATATGTGCATGCGATATGGAGCTTTACAAACAATTTTTTTTACATCTGAAATTATAGAGTTTACGTTAGGATATATTTTCTGCACATTTTCCGCAACTCTATGCATTGCATGGGCAAGACAAGTTAAGTGGATCATTGTTTCGTACAGAACTTGTAAGCCTGCTCCAGCCTTGATCATGTATAGTGCCGCGTCGGTGACGAACAGGAGTACTTTGTTGTACTGTATGCCGTCCGACCACAAAATAGCCATCGAATCATTAAACAATTTTGCCACAGAACAATGATTGGTGCTCTTGAAGACGTCCATTGCTAATAGATAGGATTTGGGATTGTTCTCCGAATTTAAAACGCCAATTATAACGTTAGCCACGTATCTGAAAACAAAAATTTGATTTTTATTTTATCGAACTTTACTAACAATTAGCGCAAAACAGTTATTTAAAAAAAATTATATTTTAATCAAACAAAAATATTGTTGTGATTAAATATGTAACTAACAAAATAGAAAATAAAACATCCGTAAATTGCTCTGGTGTCTTTAATTAGTTAAATTTTACTAACAAAACGAAGGAAATGAAGTTTCTACGCACCTTCCAGTAGTGTCAGTAGATTCGTCAATGGAAACCCATATGTAGTTATTCGCTACATGTTTTCTAATTGATTTTATGGTCAGTTCGTATAAACGAGGTAAATAATTTTTCCTGAGTGTGTCGGGTATTGGCATTTTTAAAATTTCTTCCAGAAAATTACAAAATGCTGAGTGATTAATTTTACTTAACGGGATATCTGCAGCCACTAATGCACTACATAGTTTTTTATTTAATTCGATCGATTTTCTGGACTCACCGCGCGAATTATTAAGGTACTCCGGTAACAATGTTTGTTTTTTTGATTTCAGGGCAACACACTTTTGATGTCGAACCGTGTTCAGATGTTGTGTAACTTGAAAGCGTTTCGTTGCAGTCACTTTATCGTCGCATACTGTACAATACAACACCTTATCGTCAGTTGTAAGAACACTGAATTCCTTAACATAACTTCGAAGTGTAACAAACACAGACCGTTTTTCTTTACCCATCTTTACACTCTAAAATTTCAAACTGAAATGCAGGTTGCAATTTCTGAACTGTCTTAATTGAAAGATTACAAGATTAGTAAACAAAAGTACAGGCAGATTTTTCTATTAACAGAAAGTTGTCAAAGGGTCTTTGGAATTTCCTAATACCCATTTATCACAATACCGCAGGATGTAAGTATTTAAATTTTAGTTGAAACTTTTTCTTTCTTAGAAAATATTAACAAGTACACAGATAGTTAAGGCAGTAAAATATTTTAAAGTCTAGTATTTAACAATAAGCTTAAATTATGGGGTTCCCCAAGACTCAACTAAGCCGCCCTTGGTTGTCTAAAATGCTAAAATTATTTAAAAAATATTAGAAATTTCATAATTAAAGCATGTAAAACGCTCAAAAAGTGGTAATATATGCACACTCGTTCAAAAATGCTAAACTATGCATGCATTTATAAAAAACACCTAAATATGCATTTATATGCACTTTCAAATTGACATATGTGATTCATATGTTGCTTAAACATGTAGAAATATAACTCTGCATATGTTTGCTATAAGCAGAAAAAACATGCAAATGCATAGAAATCCTATACCTAGTCATTACCATCCTCTGTCCCTAATGCCAGCTAACTTCAATTTCACCAAAAACAGCCGTTTTATGATTCGATTTAAATTATATATTTGTCTAAATACGTGTCCGCTAACGTGTTGTCATTACCGTCCTGTACCTAAAATATGCGAGAAAAGTTAATAGATAATAAATTAATAAAACTGTATTATATTTAAAATTATAACAGCAAACAGTTATTTTTTTACTCGCAGATTTTGTATGGAGCATATGGCTCTGATCATAATGTGACTCACTAACAAGTTGCACAAGGTTCTTGTACTGTTGGAATATTATAGACAATTTTGAATCTAAGCTATATGCCATTTTATAGATTATGGAAATGGCTATTCTTTAGTATATATTTTAGTTTTACATATTTTAATTCCAACCAAAATATTTAAAGCTTTTGCCGTGACACACGGTACAAAATTTTGAAAATTGTTTTTTGCAATTTGACTTTTGTGTCACTTTTCCTGTTAATAGAATTACCACAGTATTTCATTGGGTACTTCAAAACTTTCTACAACAATTAACCTCTCAGAAAAACAACTGATCAAATTTATAGATGTATTTACTTAACAGTTGCCAGGCTCGGTGGATTAGTGGTTTGCATGTTTGCTTCATAATCCAAAGATCGTAGGTTCGATCCCCGGCCGAGCTGGTAATTTTTCATAGCGGAGAAAAATTAAAAACATGCCTTCTTCTCGGATAGGAAGTAAAACTGTAGGTCCCGTGTCAATGAGATGTTTGGCACGTTAAAAAGCCCTACTGGGGGTGGAATTCCCCCAGATTCGGCTAAATTCTAGTAGGATCGGCCAAATGATCATAGCAATCGGTGCCATGAGGTACGAAGGATGCTCCGCCATCCTGATTCCTCGCCCAAAATCAAACAAAACAAAACTTAACAGTTCTTAGCACTTTTTGTCTATGACTGACGCTCGTGACTGACGACCAAATTAAACAAATTAATAATATTATGTATAAATGTTAACTGTAATTAACATTGTCAAACCACTGAAGTATGAATATATACTTGTATGTGATATAGGGCGGTGTTATTCTTAACGACACCCACATGTAGGTGTTTGTGTGCTTGTCGGGACCGACTGTTCAACGTGTCCATCCGTCAGTAAGGCGAACTGTACTGAAGCTGTGTATTTCGATGAAAAAAATCTTTTACAATTTTAGTTTCCCAATAATACTTTTGATGAAGTTTGGCTTTATTTCAACAACATTAATTGATAAAATCGCAACAGCATTATAGAACTTATAAGCATTGAAACTTAATATCATTTTTTTGTCTCATAAATATGAAAACTAATTTAACTAGCTTTAGAAAAAACAGTACCGTTTAAGGAAATTTTTATTTTTTTTTATCAAAAATTTTAATTACGTATGAGTGATCAAAGCTATACGGTTGTATCATGTTTGAGGGGATTTGTGAATTTTAAAAAGCTAGAAAATGTTGCCGTATGTTTATTATAAATCATTAGCATCCTTTCCTTTAAATATTAAATTAAGTGCTGTAGGATGAGACTAAGTATAGTTATTATTCCAGCAGCACAGATGTCCTTGTAACATTAGTCTATTAAATATGTATGTTGAATATTACTTCACTTTTTTAAACTGTACAAAACTGTAAAAATGTCATTATCGTCCCGTATGAAGAATGACCACTGGATGGTAATGACTGAATATGGAACAGTAATGACAAAAATGCATTGTTTAGAACTATTTTAATTTATCCTGAACATTGTGAAACTAATGGATACCAAAGGATTAAAAAGAATTTAAATTAATAAGGAGGAGCTCAAGCAAACACTGTTGCTGATAAAAGATGAAGCTCTTGAAAAATCAAAGCCAGAAAAAAAGAGAAGTATGAAAAATGCAAGGAAAAGCAGACCAGAAAAGTCTGTATCATACACAACAGCACAATAAACCAGGCCCCCCACATTATTCCCTGGGCCCCGTTGCTAAAAGTCATGGTGGGCCCCCCTCTTACTACCAAAAAAAAAATTTTAGCCTTTTTTTACAATATACATTTTTTAACCTTTATTACAATTATTTTTCATCAAACACACATTTAAACTAGTTTTAAGAGTTTAGACACTGTTTAGATTGTCATCGTAAATTTATTTTAAATACTGGTAAATACATAATTGAACAAATTAATTCTTAAATATTTTTGTTTGCTTAATTTTAATATTAACACAGATAAAATAATAACTGTCGTAGGAAATTGGTGGTTACATTATAAACCTAGCAGAACAGTATATTAATGGCTAGGGTAATGCTAATGCATATTGAATATGTATTGATGCATTTGTATTACTATTATATCTGTGTTCTGATACGTTGAGAACACATCCTAATTTTATCATTGAGAAGCAGAAGATACAACCTTTAGGTAAAAATGAAGTAAGCATAGCAAATACATGTTTATAAAGAAAAAAACTTAATGAAGGACAATCTAATAAGTATTTCACAAAAATTGGTCTTACTAATAGCCCTAATATTACTCTGATGTAATATTTCATTGATACACATAAATCTAGTCCTAGTGATTTAATTTTTGTTTTCTTTCTATGATTTATTAAAAATGTTCTACTTTTTAATTTTTTTCCCCGTCCTTGCGGGCCCCTTGGCCCACGGGCCCCGTTGCCGTAGCAACGGTAGCACCGGGCATGTGGGGGCCCTGCAATAAACAGAAGTTAGAAGAAAAATGCGTTCAAGGTAAATAACTGCATACAGAATAGCATTCGCTCTATAACGTAAATTGATAGCTTTTATAGTTATTTATGTACCAAGGGTAATATGGCGGCAATAATAACTAAGCGGGTGTTATAAATGAAAATGCCCGCTTGTTATGGACCTGTTTATATAGTTCGCATGTTGAAAGCGCTATGAAATTATAGTTAAAATTTCAATAGTTATTATTTATTTTCAAAATTGGAATGACGCATTTTCTAAGAATTATGTTACTCTTAGGTTAAGTTGTTCTGAGTTAATATGTTTTATCTGTTGTCATTAAACAAATACCTACTAAACATAAAAATCGTTTGGATATGATTTATAAATACTAATTAAGTATATTCTCGACAATCATTACCGTTTATTGTCATTTCCGTCCCTCATTTGTCAATAGAGATCCTTTACTTTTTTTAGCATATAACAAAATTATTATTAGTTTATGTTCCATCAATACATAAAGGAATCATAAAAAATATATCTCTTTAAAATAAGCAAGTAACTAAACAAGGTTTTCTGGGGTGCGGAATTAAAAACGAAAAGAAAAACAAAAAGAATTTTGTCCTTTCTGATTCCCAGAATTAAACTAGTTCTACGTTGTGTTAATATAAAAGAATTTTCAGTTGACATAAAGTGTTATTACAAAGAAGTAAATACCAACAGACATACAAGAAGTACATGTTCAGTTAATGATTAAGGAGAAAATATGACAGGGATGTTATTGACGTTTTCTGAAGTTTTACTGTAAAATATTTATTAAAACTATATAAAAAAGATATCTAATATACTACTGATATTAAATTTGAAAAGTTTAGACATCGACCTAAACGAAAATAAAAAACAAACTATCGTCTCCGCCTTTGTATAAAAATGCAGTATTGTGCAAAAGTAAAAGTTTTCAGATAATGGCCCACCTACATATTACATTAAGCTGAAATACGTATATATGTAGTTCAGTTGTAAATACTTAAAAAAAGTAACGCTAAAATAAAAATTTTTATTCCGTAAGTATATGTAATAAAGTGTAGTACCTACAATGAGTATTGATAGCTACCTACTTCTGTATTTAGTAAATGCTACTATTACCTTTACGATCCAGTCCTTTTGCATTAACTAGAAATGTTATCACTATACCTTTCTTTCGGAAGAAATGCTGTTTCTTTTACAGAAAATTGTGCAAATCTAGAACTACAGCGGTTATTCCTCTAGCTACTTTACCAAAGCATCCCTACTAGGTGTAGAGCTTTTATTACTCAATATAATCCATCGCGAAGTTCTTAACAAATGTAGGTAATACTGCAGTCAGTCTCAAGCTTGTGCTACTTCCTTGATTTTATATCTTTTGTACTCTTAAGTCCAGCTGGTACATAGTATACTTGGTTGTTTTATTGTTTAAAGCTTTTCATTTTATCGCGGATACACAATCAGAGATCGATTAATGAATGTTAGCATTATTCGTAAGACTCGAGGGTATAAAGCACTGACACATACAAAATAACGAAACTCTAATTCTTTATTTTATATTAGTATTTTTATTATCCAGCTACGTTTAGCAAATGCAACTCATAAAAGTTTTCATTGTTTTATTTTTATCAAATCATCAGAGATAATGTAAAAAATTATCATTATACTGCAAGTTATATTATTACTGAACAATAAATTCTTACAAAAGTCACTTCAATGTTAAATCTGATGTGCTGCTTTGAATTTATGCCTGCTTTAAGATGTTATAGAAAAACAATATTAGTCTCAATAAGTGAAACTTTTGGTGATTGTTTAGTCATGAAATTCAAACTAAAACTCATATTAAAATTAATCATGTATATATTTAAAACACAAGGCTTATTTTTGTTCCAGTTCGTTTAAGAGTTCCGCTGGGCCGATTTACGTGATTCTCTTTTTTACGTGATTCTCTTTCCCTGTGTAGATCAATCAACACTATTTCATTTTTGCAATTTTTTAATGTTTATATTTTTAATTTAAATAAATAAAAAATGTTTAATTTGTGAACCATGGATTGGATATTCATTTGCGGCGCCATCTTACTTTGCACGGTGGCTAGTTTCGTAACTACAACCGCTTAGCTATATATTTAAAACACAAGGCTGATTTTTGTTCTAGTTCGTTTGAGAGTTTGCTTGGGCCGATTTGCGTGATTCTTTTTTTATATTGAAGCTTTCGTTTTGTATATTAGTCAACACTACTTAATATCTGTATTTCATTAAGTTTTATATTTTTAAACAAATAAATTTAAAACATTTATTTTGAAACGCAAGAGCATCCAGTTTATTGCGATGTGTTGTTTTTGTATTTTACATAAATATGTGGTAGCAAAAGGTACCAACAAATAAAATAGAAATTAGGTCGTTATTGCAGGAAAGTTTAAAGCATTGCAAGTGGTAGCCTTTTGTTATATTATAGGATTTACAACTGGTCCCGCGGAACCCTAAAATATTTCCACGAAACCCCAGGGTTTCATCAACTTTTCTTACATTTACCATTTCAATAAGTTTCCGGAAATATTTCCATGGAAAGTTACCAAAAAATAAATTTCTGGAAATTTGCCAACACTATTTTTATGGCATGTTTTTGATAAATGTACTAATAGACGTTTTCAAGATTTTTTAAATAAGATTTTTTGATTTCATTCTTATCATTCCATAAGGTAGCATTGTAGAGTAAACCGGTGGGTGGGGTAAGCCAGAGAGGAAGATATGTCGGAAGATAGGAGGGTAAGCTGGGAGAGAGGAGTGCTAGGCTTAAAATTTTCATCTGGTTATGTTTGGTTGCTTTTATTTAAATAATCACTCACGAAAATCCCAAGGATTATAATCACAGAACGAATGTTGTATATAGGGAAATTCTTCAATAGTTTTGACCGTCATGTCTTGACGAGGTTTCTATTCTATTGGTGTTTCCATCTTTGGCATTAGTTATATCTTTGGCATTAGTTATATTTTTGCCATAGTTTTAACTTCTCTTTTGGGTGGTTTGTAATGGCCTACTGTAGAGGCTATAAAGTCAGTCAATACGCAGTCACTTCCGCTCTACATTTAGATGTTAAAACATCTGTTTAAAGGTATCTCGTATTAAATAATGACAATTTAATACTTTATTGTACAATATAAATTATTGTTGGGTTTATTTTTAAAAAATAAATTATATGTATTCCTCCTAGCTTTTAATAAATTATACGTTATTGTTGAGCTTATTTTTTAAAATGAATTAAACCAATAAATTATACTTTTTGCCTTGTGCTTATTATTTTTCAGGTTAAAGGTTATGTATTAATTGTTGTAATCTAAATAAATTAAACAAATAAATTATAATTTATAACTTTTGTGGACTTTCACTATACCTATTAAGCAAAGAGAGAGAAGTGCAGCAAGAGAGGTGAGGTAGGTAGAGAGTGGGAAAGCTGAGAAGGAGGTGTGGCTTATAAAGGGGAGGGGCTTGGAGATGGGGAAGTGGCTTATAAAAGGGAGGAGCCTGCAGAAGGGGAAGCAGAGAGGGGGAGTGGCTTCTAAAAGAGTGGGGCTTGAAAAGTAAAAGGAGGTCAAATGAGAGTTCAAGGTTGTGTGGCGCCACAGTACTCATTCTTACTCTACTGAGGTGTCTCGATTGGTATTTTAGGACTACGTCTACTTTTCCGTTTCGATCTGTTTTATACATGATATTTCTTCTTTTATTTTTTTACTATTTTCGTTTCGTTACTTCTAATACTCTTTACAAACTTAAAGCAACATCTAGTCTAAGTTGTTTGATGAGGTAGTCTAACTTTTAGATATTTTGTTTTTTGCAATAGGCAGCTTTCGGGTTGTTGCGCAGTTTTCAACCTCTCAGTTTTTGTTGTTGATCTGTGGTTCGTGATTAATGAAGGGCGACACCTCGTCTGTTGTGTTGTATTTGTCCCTTTAAGGTTTGGTCGAGGGTTTGCTTGAGGTGTGCTCTTTATGGGTTAGTGTGATGTTACTAGTGTAATTATTACTTCTTTGGTGATAAGTTGTTATTGCTACAGTCTTGAGAGATGCATTGTACTAATTAAAAACCATAAGTGGTCATTAACGGACAACGCAGCCCTTCCATTTTCCCAACCGAAGATGGGCGTATACGACAAAATAATGTTTTGGGAATTTCAGCTCCAAACATTTTAATTGGTAATAAAATATTTGACCGTTACTTTTACATTTAGAATGATTAGTGTTTATGTAATTTAACATATTTGTGATCCAGTTTTTACATGGAATGTGTTTTTTAATCGATCGTGTTCAATAAATAGCTGATATAAAAACAGGCTGAATAAGCCCTTTTTCCGTAAATTTGTTTTGGTGAAATATAATAAATTTAAACAACCAGGTAAATCAATTAGAAATAATTTGATAAAAAAAGTACAAATTACAGTTTATTATATAATTAAAAAAAAGCAGTGCTTATGCCCAAACAAATATAAACTTGTTGACAAATATGAAATAAACACAGCAAAGTTATTTTAAACAACAGTGCTATTATAATTGCATTTTAAAATCACTAATTGAAACCATTGCATTTACTATATGTTTATGCAACCAACAATACATAAATGCTCAATATGCGGTAGCCAAAATCACTAATTGAGTTTATTAGAAATACAAACGTAAATGAACATAACATTTATTGTAAAATAAAAGATGCTAATGTGTATTTTTTATAACAAACCACGTCTGCTTGTGGTAAAATGCTTACTACTTGCAACAATCAATCAATTTAACCCTTTTATTTGGTTATTATCAAATGCAATATAGAGTACCTTGCATTTTAGATTAATAGGACTGTATTTATTAGGAGTATTTATTAAATAAGTTTCACCAGACTGTCTTTTTTTCTTCTTTTCTTTTTTATGTAATTGATTTCATTAGTTAAATTTTCAATTTACACGTTAATGACGAAAGGCAATGCTATACTGGAACAGTCAACACTCAATATTATAACCTACAGAAACACAAAGGCTATTTTTATATAAAGAAATACTTAACCAACCAAAATGTAGCTGTGCTGGAAGTATCAGCTTGATCCAAATAACACTGCTTTAGTTTTTGCCAGCTAGCCCCCAATAAGTCGGAGAGGGGCGGGGTAATACAAAATATAAAAGATAAAAAAAACAAGCGCCACTTCGTTTAAAAACAATGCTTATTACTAAAGCTTCAAGCTTATCAGACAAACGAAGAAATAGATCTTCTACTAAAATTTGGGCAACTTCCACTATTTTGGCCGTACCGTACATATATACTTACAAATGATGAACTGAAAAGCAATATTAAAATCGTACAAATAAATAAATAATAAATAAATAAAACACACGTAGTGAAATGTAAACTTTCTAAGTAGGGCTTTATTTGAACTATTGGCAGATTTTAAAAGTTAAATTGAAATGCGATTTTAATGGTGAATGGTGATCTGTATCACAGTTGGTTGTACTTAAAACCACCCTACAACAATTCCACTACTCGAGATCTCGTTTCTTAATATTAACATGCATGAATAATTGTAAATACATTAAATCAATACATATATATATATATATATATATATATATATATATATATATATATATATATAAAACACAGACATATAATACATACAAATTTTCACAAACGTCCCACCATTCGAAGATCCACGGCTGTATGTTTAAAACCCTGCTTAGGGGTTATCACTTCACCCTTCGATGTTTGTTGTTTAATTCCGTCCCGATACCTGTATAGATGTAGGTACGGACCTCCTAAATGGAACCCACGATCAGAGAGCGGGAACACAAATACGACAAAGAACAACAAAACCCAAACCCCAAAAGAAAGACCTACAAATAAATCACCCTGTATATTGTATTAAGTTTAATTATTTGAAGATTTTTACCTTTCTATAAACTGAAAGGTCTTTTACACAACAATTCCCTCAAGGTGACTACTAGGGAAATATTACCTAAAATAAAAAAAGACATTTGTAAGATTTTTAGCGTAACGAAAGGAAACGAAAAGAATTTACCTAAAATGGTTTGCACTAGAACTTAATCCGTCAATTTGACGATTGATCGCACACAAATAACCAAGCGATCGTTCTGTTGAATGTGAGATTTATTCCGCTAAAGCGAATTATATATAAAACCAATTTCCTAATATATCTCGCCCATTCAACTTCTCGTACCAAAACCAGCCATTTTGTTACTTCCCTCTACTATTGAGCAGGAAGCTCAAACGCGCAGGAGCGACTTCACGATAAACCGAAAGAAAGGGAAAACCAGTGACAACCAAACAACGGAGAAGCTTGGTTTTAAACAGTGACCATCAAACAAATAATGGGTTGTGAATTTCAACGTTATAATACATATAAACAACAATGTAAAACAGCCCTATCATACTTGAACAAGCTGTCTGGGCAATTTATTCCCCTAGGGTGTGTTGAGGAGATACTAAGCTGACATTTAGAGCTAATACGCTTTGAAATATGGGGAATCAATTAAAAATTTTCCAAAATAGGGCGTATAGATTTATGCGCCTGTTTTCCGGAAAAGGCGTTGTGACTTGATTAGATTAGAGTATCATTTCGAATTTTTTTATTATATTATTAAAAGTTCTTTTCTGAAAATCACAAACTGTTTTGCGGCGTATTTTGATGCCAGTTTCTTATTATCAAACTGGATCTCTATTTTGGTTGTTGGGTAAATATGACTGCATTTTCTTTCTCGTTGGTTAATGTATTGTTTCTGTTTTACCCCTCTTAGGCTCCATCCTAAACATTTTTCAAGTCATTTACAGAATGCAAGCCTTTACACTTTCTTAAACATTACTCAATCTGAATGTAGCTAATATGCGACTTACATTAGTTGCCTCACTACTTACAATTTATTCTTTTTTTTCAGAACTACCAGAATATCCCTTTGTTTCGACACGAATATGAAGGCCCATGTAGAATGGGATGGACATGAGTGCTTGTGGTGTGGTTGTAGTTAAATTTGGGATTTTCTTTATCAATTAATTTGATCTGTAAAGAATGTTAAAAATTACAGATTCTTCTCATTTCTGTACCTTTTATTGCACATTCTTAGCTACAAACCTAAGCGTATCATAATTCACTTTAAAGCTTATAATGTAATATTTAATTTAATGATAATACTCAATGTAAACATCGTCATGTAAACGCCGTCGTTTTCAAGATGGCGGCTAAAATCTGATTTCTAAGTATCTCGATTTTGGTAGGTTTTGCATAAAAACACAAGCTGGCTTTTGTGTATTTAGTGACGACCTATAGTTTCGGGGATTAGATAATTAGAAATGAAACAAGAACCGACTTGTAAGAAACTTTACAAGCAATAAAAGGCTCTGAACCGCTTCGTCGAGTCGGTAAAGTGAGATGAGCGAGAAGGAAGTGCATCCGTCCGTTCAGCAACACATAATCAAATTATTGAAGTCCGACTAGCGGGAATTTTGCGAAGATTACATAATTAGTTCGGGGAATCTACTCTCTTACAGCTCCGTGTGTTTTAAAGGCAGAAAACTCTCTCTAAAGGGCGTAAGAGGGGCGAAAACTAGAGTTATAATCGGTGCCCAAGGATAAGTCTGGCGGATGCCAACATTTTTGAACCTTTTGGACAGCGACTGTAGGTTTACAATCGTCGAAATTGCATCTCAACTTGAAATCAATTACGGTAGTGTCCAAAACGTCATTCAAAGTGAGTCCAAAAGAACAGGTCTAACCACAAAAACGCTATTTTGTTCCATGACACCGCTTGAACATACGGCGAACCAAACTCGACAAAATTGTAGGAAATGAACTGGGATGTACTTGAACACCTTTTTTACAGCCCAGATCTCTCTACCTGTGATTTCTACATATTTGGGTCTCTGGAAAAGGCATTGGGAAGACAGCGTTTTAACGACGTGAGAGGTTGGCTTACGACTCGCATCATAAAACAATTTCCGTTCAGGTGGAGAAAATGCCTTCAAAGCGGGAGATTCTGTAGAAAATGATTTGTTTTAAATTTTTATTTCATACCAATAACATTCAAAAAATAAATTTCAGTTTATATTTGACCCATCCTAGTATTTAAAGATCTTCATTTTACTTCATCTTTTCCCAAACATTATTCTTTAGTAAATTGAAGAATTTCTGTGTGCTCTTTATTTCTTTTTAGTAATATAAGTTATAGTAATTTACCTTATCTTTTGTACTTTTGAATCCAAAATGGCGATTTAACTTGATTTGACGTTGGCTCAACTCTTATAACAAATATCATACAGTCTAACCTGACTCAACTCAGTATCCATCAGTTTCTTGTATAGTATGTATTCGCGAAAATCTATGCCAGTTTTCAGCTAATTTGCTTCCTATTAATTTTTTCTGTAGTATTTGCTTTTGATCTAATTTGACTGTACTGTTGACGGTTAATAACAATTTCATAGTCTTATGCCCGGAGATGAATAATAATACCATTTGAATCATTGAATGTACTATTTAAAACTAAATGATATACCTAATATGACATATTTATTTTAAGCGCATCTTAGTGAATACTTTTAAAATACGTGTAAGATAAAGCAAGCAAAACTGCAAAATATATAGTAATAGCAATTTGGAAACAATTTCAACTTCACATTTGTTTAAAAATGTATATAATCTTAAAGCTCAGAATATAAGTTCAAGTTTTGCAACAGTTTGTCTTACTAAAATTTTTAATTGCGTTTTCACTGACTTTCCTATAATAATACTTTTTAACCATTTTAAAGAATAGTTTCCCTTCTGTAATACTGACTTAATAATTAATTGGTTCCTAATTTCAATATTATTAAATATTAATTTCAGTCAATTCATCCAAGCAAAATCTATTCTAATGTTTAAATTCTTATTCTTTATGGAGTTAGTAATGTAAAGTACCCAGTTTCATAATACAAACAGAATAATTCAAACTAGGATTAATCTGCAAAACCTTAAAAACCCTAGTTTGTCAGCAAAATTGTTGTATCGCTGCATTACGCCCTACGTATATCTGGCAGTGTCGGGTAGACACTACGTGCACGGCACGTCAGTACTGCTGGTTGCATTATTGGTAGGGTGAGTTATAACCCCAAAAGGACAAAAATAGGCATGCATTATTTTTTCACGTAAATTGTTTTTATATACATGCCATTTCTATTTTTTTTTTCGAAAAACGGTTATAGTGCCACCTATAAAACTAAATTATGTTTTCTTGTTTAGAGCTATTCCCTTAAAAAGCCTAATTGCAGCAATAATTCAGATTAATATACCTACTTTTTAATTGACAAAAAATATTTTATTAGTACATTTTATACTGTATGTCTCTTCAAGATGCATCATAAGGAGATTAGATTTATGCAAAATCTTTAAATTTTGTTTTTTTCTCTACTAATTAAATAGTTAGAACGCGTTCAGGATTTATTCTGGGCATAATACACCCAATAATGAATACCACTATTTTTTATTAACTGATGTAAAGCAATATTACCACACCCCTACAATAAAATAGTTATAATAAAAAACTGTTTTTAGAGGTCCTCCAGTGATGAATATTTAACGGCTTAAAGGTAGAGATAACTTTTCTTTTTATTTAGTATGTGA
The DNA here is from genome assembly GCA_929113105.1 of Agrypnus murinus. Classification (NCBI taxonomy): domain Eukaryota; kingdom Metazoa; phylum Arthropoda; class Insecta; order Coleoptera; family Elateridae; genus Agrypnus; species Agrypnus murinus. The sequence goes on from OV816024.1 coordinate 187,185,810, forward strand.
CACATGTAACATTTAAAAGTAATTTTAGTTGTTAGTTTTGAGTGTTTTTATAATTTTTTTAATAAAAGGTAGGAGTTTCTTTAGTATGCACTCATATTTGTACATTTCTCCATTAACAGTACCCTGTGTTATAAACGGGTCTAAATGAACTCTGGAACCCACAGCCTGCCAAACCATATATTTGATCGGAAATTTAGTTCGTGGTTTAATCTTACGACAACGGTCTACCTGTTTTTTATTTGAGGAATGATGATACTGCACACTAGCTATAGTCGGATTTCTAATAAAGTATGATTCATAATTTTGATTTGATTTAATATTCGCAAAATAATTCTAGTTCACATGAACAAAAATGAACCGATATGTAGAATAAAGATCAACGTTATCTTGTTTGAGAACCTGAACCACTGGACAGTATGTAAATTTCTCTGTAGTCCGGTCAAAATAGACAATTCAATTTACAATAATTCGCATAGAGCTGAAAATTGGTACAGGTCTTAGGTACACTTTTACAAATAAAATTTTAAAAATCCCCACCGATCCTACATCTACTAAAAAATTTATTCAAGGTCAAAGGTCAAAAGTATCGGATTTTTGCATTTTTCCCGTAAACGGTAAGTGTTATTATAAAAATAGGTCAGACAAAAGTTGTTGATTATGCAATTATCTACAAAAATTGTTGGTATACTTTTTGTCGTACGAATCACCATTCCTGAGATATCACTATTTGAAACATAGAAAATAATAATATGCACGTCTATGCCGCACTGTGGGGCGAGCCTTAACAAAAAACCGCGCAATGAGGTAAAAATCCAACTTGTGTAAAGAATAAAAAACATATTGGCGTTTGATTATAAAATGTTCAGGGCATCTAGAACCGGTGACAAAATTTAAAAATCTTTGTTATTGTTAAAAATTTTGATGCTTAAAGTTGCCACTAACAACTTCTCAACATTTCCAGGCTGAGATTTAAAATTAAATTACTTTTGTTGTATGGAACTTATTGATACCAAAATTAAAAATGAAAAAGGGACATAGTATTTGTCGCTGCACAACTTAAAAAAAGATGAACATGTGTTGTAGTTTTTATTTTAAAAAATCCTAGATTGTAAGAGCTTTTATTTTGCTATAATTCAAATCTTGCTGGAGTTATAAAAACACGCCCGCATATGCGCGTTTGAAAATTTATGTCGAAGAAAGAGCCAAAGCTTCCTGGTTATTTTCATACAAAAACCAAATCCAACTCGATCCAACTTAAAAAGTTAAAAGTCGTTATTGTAGGTACTACAATATCTCAACCGTTAGAAACAACTAAATACGACTTAAGAAGTTGGCTTTATTTAAGTTTTACCATGATCCCTACCTACCCAGAATGGGGTTTTCTAATAACTGCAATAAAAATTTAACAAAGCTGAAAGCATCATAACAAACAGCATAATTGCAACCTTTTAGTAAAATGGAGACTATTTATGAATGAAATATTGGCAATTATTGTAAAAAGTTACAAGTACTGTTTTATTTCTTAGGGGATAGTAATTTCTTTAAAAAATACCGACATAAAAATATTTTCTAAGTTCTTTCTTAAATATTCAAATCTCTCATAGTAATATAAAATTCATGGCGAAGTGATTGAAAATTGAATTACGTACCTTAAAAAACTCATGTCACCCTTATTAATTTCAGAACGTCTTCTCATATACTTCTAAAAAGATTACAATAGAGATATTATAGAATACCTTTGCTGGAATAACATAAATCGTCTCACTTTTTCTAATAAGCTGCAGGTATAATGAAGAAAATAGATAAACTTCCCCTAACTAATATGAAGCATAACGCCATAATATTAATATATAACTATTAAGTGTACTTAATAAATAATGCTCTAACATTGTTATATCAATCCCTAAAACTTAAAAACTGCATATGAACAACAAAAGTTGGTAAAAATTATTTATTTTACTTCATTATAGGGCTTGCGCGCTCTTCCCTATCTTTCTCCCCACAGTGTGCCTTGAAATACTTTTATGGCCGGTTTCACAAAGCTTGATTAAACTCTGATTAACTTATTTGTGATTAAATTTGAAATCTAGTAATATAATTGGATAAAATTATAATTAATAAATAATGGATAAAACGGGATTCGCTTTCTTCTTGCTATGTATGGAGCTCCAAAAACAATTGATTGTATAGTCAAGTATAGACATTTAAGTTTTGTAAAAAATACACGGAACAATAAAAGAGTACAATTATCTTGTCTTCCTCCAACATCTGCTGCTACTTATCAACACTTATATCGAGTATACTATCAAGTTCAAATTTGGCTAAGCAATCAACTGGACCCAGAAGACTGGGGTTGGAAATTAATAGATAATACTTCGGAGCCCATTCAAATTTTACTGCCACCTGCTCCGGAAAAACTTCTTAACGTCATTTTTTGCAATTTTTGCAAAAAGGGTTGTAGTGCAAATTGTGGCTGTAGAAAAGTCGGATTATTTTGTTCACCAGTCTTGCTCCAATGTTGAATCAAATGCAACAGATGAGGATTTTTATGATATCAATGAGGAGGCAACTGATGCATCTTTCTTAGAACAATTAACAGATATTCAGCAAGAAGAAGAAGAACAAAGCGAAGAAGACATTACTGTTGAAGTAGCATTTGAAGATTATCAGTCAGACTAAGATTTTCCCGAAATCAACAATAATTCGTGCCACTTTAATCATTTCCAATAGTACCATTTTTTAGTTACATAATAGAATATTTTTGAATATTATTTAATAAAACTGAATCACAATAGATTGTAGAGTATGCCTACCGGGGAAACCACGTTAGAAAAATGCGCCAAGTACACTATCTCACAGGTGGTGCGGAAATGTGTGCATATTATGCAGAATACGACTTCTTCAACTTTTAGAAGCGCTATATCTCAGGAATGGCGATTCGTAGGACAAAAAGTATAAGAACAATTTTGTAGATAACTGCATGATCTACAACTATTGTCTAACCTATTTTTATAATAACACTTACCGTTTACGAGAAAAATGCAAAAACCGATACTTTTGACCTTTGACCTTGAATAAGTTTTTTAGCAGACTTAGGATCGGTGGGGATTTTTAAAATTTTATTTGTACTAGTGTACCTAAGACCTGTACCAGTTTTCAGTTCTATGCGAATTAATGTAAAGTTATCACTATTTTTTCGTCTATTTTGACCACACTACTGGTTACGTACAATGATTCATCACATTGCACCAGTAGTCCAGTAAATTTAGAACAAATTTTCATGAATAGCGGAAAGTTGAGATAAGTTCGTAGATTATTGCACAGGCCCTCCTTGAGGGTTGTTAAATAACCTCCTAAAAGTAAACAGCTGTAGGTGGCGAGCTCGAGGAGATTATGAGGGTAAACCACGCGCCCTAATGGTTTTAGTCGTTTTTCTCTAAAACGATTAGTGTTATCGAGGTGAAGGAGCTTAGGTAAAATAAAGTTTATTTAATTTCCTACCAAAAATGTCTGAATGTTTTTCCGATCCTCGTCTTCTTTTTGTGTTATCGAAGAATGAAGATATGTCATACACTTCACCTTCTTAAAAATAAGATCATCGATAAGCTGATCGTCTAACATCTTTGTTCAGTTAACCGATGATGTAAAACGGTCGAACATAAATTGAAAATAAAAACCCCCCGAAAAAAATTCTGAATACGCCTCTGTGCAATGCTATAAGGAAATGGGTCTTTGAAGTTGTTTATTGTTATGAATTTTCTGTAGATGCAATGAACGACCTTGATGACGCTACTCTTTAAACTTCAAACGGTACTATTTATTATAAATGAGCTTTGTCAACGAAAAACAGAATAAATTCTGCAGTATTGATGAAATTATAAACCCACCGGTTCCCAATAGATTTTTATGAATTTTTTAGCCAATTTTTTCAGAACAAAAGGGATTACAATGAAAATTTGTTTTATCATAGTCTAAATTGTTAGCTAACGAATTGTACTTTCTTTTAATGCAGTCATTTGATAATGATAGTTTAAAACGTCAAAATTTAATAAACAATTATTAACGTTTAATTTAGAAAAAGTATCGAGCGTCAATTTTCCATAAGGTATCATATACACTTATACAGTGCGATTCTAAAGTATGGAATAAATTCGATAAAAGGGAAAGTATTGATTTTTGGAAGATTTCCAAAAACACGTCAATTTTGCTTTCAAAGTCCGCATTTTTTGACATATTATTCGAATATACAGGGTGATACGTTCAAGTGTGGTGACGTCATCGGCATTTTTTTAAATAGCAACTTTTATTTTTTATTACATATTCTGACACTTCATTCAATTACCAACATGGTAATATAATAAGTTTGGTACCTTACAATAAAATTTTTGAAAAATAATTATGAAGACGTAAAAGTGCAATAGTCACCACACTTAAACGCATGTCCGATATGTCAAAAAGTACGGACTTTAAAAACAAAATTGACGTGTTTTTGGAATTTCCCAAAAAGCAATACTTTCCCTTTTATCGAATTTATTCCATACTTTAGAATCTCACTGTATGTATTAGAAGAGAAAACATCTTCTCTATTTAGCAACTTAGTTTTAATTAGCAACTTAATTTGCATCTAAATTGCAGTGAAGTTCTATTCAGTACGACAACCCAATTAATTAGCAATAATAATAAGACAAAAAGCTAGTGTCCCGTGAGTCTTGCGAAAGATTAAGCTTTCTTTTAATGCTGTTCCAGTAAAACATTAATTAATGTATTCCTGTATGAATGTAAATTAGCAATTATAATTGTATTCTTTTATTCGAATTATAAACTTTAGCATATATTATTAAAAATATCCGGAAAGTGTAGTAAGGGTGTAAATGACATCGGAGATGCAGATAATTATTTTTGTTCAGATAACAAAAAATTCAATATGGATAGATAACTCAATCACTAGAGAACAATTAAGATTTTTCACCTATTTAAATTCGCTTTTCTGATAGAAAAACGATAAAATTTCTATAATAGCTCCTATAATATAGTTAGTTAAATAAAGAAACTCAAAAATAACATCTTCATCAAATACCTACAATAAATTTTGCGGAGTGAAAATAATAAAATTTTCTGGAATATTAAAATGAACACTATAAGTAGGTAGCGACTTATTTACAAATTTGTTAAAAAAGTGAAAATGTACTTTAAAGATAATTTAATCCTTTACAGTAATGTTTTTGTATAATAATTCCATGTAGGAGTTTCTTCTAATTATTATTTGTATTCATAATATGAATGCTACATAGATTAATAATTTCATAAACAGAATAATGAACAATTTGTAAGTCTTTCAAACAAGCATTTCTAAGAATTTCTCTAGAAACATTCATTTTGAATTCTGCGAGTTGTTCTTATTTTCTATTTTCCTTCTTTAAAGATGAAAATCATGATGTTGTGCTTATGTCTCTATGCAAAATGCATGTTGCTTGAGCTGAATGTTGTTTGGCCTGAACCTAAACTTCAAAATTGTGTCACATCGCTCAAGTTAATTTTACATTCCAATTTTGCTTTATTGTAGCAAATTGGATAAATTATATACAATTAGCATGGTGAACTTATTGTGACTTTTCATGTTAATTAAATCAAAACAGCTACCTACAATATCTGAATAAATTTATTGTTTTTAGTTGAATTTCACCTTGCTGCTTATTGATGTTTTGCACGAAAATTTCTATTTTGTATTCATTATAATATTTATTTGCAGCTTTTCTAAAAATAAAGTGTAATAAAAAATTTCATATGATCTAGGTATCCAGTTTCTCCGGGACTGTCCAAGAGAGCCACATATTCCGGTGTATATGGTGGTAGGCGGCAGTGTCGGGTGTATAAAAATGGCTTGGATTCTATGGAGACAACTACACACTCGTCGGGTGGAAGACGGCTCCTTGAACGCGAGCTCTATAGGATCGAAAGTCGCGTCCTTAGGACTCACAATATTCCTGATTGCTTGGTTTGCTCTTGGCAACTACTGGATTCTAAGGATCAAGTGGCCCGATTATTCACCGACTCTCTTTGAGCCCAATCGATGGTGCCATCGTACATTGTACGTGTTTTCTCTAGTGCATTTGTGTGTGATTTACTCGGTTTTAGGGGTTCTGTTAGTTCTTATTATCACACTGGCAGGATGTCAGCTATTTGGTAGCCCGTGGCTCGGGCCTACAAGGTACAAATAGCAAAACACCCCGAATTATTTTGAACTTTGGGATGTCCCACGGACTTATTATTGACTGCTATTAATTATACACAGCTCAAGTTACTTCTTTTGTTGTTTCTCTTATAAACATCTAAATTAATATTATATAAATAAATAGATCAATTGGTACATTAAATTAGTAAAGCGCTTTATGTGTGCTGCTTCCAAAATAATATTCAAGATAGTTTTAAGTGACATTTGTGGTTCACAAATATTATATCAAAATCAATCTTTTCTAAATCAGTATATCAACGTAATAAGGCTAGAATCTCAGGACAAAAGTACACACACCTTAGTTTTTAAAAGAAAACAAAACAAATTGTTTGCCTTCTTAGTGCTTCCATTCGGAAATGAAATAAAAACAATGAAACTATAAACGTCACGAAAACATGTTTACCAGTCGCAAGTTTGATACAATCAATATAACCAAATACTGAAAAATCCCTCGCGAACGCGATCTGTGCCTTCAAATCAATCAACACTTCAGAAAACAAATAACTCGTCAATTTTTTGTATTATCGAATATTAGGAATGAAAGGATGTGGAAAAAGAACAATTTCTAATATAAATGTAGAAGAAAGTTATCGGACGCTTTTTTTTCTATAAACGTCGAAAATAATACCTATAACACCAAATTTTGCACATTTGTACGAACGTACGTAGACTAAAATAAAATTAGGAATTTAATAAATAACTAATGAGAATCTGATTAAATTTAACGAATGCCCTGATCTTCTACTGCAAATGATTATTAAGTATTTTCTCGGCACGGAGTAAATTACATTTAGTAACGTCAATTGGGCGTCATAATACAGTTCTATCAATTTCTAACATCAGTGTGTTTTGATGGCTAATTAATTGCTATTACGCAGGAGAGTGACAAAATGGTTTCTTGTTGAGTAGAAATCAATTGTAGTACGTAGTAGCATGTATACAATATACATGTACTATAGTGTGGATGTTGTCGAATAAGTTTATTTATTAATAATTACGCTATAATATTTATAAGCTACACCACCAAGTAAAACATAAAACTACCTTAACTGGTGGTGATTTCAGCGGGTAAAGATATACTTTCAAAACAATTTTAATAATATAAGTAACAAAACTAATGATTAAAACTCCAGAAAGTACTAAGGGTACTTAAAATAATGTACTCCCAATAATTAAATAGTGTTATTTAACTCTATTTAATTAACACTAATTATTATTATTACAAAATTGCACACTATTCTACAGTAAAAAGGCTTTATAGTAGACAACTGTCACTATGCGTATGCACCTAGTAAGTGACGACTTATAGGTAGACAAATGATGAAAAAGTATTTAAGCAGCAAAAATAATCAAAATAATATGCTATTCCATTTAAAGTTTTTATAATTTGCACCCCAGCGAAATTGCAAAAACAACAAAAATGCTAATTCCATGCCAAATCACATAATTTAAAACCATGGCCGTGCTTCGATATCTCAGATTTTGTTCAATTTTTTCCTTGCATAGATACTTATAACATTAAATTAATTTTTTCACATTTTTTGGATAAAAAATGGAAGTAGATAAAAAATTTCGATTTGGATGCAAATTCTGCTACCCTACAATCTCCATCATCTAACTAAAATTATCATAACTCCTTTATTTTTTGAGTTGTCTGGCTTATCGAGATGTCAGCTTAAAGTTAGTTTTTGGATATTTTAGAGCATATCAAAAAACGTGCAAAAACATTGCACAGTAGAAAAGTAGTAGGCTTTGAAGACAAATTTTACTGTTTTTACAAATTCTTACATTGTTCCTCTGCTACAATCATCATCCATTTGAAACTTCTTTTTATAGAATCATCTTAGCATATACTTGGCATGGTTAGAAAATAAAAAGTGTTTTCTTGTAGTTTTGGAAAAAAATTATTTTTGAAAACATTTGCCTTCTGAGGCCTCTACGTTTTTACTGTGCAATGTCCTTGCACGTTTTGTGATCAATATTCTGAAAGATTCAAGCATCATCCTTGCATATCAGAATTTCAAATGCAAATGCTGCTATCCGACACTCTGCATCATCTAACTAAAATTGTCATAACTCCCTTATTTTTTTAGTTATCTAGCTCATTCAGGTGTCAGATTAAAGCTAGTTTTTTTGATCTTTGATATGAGCGTATATCAAGAAACGTGTAAATATATCGCACAGTAGAAAGATAGCAGGCTCTGAAAGCAAGTTTTTCAAAAATAGTTTTTTTCCAAAACTACCAAAAACGCACATTTTATTTTTAACCATACTAAGCATATACTAAGATGATTTTACAGAAAAGTTTCAAAAGAGTGATAATTGTAACACAGAAGCAATATCAAAATTTGTAAAAACACTAAAATTTGCCTTTGGAGCCTGCTACTTTTCTACTGTGCAATATCATTGCACGTTTCTTGATATACTCTGAAAGCTCCAAGAACTAGCTTTAATCTGACATGAGGAAGATAACACAAAAAATAAGGGAGTTATTACAAGTTTAGTTAGATGATGTAGAGTGTCGGGTAGCAGAATTTGCAAAAATTCGAAATTTTCAAAGACTTCGCCCACTTTCCATCCAAAAAATCTGGAAAAAATAATTTACTGCCATTTCATATATATTTATGCAATAAAAAAACTTGAACAAAATCTGAGACATTGTAGCACATAGCTCTAGTTGATTTGGCATGAAATTAGCCAATAATAGTGTTTTTATACACTCATAAATAAGCGTATCTAACGTTGTTAGCCTTTAATAACATTTTCGATACTAGTTTGCAAACCACTTTTATATAGCACGAATTAAATAAAATATACAAAAGTCTACAGTCATTATAAGAAAATTATTTAAACGTATTATTAAACATACATATAACTACATACTATCGTTATTCGTTTAGCTTTCTGTGATTTTGGAAATGTATAGCTTTCGAAACGATCAAAATAATTGCAATTAAAAAGCGAAAAACTCTGCACAAGTATGAAGAGGCTAAATTTATCTGCCAAAAAAGATTCATGTTCGAAAAATCCGGCTCAAAAGCGACATGCATAGATTGGAAAATCTTACGGAACGACAATAAAAACGAAATAAATATGATGCAATGTGCGTTTTATTTGTCAACGTAGTCCCCTCAAACTACAACTCTCTTGGTCCGACGTTGCTCTAGCTTCTCGATTGCTTCCCGGAGGTGACTTTCTTCAAGATCTTCAAAGTAAATCATTCACGGTCTCAATTTGTCCGAAATCTTTTTCTAGGCAGGAATATTTTGACAATAGGTTTCCACCTATTGTCAAAATATTCCTGTTTAAGGGAGCCGAATAAAGTGAATACGGAATGATTTCGCACGTCAATTCTGTCAACTTTTGCACTTGAATGGGCCGGTACAGTGGAACGATACTTTTATCTTGGTCATTCCGAGACATTTTTTCTGAATTACTGATTTCAGCTTGTCCAACATTAATCAATCAGCAACATTCCTTTGGCATCCCAAAAATAGTGATTTCAACACCTGTTTAGCTGTTTGCTGTTTATATAGATTCAGGCCTCATCCATGGTCAGAAATTAACTCTTGGAATTCTTTGCATTCCTCATGAACACTTCCAAATAATTGCTGAAGTTCATGTGCGAAAGCATTTCGTCCCGGATTGAGCAAATGCCGCACGATCTTGCAGAATGTTTTTTAGACTCAATTCATTATGTAAAACATGAAGTAATCCACGTTGGGGTGGAATTCCCCCAGATTCGGCTAAATTCTAGTAGGGTCGGCCAAATGATCATAGCAATCAGTGCCATGAGGTACGACGGATGCTCCGCCATCCTGATTCCTCGGCCAAACACAAAACAAAACAAAAACAGTTGATATGTAAAAGATGTCCAAAGTTTAATAATTCGAAATAAGTATCAACTAGATAAACCACTTGACAGATTTTATAAGGTGACATATCTATAGTATGTGGATATTGCCTAGATTTCACACTAAAAACAAATTGAAACAACATGAAATGCTTATAAAATAGGAAGATACAGAGACACATGAGACGATTCCGTAATCAATTACTTTAAACTTGAAACAGCGTGATAACGTACCAAAACTGTACTAATTTGAAAATATGAAATTCATCCAAAATGTAAACAAAAATATATGAAAGACCACCATCTGATTGTAACAATATAATATGTATTTTTAGGCTAAATACAAGAACGGGTTTGCCATAAAATTAATCACTTCATCGATGTTGAGCATGATAACTCTCTTCAGACTTCATGGCTGTTCACCTATTTCACATGAAGCTTATCTGGGGATCAGAGACGATCCTTAATAAAAATGGAAGTGGTCGGATTACAACCCACTCTATTGCTTCCCCTACTTTGGTATAGCTGTTAAAGGCATATTTAATAATAATAATTAGTGAATATTTTGTTGAACGTTAACATTTCACATATTTTGTTCTGCACTCTATGTGGAGGTATGAGTGTAGTATTCAATCAGTTGATAGTTGTTTTTTTTTTTGGTTTAGAACCGTAAGGGATTATACTGAATGTATAAATTCCCTAGAACGTCAAATTTTTCAATTAGATTAATTAATGTTAATCCACCATGGTTTATAAAATCGCGTTTATCGACTAAATATACACTAAAAGTTGTTGCATACAATAAACTTACAATGGTGTAGGGGGACCAGGGGCAACCTCAGAACCACGTGACCATACTTTTGAAGAATATTATTTTCGTGTTTGTTTGGATTCTATATTTGGTATTGATAATAACAGCACCTCGTGGTTAAGCAACCAATTACGAATATTCCGTTTTTTTCATGCACATGTAAACTGCGAATTTCGAACAGTGAGAAGCACTATCAAGTACTACCATTACTGACTTCCGTTTTAAATTGGCTAGTAGTTTCTCTCTTAACCATTTCGTGAACTATTCCGCATTCATGGAATAATTATTGTAGTCCGCAGATTTAAATCTGGTCGAAAAGATTAAGCTTGCGCTATCGATAAAGCTGTTCTCATCACCGGCATGCAGTACCTATAATAAAACGTTTTCCTTCACCACCATCATTTATGTCCTGCCCTGATCTTTTGCATCGTTCTCTACGAAATATACAAAATTGTATTTTTCTGCTTCTGCATTTTATTTACTCTAAGAAACTGTCATGTTCAGTGTAGACATTTTGATTTCCCGTAAAAGGCTCGTCTGTTATCTGTATACATGTTTAAATTCTACATTGCGAAGTAGCTACCTGAAGCTGGGACGGTTTATATATGTAATAGTTTTCGTGATTTTAACTTCGCTAATAGAGAATCGAGCATGTAGTTTACAAGAGCACATACATATCATAAATGACATCTCGGACGTGTATTCTACAGATTTTGAAAGATTTATTGTTATCAATTTGACCCTTTTTTATATGACTCCATTTTGTACCCGTACTCCTGTTTTCATGTTCATGCGTATTTACAGCTTGTTGAACATCTTTTTCTAACATCCTATTGAAAGTGAATTATATGATTTTTAAAGCATCTACAACTCGCTGATGCATCTAGGTTACTGATATCAGTGGTCCGGAATTATGTTTTTCGTTGGTAAAATAATTATGTACATTTTTAATTAATCGATCAACTCATATACCGCAACGTAGCATTTTAAAAAACAAATCACTGTGGTAGCAGCGTGTTAAGCATACGAAACAGTGGAAGCTGTCGCGATACGATGCGACGTATGGGCTATCACGCTCGTACGCAATGTATACCAGCATGATAGCGCATACGTCGTATTGCGACTGCTTCTACTGTTGCGTATGCACCGCACGCTGCGGCACTCTCGTCGTATAACGTATGAACTGTAAGTAGTTAGTACTGAATTTTATTTTAAAGGTCTACACTTGAAGAAAGTGACAGGTAAACTTATTAAACTCATTCTTATTGTCTTTTAAAACGTTTGGAATGTTGGCGATGACTCACTGTCTATTGAAGACAAATTAGCCCGGTTGTAATTACTGTAATTACCCGCTTAGTAAAACGTAATTTAAAAAAATAACTGAAGTATGTATAGCGTTAATTTATAATATTCAAATCAGTATTTAGAATTAATTATTTTATTAATTTTAATTCTATCTAACTTGAAGAAAGAATATCTAAGGTATATATATAAGTATATCTAAACATAAAAACATTTTATAAATGTATATTACTTTTTGAGAAATAAATTGGGGAAAATGACACAACTTAGATGAATAAAATAATTTACAAAGAGATTTTCATAAATAATTTATACCTTAAAATGTTGTTAAACCGTGGTGCAATGTGCAGAGTGCTTTACTTTAACTACAGATGACGGTCATGCCTTAGTCAACTAGTCTTAGGTTCTACATGGAAGTGATTCCTTAGCGGGTAGCTACATTAATCTCTGAGAAAACTACATTTTGTTGTTGTTTGGATTTCAATTTGAGTTTGAGTCATCTATTATTTGTATAACAAAACAAAATTAGCTATTAACTACATGAATAAAAGTAATGTGTACATATCACAACATAATCTAAATCTACTTTAATGTAGTAAATGTTAACAATAATGTTAAATGTAATATTAGTATCCTAATAAAAATAATCCTTGATCTAAACAATAAAAAGGTTTTTTGCTTTTTTGTGTTAATAAATTCATTTAATCAAAAGGCAGCACAATCCTTACTAACAATAACAACATTGAAATACATTTCTTTTTTTATTTTTATGTTCTGTACCCTTTAATTTTTTATATATCAAACAGTAAGGGTAACTGACCGCAGAGTTTTATCACAACCAGAAAAGTGACCACTGGGAATTTGACCTCGCAAGCACTACACCACGGGGAAATTAAGTTGCGGTATAACATTCTTTAGATGTTTGTCATGTGAAAATAAGAAAAGTAGTAAATTATTAAATTAATTAACTGGATTAAACATTGATCTAGAAATATAAAACCACTGGTAGGTTTATTTTTACATACGACATATCAAGTGAAGATTAAAAAAGTTAAAAATAAAATCAATAAAAGAAAGCCTGATATATTACGTTGAACATTGAATAGAGAATTACTGATTTGTATATCAACTCACTTATAAATATCAGTTGTATTAGTTAAATTTTCAAGCTATATTCTATTAATAATGCGTGTTGTTACTTTTCACTAATGATGTACTTACTCATCGCCATGCTCGTTAGTCGAGATTTATTCGATCCTATCACATCACAAAATAAAAAAATATATACATTTGTTTATGTAATAATAATAAACTTCGTCCTTTGGAAATACGAAATACATAACTGGAAGAAGATTAAATTGCTGTTCAACAATTTTGTTGAAGTGGTGTAGCTAAGGGGATTGCTAAAACTTTAAAACAGAATATAAAATTGCTCTATTGAATAGAAGGGCAAGGAGTGGGCTTTTTTAAAACGCTTGAGTCAACAAACTACACTATTGTGTGTGCTTTTGCTCCTGAAACTGCAAGCTGCAGATTTAAATTTTTATGAATTTAAGCTCGGATGACTACGATATCCACAATATTCCATTTTGAAAATGTTCAGAAATCGTACCTGTGTATAAAATTAGTGAATTATAAATTAATAGTGCCGTGTAATGTGCACTGTAGTGTTTGTAAATCGTTTCGTGCAGGAACTACAAGTAAAATTTTAATTATTTACAAAAGTAAATGATGTCAATTAATTATAAAAATATATTGTATAGATATTAGCGTATATAACTTTTTATAGTGGATTTGTTAGCTTGTGGAATGCAATGATAGGAAAATATCTTAGCTACTTTAAAATTTAATTATTATCAAAAACTGGGACCTGATGCGTGTGTTACCTACATTATTTTAAATATGCAATGATGCATGCACACAATACTTTTTTTATTACAAAATCAATGCCTAGCTGTATTTAAAATAATGCAGGGTTAGTGAAGCTGCTAATTCATGATTTATTATACCTGTAATGTGTGTAATATGCAGCTTTGTTTATATTGTTAACAACACAGTACACAAGGGTTCGCAACACGGGTTATAGTTATCGTATTTACACTTATTAAATTCGGTCCAAAATTAGAACTGCATTTGTCCATGAATTACTACATTATTAGTGTTTGGGAACAATTTAACAAGATTTTGGTGTCTGTTAACTTTTATAAATCAAATTAAAAATTAATATCAAACTATCTAATAATATAAGAGTATTAGTCGTGTCGTTTATCCGAATGGCTGAAACAAATGTTTCAAATTTGTAAAATAAAATAAAAATTTTGTACCCGAGACGAATTTTGTTCATATTATGCAAATCTGGAAAATCGACTTTTATTACAGTAATGCAACAAAATTATTTTGCTCTCAAACATAAATTTTCTTTAATAGGCTACGTACTTGGAGGTGCCAGGAGTAACGCTTGTAATTTCCCCAGATTCGCATAGTGGGAAATTTAAGCAAAATAATTGATGTCCTTTATGTACAACGTGCGGTTTAATTTATGCAGCAATGTAGATTTATTAAGATACATTCTTCGCGTATAACTTTAATAAAATAATTTTGTATTGCTTCAGTGACGTAAATGCTTATAAAATATAGAAAATTAACATGTCTAAATGGCACGATTTCCCTACCGATGTTTGTATATAAAAATAATTTTTTTGTAGATTTAATAATACCATTTAAATTATATTAGTTTGTTAAATTATAAAACTACCTTTGTCTATCCAACCAATTGTGCATTTATTATTATAAATAATAATAATCTGAACTATACCTTATTGTACATGGATTAACTGTATAATCTCTATTATTAAAATTTGCTTAAAAGAACACAGGGTTGATTTGGGAACACCACGTTATTAATGTTGTTGATGGCATGACTATAAATGAATTGTAAGGTTTATTAAAGAAGAAAACTAACGTGTTTTTGCGTTGTGGCAAATTTAGATACTATAAATAACTATAGCAACTATATCCTGAAGTAGCGCTAATTAACAAGTGTTAATATTATAGCAGTAGCGTGAAAAAGAATCAAAATGGTATTTATAGTTTTTCCTGTTGTAATGTTAAATGTCAATAGCTGTATTTAAATGTCTCTATACAAGAAACAAATAGGTTTTAATTAATTTTAGTAAATAAGCTGTACTTAGGTGACAGCTTATAATGCGCGGTCCAGGCTTTAATAATATAAGAGGTAGGTCGTGTATTCAAAATATTAAAAATTCCCTGCAGCTATTTCTTCCATTAGCAAATACTGCTTTTTAAACATTTATTTCGTTAAGTAAATTTAAGATTATTTGATTTGGTTTAATTAAATTTTACGTCAAACATAAATCTAATTCTGTTAAGTAAGCGCAAGGATTTTTTTATGATAATAGAGTAGACTTTTTAAATTTTGTTATTAAAAAGTAACACTTGTACATGCATTTTGAAAGTGTTGGCACGTGAATGTTTATTTAAAACTTACCTTTGTGGTTCAAAGTACCTACACTTTGTCCGATCAGAAGCGATCGCAAAGCCCAAGAGAATATTGAATGCGATAAAGCGATTTCATAGACGAAAAAGTGGAATATAAGAATCTTCAATATTGAACAGCATTCTAACCTGCATATTATAGCTTTACCGGCATTTCTAAATATAGTAGAATACTTGAAGGTAAAGTGCTCTTGTAATTTCCTTTCTGAATCTTGCAGGAAATTCAAAAAAAATAAACATGAAAAGTGTGCTAACCTATCCTGATATCGGAAAAAATTCGTTTCGCGTGATGTAATTAAAGTAATTATACGTTGATGCAAGTAGTTGGTGAGCGTATAGTTTTTTAATTACTCTTTTTCTTAAAAGAAAAACATGATAGGATACAGCTGATTCGTTAGTTTTGCCGTGCGTCGTGCTAAGCCGTAAACCCGATGGACAATAAAATTCGGTACTAATGATTTCTTGTTTTGTGTGTTCATCTAGCATGTATCTGTTGATTTTGGATACTTTTCAAAATAAGATTTCTACATTCAAATTTTTTCACATCAAATTCAAGAAATCTAAAAAACTAATAAAAAGTTGAAGCACTAATTTATACAAAAAAAAATTTAATAATAAGTATCATATGATTATTTAAATCAGTTTTTGACTGCTTGACCTAATCTAACCTAGATTTAACCTAAGTCTAAAATTGCATCATACTTTATAAAAATACTAAAACTTTATTTATAAAAATTTAAGGAGCCATTGAATGCTTGACATTCACATATGATTAGATAATAACATAACATATGATCACATATGATGATAAGATGTGCACCAAGTAAACAACCGTAAATACCATTATTTTTATTCCGCACGGAATGAGAAGACCTCAAACAGATTTCCGTCGGCGGCTGAAACGCGACGCACAAAACAAGATATCAACATCCAGCTTAACAAGAACGTATTACAATTCAAGACTAATCGTATTAGATTAACAGGATACTGATAACCGATTTAAACGTTTATATGTTATTTTAGGTAATGTTTGTAGTTCATTTTCTACTATTATAGCCAAAGCACGATATTAAGTATAAAACAATTATAATATAGGAATAAATACTACACTTTTATGATTTTTATTTATATTTTCAGCTCACTTGCCTATTGAAGAATAACCCAGAATTAGAACATGTTAGTGAAATAGAACATTATAATACAAAAGCATTGAATAGTTAGTTTTTAGGTAACCTATGGTTTCTTATAAATTCTATTTATATAAACCTTTTTTTAACCACCTGCTAAGCACATCATGTAAGGGATTAAATACTGCCTACCTCTATTGTACATTAAACAAATTGTATTTGTGTGTAATCGTGTTTCGTATTATACATAATATATATATAGTATATAAGCCGTATATAAATAAACTATTATACTGATACTGCTATGGTATAATATTATCTCATATAGAAATTTCTTTATCAAAGCTCTTATGTAAATAATCAAAAGGGCTCTGTACATCGAATTGTGCAATTTCAACCACTGTGTATAATAGAGTTTAAATAAAACAGTAAAGGGCATTAGTCGTAAGTAGAGCTTAGGCGTATATTGTATAAAGTTTATATTTTCCAAGGACTGTCCTTAACAATCAAAAAGAAAATGCTATATCCTTGTTTGTAACTATGCGTTTATGCTGTGATACATGTGTATATTGTGTATTATATAATTTTATAATTTGTTGTCTGCAAAGTGTTTAAAAATTATTTGTAGATTTTTATTCTATTGTACGCAGGCTTGAATATATATATATATATATAATATACCGTTATATAATTTTAGTTAAATAAAATGAGTGGCTCTTTTAAACATGGACTTTTATTTCTCTACTCTAAAACACAATACCCAATTTATTTTTAGAAACAAGTTACCACTGACACATTCTAACAATCTGTTTTGTTATAAATACAGTTTTCTGAGGAAAACTCGATTGGAAAACAAACAAAATCCTTTAAATTGTAATGAAAATGGGATTGCATATAACCGTTTTCCTTTGCTTTCTCTAATAATACTGAAAACATTTAAATCAACAGGTGTTTGATATCTCACGACTATTTTTAACGGATTTCCACTTTGATAATTTACACTGGCAAATAAAAACCACAACTGCGTATCATTTTAATTTCGCGTCCAAGAGATATGCACGAAATAAGATTTTCAAAAAATATTTTTCAATGACCTTCGGTATTTTCTACAACAAAATTGCAAAGGAAGACAAAAGAAGGATGAAAAGGGTAATGTAAACTTCTTAATAATATGAACTAATCCAAATAAGAGAACATGTTACATTATGCCCGCAGTATAACTATGATTATGCCTAATTTTACTCCAGGTAAGTCTTATTTGGAAGTATCATTATTGTTAATTTTCAGATTCTGGTATAACATGATTTAATAGGTCACTTTGGACGCGCTACATGCTCGATAGCAGGCAAATACCAGGATTGAATCACATAATCCAGTAGAGCTAAAAACAACTAATGACTACGTATGAATTTGAATAAAAAATGTTGACTATTACCAGCAATTAATGAGGCCGTTATGGTCTACACACCAAATTATAATTATTATTTTTTACACGAACACAGTACGTATTTTTATACGGGTTTTGGCAGCAATTTTATTGATCATACGGCTGGCTTCACTAAAAGTTATTCGAATTTGAATAAAATCCACCCCAATAACGATTCTTAAGGTTCAAAACATCCTATGGTCTTTACAAGTCTAGATTTCTAAACAACCAAAAATATTAGTTTTGAAATCTCAAAATTCTTAAACCTTTTTCTTATAATTAAGTCCTTAAGTACTTTAAAAACTTAAACTCTAGAGAAGAATCTGAGATTAAAAAAGAATTTGTTTTCCTTGTTTGGAACTTAAAAAAGGTTAAATTATAAAATTTGATATTTGAAATCTTTGAAACATAAATGCTAATGAAGTTCCAGATAACTAACGTTTTGAAACCATGGGTCTCGAAATTTCTGACGTTTTGAGTTTTGGCTTTAATTTAAACTGCCTGTAAGGAATATGGTACCAGAACCATATTTGATGATTGCATCAAGTAGCATTCATTTTCCATGGCCATTAACTCCTTCGCGCCCAGGTTGCCATATGTGGCAACAAATCTATCACACGCCCACAGCCCAGATTGTTATGTGGCAACAAATATTAAACATTTACTATTAGAATGGAATAGTTTTGAAGATGTTGTTTCAAGCCTGGGCTATTGCAATTTATCGTGGGATCGATTTTTGATTTGTTACTTCAAGGTGAAACTTACTTCGAGAGTACATGTTAGCGATGCCTATGGAGTACTTCAGTTTTTTGGAAAACAAATTGACCTCTTAGTGTAGTGGGACAATAATAAGTATAAAAACACAAACAAACAAACAAAAATTCAACTATTTTTACTAAATAAAATAGGTACCTTTTTTGACTCCTATAACGGCGCCTATGGAGTTTTTAATTTTTTTGCAAAAATTGACCTCTTAGTATAGGGCGGCAATAGGAAGTATAATAGCACAAAAAAAGGTCAACTTTTTTTCGCTAAATAAAATAGCTTTTTTGACCCCTATAGCGACGCCTATGCAGTATTTTATTTATTTTTCCGTGGAAACTGACCTCTTAGTCTAGTGGAACAATAATACGTATAAAACAGAGACAAAGAAAAAGTCGGTTTTTTTACTAAATCTGGTATTATATTGCGGACCTGTAAATAAGCCTGGGCGCGAAGAGGTTAAAGAACTAAAACTGTGGCTATTCCGTACCTGGTAAAGGTAAGCAGAAGAAATACCTAAATTGTTTTCTTATAGGCTACTTTCTCGCTAAAGAAGGAAAGTAATTTTGTGTTTCACGGATTTCCAAAGCTTTGATGTTTTATTCGATACGTGTAGAAAATAGTTTTGCTCTAAGGATTTGTTGCTTATTTTTTTCCATTTTGCGCAGACAATAATCATAAAATGATTTGTAACCTATGCCGTAGTAAAACATAAAATCGCTTTCGTACTGCCAGCTCAGCTGAGGTTAGGCGGAGTTGAGGTTAGGCATGTTTAACTGCAGGATTGCACGTTCGATTTCTGGAGTATCGATACGGTAGTAGTTCGCCTTGGTAGAGAAGAAAATTAAATCATACATTCTTCTAGGAAAAGGAAGAAGACTGTTTGCTGCTTGTCAATCTCTATCGGGGGAGCAATTTTCCTGGACTTGGCAATGGTCAAATCAATCCGCGCCTAGGAGTACAAAAGATACTCCACGACCCCGATTCCTAGTTCAAAAGAAAATACTTCTTTTGAGTTATCTTTAGTGCTTTAGTTTGTATAAAGAATTCTTGGGCGTTCAGATATCTCAATATACTCCAAACTGTATCGTATTAACCACGTTTACGTTAGCGATAACAATCTGGAAAATACGGTTTTACAGTGGAGTATGACAGTAAAAATTGTTTTATTTCATACTGTATCGTATTATCCATGCTTACGTTAGCTATTGCAGTCGGGAAAATTTGGTTTTATTAAGTAGGTATTATTCAGAAAATTATAGTATGGCTGTAAAGAATTTTACCGGAACAAGGATTTAGTATTCAGTTACCATGGAAACTCGTTCTTCATAGATGAACTCGCCATAGATACTCGTTTTTTATAGATATCCATATTTCGAATTCGGAAATTTATTTTGTATAATTTTTTTTAAATCAAACCAATAATCCAATAATTGCAGAATAAAATAAAACACAATACTCTAAACCGCTAACCGTTCTGGAAATGCACTTACAGTCTCTTTTCGATGTTCCGGACTTGGCTCCTTCGTCGCCTTGCCCGTAACATCTTACTTGCCTGTAAAATTCAATTTCCAGTACTTATAACGTAAATAACTATTACAGGCGAGCTGGAAAGTTTGTAGGGCGCGAGCTTCCATAATCTAGTGAGCCTAGTGAAGATTAGTTGCAAAGACTGCCACGTACAAAATTTTATTTCCACGTTCACACTAGCGTTTTTTATAAATTTTTGTATTTTGTATAAAAAGACATTTTGTAATCAAAGGCAGTAGACATTGTCATGGTGTTGTGATTAAGCAACAAATTATTTTATTTGTTTTTTTGGTGATATGCATTGTAAGATTTTACAAGTCTTTTTTAGAAGACCGTAAAACTTTACAGGGCTGTCTGTAACTACTTATTTACTTAGTTACTATAAATGCCTATAAAGTGTCATTTACAGAAGTGGAAATAAAGGATTATTATAGACCCTTCATCGTCAATACCATTGTAACATACATATTTTTTAAAGCATTCATACACACAAAATACAAAAAATACGGCTTGATTAAAAATTTACAAATCAGAATAAAACATAATACAAAACTCAACCGTTATCAAAAATTTACGTGCTAGTACGGATAGCAAGCTCGCCATCGCCCAGTCTTTAGGTACCGTCCTGGATAATATATATTTTTATTATCCACTTACCTCAAAAGCATCCTTTTATTTCGGATTCATTGTTATCATATTCTTTTTGACTTAGATATCGGTTAATGCTACGAGCATACTCGATAACTGAGTGATCCAATAGCACGTGCAATGTAGCAGTATCAGTGACAAAAGAGAAATAAACAATCTTAATTGGCTACCAACATGCTACTCAGTCCGTTAAGGCTGACTTGCGTCACCACAGGCATTATGAACTTATCATCTTTTAAAAATGTTTGTGTTATAGACCAAGAGCTGGCGACCAAAAAGTGTAAGAGTTTTGTAAAGGCTAATATTTTAATATTAGCTTATATTTAGGGTGTAAATAAATATCCTACACAAAAAAACTCGGATATGGGGACACTCGCCGTCAGCGCAGTTTGAAGTTGTAACAAAAAGTAGTGTCATTTAAGTGTTTTCTAAAAGCTGAAAATTGATCACTAAGCAGTTTATGTAATAAAAAATGTTATACAGCAATTGCTAGAAGCAGTCGTTACTTCTAGCGACTGCTGAGCGGCTCGGTTCTATCAAAATTAAGTCTGACTGTTTTTTTGAGAAACTATATTCAATAAATGAACACTGTACCAAATTTCAGCTTTTTCAAATCACTTCTTTACATTGACCTCATTTTGAAGACATGCGACCACCGCATTGGTGCTGATGCAACGCGTTCGATCATTACGCTGTCTAACGACTACTTTCCAGTCTTTTTATTACATAAACTGCTTAGTGATCAATTTTCAGTTTTTAGAAAACACTTAAATGACACTACTTCTTAGTGCAACTTTCAAACTGCGCTGTCGGCGAGTGTCCCCATATCCGAGTTTCTTTTGTGTATTTCTTACAAGTAGTTCTTGCGTTTTAAGTCGAAATTCAAAAAGTTGAGCACAAAAAATGGAAACTTAATTAAGCATTTAACATGTATAGCTTAACATAACAACTTAAGCTAGTATTGGGGATAACGTTACTAAAAGTTTTTTGCGGACCCCCTGTCCCCCACCACCAAGTAATCTTTTGTTTAGAGCCATAGACCCTATTTTTAGGAAAATATTTAGAAAATAATTAGGAGTTATTTAAAGTACTTAGTTACTTAGGTATGTGCATAAATTTGATAAGGTTGCATATATCCCTTTGATCACTTTGTCGATATAGAGTTGTTGCTTCCTAGACCCGTCCGGCGCTCGACAACAAAGGAATTGTTATAATTATCGGTAATATCTACCTCCTCGTCGCTTACTTTTTGACTTTTAACCGCCAAAAGTCTTAGTGCGAGCATTTTTTGTGAAACAGAGTTCCAATATAGATATGTATGTTTTTACACCGATCGTAGTTATATTCCCAATTTATTTTGAAATTTAACTTTTCAAAACGTCTACAAGCAATTAACTTTTTTTGCAGGCGTCCTTTGAGTCAGACTTCCCCACGCATTGCTGATAGGGGCTGATAGGGATGTTGCTGCGCAACGACTGCGCAAAAGAGAGGATTAGAATATTTTCAAATACTTCAGAGACTTTAAAATTATTTCACTACAGCAACGAAAACATTGCCACACAGAACTAACGAGTGATTATAAACTGTCGACATTTCGGTTGCTGTGAAAAATAGAATGTAGGTACTTTACATAGCATGCTAGCACGCTATAGTGACATTGACAATTAATATAATTTTTCTATTTTGCGTCTATAATAAAACTGTTAAAGCACCCAAAACAGTGCGTTAATAGCTCATTTGAGTGCTTGAATAGCCCAACCTTTTCAAAGTTGGTAGCACTGAAAAAAATCTAAAAAACAGAAAATTGATAAAAACTTCAAAAAAATTTGAATTTTCAAATGTCATATCAGTGTACCACAAAATTCCCAAGATTTTTAAATTGCGATTTTTTTTATTTAAAAAGGGGATAACAGGCGCAAAATAGAAAAAATAGCATAAAAAACTCGTTTCATAAGTCCTTATTGTCCTTATTACAATCGTCCTTTAAAAAACTTGTCGCAAGCGGCTGGTTTTGTAAATCGGGACTCGTGCAATCAATCTTGCTTTATGAAACTCGTTCTTTAATGTACTATTATTTGACGTTAAAAAAAATATTGTCGAGGAATAATAAAACACATACGTTTTAAATTTCACAGCAACTGAAATGCCGAGGGTTTATAATCACTCGTTATATTTATTGTATATATACGTACCTACTATGCTACTATTGGTTTCATAATGATCAAGGATAGCAAGGCTAACGGGATGCTATTTTTTATTATTGTATCCTATGCAGTTACACTGAAAAAAAAAGAATAAATAGCATCATATTAGCCTTGCTGTCCTAGATCATTATGAAATCAATAGTAACGGGTGTTTTTTTAAATTTGGCGTCAGAGCAAGCAATGAGAGTTCGATTGTGAACGCACCTTTGAATGTCGCCACGCCGCAGTGTATCTAAACCTAACCTCACTTTTAAGTTTTGACATTTTGACATTTGAAAAATAGTGGTCTATTCACAACAAACTCATAGTCATAGCTAACTAGGACGCCAAATTTAAAAAAACACCCGTTACATGTCAGTAATTGTAAAGTTTAATATGAAATTTTTTATCTAATTGAAAGTCAATATTTATGATGTTGGGTTAGTCATGTTTCGCTCTAAAGTTTTTCACTTAATTATAATACTTTGTTTAGTATTGCATTTAAAATTCGCGTAAATGTACCATTATTATATTACAATTGTTATTATTACGCAATAAATGCTTGTTATTAGTGCTAGCAATTCATAAACGTCTAATTATATGCAAAGATAATTTAGTAGGGACCATTAAAAAGCTTTCGTAATTGTTTCCAGTAAATAATAATGTATGCACAAAATATCGAAGCTCCATCCGGTTTTATAAAGTTTTTAAATTTAATTTCCCATCGGATATTAAATTATAAATATTTGTGTAAGTCCTAATTGTTCATTTATATATGGGCACGTGTGTGGAGCGTGGCCGACCCTTCATTAGCTCGGTTTCAGCTTCAGACATAGAAACTGGAAAAGTGTATTGAATCAACTCTCGTTCTGATGCTGACGTTGCAGCTGATGCCTGCAGCTAACTTCTCTGTCGTAGGCGTTACAATATGACACCCCTCACTCGCGAAAGATATAACAGACTTTACAGTTTTAAACAAGTTCTCATACTTACTGTCGTTTTATCAAGTTCAATAGAAGTTTGTCTGAAAACTGAGGTTTGTTATAAAATTCAATGAAGTTTTTGTCCTTTTACTTTATTGAAAAATTTCGATTTCTGTTGAAAAGTATATTCACGCCAGTTTTTTAAAACCGTGGTGGGTGCCTGGATTAAATCTTGCAAGATAATTTTTTCTTCCACAACCAGCCAGCATATTCCTTCATCGATTAAGCACATATTATTTTTATAAAGCAAGAATGCTGATATGAAATAGAGTAATACGATTAGTATCAGTCTAATTGCTTTACATTTGCTACACATACCAACATTATCGAAAAAACATTTCAAGTAACTTTTTATGTTACGTGCCGTAAAAGTCAGTCATGACACCCAGCTCTTTTATATGGCAAACAAAATGTGGATTTCTATAATATTTTAGCAGTTGATAATTTGATAAATGGAAATACTGCAAATTATATAAAATAAAAATCTCGAAATTACTCTTTATAAATAAAAGCTTAAAAAGCTTTTATTTTATTGTATAAAATAAAAGGTTACTACTGACATGAATGGCACCATTATAAGATCATTTCAGTAATGTTCTTAACTTTCTATTTACAACTTTAGTTTATATGAAACAGAAAATAGGTAATTTTGTGACGCCTACTCTTACTATTTTTAAAATAACTACATTTGTACCATAAAAAACTATTTTGTTTTGTCGCAATACTGTATTTAAGTATATAGAGAACTAAGAATTCTATAATAAAAGTAGATTTTATGCCATAGAAGAATTGCTTTGTTAATCCCTGCAGTCCCAACATTTTTATAGGTTAAGCATTAATATAAAATTTAACTCCCACTATACGTTGAAATAATAGAAGTAAGGATATTATTGACTTGCAAGCATCTATAAACTCAAATGTATTTATATAATATATAACAAATGTTATCAAGCCAGCCGCGGTGGGTTGCATGTTTGTTTTATAATCCAAGGGCCGCAGGTTCGATCCTCCGCCGAGCCGGTAATTTTTCATAACGCAGGAAAATTAAAAACATGCCTTCTTCTCGGATAGGAAGTAAAAAAAGTAGGTTCCGTGACAATGGGATGTTTGGTACGATAAAAATCCTTATTGGGGGTGGAATTCCCCCAGATACACCTAAATTCTAGTAGGGTCGGCTAAATGATAGTAATCGGTGCCATGAGGTACGAAAGATGCTCTGCCATCCCGATTCTTTGCCCAAATATAAATAAATAAATGTTATCAATCTTAGAAACCAAAAGTTTCCAAAAGCAATTTAATAAAAGCTTTTATTATTAAACCGTTTTCTATATTACAGTGGGCCTGTTGATAACGCAAAGTAAATCAAAGTATATTGTACACTTTTAATCATTCAGTTATGATTTTTTGTTTATTAGTTTTTATTTTATTTATTATTTATTATTCATTCAATTAGTTATTATTAATAGAGTTATTCTCTTGGTTTTTAAAGGTTGCACCATGTAATGGTAGAAAGCTTTTTTCCCTACTGTGTACTCTTCTTTTTTGTTTCGAAAGAATATAACAATTTAGTATGTACCTGATTACTTATTTGATTTGAATTTATGTATCTTCAATTAAATTATTAATTTGATAAAATGATACTGATGATTTTAAATAAATAATTTCGTTTACATGTGTTCTACGTTTCTCCTCTTCTTTATCGCAGGAGTGAATTGTAACAATAGCAATTATCGTTTCTTTGCGTAGTTCCTTAATAACAATATTAATTGTTTTGTTTATCAGATTTTGAAGAGTGAATTATTTAATTGAACTATAGCGGATTAACTTTATCAAAATCTACTGTGGTATCGTATAATAAAAGATGGTAATTGGATGTGATGATTTAATAATACAAGATAATTAATGAGATTAAATGAATAATAAATGAAAATATATAAATCTAAAACAGTAGCAGGTAAACGTCTTTCGTCTTTAATCGACTTAAGAAGTCGTCTTGTGAACGCGACCGCACCACATTATGTGACTTAGTAACCCAATGCAGCTGACTTAAGCTTTAACCCCCGCACTAATCACTTCATATCCTACACTACTATCCATTTTTTCTACATTCCTCTGACCTTGAAAGAACATTGCTCGTAAACTACTGAACCAAATTAAATATTTCAGAAACGGACAAATAGTAAATTTATTTCTACATATAAACGTAAAATAGTATATTTCCAAGTATTACATTTTTGTTTTTATCGGACGATACGTAATAAAAGGTACTCATTCTTAAAGAAAATTTCATTAAAAGTATGTTAAATAATTTTTTTTCTCGGAAAGTATGTGCCATATATCTATGAGATTATTGTAGTGGTTAGAAAGAAAGCTTGCGATTCTTATGCTAATAATTTTCAGACAAAAAAGCGTTTTATTTAAGATTTATATGAAAAAATAGCGAACTATGTTTTTTTCTATGTTTTCATATATCAACATTTTTAAACATTTTTTTTAAAATAATAATGTCTACATATGAAAAGTGTTAATTTAGCAAAAATATTTCGACGTTAGCTCTATTAATAAACAAGGAAACATAGTTCGCTATCTTTTCATATTTGTAAATCCTTAATAAAATGCTTTTTTTGTTTAAAAATTAATAGCACAAGAACCACAAGATTTATTTGTAACCCCTACACCAATTTCATAGATATATAGCATATACTTTTAATAAAATTGTCCCAAAAAATGGGTACCTTTAAAAATATTGCGTGAGTATACTGCAAACGGGATTTTAATATATGTTTTTTAACTGGTTAAGCTTTATTTCAATTAGAAATATAATATTCCTACACTAACTATAATTACTTTTAGAAAAAAACTCCATATATAATTTTATTTATTACAGAACAATGTATTGCATTTGCACAAGATAGTGGAGTTAAGTAGGCTTGTACAAGTTTAAATTTAACAATGGGTGAGATGGACCTGGTAAGCTAACCTTGGACCTGATAAGCTGAAAAAATTTATTTTGGCTAGAATACAAAATAAATTTCGTTAGCATCAAGTCATGTAAAAAATAAGTACCATAAACAAGATGGAACCTGAAATGAAATTTTGGTAAATAATTCTTAATAAAAATTTTCAAAAATTTTTAGAACCGTCCTGAAAAAGGACGAGACAGAAACGGGTTTTTAAAAAGATTTTAAAAATTACGAAAGAAGATTTACGATAAAAACTTTTAAAAACTAAAATAGTCATAAGCATTTAAAAGTTCGTTGTATTTCTTCAAACATCAGAAAAACATGACATTTCGTGACTACGATACACAGCATTAAATATTTACATTGTTGCTGCCGGCCGTTAGCGACAGTAAAAATACTTTTGTTGCCACTGATTGGTCGACCGCCGCGCCGGCAGTAATAGTATTTTGTGTTAATATGATTATATAATAATAATAATATAATAATAATTGCTACAACCCATAACCTGAAAACCAGGCCCCAGAAGCTATAAGCTTGTGCGGGAGGGAGGGGGCGATTATTAATATTACGTAGGCCCTAAGTGCGGCTGCAGCCGACTTACAGATGGAACAGCGCAAATTCCACATTTGTGTCACAGCTAAGGAAAACTGCAGAAAACCTTAACCAGATCTGCCGGCACCGAGAATCAACCTCGCGCCACTTGGGTGAAAGTCCAGCACTCTAGACATTACACTACCAAGGCTGTAAGGCTGTAATTAAAAGTGGCACTTTTTTTAACGAGCAATTATGCTTGTATTTGCGAGGTGCAGCGCAGCGTAACCAAGCTACTGCAAAAACTGCGAGTCGCCTTAATAGTCGTAATAATTTAATTTATGCACAGATACATTATATTTAGCCTATTATTGCTAGACTCATTTAAACATAACCGTCTGTTTATGATCCAAGGGCCACTTTATGGTCCGACGGGCAATAAAGAAACGTCAATTAAATGTCAGAGCTGTTTTTTGTAGAACTTGAATTGTTTTTAATATAATTTGTAAACTTATTACCAATGAAAATAAGCTGAAATTAAATATTTAAACATTTAACTATATTTTTTACGCAATAATAGATTTGAGATAAAACTTAATCTGTGCATAAAATAGTGTATGTATAGCGGGCAAAACTTGCTTTTATGGCCCTACAGCCCTTAGACTTAGAAATAACCATGAAAGCTTCTTTATGCCTTTAATACATAAATAACTATTAATCATCTCATTTTTTCTGTAGATTATGTATGTGTGTAGAATTAGTTCTATTCATTATAAAAAGAAGCGAAAACTTCATGTGAATATTTCATCAAAAGAAGCTTTTTCGATATATAGGAATTTGAAATTTCTAAAAATAATTTGATTTTTTTAAGGCTTGCAATCAACTGAATGAACAATTTCAAATTTGATGCACATTTACCTTTTATAATGTCTTTGCGGAGTATATTTTAAACTAAATATAACAACCAACCATAGTCTCCCCTAATTCTACAATGTATGCATCAAATTAAAAACATTTCAATACTTGAAATATAATACAAAAAATAAACTAACAAATACATTAATTAATTTTAGAAATAATCATTATATGTCCATTTCAGAATTGTGTTGTGTGCACCGGAACGTACTCGCTCCGGATCGCGTTGGTCCAAACGTCTCTGCGCCTGCGCCAGACTGTCCTTGCGCCAGACTGGCGAGCCAGATCGACAGCGCAAGAATGTTTTTTTGCACATGCTCCTCTTTGCGTATGCTTATATTATCCTAATTTAAATAATGTTCTTCAGCATTGTGATATCTATTGCCTTTACTAGAAGAGCTTAGGTCTAAACTTTGGAGATCGGAATATTTTCCAATCGTTGAATTGCAGTCAGATTTTGGATGATAAAACTGGACGAACCGAGTTCTAAATTGTGTTCTTTTCTTACGCCGTTTGAAATATTTAGATTTCTTCGGCTTCGATTTGGTGTGTCATGTTTGCCTGAAAAGTGCCATAAAGCTATGTCAGAAACTTTTGCTGATATAAAGAGTGTTCAAATATACATTGATGATTTACTAATAATCACTAATAAAGTTAAAAATTGAATATTTAGGTTATATTTTTAATGTTGATTCCAGAGCTTAGGAGTAGTTATTTTACTGAATAAACAACCAATAGCTTATTTATCAAAGTACCTAATTAACAGAATGTCAGGCAAAGCGGGCACAAATAAAAAAAAACTTCATGCAATTCAATTTAAGTAAAAATAGTTAGGTCAAAGTAAAGTAAAAGTAGAAATAGATCACAGGCCATTAATGATGATTATATTTTAAACATCTTTGTCCGAAGTTCCGTCACGAGTGCATAGAATGATGTTAAATCTACAGCAGAATTTATTAGTGATCATTTAGTTGTCAATTGTACTTAAGTTTTGCAGACATTTTTAGTAGAACACCAATAGAATCTAAAAAAGATGACTTGTAAGATCAAGAATTACGGATTCATGTTAATTTATTCTAAATGCACCAGTCTGGCGCAGAACTGATCTGGTGCAGATACGTTCGGGCGCAACGTAAAAACACTTTGGTTGGGGAAGACGGGGGTTGGTTGTTACATTTAGAGTTAGTTTACTTACAAAAGATAAATGTGTACCAAATTTGAAATTATTTCGCACACTCTATTAAGATATACGTAAATACAGTCAAAAACAACACTCTATATTTCGAAAAAACTGCTTTGATCAAATATCTATATGAAATTCTTTGGCCAAAGATTACTTTAGATATTAAAAATAAAGTAGAACAGTGTAGTGAATGTGTTAAATTTCATATAAAATGAACCCAAAAGCAATACACTAAGCACTACAGCACGAACACTAAGAATGGAATTACCTGTTAGTGAGACTGTTTGAAAACCTACGGTCATAAATTACAATCAATATACAAATTTTATGAGAATAATAAGAAAGAACATAAAAAGTATGACAATGTCAATTATAAATTGTTAGCTCAATTAAAAGTAGCAAATTCTGTAATGTATTGTAACGTTGTTTTTAAAATAATAACAAAAATGCTGTTTAATCGTCTATTAACAAGAGAAATATAATTTACATACACTAATTCAATCTTAACTAATTATTGAACACTATAATTATAAACTGTTTAACCAACTTAAATGCGAGATATTTACACTTAAAGTAGATTATATAAGGACTACTTATTATTGCAACATTTATTAAACATTTATTTATTCACTAATATTTGACTACTAATTTCACAAAGCACATTTATTCAATTCACCGGTTGAACACTAATTGATTCTCTTCTATCGGCAACAACGATTTATATCTCCTATAAAAAAAGTTCTAGAAAACGTTGCAACATACTCGTGTATTGTACCTCGTCTAGCCGCCCGCCGATGTGTCATATATCTCGAACCGGGAATCTTTTAGCATGTTCGCCGCGGCGTATAGGGGGTTTTTCCATTCGTTACACTGCCCCCCTCTTCAAGTCTGTTCTGTCCCAGAACAGGTTTTATTCTCTGGTTCCTGTTGAAATAGTCGTGACGATATCGACAGTCTTCATCTCGACTACACGTTCCATTACGGTAGAAGTAACACTATATTCTTATTCGTTACACTAACGATGAAACTGAGCTGCGTAATTAACATTTCGTTATGAAAAAAATCATACAAATTTACAAGAAAAGATCAAATTTCGGAAGCCCTTTAAAATAACCTCAAGGTCAGTTTAGCTGTTAATATCAAAGTTTTATAACAATCATTCTTCATATGCTCTAAAAATTATAAAACTACAATATATAAATGCGCATGCGGACATTTATACGGCATTAAGTTCCACTATATTCTGAAAAGGCCACACTGTGCGCCGTCCGTTGGTGCTGTTTCCAATTTACTTCCTCATGTCCAAGAGGATATACTGAAACTTATATGACAACCTGCAACATTTCCTTACAAATACATCTATGATGAATAAAATCCTAAGCAGCTTTGGAACTTCGGAGATTTCTAAACGACCATATATTTAAATAGATGATGTCGAATAAAATAAATGTGAAAATCTCTACGTGGGTAATAAGTATCGATTAGTTTCTAAATACTTGAATAATGATTTATATTTAGAGTTTTTGAAGAGAATGTGGGTTGGAGTTGTTCTAACAATCTTTATAGTTAATTGTCGTCGTTATGTTAAAAAATAAAGATTTATAAAAGTAAGGTAAAACTCGACGTATTTATTCAAATCTGACAGTATTGGAAAAATCACTAGGAAACTTAACAATAGCAGTAATATTCTTTATTCGTCAATTTTCAAACATGGAAAAATTGCAATCTATGTTTTGGCTATAATAAGATTTTGTCTAAAATCAACATAGCCTTTTGCAATACATATAGTGGAGCATATTTGAAAAGAACGGAAACATTCGAAATATGATCCTAATTTTCTCAGTGTTTTAGAAAATTTTATTTTGTTCATCTTTCACACACTTCATGCATTTAATATGTATAGTGAGATGGGAGAACTACATAACTACTACTTAAAATTTCAAGCACGAACTGACAAGAAAATCCGGATTAAACCAAAAAGTAAAAACGACATTTCACTGTCATTTTTAAAAGTTGTTACGACCACCCTAGGACAATAAATAACAATGAATCTTGACACACATGAGTGTCTTACATGTGTAAAATCTTGCGTATAACGACAACTTCTAACAATTCAAATAATGTGTGAAATAACTTTTAAAGCAAACCAAGAGGGCTCTTGAGATCTGAGAGTTTTACACGTTAACTGAAGCGACCCTTCCCACCGTGAAAATGGCTGTTAGTTCTGATGGATGGTGGAAGTTTTTCGGATACCTCGAGCCCTCTAAGTGAATTAGCTACGGTGCCGTTCTTTTCTTCCCCGAGGTATCTACTAGTACGAACTTTGCATCCCTTCCAAGTCGCACTAAGCTTTAACTTGGTGAGTACGTACACGTTCTCTGCTTTTTATTTTTTGTATGATGTTTAAATGGGACGAATATTATTCAGGATTGTAGGGTCGTCGCTCTAAAAATGTTATCCCAGAGATTTGCTAATAGTAATAATATTTTAAATTTTTCATTTCTTTCAACCTTTCTGTTATATCACGACAAGAGCATTTATTTCAGTTGTTTACCGCTACAGTTTCAAAAGTTTTTAAAGATATATGAAAAATAGCTTAGCATGAAAAACTTTTTTATACTGAAGAACATGAGTTCATTTGTCATTAACACGGATGTTTTTGGTCTAAATTCAACTCGAAATGTTTTGTGCTTCTTGATTCCCTTGAGTAGGGTCCCAATCCAAAAACTTTTATGTTATTAGGTCTTTGACTTTCTGGAAAGGAGATTATCTTGCCTTTGTTTACTACTATGTGTTTATAGTTTGTGTTTTTGGGTTAAGATAAATTGTTGTTGCATAGGCTATTATTATTTCTTATAAATAATTAGGAAAGAAAATGAATTTCTTTGTTTAGTATTAAGACTAATAAAAAGTAATTAACAAATTCTGTTTGAGTGAGTCAACATGTCCTTTATTAATTAGCATCATTATTATTACTTTTACCATTTTTTTTCTATTTCCAGCTACAAGTTAGCTGATTTTTCAAATACACATCGTTATAATGTCGTTGAGTTTGTCTGCAAAAACATGTAATAATAGTTTATAGGGTGTCCTATTTAAAAAAGTAATTTTATTTCATCTCTCTGTATATTACCTGTATATTACTCTGTATATTATATAGCCCTGTATATACTTATACAAACTTTAAATAAAAAATAATTTAATAAATACAACTTATATTAAAGAAAATCCATAGAACTTATATTTAGTTCTAGAATAAGGTACAGGGTCATAATAAACGGGTCACCCTTTACACTAAATAATACTATTTAATATCAGCAATAGTCAGGGTCAAACGTGACCTTGTTCGCTGCTTGTTTAGCTAAGTACAAGATCCCATTTGCTACTTTAGGAATTGAATTGAATAAAGCAGATTACTAAATATTTTACAGTACAGTTATGACTACCAATAATCTAATAAACAATCCAATAACTAATTCTTTATTTCACTTTTATGATTGTAATACTGGATTATACGTAACTTTGCTTGCGTTCTATTACGGTGCGTTAAAACGGTCTATTATAATTAGTGTTTCTGAGTCTGGACAATTCTTTCCCGACACTCTAGACATTACTTTTAAGTCCCTAAAATTCTCGAAAATCTCCGGTGGTAATTTTACATAACAACAATTCAAATGTCCCTTTCTTACAATCACTCTAACTAATCCTCTAATAACTTTTTCCTCAAAAGTTCCCAATGGAAAATCCCTCTTTAATGAAAAAAATAGGTATCATAAAATTATGTCACGTGGGGTTTTCGTAACTGAGGGACGTAGTCAGAGTTAGAGATAGAAAGTAAACACAGGTCACAAATTAATGGTATACTAAACAACAAGTTACAAGGATTACATTGAGTTTAAAATAGTACACAAAGTATGAGGACGAACAAGTTCTAAAACTAACATTACAATGAGAATGTTCAGAACCACCCTGTACTAGCAACTATATCCTACAACTAAACGTCATTAGAAAACCCGGTAAGCAGTGCCCCTGGAAACCAACTTCTAGGCTTCTAATATAAAATTCTACAACTAAGCATCATTAGGGAATCAGGTAAGCAGTGCCCCTGCACGCCAGCTGCTGGATCACCTATAAATTAATAAGTAAAAAGATTCTTACCAGGTCTGCTTCAAGTTGTTGATTCGTTGGAGTCGTTGAAACGACTGAATCTGGACTTGAAGCAGCCGGGTCTATATATTCTATATTGCGGAAGACATTAGCAGATTAATGTGAATCTGTAGGCGCGACGTTCCGCGTATCTGTGGTAATTTACTTGTTCGGCATGCAGCTGTTTTTTTGGCGTAGGTCGATCGCATGTGTGCTGATTAGAGGTTCTTAGAATGATAGCAGCTGGCTTGCGTGTGTGATTAACATTAAGCCAACGCTATATAATGTTACGAAGAAATGTATTAACCTTGAATGATAATTGCACCAGTTGGAATGCAACTTAATATAAAACATTTTTTTTTAATATCATGGTTCAATCAACATATGTATCGTTTCGAAAACTTTGAAGCTTCAAAGTAAACAAAGTTCTAAATACGTGCATGTCTGTAAACCGCGTTTCTATTTACTATAAAAAGATACCTGCTATGCAAAACATATATAAAAAGTATACGTAATTAAAACATAAGAATGCATTGAAAGAAATACGAGCTCAAGCTCATAATTAAAGGTCGGACACTTCTTTTTTTGTTAAAGGACACCACGGAATATTTACTGCAATTTTTTTGCCCACGATGCTGGTGTTTCCTGTTGCTAGAGTAAGTACTGACCCTATGCCAACTTTCATAAAATTCTATTAGGATATTCCCTTGCATCACTCCGTCAAAGTTTAAAATTACTCTTTTGTTTTTCCAATTAGATAATATAATTAGTGCTGTTACTTACCTAATTTTTCAATCTTTATTTATTGTTTGTAAATAAAACATTGAATATGATTTTTTTCACTTTATGTGTAATTATAAAAATGAATGACGTCGAATACAGCTGTTGCTTGGGGCCATTTTCTGTTAGTGTCGCTATATTGCGCATTCGCTTCTCTTATCAAATTCAATGTCAAGTGTATTGTTCCATTTAAGCAGAGTAAAATTTAATACTTGCGATGACAAATCACTCTACATTAGTACCAATTCGTTTTATTTGCTCTGACTAGAGTAACATGAACACTAACAAGTTTTTTTTTACCAATTTATATAACTTTTTAACGGCTTTTTCTCGCAACAAATTAAAATTAGAGTAAATATTTTTATGCTTTTAGAGTAAAATAGGTACTATGAGTATGAACATTCAATCTATGCAGAGTTAATTAATAATATAGAGAGAAAATAGATTTCATGAGTGAAAGAAAAGTGAAGTGGAAGAAAGATTGTTCTACTTTAAATTTTAATTCTAAAATATTTGCTCAGTACTTTAACAATTGTACACGGGGCTGTCTGTGTTACTTGAGATCAATAACTACTTTCACCATGGCCAACTAAAATAAACAAAAGCAGCCCTTCCGATTACTTATCAATTAATATTCTGTCCACATTTACTAACCCACTGCTGAAAAAAAAATTCCTATCCATATTTACCAAGAAATTACAACACTGGTTGCAGCGTCGCGTGCGCGAGTTTTACCAACAATAAGCGTAAACACAAGAGCGCACAACTGTTTGGCCACTAATGTAGTAAAATATTATTAAATGTAGTAAAATATGTGTTTTATTGTAGCCTCTCCTTGTATTACCACAAAGTTTCCAACATCGATATCATTTGAATGGAATAATGTATCTTTGTCGCTTAGATGCAACTTGGACTGACCACTGTCTGCGCAAGTGTTACATAAACAATGTTACACCGAACCCCACTATTCACTGTACCCGAATAATTAAAAATCTGTACTCGAATGCTTAATAAGGGCACAAACAGTTTTGAGGTTAAGTTCGTGTAAAGTTTCGTTACGTCTCAAGCGTAAATAAGCTTACAAACTTTTATAAATACATTTTTAATAATCTAGCTTTACTTAATTTATTCCTGAAGTAAATTGTATTTTACTTGAAATAATTACTTTTGATATTAAAAATATGCATGCCTTAATTTCTTGAAAACCCATCAGTGAATATTAGTAATCAAGATGCACCTACACTTGGTTAATACCAAATTACTTCTAACATGAAAATATGAACAATGTTTAATATAAAACAATCCTAAAAACATTAAGTGTAACACTGTAGTACGTGTAACACTGTTCCTCCTTTTCCTCTAGTTACAAAAATAAAATCTTGGTAGCTTAATAAACTATGAAAAACACTTACTGTTTACAGTAATTCTTCCAACATGGTAATGGTTTGTTCTGACCTTAGTCTGATGGCTAGTGCAAAAGCAATATTTTATTGTAGCAACTTTGAACAATTTGTTGTTCAATATTTTATTGAACAACAAGAGCAGTAGATCAGTCTTTTTATTAAATTCTTTTTTTATGGTGTTTTTATAGTCAGAAGCTTATTTTTAAAATCAACATCTTGATGTAATTATATTTTCCAGGATATAGCAGAAAGGGGGATGGGAAATAGGTCTACAATTCATAAACATCTCACAGTAGAATAAAACATATGCAAACATTGTTTAATAGTGTTTTAGTAAAATAGCAGTACTACTTATTGTACATTAGACATGTTATATAGTCCTGTTATTGAATTACTAAAAATAAATAATTTATTCTATTTTAAGGTTAATTAATTTATACATTTTTAATTTTAAAGAATATTTTCAAGTCCTTGTGAATCATCTAATAAGTACTTCATTTAGCACATAGTTGTCAGTCTCTCTTCAATATATTATCGTTACCTTGCGTAGTCATCTCAAATTCTGCACTTTCTGGAATTTCAACGTGTCCAAAAGTCGGATGTGATCCATCGCCAGTTTTTTCAATTACGTTTCTTACTAATTCTTTAGATGGCTGCTTTAAATCATAAGCCCAACCAATTTTAGCAAACGCGTCTATAATAAGAGTGGTTATATTCAGTTTATAGTTTCCCAGTTCTGCAGCTTTATAGTCCCATGGAAATGTATGATGGTAATTATGAAATCCTTCGCCTTGGGAAATATAAGACACAGTCAAGTTTTCAGCTGGACCGATCCTTCTAAAAAAAGAGATGATATTATTAAATGTAAATGTATGTGCATTAATGGTAGAATGTTTACTTATCATAGGGTTTTGTCCCCCATATATGTGCTGCACTATTAACAAACCAGGTAAAATTAAGACTAAGAGAGTATCGTGCAACAATAGCTCCCATACATGTCCAGTACCAATCCTGTCCCCAGACTAGTGGAGGAATGAGTGCTGGTAGAAAAAAGCCAAGAAACAATTTTAACCAAATAAAATACCTAACAAATAGAATTTATTATAAAAAACTAGTAACTTCACGATTGATGTATAATTTTACTTTTCATGAAACTGTACAACGGGATCAGATAAAATATCACTCATGTCAATTTCTTTTCCGCGTCGTATAACTTCTGGATGTTTCTTCATCATTAACCAGCCTACATGTGCAAAAAAGAAACCTTTTTTGGAATTGTGGGGATCTGCATCGGTTTCACTGAATTTGTGATGAACTCTATGGTCTCTTACCCAATGAAATAGTGAATTCTATTTTGAAATTTCTGATTATATAAATTTCTGTATGGGCTGTGTAAATATACTTACTTGAGCAGCTGCTGAGAATAGTAGCATCAAAAATATTCTTAGAGGTAATTTTGCATTATATGAACGATGACACCACAGACGATGAGCACCAGCAGTTACGCCAATTCCCGTAAATCGTATAAGAAACTCACCTGGAAAAATGTTTTACTTTTACACACTGGAAACATTATACAGGTCAATGTTATTTTAGAAAAGAAGATAGATAGAGAAAAAGTTGGAAAAACGAGATCCGCAGGGTCGAATTTTTCCAATTTTCGATATCCAAATTGATGTAAAGGTCTGAAATGCAGTCTGCAAATATTCGAAATACAAATAGGTTAACAATGCCACGTCATACGACTGCTTTGTTTCGGAGAGGATTTACTTACAATGCGGTTTCGTTATTAAATACAATTCCTGCTGATATTAAATGCTTGAATCTTGAGAAATACAGGGTTACATTGAAAAAATATTTCTTAGATTTGCAATAAATATTGAATCTTTAATTTATTTAACACACTTTTGCTTATCGCATGTTACCTAAGTATCTATAAGAAAAACAATAACATTTATATTCAGTTATTAAGTTATTTCTTTATTTTATTGGTGGTCTTCCGGCCAAATAGAATAGCCTTTGGCTAGACTTCTCCGGGTGACTTCCATCATCTCCTAATATTACGTTCCGTTCCGTTAAGTTCCGATGTCCACCGAAAAATATTTCGCAAACTAGAAGACTTAGGAAGCTGAAATATTACAGGCAGGTGAGCTTTGCCCCAAAGGGGTGCATAAGTATATTTTTAATCCTAAAAACCCGAGGGGGTCGCAGGGGGGCATTTCTTAAAAAATCAGTATGGCTCTCCCAAGCAGCATTTAAGTAGCAGTAACTGAGATCGGAACTTTGATTGAGTAGTTGTTACGTAACTGCAACTAAATTTATGACTTTATAGGTTTAATTTCTTCAATTCGGAATATTTTAGTAATTGTGTAGTTGTTTCTACTATTTATTGGAACTATGTAGTTTCATTACTTCTGAGTAACTATTAAAGTATGTGGAACGGTATTGCCACTTAGTATACTTACTTTAAAGTCGTTGCAACTTCAAAGTGGTATTATGATTGTAGCAGTAACTTGCCCGAAGCTACTTTAAAGTTTTTAAAACCTTACAGTAGTATTTAATGTAACACTTACGTTTTTGCTACCCAGGAGAATCACATTAAAGTAATTTTTTGTAAACTACTCCATCTCCATATTTACTTGTAAAATGTTGGATTAATCAATAATCATTAATCAATTTGCAATTTGTTATGATTGTTAATAGATGTTTTACTATATAACCTTCAATAAAAATAACAAATTGGTGCCAAATTGTGCCTTAGGGATTGTTATGTATGTAGGTTGAAGTTGGCAACATTTATTTGTAGTGATGTAACTAACAAATCCTGGCCCGTTCCGTGGGCGAGAGTCAGTAACACTCGAGCCGGC
Organism: Agrypnus murinus; assembly: GCA_929113105.1. Classification (NCBI taxonomy): domain Eukaryota; kingdom Metazoa; phylum Arthropoda; class Insecta; order Coleoptera; family Elateridae; genus Agrypnus; species Agrypnus murinus. The sequence goes on from OV816024.1 coordinate 187,224,971, forward strand.
TTGGAGGATACACGTCTTTTACAGTCTATGCATTGTGTATGTAATTCGCCCTGCTCACTCAATATTAATAAAGTTAATTAATGACAATAATTGAGTATCTTTTATTTAAACACATAAAAGAACATAACAGGAATAATATAAAAATGTTTTCTATCATGTGTTTCAACTTATAAGTATTTCGTGTATATTTATCATGTTTTATTAAAGACATTTTTTTACTAAAAAATATATTTAAAGAAGACGCGTTGTTATTTTTCGATCTATCATCATCATATTTAACAGAAAAGTTGCAATGGTTTATAATTTTGGTGTACTGGAATGACAAAATAATCAAACATTTCATCGCTCTTTGTATTAAGTACGTATTACAAATAAACTGGTAATTCATTTTGTGACACGATCCAGCATTATATAGTATAGAAAATGATAGAATATTTGTTAAGTTGCAAGAGCAAGAGAGAGCAACCACGCGACATGATGTGTCAAAGAGAAAAGAAGTTCCATGAAAGTAGCAATTACTACGCCGCCACGTACCTGCTACCCAAAAATTGTTCCCCATTTTGGTTCCAGGCACGTAATAAAACCGTAGCAATTACGTGCTTGTGACTAGTGGCTAAAACTTAATAGTTCCACCGGTAGTTGCTGGTACGTAGCGACGACTAAAAATGCTGCTTGGGCTATATCTCTTGAATGGCGTAAGCTACAAACTTCAAATTTTCACAGATTAGACTTGAAGCAATTCTGAAGATAAAAAATACAAAAATTATCGGCATTTCATCCAGGGGCGGAGTAAAACAACATTCCAGGGGTAGAAGAGTTTTCCGCAAAAATAACTATTAGAAAAATCTTGATTGTGACTAATCTGTAACAGATACATAGGTGTCACCCCGAACTTTTTTGTAGATCTTTTTGAAAGCTACAATTCGCTAGCTTATAGTTTGCCTTTATCTGTTACCATTTTCGCAGCGTAATGCGTTTTATCTCTGTTAGAGCCAATTTTCTTATGTATTTCATACTTTGCTCATCAGTGGACTCTCGAAAAATCCTCTGAATAATCTGTGTATATAGAAACCTTTGCTAAGAAATAAGCTATCAAATGGTGAAAACGGCATCAAAATCTATTCAGTGGTTCGCGAGATTCGCCGGTTTTGACAAAAACTGGGCTTACAAAAACTACAAAGTTAATGGTGGCACGCTCTGATTGCCACCGACTGGCGCGTTTTCACCTAGGGTGCCTCCACACGCCGTTGATTTTCCAACAAATATTATGCTATATAAAGTACATAATATATTAATAATAAACTACATAGGTATGTAATTAAAGTAACTATATTATGTATTCTCTTTGAACACGCCTGCCATTCGTTTAAAGTTATTTTGAAAAAAGGCCAACTTATGTGTTTTTATAGCATTTATTAGAGCAAAAAAAGTGTGGAACTTATTAGTAACTACGAAGAAAGGCATTGCTAATTATGAATCAAACGTGATTATATTAAATTATAGTTACATGTTATGATCCGATTGACATTATTATTAAGGAAAATAGAAACTCCACTGCAGTAGCACATCCTGAGCTACGGGATCCCAAAAAATTTCCTTTTATAATTAGTAGAGCTGTTTTCTAACTTCATGGATAGCTGACATGATCAGAAGGGGACCGTTGATTTTTCAACAGGTATTATGCTAGTAATTATTATAATAAGCAACTTTTTATTTAGATTTATTTATAAGAATTTCTTTATATACATTGTTACAGAATTCACTACCTTTTTATTTTGTTTTATGCTTCTTTATTTTAATAAAGGCGATTATTATTATTATTATTATCGTATAATATTTTTTGCGGTAACAACACTATTTAATAAATAATAAAGAAATTTATTTATAATGAATGTTTTTTTAATGTGACGTCGACGTTGGCTGCGAAACGTTCATTGTGGACTTATCGCAAAAACTAACCTTACTTTTGTAATTTTGTAATGTCAAATTCTAAGAGTTAACTGCCACCAAATTGCAAGAGTAAGGTTAGGCATGTCTTGCGGTATGTTCACAATGAATGGCTTTTAATTATTTTATACGCATTTATTTTCATAATGTTTATGTTCATGTGTCCTAAATAACATGCGATTCCCAATGTTGCGGGCGACAGTCCAGCACCCGGTATACATTTACTTAAACAATTTGAATAATTTCTATAATTTGAAACTGTAATATAAACTTCGGATTTTCACATTACTAATTAATAATTTTTTACTTACAATAAAAAAATAGTCGGAGATTGTTGAGGTAGTCGAAAGTAAGTAGTCCCCAAACGAAAATAGAATGCAGTACTGTAATACCGATGATGTTATCCCATTTTAATTCCGCTTCAAAGATTCCAAAGAATGTCTTATAACCCACACCTTGGGTATGTATACCAGTTTCCGTATCACTTTCAAGGCTAACACTATTTTCGGATTTTATAAATGGAACTTCTAGTAGGGACAGGTCTGTTGTTGGTAGAGTAGAATAAGGCGACATTGCTTCAAATGATTCTGAAATAAAAATCATTGTTTTACAAAATTAAAATAAGCAGCAATAAAGTTTTTGGGTAAGATTTTGCAAGTGTCAAGATTGTAGAATCTACTCAACTACAGTAAATTTAATGCGACTTAAGAACCCAAATCTATTTTGGACTTAAAATTTCGGAAACTCGGATAAGCCACATTAATTTTAAAAATTTCAAGCATGAGGTATGATTCTCCAAAAATCTGGAACCGATACAAATTTGGAAAAGCTAGTGTACCTTAGAAATAAAACCTTATTCCAGTGGTTTCCAAACTCTTAAATCCAAGAATTTTTTAAAAATTAAAAGAAATTATAAATAATTAACACTCAAAATTTGCAGACTTATCGTGATTTTTCTGATTGCCTCATGACGTCTCCATCTTTGAATTTATATTATACATGACCTTCAGGTCTGTGAAAATGCGCTAGAAATAATTTTTTAATATGAATGTAGTTTAATTAATCGATTTTCTGTTAATTGAAAAAGACTTTTGAATAACTTTTAATAGAAAACACAATTTGACATTCCAAATGGGGTCCACCACTTTGAGAACCGTGCCCTACTCTATTTGGATCGGAAATGCAAATTGGGTCAAAGAGGCAGGATAAAAGGCCTCCATTGACCTCATCTGCATCTTATGATACTTAATGTATAGAAGGTATACATTTACAGCCGTACTTATAGAGAAATTACACGCGTGTAACACAATGTTTACTAATACGTTACACGCGTGTAAATCTCTCTATAAGTACGGCTGTTAGTCTTTTAGCTTATAACAAAGTAGTTTTGTGAGTGTAATTTCCTGTCAAAGACAGTGTAGTCCTTTTTTAATTTTAGCAAATGTTTCCCATTCAAACTATTCGGCATATTTTCCTTTGTCAGGTACAATTATAAAGGTGAATTGCAAGATTGATTTTTAATAAAGAAAAGTAACACTCACAAAATCGTTTAATGCGCACTGCGAACACTTCTTCTAGACAAATTCTTGCCAAATACACCAAGGCACTTATTTCATTTCAATAACTTATTGACTTAAATTTTGGTTATATTATTAGGTATTGGTCGATGCGACGTACTTTCAGGTTAACGAGGAGAGATCCAGCTACTGAACTGTTTTGATAGTGATCCCTGAAATATATAATCTGCAGACTTGAAGCTGTCCTTTCTTGGCATTCAAAATCTACATTTGAATGAATTGATGACCTATTATTTTCCTAATTCCTACTTTTATTGGCATTTGCATACAAACATATCTGGTATTGATACACTTGTATACGCATAATATGCAAAACTTTTTGTAATTAATGAATATTGTATGAAGCGTTATGCTGACAACTTCTTAATTCAGTTCAAACAAACTCAGAACTAAACAGTTTGCTATATAATTGGTAATTGAAAATAATAATATAAATAAAGACCTAAACAAAAATAATAAATGTGAAAACGAACTTTGCATAGATACACTTGCTTAGAAAGTTGGAAGATTTTCTACCTTTTCTCCACCACAATCTGTGGTAAACTTAATTACATGTCTTGTTACAAGGTATTGACTTTCTATGATTCATCTATAAGGTAAACTTCCATAAACATAAATAATTCAATTACTATGGAAAATTTAAGGGATGACCTACTATTTATGAATCCGTGTACGCACAGTGTTGCATTGTTTTGTAGAGGTCATTAGAATTTTATTGGCATCGAATTTTTATTTTCTTTAATTACTTCCGAAATACTTAATTTTTATCAATGTCACAATTGGTTTCCCGAAATCACATTTGCATTGTCAGGAACACTTTAATGTACAATATGTATACATTAGCTAAATAACGTCAATGCCGAGTGTCATACGAAAAGTTCTGATCGTTGTTTAGATATAGAATGATACTTGTGGCTATTCTTGAGTTTTCGCTTCTTGAAATGATGAATTAGAAAAGTTTCTTGAGATTAGTTATACAGCTGAAACGTAGGATTTACATAAGAGTAAATAAGGTAATGTGAAGATAACACATCTCTTAGCTAGCTGTTTTACACATGAGCCATATTATCTGGGAACTTTTACTTTTGGATTTGTACAATACCGAATCTTTATACAAAGGAGACGATAGTTTTTTTTTAATTTTCGTTTAGATCGATGTCTAGAGTTTTCAAATTTAATATTAGCAGTTTATTACGAGGGTAGCTCGATATGTATTGCGAAAAACTAACAAAAACAAATATTTAGTGTTGGAAGCTTCTTTATTGTTTTTCAAAATATTCTATGTAATGTATTCTATTCAAAATATTATCCGATGATCAATACACTTTTGCATACGTTGAAACCAAATTTCGTAGCATTTTTTCCATAGAGAAGCAGGTATCTCCGACACATGGGTTTTGAATGCATCAACCGCCTCTTCTGGCGTCGAAAATCGTTGTCCACGCAGTTTCTTTTTCACGTGTGGGAACAAAAAGAAATCGTTAGGTGCCAAATCGGGACTATACGGCGGATGACCCATCAATTCGACGTTTTGAGTTCTCAAAAAAACAGTTGTTTGCGTTAATGCGTGTGAGCTCGCATTGTCATGGTGTGGCATGATCCGGCGTCGCGCGTTGTTTTTTCTTATTTCTTCGAAGACTTCTGGTAAGCAAATTGTTGTGTACCATTCTGAATTGACTGTTCTACGATCCTCTAAAACCACGGTAGCGACATGTCCAGTTTTAAAAAAAAACAGGCGACTATTTGCTTCGAAGTGCTTCAAGTGCGAACGACTTTTGTTGGATTTGGCTCATCTTAGAAGACCCATACAGTCGACTGCTGTTTACTTTCGGGCTCTATAACGTCGAAATTCACAACCCATTGTTTGTTCGATGGTCACTGTTTAAAACCAAGCTTCTCCGTTGTTTGGTTGTCACTGGTTTTCCCTTTCCTCGGTTTATCGTAAAGTCATACCTGCGCGGTTAAGTTTCTTTCTCGATAGTGCCTTTGATAGAACAAAATGGCTGGTTTTGGTACTGGTAGTTAAATGTGCGAGATATATTAGGAAATTGGTTTTAAATATTAATTCGCTTTAGCGGAATAAATCTCGCAATTAACAGAATGATCGCTTGATTAGTTATATGCGATCAATCGTCAAATTAGACGGATTAAGTTCTGGTGCTAACCATTTTAGGTAAACTCTTTTCGTTAAAATCTCGTTGCGCTAAAATCTTACAAATGTCTTTTTATTTTAGGTAATATTATTTCCCTATCCGTCACCTTGAGGGAATTGTATTGTAAAAGACCTTTCAGTTTATAGAAAGGTAAAAATCTTCAAATATTTAAATTTAATACAATATACAGGGTGATTTCTTTGTAGGTCTTTTTTGTCGTTTGGGTTTTGTTGCTCGTTGTTCGTTTATTCTTGTTCCTGCCTCTCTGATCGTGGGTCCTTTAGAAGGTCCTTCTCCTTTGGGTCCGTACCTACATCAATACATGTACCGGGTCAGAACAAAACAACATATATCGAAGGGTGAAGCAAAAAACCCCTAAGCAAGGCTTTAATTAAAACAGCCGTGGGTCTTCGAATGGTGGGATGTTTGTGAAAATTTGTATGTATTCTGTGTCATTTTATTTATGTATATATATATTTATTTAATGTGTTTACAATTTCTTCATGCATGTTAATTTTAAGAACAACAATTTATTCATGCATGTTAATTTTAAGAACAACACGAGATCTCGAGTAGTGGAATTAATTGTCTTAGGGTAGTTTTAAGTACAACTAACTGTGATACAAATCACCATTCACCGTTTTTTTTATTAAACATTAAAATTGCATTTAAATTTAACATTTAAAATCTGCACAATAGTTACAATCAAAATAAAGCCCTACTTAGAAAGTTTACATTTCACTACGTGTGTTTTATTTATTTATTATTTATTTATTTGTATGATTCTAATATTGCTTTTCAGCTCGTCATTTGTAAGTATATATGTACGGTACGACCAAAATTGTGGAAGTTGCCCATATTTTAGTAGAAGATCTATTTCTTCGTTTGTCTGATAAGCTTGAAGCTTTAGTAATAAGCATTGTTTTTAAACGAAGTGGCGCTTGTTTTTTTTTATCTTTTATATCTTGTATTACCCCACCCCTCTCCGACTTATTGGGGTTAGCTGGCAAAAACTAAAGCAGTGTTATTTGGATCAAGCTGATACTTCCAGCACAGCTATATTTTGGGTAGGTTAGGTACGTATTTATATAAAAATAGCCTTTGTGTTTCTGTAGGTTATAGCTCATACGCATAAATCCAAGATTCGTCACCTGTGACGATGTTATAAACAGTTTTTGAAGCACCGTGGTTGTATTTCTCGAGCATTTCTTTCTCCTAATCGACACGAGCCTTTTTTGAGCGACTGTTAACTAACTTATGTGGAATCCAACGTGCACACAGCTTTTTCACGGCTAAATGTTCATGCAATATCGAATGTATGCTAGTCATGCTAACGCCTAAGGATGCCTGAATTTCACGATAAGTAACATGACGATCTTGCTTTATCAGTTCGCGCACTGCATCGATGTTTGCTGGCACCGCAACCGATTTTGGACGACCTTCTTTAGATTCAACTGCCAGCGAACTACGACCACGATTAAATTCATTGAACCAACGATATACAGTTGCTCTGTGTGGGGCTTCATCACCAAAAGTTAAAATAAGTTGATCGACGCACCGTTGTGATAATCCACGTCGGAAGTCGTAGAAAATCATAGCACGAAAATGTTCACGAGTTAATTCCATTTTTTGGCCGAAAGGGAATTTTCAACTCAATGTAAATAAAACAAATAGCGTCCGTATGACAAAACGTTTTGAATGCGTATGCCGTCAAAAATGTCAAACTTTATGTTGCAAATGTCAGATTGCACCTAGCAAACGCAGGGTTGCCCATTCACAATATATATCGAGCAAGTCTCGTAGATATATTTCTTTTATATAGTTTTAGTAAATATTTTACAATAAAACTTCAGAAAGTGACTTTACCATCCCTTTCATATTTGCTTCTTAATCATCAACTAAAAATGTATTTTTTGTATGTCTGTTGGAGTTTACTTCTTTTGTAGGAACACTTTATATCAAATGATTCTTTTCCAATTCTTTTGTATTAACACAACGTAGAACTAGTTTATTTCTGAGAATCAGAAGTCAATCAGGATTATGAATCATTCACAAGTTTTCCTTTTTGTTTTTAATTCTGCGCTCCAGAAAGTTGTTTAGTTACTTGTTTATTTTAAAGACTTATATATATTTTATGATTGCTTTATGTATTTAATATCAGCAGATGGAACAAATAATTATGTTATGTAATGACAAATGAGGGACGGAAATGACAACAGACGGTAATGACTGTCGAGAATATACTTAATTAGTATTTATACATTATTTATAAACGATCTTTATGTTTAATATTTGTTTAATAATAACAAATAAAAAATATTAACTAAGAACAACTTAATCTAAATTAAGACTAACATAATTTAAAAAAGCTCCATTCCAATTTTTTTAAATAAATAATTACTAATGAAATTTTACTTATAAGCGAGCATTTTCATTTATAACGCCCGCTCAGTTATTATTACCGTCATATTACCCTTAGTACATAAATAACTATAAAAACTATCAATTTACGTTATAGAGGGAATGCCATTCTGTATGCAGTTATTTCCCTTGAACGCATTTTTTCTTCTAACTTCTGCTTATTGTTCTGTTGTGTATGATATAGATTTGTCTGGTCTGCTTTTCCTTGCATTTTTCATACTTCTCTTTTATTCTGGTTTTGATTTTTCAAGAGCTTCATCTTTTATCAGCAACAGTTTTTGCTTGAGCTCCACTTTATTAACTTAAATTCTTTTTAATCCTATGGTATCCATTAGTTTCACAATGTATAGGGTATATTGAAATAGTTTTAGACATTCAATTTTTGTCATTACCGTCCCATGTTTAGTCCTTACCACCCAGTGATCATTCTTCATAAGGGGCGGTAATAACAAAGACGGTAATGACATTTTTACAGTTTTATATAGTTTTATAAAAAAAGTGAAGTCATATTCAACATATTTAACAGACTAATGTTACAAGGACATATGTGCTGCTGGAATAATAACTATAGTCTCATCCTGCAGCACTTAATTCTATATTTAAAGCAAGGTATGGTAATGACGTACAATAAACATACGGCAACATTTTCTAGCCTTTAAAAATTCACAAATCTCCTCAAACATGATACAACCATATGCTCCATACAAAATCTGCGGGTAAACAAGTGACTGTTTCCTGTTTGTTTGTCTGTTTGTTTTTGAGCGAGGAATCAGGATGGCGGAGCATCCTTCGTACCTCATGGCACCGATTGCTATGATCATTTGGCCGACCCTATTAGAATTTAGCCGAATCTGGGGGAATTCTACCCCCAGTAGGGATCTTTATCGTGCCAAACATCGCATTGACACGGGACCTACAGTTTTACTTCCTATCCGAAAAGAAGGCATGTTTTAAATTTTTTTCCGCTATGAAAAATTACCAGCTCGGCCGGGTATCGAACCTGCGATCTTCGGATGATGAAGCAAACATGCAAACCACTAATCTACCGAGGTTATAATTTTAAATATAATATAGTTATCTTAATTTATTATCTATTAACTTTTCTCGCTTATTATAAGAGGTACAGGATGGTTATGACAACACGTTAGCGGACACGTATTTAGATCAATATATAATTTAAATGCAAATATATGACATTTACAAATAAGAAATTTCTCCATCATTTTCAGTACACTATAGACGCCGTTGCGCTAGAGCGTATCTATAATTGTCATGATCTAGGCGTACATTTTAGTTTCGATCTAAAATGGGACGACCATATTGAGAACGTAGTAAATGCGTCACTTAAAAACCTTGGGTTTCTAATGAGAGTTACAACAGATTTTAAAAACGCTACAACTCTCCAACGTCTATATAATTCATTAGTTAGATCAAAATTGGAATTTGCTTCTACTGTGTGGAATCCGGGGCAAGTTACCTATCAAAATAAAGTTGAAACTATACAAAATAAATTTTTGAAATATCTGCATTACAAAATGTATAATCGATATCCTGAATATAATCAATATAATAATTTTAGATCCGAAGTTAACGTAAAAAAGTTAGCAACGAGGAGAGAAGTAGCAGACATTCGCTTTCTGTGTAAACTAATAAACAACAGGATAGACTGTCCCCAACTGCTGCCCATGGTTTAGTTGTACGTGCCAGCATTCAGATCGCGACCTCGAAACATTCTGCATATTCCTCAATATAGGACAAACATACGGTGTAATGCTCCATTGGTAAGAATGGCACGTTCTATAAATTTAGCTATTGAAAAATTTGATATTCACATGTTCGATACGTGCCCTAGCGAATTCAAACATATTATTAATTGACATTAACTGCATATGTATGTCTCACGGCCTACTAGATTCATATAAGCTTCGCTTATATACGGCCGTCTCATTTCCAGTTTTTTCATTGTTGAAATTAGAATCCAAAAATTACAGATCGGTACGTTAAGTGGTAATTTTGCAATCAAAATGGTTTGTAGTCAGACTGCAGTCATTAATTTTTAGGTTATACGTCATGTCAGTATTTATTAATTTATTGGCATTTGTACTACATATTTTGATATAATGTGCATAAATATGCCAAAAATATATTACAGTAGGAACTAGGAAACCAAAATATCCTACATAGTATAATAAAATTTAGAAAATTATACTGAGTTAACGCAATGTTTACTGATGCTCCAATTCTTAAATTAGAAACACTTAATAACTAAATGACAGCTACAGTATAAGTAAGTACAATTTCATATTTCGCAAATTCCACATTCTCATTTGGGTTTTGTAGCACTTGAATTACCACAGCATATGATGTAAACACATAATGTGAATGCACGATCTACGAACTGAAGCTATGATTAGAAGTAGGTATTCAGGGAATGATGAGATCTCACTGTGGCAGTCATTACTGAAAATATTTTCTAGATATAAAAGGTGATGAAATCTACTTGAGTTTTAAGACCAATCGTTTCAGCAAAATAAATATGGAACTGACAAGATTTGACTCATAAGGCCATTACCTTTGTATAAGATTTGGTTTATAGGATATAAATTAAAAACGATGTCGGAAAAAGTATTTAGAAATTTTGAAGGGCGGTTTAAGAATTTAGGATACCAATAATTAAATAATGATTTTTGTATCATGCGTTAACAGATATTGTGGTAAGAAGGTGGAGGAAGTGTTCCAGGTAGAAGATGGAGTCTGAAACCTCTCTGAACTAACCGAATGCATGATCTAAAGGGTATAGCATCAAGTTAATACTATAAAACTTTTACACACATTCGTATGGAGTGTCGCGCTATATAGGTCTGAAACTTGGACAATAGCAAAGACAAGCTTTTGAGTTGTGATACTATAGAAAGATGTCAATGGCGAGATGGATTGACAGAATATCGAACAATGAAATACTATAAAAAGTACAAGAAGAAAGTTAATGAAAGAGACCACGAGAAGCAGAGATTAATAGGACATACTTTATGGCATTCGAATGTTATCTTAAAATGACAATAGAAAGCATGATCGAAGGAAAGAACATCCTAGTTAGACCTAGACTGCAATATATACTCCAAGTAAAAGAAAACTTAGGCTGCTCCAGCTATACAGAATTGACTATAGAGAAAAAAAAACTGATAGTATGGCAGCATACCGAAAAGAATGGAGATATACAGTGCCGAGATAAATCAATCCACAAGATTAACTACTTAGAGAGGAGACAGAGAGTATAAAAATAGGTGTATTTGTAAAGTGGTTGTTAAAGTATATTTTTTAGTTTTAATGTAGATAATGTGTAACTTTTTTAAATTGCTTGCCAATTTTATTTGAGGACTGGCAGCATTTTTTTATAAAAATAAAGACGTCGAAAGAATAATAAAATAAAATAATAAATACAATTTTAATGTAACGTTTTGTAATGTAATATACGTAATGTACCTACTGTTTTTTAATGCATAATCTAATAATATTTGATCGTTGTTAAGACATTTCTTATTATTAATTACTGTTAATATTCGAATAAACGTTCTTTAATCGGAGGCAGTTTGAATCAATTAACAAAGTATAACCTAAAAATTAACGACTGAGCTCTGACTTGAAATATCTTTGTTGTAAAATTACCGCTAGATGGTGCAACTTAACGTACGAATCTGTAATAATTTTCAACAATGAAAAAACTGGAAATGAGACGGCCGTATATAAGCGAAGCTTATATGAATCTAGTACGCCGTGGTATGTCTCAACTCACCCTGACCTCTAGTAAAAAGTAGTAAAAACATCTTTGGGTGCTATTCTTGACGATACGGAATGGTAGAATCGGAATGGAATTTTCAAAATTCCGCACATCGGTATTCTTGACTTTGCGGAATGTGAAATCTGAGTGAAATGTGAGTGGAATTATGACATTTCATTCCGGATGGTATTTTGTGAGTGAGTTGGAAAAGTGACATTGAATTTTTGAGGAATATTCAAGTTTCTCTGCACTGGTGGCTGCCTAGCGTAATTTAATTTGGTGAATAACTGTTTCTCCCGCGTATTTTATACATTTGTAACGGTTTTCTAGTGGTTTTCTAACCTCATCGTACGTGGGTCGGTGTGTTTGAATTTGCAAAATAAAACGAACCTGTATTGTTACAAAAGTACTTTGTTGTGACCTTTTGGAGAAAAATACAAACGTTGTTCTTACGACGAACAGAACTTTCAATTCAATAGGTACCTAACCTCAAACAATGGAAGAACTGGTTATGTTAGAGCTTTTGGGGGAAGACGCTGCCGAAGATGCTCCCCGTGCTCCTTTACCTCGTGCTGATGCCATAACAAGCCTCAGCGAGGGACAATTCAAAAGAATGTTTCGTCTTTCGAAGGAGCTGTTCAACTTTGTTGTTGAATTGTTAACTCCATTTCTGAGACCTTCCAATCGAGCAACAGATTTGGAAATTCCGGTTCGAGTAAGTACAATCATGCTCAATATATGCTACATGCGATTATTACATTCTATTATAGATATCTAATTACTATGTATAACAATTTCAGATTTTAACTGCTTTACGTTTTTTTGCTTCGGGTAGTTATCAAATGGATATTGGGTCAAATCTATTCGTGTCCGTGTGTCAACCAACAGTGAGTAGATGTATCACTGAAGTTAGTGATGCTTTAAACAATCCAGCAATTTTTGACCGATTTGTGAAATTCCCAAGAAACTTTGAAGAACTGGATCAACTGAGACTTCAATTTTCACAAAAGTATGATTTTAATGGAGTTGTAGGAGTTATTGATTGTACACATGTCGCTATTGTTTGTCCTTCTGCTAATAACGAAGAAAGACCAGCCCATATTTATATTAACCGTAAAGGTTATCACTCACTGAATGTGCAACTGGTGAGTTTAAATTATACCAGATTACGTAAATAAAGCATTGACTGAAAATTTGTTTTACAGATAGCTGATGCAAACCAAAAAATTTTAAACGTGAATGCTTCACATCCAGGTGGTACACATGATACATTTATATGGAACAATTCCCAAGTGCAACATGTCATGAGAACAATTCATGCAGCAGGTCGGGGATCGTATTATCTCCTGGGTAGGATCATTAGATATTTTTTGAAATCTTATTGAGTATTCCCCCAATTTCTATAGGTGATTCTGGTTATCCCTTACGTCCTTGGCTATTGACACCTTTAGATGAAGATCAACAGCCAAATACGCCTGGGTATAATTACAATTCTGCATTCAAGAGAGTACGGAGCACAATTGAATGTGTGAATGGTTGTTTAAAAGCCCGGTTTAGATGTTTGTTAAGACATAGAGTGTTGCATTATTCTCCTCAGAAAGCAGGTCAAATTGTAAATGCTTGTGTGGTATTGTACAACATTTGCATTGAGCACAACATTCCTGATTACAATGAGCAAAATGATGATAACAATAATGATGGTATGGATAGATGATTTACTGTGACAGCTAAAAGAATTTTTATTTTTTAGGCATTTTTGAACTAGTTCCTCAAGATATTGCAGCATATCATGGTAATAATGTAGATCCAGAGCTAATTCAAGGGCGCATGGTTAGAGATGCACTTATTGCAGCACGATTTATAAACAGACGATGAAAATTGTGAAAATTAAATGTTACGGTAAGAATTCACACCTCCGAAGAGTCGATCTGGGTGTGCCTTCTTGGCGCCAAACATTTGTACTGGTTTTTAAAAGAAAAATTAACAAGACCTGGAGACCAAACTTGAAGAATTTTCGATAGTAGGTAAAACGTGCAAAGCTCCCATTCAATCTTCAAATAAAAAGGTGGGTATATTATAAGAGTTTATGATAACAAAGTGTTAATATTTGTTTGACTTGTTTCATGTTATCTCAACTTCACGAGGCATTTCGATGAACATTAGGATCTATCCAAGAACTCCCTTGAATATTTACTTTTGTAATTATTTAATGCATTTATACTTTATAGTATTGTATCTATTTTTATGTATCATTAGTATTTTCTTATAGAATAACAGTTCTATTCATAATTGTGTTGTACAACTTTTGGTATATAAATAGGCAATTAGGCTTCCTCACTGGAAGAAAAATACATGTATTTAATTATGGTTATTAAAAAACTATTTTTGTTGTTTAAAATCGAGAAGAACTATTCAGACAATTTTCTTTTCTTAATTTCTAACATTTCCTTGTTAATGGAATACTGTTTCTCCATTAGAAGAGTTTGTTTTTCCAAAATTTTGATTTTAGCTTCATAGTAATTTTTTTTCAGTTCTAATTTTTTGTCTAAATAAATTGCGTATTCCTCTCTGGCGGTTTTTCTTTTCCTCGATTTCGGTGGTGGTGGGAGAGGAGGCTGTGTTTGGGTTATAACAGGAGCAGGTACAGCAACAGGAGGAGCTTCAACTACATAGACGACTTGGCTCGTCTCCATTATTTCAGTAGTTGTAGGAGAGGGACTGGATCTTGCGGCTGAATGAATAAATTAGTAGGAATGTGTAAAAGAATGGGTTGTAAAATATTTTTACTTTGCGGTGGTGTCACAACTGCTTTCACGCACTTCCGGATCTCCCTCCACGGACACCGGTTTTATAAAATTTTCCAATATTTCCAAGTCGAGTTGAGTAAGTTTTTCCTCGTCTGGAGGACCACCACCTGTCTGTTTTTTTGAACGGGCATTATGGCTGGCCTTACCTTTAACCCGACTCTGGATATCATGCCACGACTAAAAATAATGGTAAATCAATAAAAAATATTGCTTTCCCAATAATTATTGTCAGTGTTATTCTGTAAGTATTTAACGATCGTTATTAGTGTTGTTCAGAGGACTCCCATTGATGGATGTCGCTATATTACGATAAGTTACAGAATTGCCTCCTTAATTTTAATTACACTGTTACCTTTCGCCACTTCGCCCACGATTTTTTTGGGCCACCGGCACTATTCAATAGTTCCGCCAGTTCTTGCCACTTTTTGTTAATATCTAAATTTGTCAACTTTGGCGACGTTTTCCCCGTTAACATTATTTTGTTCTGTACTAGGAAATCCACCATAATTTGCTTCTGCTCGGTGGTGATTTTAGACATTTTGCGGCTTTTCAAATTTTAGCACCAACAAAATAGGTACGCACTACGCAAGCGTGAAGTAAACATGAAGTAAACAGAAAAATGACACTAATGACATTTGCGGTGGAATCGCGCGGTGTTGCCAAATCTTCCAAGTCGAATGCGATTTGACCGGTGTCAAGAATACCGATGAGATCAACCGTGCGAGTGGAATCTGAAATTCCGAATCTCACATTTCACATTCCGTATAGCATCAAGAATAGCACCCTTTTTGTACTTTGCGTTCACAATGGGCTCATTGTGACACCGAAAACGATTTCATAATAGAGGCTATTATAACATCGTTTTTGGAGACTATTTGTTTTGTAAGATTGGTAATATTTGTTTTATATTACATATAAACACATTTAATCTTGACACATTCTAACCTCACAAAACGCGAAAAGTCATTTTATAGTGTTACCATATGTTAAACGCAAAAATCACTAGATTGTAATGCAATGCTTTTAATAGCTTGAATTTACAATTTCTATAAAATTAATGGCGCAAAGTACAAAAAATAGTATATTATACTTGTTTTATAAGACGTATTGTAGCACTCGTTCCTTTGGAACACTCCTCGCTTCTCTCGTCGTGTCCCAAACAACTCGTGCTACAATAGACCGTTTTATACAACTCGTATAATAATATACTATTTTTATTGTAATACAGATGAACTTATTTTTGTAATGTCATAATTGTAATTGACCTTAATTAATCTTAGTATTTGTGAGAATCCCCAAATTTTGTAGTTTGGCCATGACCGTTTTATTTGGGTTAAATAAATAAATAAATAAATAAATAAATAAATAAATAAATAAATAAATAAATAAATAAATAAATAAATAAATAAATAAATAATAAATAAATCGAATCATAAATGGGCTCTTTTTGGTTTTTTAAATTCTTCATATATTATTAACTAAGGAAACTTCGTGCTATTTCTGGATTAATAAAATAGATATACTTTCATGCGGTGCAACTGAAGTTATCGGGCATTAGGGGCAGAGGATGGATTGCTTTATTTTATCTGTTCAAATTTGTACTTTTATATACTTTTATTATATCCAGCTAATTTTTTACTTATCCTAAGTAGCCTCGATATTAAATAAATCTGCAAAATTTAAATATAAATAAAATCTCTGAAGAAAAGGTACCAAGGACACAAAAATCAAAGTTCCCAGATAATGGCCCACATCCGAGAATTTATGCGAAATTTTTAACCAAATTTTGGCTGAAACTTTTGAATAAAACTTTGGTAAAGAAACTTTGACGTGTAATACAGTATTTTTATTCCGAAGTTTATTGTGAAAATATTCACAATAAAGCTTTGGAAAAATTTCTAGAATCTTTAAAAATTTGATAGTATTCGACGCGGAAAAGTGTACACAAAACAGTAGTTGACATGCAACACATAAGTTAATTTTGTTTTTAGAAATTGTTATACATATGTTCTATGGTAGGTTGTACATATGTTCTATGGCCCGCAAAGAAGTAACAGAATTTTTATAAATTTTACTAAAATAATTATTTTAATTCATGTTAACCTGGAGCTAACAAGGTAGAGTCAAATAGTTTATTGGAGTTGACCAAGTGTGAACACCGAGTAAATTTATGTTAAATTGAATGGAATTAATGATCGTACTGAAAAACAAAATACTAGAAATTAATTAATAAGTGCCAGGCCTCGGTGGATTAGTAGTTTGCATGTTTGCTTCATAATCCAAGAGTCGCAGTTTCGATCTCCGGCCGAGCTGGTAATTCTTCATAGCGGAGAAAAATTAAAAAACATGTCCTCTTCTCAGATAGGAAGTATTGTAGGTCCCGTGTCAATGCGATGTTTTTGGTACGATAAAAATCCCTACTGGGGTGGAATTCCTCCAGATTAGGCTAAATTCTAGTAGGGTCGGCCAAATGATCACAGCAATCGGTGCAATGAAGACGAAGGATGCTCCGCCATCCAGATTCCTCGCCCAAATAAATAAGTAAATAAATAAAATGTTGTTTACAAAAAAGCCCATGCGATATTTCTTGAGGCAAAATTCCTAAAAAACCGCTACGTCACTTTCTCGGAATTAACCGCATTCGCCGTTACGCAAATAAATTGTTCTTTATTCCTTTTTTTTTTGTATTGTATTATTGTATTGTATAATAACATGTACCTAGATGATAGTCACAAATTATTGTAACAAAAGAAATAAAAACTCATGACTTACAGGATTACAAATATTTTTACTAACAATCTACGTTTCAAGGCACGTCGCTGCTTACAAATATCAAGCAGTGTCAGACCATTGCGTTTCTAGAATAGAACGTCATCGGCTTTTTCCTTTCTGGGAATTCTGACTTAAGAAATATCATACGGGCTATACTTGTTTTAATTTGATTTTCGAATCAAAAATTGAAGTTACACAACACAATGATACACACCCATAGTTGGAGGAAACAAAAAAAAAATTATTTTAGAAAAATCGTGCCACTCCAATTAGGACTTGAACCCACGATCCTTGGAATACGAGTAACGCTCTCATACCACTCGTCTACCGCCGGACTTAAGTGCTGTTACTTCTAATTAAAGCAAAAACAGAAAAAAGGCATGACGGCTGACACTCATTGCGACATTGATACTGACGTAAGCAACTGCCCTCTACTAACTGTCCCACTGAGGACAAAAGTTAATTGATCTTAACCATTAACTAAATATTTTTTCCACAATATCCTAGCACGTTCGTTTTTATTCATTAATTATGTGGTACATGCAATCTTTCCATCATTCTGCAGTAACGGTAGAAATTCTTTGATTAGGAAGCTTTTTGTCAGCAAGTGAATATGACGTATGTATTATTAGCAGCTCTGTACTATTCCGGCAGGAAAATCTCGCACGATTTTTTTTAAGTATACTGGTTTTTCTTAAATTTTAGGTGAGTTAGAAAGCGTTTTCATGACATTGGAAATTAGTTACAATTAGGAAGATATTTAAATTATATCTGTAAAACGCTGTTAATGGACCAAACACAAATAAATACACAAATAAATTTCTTTTTTAAACATTTAAGTGGATAATTTTATTCATGAACACAAAAAAGAAATAAAAATTTAAAATTCCATGAAATTCCAGTTAAAAAAACTATTAAAATTCAAAATTAAAATTAAAGAAAATCAAATTAAATCTCGGTGTCAAATAGATTTAATAAAATAAGAATTAAGAGACATTCTAATTCCCTTTGTCCTTACCTGCTTATTTGTTGACAAAATGAGCACATTTCTATACCATCCTTCAAATTGATTTTATTTGTGATTATTGATTATCTTTGGTGATTTTTGAAGATAATTAAAATTATTAAAGGTGCAACATGTATCTTCAATGAGGTGAGTACATAAATTAATTTGATTATTTGCAACAAGATTCCATTACCTTCCTTTAATTGGTTCCATACAAAAATAAAATTCCAAACATTTCTCCAAATAATAATAACAGTCGGAACACCAAATTTAAAAACTGCACTTTTGTTTATTTCACTTTAAGTTCACTTTGATGTTTCATTTTAATTATTATTAATTACATTATTAAGAAGTTATAATAAACACTTTAAAAACAAGATGACATTTGTCATAACCTCACTTTGTTGACATTTAAGTGACGTAAAATTCACCAACATAACCTCGAAGTTTTATCAAAATAATGTACAAACGTACGAGAATTCAAGAGAAAGTAACCAAATTTTTTGCTGTTTTTATAATAATTGGAAAACAATTGAGAATCGCTAGTGATTTTCCTAGTTAGGAACTACATTAATTTGGAAACAAATTACATCTTTCCCACCAAAAACCTTTCTAACCAAATTGTTGATAAAAAATTAAATTAAACATTTAAATAAATGTTAAAAAACGAAAGATGAGAATTTTTCCTTCATTTTGGTACCTAACGCGGCTATAAAAATGCAGATTTAGAGTTAGGATTCATTGACAACCATCTTGAATTTTCTCACAAACATTACTTCACAAAAATTCAAATAAAAACATTTTAACATTTTGCTACATCCTTTTCTTATCATAAAATTAATCCTAAAATCCTATCAAACAAAAATTACATAAATTTTGACACCAAAATTATAAATACCTTTATAAACTAAATTTTAACATTCTAGCAGACCCTGCTTAAACGTTACAATCTTGGGATTCCAAAGACCTAAACCTTCTCTTAAAAAACTTGCCCACTTAAATATTCTAGTGTGAAATACACTCTAGAACTTGGTTAACAATATTGTAGTAAAATAGTTTACTTAGAAATTCAAATAACATTGAAAAATATCCATCTACTATGGAAAATTATGAATCCTCAAAGAAATAAAACATTTTCTTGAAATTCAATAATAAAAACTCTAAGCAAAGTAATAGATACTTGTGATTACCTTCTAACCTATGCCTTTAATAATTCTCAGGTGAAAACATGCCTTAAAATAGCTTCAAAATCTCAAAAGTATGAAAATATCAACCAACGACATAGGATCGTCCATCATGAAATTGAGTCTGTGAAATTCAAGTGAAGAATCCGTTTAAAATGTATCTCCTTCCATCTTACATTGTTGTAGTGTGTATCCTACACATATTTAATGCAAAACTTTATTGTTTTTAAAATAGAAATTGAGAAATCCTTCTTTCGCCTGGAAGATACGCAACACATCGTGCATACATGTAATGCGGGATGCCTATATCATAACATTATATTAGCGCAGGCTTGGATTTTTTATGTGATTAGTTGTTTAGCAACCAGTTAGTAAAATATTTATAAATCATTAATATTCATACATCTCTTGTATATATGATAGATATTTATTGCACGCGTTAGCTTTTAGATTTTATAACACTAGTTTACTAAACGTAACTCTTTACACTCATCATCAGTGTAAAAAGTGGTAACTTTTTGTATGATCGTAGATAAAGGTTTATTTTGAAACAAGAATTTATACCAAGGTACCTCATTTTGATTTAAAAACTAGGTATTTTATCAAATTGTATTTTATGATATATGCCAATAAAAGAAAAATAATAATTTGAAATATACAACATACCACTGGATGTGAGACCGCTTATAAAGGGAAAGAAATCGTGCAAAATTTTCCTGCCGGAATGGAGAAATATATGACGTTTCACTTTTACCCATATCAAATCGATGGGATTTATATTACACTGATAAGTGGGCAATCCTAATATGGTTCTCCCGCTACTTTTCACCACCTATTGGGTATCCCATGGGGGGTACCCAATTAAAATTACACCCATTTAGAATTGGGTACTAAAATACTATTACGTTTATTTAAACCGCAATTAAGATTGTTACATAAATCAGTATACCTACACAGTAATAAGAATAGAGCCGGTAGCTTCTAAAAGAACGATTGTTTAAATAAAACGAATGAAAATTATAAAAGACTTGGGAAGAACTAAATTATAACCTCAATAATTTGTCGGATGTTAAATGTCAGTATCTATATCTTAGACACAGTCGCAGCATTGCCGGATTTTAGGTATGAATTCCGATTCTCCGTTTCATTTAAAAGTTTGTAAATTAATTAATGAGCATTTTGTCAAATTAATTATGAATATATATTAATTCTAGTTTCTTTTTACACACACGATAAATTATATTTTCGTAGTTGAACCGTGACCAATATTAAATAGTTTACAAAACTTGGATTTATTGTAGATTGTAGGCACAACTAAAACGGCGCATAATATATGCAGAAAATTTACTTTTTTAAGTTGTGTGAATGTGCCTCATATTTTAGCCAGTCAACGCGAAGGTCAAGCTTGCCCTATACCTTCCTTCGCTTTATTTATAGCTGAATTCTACTAGCATCATAGTGATGTTTAATTTATTCTTTTCTTTGCAATAAAAGTCGCGTGTTAAATTTAATGTATTGTAATAAGCCACAGCAAGCTCATTCATTTTTCCCATTTTAATTTTCCTATGTCCTGGGTGTATTATATGTTGTAAAGATTTACGAAGAATTACGAAACGGCACCAGACTCTTTAGAAGATTCTAAAGAGTCCGGTGCCCTAACGTAAATTTTATTCTTCCGATGACCTCACAAAACAAAATCAGGTGACATTGGACGCCATTGAAAGCCCTTTATCCAATCCATTGACCCGGAAATCTTCGATCCAAACACTGTCGAACAGGCAGTTCACAATGTGGAGAAGCTCCATCCTGTTGGAAATACAACTGGTTTGTGAGGTAATAATCATTATTTTCTATGATATCAGTTAATATTGGATCAACGTTGTCTACTAACAATTCCAAGTACATTTATCTATTCAAATTACTAGGTAAGAAATAAGAACCTACCAGACGATCACCAAAAATGCCAACCCAGACATATAGTTGTTCGGGGTATTGAGAATGTGTTTCGCGAAATACCCTCGGATTAGAATCTGACCAATAGCGACAATTATGGCGACTGACTGTACCATCTACGAAAAAATTGCATTCGTCGGAAAATCAGAAGTTAGAATGTAAATTTGGAATATTTATCGCTCGTTCGGTTTTCAATATTTCGCTTTGCATTTGCCATAAACCCGGTCTCCCGAGATTTTCTTACTAACTTCAGGACATACGAGGTCTGGCTATTAAATAACGAGACTGCGCGCACAGAAGACGTCCTAGAGTGGCAGGGGGGAAAATGAATGCAGCGTTGGATAGCTGGAAGTGTCTACTATGAGTGTCGTATGAGCATTCGGATGATTGCTGAGACTGTAAACGCTGATAAAGAAACTACCAGAAAAATTTTACATGACGAGTTGAACATGAAGAAAGTTTGTGCGAAGTTGGTCCTAAAAAATTTGACCCCTGAACAAAAGCTCGTCCGTCAACAGATCTGCTCAGATTTTCTTGAGAGGTTAGATGAAGAGCCTGAATTGATGGAAAACATCATCACTTGCGATGAAACATGGATATTCCAATACGATGTTGAAACTAAGCGGCAATCCATGCACTGGAAAACTCCTGCATCGCCAAGAATGAGAAAAGCAAGGATGTCGAAATCAAAATTTAATCGTTTTTTCGACATCAACGGGTCGTGATGACTGAATGGGTGCCACAGGGTCAAACTGTAAACCAAACTTACTATTTGAAAGTTTTGGCAACACTGCGAGAGCGAGTTCGTAAGAAACGACCGGAGTTGTGGAAAACAAGCCGTGGATCTTGCACCAGGACAACGCACCTGCCCATAACGCGCGGTCTGTGAAGCGTTATTTAGCCGCTAGAGGCACTCCAGTGCTCGAACACGCGCCGTACTCGCCTGATTTAGCACCCTGTAATTTTCTCCTGTTTCCGAAAATAAAGTCTGCCTTAAAAGGAACCCGGTTCGAGTCGATCGAAGTGGTGAAGCGAAAATCGGCGGAGCTCCTAAATGGTCTTGCAAAAGACTTCCAGCATTGCTTTGACCAATAGAAAAAACGAATGGAACGGTGTGTGGCGAGGGGAGGGGAGTACATTGAAGGGAAGCATTCGATTGTGGAATAATTTTAAAAATAAAACTCTTTTTCATAAGCAGTCTAGTTACTTAATAGCCAGACCTCGTACTTGCGATGCACATGCTTATCTGGATGTCGCTGGTTGAACAACTAGGCGCTTTTTTCGGCATTTTCATTGTTTGCTAAGAAAAGTGCAAATTGTATCAACTCTTTCTGCAATCGAATAAACCGAATAAATCGAATAAATTTGAAATATTGAATAAATAGTTACAACAAACCCTTCGAAATGCGGCGTTTAACTGACATGCTAAACTTAAAATAAAATGCATTGAAATGTTTCCAAAAACGTATCCTCAACGAATGCCGTGTTATCACTCGACAAATGATACAAATGTGAAATTAAATCTGAATTTGTACTGTTTCCTTTAATTGCATTTTCGCGGGAACTAATACTTGGAATACAAAAAAAATAACAATACTTCTGTAAAGCAAATTCATTGAGCTTTCCAATCATATACCTTTTGCCACCCCATGCAATTTAAAGATTTTATGGTGAACCCCGTTACTATTTTAGGGTTGAAAATGGGTGCACGAAATAGCCATACGATATGTTCCCTTTCCTAATAAATTTGACGTGTCCGGCCGTTTTTCGAAAAATTGCGGTTTAGTGCCTCAAAACGAGCCCGTTTCGTTTTCGGTGGGCCACTCTGTACATAGTCATTATAATGCTCATATCTATGTTCAAGGAAAAACTAAGCATTAAAATGTTGCAAACCTTTAAAATGTTTTGTAGATCCTAATATAACATAATTACCATCATATACATATAATAATAATAATAATAATGAGTCCTTAATAATAGTGAGCTTTCATTTAGCTATTTCGTATGTAAAGAATGTCTCGTTAACAACGATAACTGCCAGATAGGGGATAATTCCAAACTACGGTTGGAACCATCCGGTTAAGCAAATAACCTTGTGATTAGCAAGTTTCCTCATATAACGATGTTTGATATCTCCTCAGTTCTGCTGCACTAATCCTTGTTTGCTAATATTTCATAGACGACCTATAATAACACAATGAACGGGCTTAGTAGGGTAAAATACCCATCATCTAAAACGTTACAAAATATTATTGCTAAGGGGCAAATATGGATTAGGTTGTTAACTTATATCCTGTTTTATGTGTTTACCTTTGATATTAAGTACCTTTGTAATTTGTTTCGAAATACAACTTTATTTGATAAGGGCATACATTCGTTACGTTTTATAAATTCAACCTAATAGAATACTGTTATGAAATATAGCAATAAAACGTATTCTATTTATTCTGAATTAAACTACATTGAAGGGAAGATTTAATTTTATTCTGTTCCGGCTTGTAGAATTTGTTCAGTAAACTTTGACTAAAGATTTCAGTTATTAGCTTTCATCAACTAAAATTTATATTGATTTAACAACCGTCTGAATATATTTTTCGATAACAAATTTGTCGTGGGTCTCCGATTAAATCACGTAAATTCGAGTACTACAAACAAAAGAGAAATTTGGGGCAATTTTATTAACACCACTTAGAAATCTTTTCATTAAGTTAACGGTAATGAACCAAATCTGCGTTCGAGACTGTAAATACGCTTTAATTTAGTTTTATTCATCGAGTTAGACAGCAGCCAAGTTTCATTTGCACTTTAGAATATAAGTAGATAGACTAGTCCTAAAGGAAAACCTCTTGGTTGAAGAGAAAAGCTTGAGTCATTTTAGAACAGTGGGATCTTAAAGGGATCAAAGCGTCTGCATACCAGATTGGTTTGAGGTTTTAGCACTACTTCCCAAATACCTCTTAGAATTTACGACTTCATTCAATACAAATAAGAGAAATTTTTTGGATTTTCAAATTTCCTTTGAGTTCTCCCCTTTTTGCTCTCTTCGTTAACGAACTTATTGGAAATATAATTTTTTCCTTACCTTATAGAATTCCAATTGTACTAACAAGATAGGATGGTTTACTGGTTATTAAAAAATCTGTTAGAATTTAAGTTTTAAGAGCAGAAATTATGATGTATTTGTTTCCTCTGACATAAAATTGGCAAAGTTAGTAAAACTTGTTGGGTAGTTGTTTAGCACAATTAATCATTTTTATGGTCACTTTAATTTGAAATTAGACTTTGTTGGTTGTACTATTATTTACTCAAATGATTCAACAAAAAATGTTTAAAACTAAAAAGCACTTACTAACTTATTCTAGTCCAATTAAATGTTTTGTTAAAAAGTGTATAAAGACAGAATTAAAACTTCTTTCGGTGCAGAATTCATGTTTAAAAAGGAGAAATATCAAACAAATATTTTAAATACTGTAAATGTAGAATGACAAGAATTATCATAACGTTATAAGAGAACCTTGCATGAAACTGCCTTTTTGTTATACATATAATAAACATGTCAATATTCAAAACACATATCACATAATTAATTTCATATTTATTAAGGCACATTAAATATTATTAGCAAGCAATTAACTATACTTAGTTTGCTTTTACATAAAATATATTGAAATAGAACTAGAGCCGCCTCAAGGTAAAATTTGGCGCCCCCCCCCTTAAAACAAAAAATAACCACGATGGAAAATTAGCAAAAAATAGGAAAGATAAAATCAATTTAATAAAGATGAAAATAAATTTTATTATTATTATTATTATTAGGCGAAATAGAATAATTTAACGTCGACGTTAATAATAATTATTATTATAGTGTAAATTGATTTCATTTTCCATATTTTGTATGTATATTCGATTATAATTAAATATACGTTAAGTATCACTTTACCTCTTCTTAAATAAAACTAGTTTCTGACTCTACTGAATCATTCCAGCTCACCTGCTGTTTCTCTTATCAGTTAAATTACTCGAGTCGACCACGTGATAGCGGCGTCCAGCGCAAGATCTTTGTGTGATTCGCGATGCTTTTTACAATTTCGCCCTCGTGATTTCGGTGGCCTAGATTCTTCATTTATTTGTTAGACTGTTAGAGTATAGGTATTTTTGGCGATGACCCGAGCGCAGTAAAAATTCCCAAACAAAGTAGTGACTCTTCGCACGATCACACGGTAATTAATTTCAAGCACCGTAACACTATAACAGTATTTAATACTGCGTAATAATCGTTGTAATGAGAAAATTATTTTTGCATGTTTCAACTTTCAATGTTTTCACCGCCGATTTGGCTCCCCCCCCAGACGCGGCGCCCTGGACAGTCACCCGGGTCACCCGGGCTTTAAGCCGCCCCTGAATAGAACTGTTAATTGCTATTACTAATAACAATTTTATAGCCCTCAGTGATACACAATATCCATATGGCAAGGCTGCAAACATGATACAATATATAAAATTTACCCTTACAAGGTAAACAAAAACAATTCATAATAACTCCTCTTCTAAATATTGTAGAACTTACATCTAGACTTGTTTTAAAACTAATAAAGCATACTTCTAATAAAAAATAGTTTTATAATAAAATATTGAGTTTTTCATTCCAAGGTCCATGATATGACCTTTAACCTTGAATATCTAAGAAAGTGTACCTTCAATTTTTTTAGGAATAATGTAATATTTATACAGCTAAATGCAATCTATCTTTGGTGTAGGTTTTATCTTGAGAAACCTTTGGGAATAGAAGTAAAATAATGGTAGTTACACACTATACACACTACTTGCATCTGGCAGTTCGGACAAGGGCATTGCGTCAGGTATTTAGTATATATCTGTGTAGATACTGTACCTGCCGATTGTAACGGTATAATTTCTAACAGCTTCAAATACGTGGGATTTTACAGTTATATTTACAAAAATCTTAGGTTCGGCTCTGTAAATTTCCATTCTTTTTAAAATATAACTGTTTAACAAAAATGGGGGTCGAAGCGTTCGCAGTTTTAGAGGAAAAATCAATATTTGCCTTTTTAGATGCTGTGCCATGATTAGTTAAGTCAAAACATGCGACTCGTTGTTGATTGGGTACTTAAGAAAAAATCGATATTGGTTCGGAGTGAGACTTCGTCATTGGCTGATCTAGTAATGTATTTCTACACGGAAATAAGAGCGCGGAGATTGGGGTTGTAGCGTCGCGTCACTTACTGGTTTCCGGCCTGTGCCTCGTGGCAAAGAATTACCACTGCACCCTTGCAGCAAGCGGTCGAGATTATAAATGTTCACACTTTAACCTGGGGTGTGCGGTTTTCTCGTTTGAGTTTCGATCAATAATGATTGATCGATATTGAATTAGTGTTACCGGATTACAGTTTATTAATCCTTTAGAATTGAAAGAAATTCTACATACAGTGTATTACAGTTTTAATGTTATTAAAGTGCAAATCCTTTTTGAGAAGATTATGTTCCGTTAAGTAGTGTTAGAAAAACTTATAATTTTTTGTGGATAAACAATAGCGGGTTTGTTCTTTGGTGAAGAACCTGTAATCACAATTACTGTGTTTCGCCTGTTCTTAAGACAAGTGCAGTTTGTTAATGAAAGCAAAACCATATAAAGCGATCTCGAATTTAACGATCGACTCTAGTGCTTTTATAAATTAAAACCCCGCTTAAAGAATTTAAACGCATTTGGTGTTTCCTAAGTTTCTGAAACATTATCGTTATTTTCCAAGTGAAAACCCCGTTTGTTCATGAAATGATATGGGCGAATGACAATAACTAAATATTATCGCATTTTTGGTACGGAGAATCAACACTTCAATACAACGCCAAGTTCAACGACAATTTCCCCAAATGAAAGGCCGAATTTCCAATTTCTACTGGACTATATGTATGGTATTCCACAAATTTGAGGGATAATATTCAAGGTACTGTAGTTTTAAGGATTTGTTTACAATTCAGTTAATTAAGAATCTCACAGTTAAGAATTTTTTCTCAGGGGAGAGCTCTCTTCGTTATTAAAAAAAATCTTTAAACTTTAATTTAATTACAAATCATTTATATTGATACTGTCGAATTGATTTAATTTGTCTAATCTCATTTAGATATTTGTTTATAAATTTTGTCCAGAAAAAGACCAGTCAATACAAATTTTAAGATTTGAATTAATGTGTTTGAACAATTTTTGTGTTCGATCCAATAAACTTTTTGGTTATTTCCGTTATCTAATGAAAAGTTCTAGATGAATTTTTATTGATTTATTCTGGTTTAGTTATAATCTAATGAACTTAGATTGGAATTGTAATAAATGTATGAGGTGTGTTTTATTTCTTATATATATGCAAAGTTATGTTGTTACCATTTTTCTGATTAAATAAAT
Organism: Agrypnus murinus; assembly: GCA_929113105.1. Taxonomy (NCBI): domain Eukaryota; kingdom Metazoa; phylum Arthropoda; class Insecta; order Coleoptera; family Elateridae; genus Agrypnus; species Agrypnus murinus. The sequence continues at coordinate 187,252,984 of OV816024.1, forward strand.
GTTATTAATTCAAAACTAAGGATCTAGAAAACGGAACCATATTAGTTATGAATGCTCTGCTTCATTTTACTTCAAAATTTTAAATTAACAAAATGTTTTGATTCAATTAAATATTTTATTCATTTTCTGGTTAATGAATTGAATCATTTTTAATGCTTATTCAATTTACATCTTTGATTGGTTATTTATAATTAATAACTTAAGCTTCATAACCAGATGGCGCCCTTTTAAGTTTTTATTTGTGTTTGAACCTTTATCTATTCCTTTTCACAATTTATACAGCTGTGGAACCAATACCTACGACTTGACTAATTAATTTGTAAGAGAGAGTTTAAATCTCAAGCTGTGGCAGATATTTTGAGTTTTTAGTTACAGTAAGTATAAAGCATTTTTATAGTTTCGTGTGTGATTTTTTATGTATGTTTCACTGACGGTCCAACGTGGGTCCAGATTTTAGTTCGTTTCACTGGCGCCCAATCGCGAGGCCTTTTTGTTGTCGTACTTTTGTGCAGAAAATTACGGAAGTTTCACTGGCTTTGCCAACGTGTGGCTCGAATAAAATATTGTTTCCACAGTTAAGAAAAGGTTTGAGATATTGGTTGATGAATATTTCTAGGATTTTAGGTGTTTGTGTATTATGTTTTCAGATAAGGATTCTTGTATTGGAATCAATAATATTGTAGGATTTCTGTCAAGAAATTGGAAAGCCTAATTACAGTTATCGCTTATTTGTGGCGAAAAGTAAATTTTATTGTTACGGTATTTTGCCAAAATGGAAGTTAACCATTTGAAAGGTGATGAATTGAAGTTTGAGATTCTCTGTAGAGGCCTAAAGCCTGTAAGTAGCTATTTGCAACGTCGTGCACTTTTGAGAGGCAGTTTAGCCAAAGAAAAAACGTTAAAGCCGGTTTCACTCAAACAACCATATGATTTCAAAACCAATGTAGCACAGATTAAAGAATCATTTGTTGATATTGAAAAAATATTTGGGAATTCTGAGGAACTAACGGAGGATTCGGGTGATGTAGTTTATTCTAGGCTTTTGCATTTAGAGAACCGCATAAACTTATTAGAAGTAAGTGGAGATGAGCAAACTGTTGTTAAAGATGAGTGTGAAGCACAATTGTTAGTTTTACAGGGTTTATTGATCGAATTTCGGACGAAAAATATGAAACTAAACTTAGTGATGCGAATGCGTCGTTTTTAGAGAATTCTTTACAAGTACAGCCAACGGTTAAGCCTGTACCTGTTTTTAAATGGAACTTGAAATACTCTGGCCAGACGGGACGCGATAGTGTTATGGCATTTTTAGAAAAAATTAATGATTTATGTGAGGCTCGTCGAATTTCGAAACAAGACTTATTTGTTTCAGCTATAGATTTATTTTCGGGTCCGGCTTTATTATGGTATAGAGGTATTAAGAATGAAGTTAGTAATTGGAATGAGTTAGTTAAATGTCTAAAGAGAGACTTTTTACCTATCGATTATCAGTTAGATCTGTTAGATGAGATTAAAAATCGAACGCAGGGTCTTAATGAAAACGTTTCGTTATATATAATGTCAATGGAGGCTTTGTTTAGAAGATTAGAACATCCTAAAACCGAACTTGAAAGGGTAGAACAGGTAGTTAGGAATTTAAATCCTTATTTTGCAGAGCGTATAGGTTTGCAGGACATAAAGTCCTTATCGTCATTAAAGGATTTTTGTAGGAAAATTCAAGAATTAAAAATAAGATCGGCAAGGTATCATCCACCACCTTCCAAGCGTAATGGGTTGTTAGAACCAGATTTAGCGTGTCTTTCATTAAATGACTGTCAGGCAAGAAAACCTACGGAAAATAAAATTAATATTTCTGAATTATCCAGTACAGATAAATCCTGTTTCAACTGCGGTCAGTCTTGGCACTTACATAGACAGTGTTCCGAAAAACGACGTACATTTTGTTATAGGTGTGGTAAGGTAGCTGTATACTCCAATTCTTGTATTGTTTGCAATCCAAAAAACGCCAAGGGAGGTATCGTTGCGGATCAAGTAGTAATGAATCGTTCAACCGGGACGGTACCGAAGACAAAAACTCCACAACCCAATTCATGTTCGCGTGCAAATTAATTTCTCAATCCAAACAAACAACAAAATGTAATTTCTCGCCTTCTTCAGAAAAATGGAAGTCTTGGTTAGATAAAGTAAAAACTTTTATGTCCCCCAAAATAATTGCACCCCTTTGTGTTAAAATGCCGTATGATAATCGTCCTTTTATACTCATTAGAATTCAACGATTTCCAGTTATTTGTTTGTTAGATAGTGGTGCATCAAACACTATCATAGGTTTTTCTGGTTTACAGTTTCTGAAGGAAAACAAAATTCCTTTTCAAAGAAAATTAACAGCTGCTCGTGTTGCTACAGCTGATGGTGCCATTCAACCTTGTGAGGGCGAAATTATTTTACCGATTACTTTAGATAAGGTTACGAAACATATCAAATGTTTGTTAGTTCCTTCCATTACCCAAGCTTTTCTTTTAGGAGTGGATTTTGGTCACCTTATCAAGATAAATTTAAATATGTATGAAAGAGCGTATGACTTTGCAGTAGAACCCTCCGTAAATACCATTTCTTCAGTTGAGAATTCCGTAAACCATATTTCCTCCATGGAAGCTACGAAAATTATCGATCAAGCTTCTCTAAGTCCTAAACAGAATTCAGTTCTAAAGAAAACAATTTCAGCCTTTGAAGAATTAGTTTCCGATAAGTTAGGATGTACGAATGTATTGAAGCATTATATTGATACAGGGGATGTTCAGCCCATTAAGCAAAGACAATATCTTCTGTCGCCTGCTATGCAGACCCATCTTCATAAAGAAGTTGATGATATGTTGAGACTTGGAGTGATTCGTGAGTCTAATAGTCCTTGGAGTAGTCCAGTGTTGTTAGTTAAGAAAAAAACAAATGAACTACGATTATGTTATGATGCACGAAAATTAAATAGTGTAACCAAAAAAGATGCTTTTCCGTTACCCCGTACCGATGCTATTTTAAATAGACTTCGTAATGCTAAGTTTCTGTCCAGTATCGATTTACGTAAAGCTTTTTGGCAAATCCCTTTAGAGGAATCTTCTTGTGCAAAAACAGCTTTTTGTGTGCCTGGTAAGGGTTTATTCGAATTTACTGTAATGCCTTTTGGTTTATCGAACAGTCCGCAAACAATGCAGAAATGCATGGAAAAAGTTTTAGGTCCACTTATGTTGGATGAGAAAGTTTTTGTGTATCTTGATGATATTATTATTGCGTCTTCTACTTTTGAGGAGCATATTAAGATTTTGAATCTTCTACGATTAAGGCTGAAAGATGCTGGTTTTACGATTAATCTAGACAAATGTCAGTTTTGTCGTTCTTCTTTGAAGTTTTTAGGTTTTGTTATTGATCAAGAAGGTTTGCGAACTGATCCAGATAAGGTATCAGCTATTTTGAATTTTCCTACCCCTCGCAATACTACTGAAGTTAAACGTGTGAATGGTTTAGTTAGTTACTATCGACGTTTTATTAAAGATTATGCTGAACTTTCCGCCCCCATTACCGCTCTCATTAAAGGTAAAAAGAAAGGAGATCCTATCCATTGGACTTCCGAAGCTGAGCAATCATTTCAAAAGATTAAGCAGCGTATTAGTTCCGCTCCTGTGTTAATTTCGCCAGATTTTTCGTCTCAATTTTACATACAGACTGATGCAAGTGACGTAGCCTTAGGCATTGTATTGTTTCAAATTATGGACGGTTCAGAACATCCAGTTGCATATGCAAGTCGAACTTTGACTTCTACCGAAAGAAAATATTCAGCTACTGAGCGTGAGCTATTAGGAGTTATTTTTGGTATAGAACATTTTAGAGGTTATGTTGAGGGTACCCCTTTTACAGTTATTACAGATTGTGCAGCAATTAAGTGGCTTCATAATATTCGTGAACCTACAGGTCGTTTAGCTAGATGGTGTATGCGTCTTTTCCAATTTGATTTTGATGTACAGCACCGCCCAGGAAAATTAAATATTATTCCGGATGCTTTGTCCCGATCTATTTCTGTAATGAATATCGACACTCTTGAGCCTGATGACTGGTATCTTAACATGATAGGATTAGTCCAAGCTTCTCCTGAAAAATATCCGTATTTTAAAGTCGAAACTAATCGACTATATAAGTTCTTGCCTTCCTTATTACCGCTTGAATCTAATATTTCCGACTGGAAACTAGTAATTCCAACTGCTAATAGGAAACAAATCTTGCAACAATGTCATGATGAACCTACAGCTGCCCATTTTGGAGTTTCGAAAACTCTATCCCGTATTTCCGAATTATATTATTCGCCGAAACTTAGATATTCTGTCAGTAAGTATGTACGCAATTGTAAGATATGTGCGAGTCAGAAAAGTGAGAATGTTTCACGTGCAGGCCTTATGGGCAAAGAAAAGAAAGTTAGCTTTCCTTTTCAGTTAATTAGTATGGATTTGTTAGGTCCGTTGCCGCGAAGTAAGTCTGGTAATCAGTACTTGTTTGTTGTTACCGATTGGTTTACTAAGTATGTCTTAATACAGCCATTACGTAAGGCCACTACCAAGCCTATGATAAAGTTCTTAAAGGAACAAGTTTTCTCAATATTTGGTGTACCCCAGACCGTTATGTTTGATAATGGGTCGCAATTTATTTCTAAAGAATTTCGAGATTTTCTAGATAGCGTTAAAATACAGAATGTTTGGTTGAATGCTCGTTATCATCCTCAAGTTAACCCTACAGAACGAGTTAATCGAGTTCTTGTTACAGCTATTTCGTCATATATTAAAGACTCTCATCGTGAATGGGATAAACATATTTTCTATATTGCCCAGGCAATACGTCTTGCTAGTCATGATTCGACTCCCTCTTTCATGGTCTTTGGTCGACATGTTCCAGTTAGTGGAGATTTCTATAGCCCTATCGACCCCGATAAACCTTTAGAGATTGCTAACAAACTCTTTTGGACCCGTGAGCTAACCCAGCTTCCCGAATTGTATGAGGATGTTAAGTCCAGATTACACAAAGCCTATGAGCAGAATTCTCGTCAGTATAATTTACGAAAACGTCCGCTTAAATTTTCTGTTGGAGATATAGTCTGGAAGCGAAATTTTACTTTGTCTGATGCTTCTAAAGACTACTCTAAGAAGTTAGCCCCTAAATATATTCCATGTAAAGTTACCAAAGTTTTGTCCCCACTTGTTTATCATTTACAAGATTTAGATGGACATCCTGTTGGCAATTTCCATGTCAAAGATTTAAAGGAAAATCATTGTGATTTTTCTAAGCAATAAAATTCTAATTCTTAAATAATAATGTAGGTCTTATTCAACTTACGACCTTTCTCATGTTTATTTTTGCCATCTTCTCTAAATACATGTTTTAACCTTACTCTTGGTTTGGTGAATACACTCGGTGTGATTGAATGTGAATGTGGCACTGAAAGCTGATAAATGATTTCTTTAGTACGTAAGAGGAGTCTATTCGCCATTCTAATAAATATCAAATATTCTTTATATTAAGATTTTCTAAGATCTTTGGTTCCTGAATTTTAACTCATTTTCGAGTGGATTTAAGTTCTTTCTAAAATAATATTTACTAATCCTCTGTTGGTATAATATTCCTTCATGGTCCTGTCAGGTCAGTACTGTTGTGTTCTTATCCTCCTTTTAGTTGTGGGAGTTACATAAAACAATGATGGCGTGATTTATTGAGTGCCCTCTTCCTATTTGAGTGACTGAATATCTTCTTGGAAATCTTGTTTGGATTTGTGTTGGCATAGAATATAGCAGGGATATTTTATCCCTTGGGTGTTTCTTGGTAGGTTGGTCGGAAATCACGCAGGGTGTAAGACAATTTTCCCGATTGTGTCCAGTATATATTTACCGATTTTGACAGTTCTGTCTATTTAGAAATCTGTGTGAAGTTATTACTTCATTTTGAATATTCAGAAAACATAATAATCTGTTGGGATTTTGAGTTCTTGTGCATTTTAAGTTCGTTGAACTTCCATGAGCTTTTGTTAAAAGCTAAATTATAAATCTGTTTGAGATCTATTAGGTCTTGTGGTTTTGAACCATTTTGAAGTTAGATGTGTGTGAGGTTTTGGTGATGTCGTTCAGTTTTCATTTGTACCGTTGGCATCCACCATTTACCGACTTGTGTATCGTTGGTGATGCAGTTTGCAGTATAGTTTTGTACCATACTGCTCTTTTGGGAGATAGTTTCTGTCTCTTTACCGTACCATTGGCAAGTGCCATTTACCGTTCCGTGCCGTTCAGGCAATATCGTACCGTATCGTTTTGCAGTGCTGTTTTGTACTGCGTATTTTGGAGATAATTAGAGTCTCTTTACCGTATCGTTTTGCAGTGCCGTTTGTACTGCGTTTTTGTAGGCAATTTGGTCTCTGTTCCGTACCGTTTGGTGATTTTGATCACCGCCATTACCGTTTTGCTTTTTTGAAGTATACTGTGCTTCGTATGTACCGTTCAGTAGCGTTACAGTTTGCTGTGACAATCCAGTATGAGTGTTCCTGTGTTGGAATTTGTTTGACATTTGAGAATTTGAGAAGGTTTTAGTGATCCTATGATGTTCAGTTTCAGCGCGTATTAGAGAACCGCGTGGTGGTATAGTTTGGCCATTCACAAAGTCTTATTGAGATATTAGTATTTGACCTAGGGTCTGCAAATTCTGAGATAGTTTTGTGTCCAGATTTGTGTTATCCTATCGAGTTTTGAGGTCGTGTTCTTTTCAGAACAAGCCTTCGGGTTCTGACTTCTTTTGAATCTTAGACTTTGTCTATTATAGCGCGGTGGGATGCGCTCTAGAAATTCCTTCACCGATGACGGGTTGCGGTAAGAGTCCGGTAAAGCATTCGTGGTCTTTCTCTACCATCTTTAGACCTTCTGTTTTAGACTTTGTCTATTAGAGCGTGGTGGGATGCGCTCTAGAAATTCCTTCACCGATGACGGGTTCCGGTAAGAGTCCGGTAAAGCATTTGTGGTCCTTTTCCTACCATCTTTTGGCCACTTTTCCCCTAAGGACTTCTGGTCCTTCGAGTCACTTTGTTGACTAATCAAATTTGTACGTTTCTTTTATGAAATATTCCCTCCCCTTTGAGAAATTTATATTTCTCCAACCTTCTGTCTTAGACTTTGTCTATTATAGCGCGGTGGGATGCGCTCTAGAAATTCCTTCACCGATGTCGGGTTCCAGTAAAAGTCTGGTAAAGCTGAGGTAGTTCCTTCCTTTACCATCCTTCGACTACCTTCTTTGAGGACTTTTGTCCTACCGGTCATTGATGACCATTCAATCTGTTGGTTCTTTTGGGAACCGTGCTCTTTGTGAGATCTTTTGCTTTGTGCAGTTATAAGGTACCCTCGATCTATTAATCTGTATAGATCACCTTGTTCAGTGTGTCCTTTTAGGGGCAGATCATTCCCTTTCAGGGTTACCGTTGTTCGTGCCGTTTTGTGTCGTTCTTTGGAGTTTCGTTTTATTGGGATATTGACCCACTACCGTGCCCTTTTGTGGGATTTTAGTGTTACAGTTCCTTGTAACGTCTTGCGTTTTGGTGCGTGCGGCGCACAATTCTATCGTTGTTTTAACGAACGAACTAGTAATGTTGGAATCTGTTCTTTTTAGAACAAAGCACTAGTGTGCGTCCTTCTTTCTCCGTTTCTATAGAGCTTCCTTTGTCTGGTGACATAATGTTTTAGAGAGGCTTATACAATTTTGAGCCAGATAATATGGAAAGGTTTATGAACCTTGAATCATCTACTTTGTAGTTGTAGTCAGTGTGCTCTATGAAAAGGTTTATTAACCTTCAGTTATATAGTTATTCGTTGCAGTTAACGAACTTCAGCTAATATGAATAGGTTTATTAACCTTATGTCTTTCAGTTAATAGCTACGACCCAATATACTTTGGAGACTATTTGAAAAGGTTCTAGTAACTTTAAGTCGTCCAATCGTTGGTTAAGATTTAGCATATTTCACTGGTAAATATAATGGGGGTTTACTAACCTTAATTTATCTACTTGTAAATATTTAATTTCGAGGAGGTTTATTAACCTTAACTCCTTTAGCTTGCAGTTATTGAATTATATGAAAAGGTTTGTTAATCTTAACTCCTTTAGCTTGTAGTACAGTCTGATGAATTTTTGTCGGGTTTTTGTAATCCTAAGATGAGGTTTCTATATAACCTTAGGTGTGTAATTTGGAGAGGTTTTATCAACCTTAAGTTACTTAGTTTATAATTATAGGTAACCTATTATAGGTTAGAATTTAAAAGGAGTTTTTGTAACTCTATATCGTTTGATTTTCAGTTATGGTTTACGTTTTGGAAGTCATTTCGTTCAAGTATTGATCTTGAATTTTATTTTTGGTATACCGTTTGGTATACACTTACCTTGTATAGGTATTTAGAGTGAATGAGGTGACGAATGGGTAGTGTTGACTACTTTTTAGTTTAGTGACGTTCTTCTTGTGGCGGTTAGTGCTTTGTTTTGGTAGTGGTTGGGCTTGAACCTTTCCTGACGGTTGTAGGAGGTCCTAATGCTGGACGGTGGGTGTTTAGTGGGGGATTGGTTCTTGTTCTGGCTTCTGCTGAAGTGAAGTGCTATCTGTGTAGTTTTCCTTTTTCCAGTTTTGTTTACTATTCTTTTATTTCTTTCTCTTCCTTCTTTCTTCTCGACCTGTGAAGGCTCAGTTAGTACCATATCGGGCTACTGTAAACCGGAGATCACGGGGTGTTGCCTTTTGGTACCCTATGCGGCACCTTGCTGTTGCACTCTCTTGTGTGCGTACTAGATTTCGTTTTAGATTATGATGTTGGTGGGTGTTTCTGAGTATGATTCCGTTTGTGATTTTCCTAGTACATGACTATTGGGGTCCCCGTTGGTGCGTCTGGCTTCTCCAACACCTTCGGTTTTGTTTGAATGTTCTGTGAGGACATTTGTTTTAGGGTGGCTCCTTTCAGCTCTATTCGGCCTTCCTTACCTTTGGTCCTTTCTATTTTCCTAGCCGGATAGTCCCTTTCCTTTCCTCTTTCCTTTCTGAATGTTTAGACATTTTTGGTCTAGTAGATTTGGGCGTTAGGCACTTTCGAGTGTGCTTTGGTTTTGATATTAGTATGGTATCATAGTATAGTTCTACTTTTAGTTTTGTCAAACTAAATCTGTTAATATAAGTTACCGTTTTTAGGTTAGCTTAGGTTATAGGTTACAGCCTAAGAGCCAGCGAACACGACCGCTTCACAACTCCGTAATGGATAAAATCTCTTTTTTTATCTGTATTCATAGTATATGAGTAGGAAAACCCTTGTCTGGCAGGGCATCTCCTCTGATTTATTGACGAAGAGATCAAATAGTGTGGTAAAAATGTTACATTTAAAACACATATGTAATGGTTTTTTAATTCTTATATGAATCAAAATACTGAAAAAAAACGATAGCAAACTTGCCAGACAAATATTCCTCTGATTAATTATTGCCAAATCAACACTAATTAATTAACTATTCAAATATTTCAAGTATAAGTGTAATTTCTGATCAAGATTCCACTGATTTCATTCCTAAAAAATTAATAAACGTGTGCTATTTTATATATAACTGGTTGCCTATGTGTGTACAATGGTCTTATACTTGAAATCTTTTAATAATTAATTAGTGTTGATCTGGCACTAATTAATCAAAGGAATACTTGTCTGACAAGTTTGTTATCGTTTTTTTCAGTATTTTGATTCATATAAAGATTAAAAAAACCATTACATATGTGTTTTAAATGTAACATGTTTTACCACACTATCTCTTCGTCCATAAATCAGAAGGGATGCCCTGCCAGACAAAGGTTTTCTTACTCCTCATATACTATGAATACAGATAAAAAAGGGATTTTATCCATTACGGAGTTGTAAAGCGGTCGTGTTCGCTGACTCTCCTACTATTAGGAAGAAAGTTAGATTAGAGGTAAGGTAGGTCGTGCATACATAAGTACGTATGTATATAAGTACATATGTGCTTTAAGCACATAAGCAATAAGAACATAAACACATAGGTACATAAAAACATAGGTACATAACACACAAGTACATATTGTCATATATTTTTCAAGCATAGGAAAATATAGGCATCCCGAAATGCATATAGGTTAAATTGGTTGCCTAACATCCCAGGGGACAGAATCTTAAAATCACTAAAGATTGATTTATTTTAAATTAAAATTGTTCATTTTGTGAAAGATACACTCTAGAACACTTTATATAGAGCAGGAATAGATTTTAAAGTTAATTTATTTCTTAAATATAATAATTTGTCTTACTCAAAACGACGGTGCACTGCCGTTGCTGAATTTTTATAAATAATTAGATATCAAAGTCATTTCAAAGCTTGTTTGCACCTGAAACAAACACAAGGCATGTTAGTGGATGTGTATGCAAGGGTTTATTGCCTTACCTGTTAGATTAGTCTCCCATATTTGTCAAGTCTTTTTGTGTATCAACGATTTCAGTATTTTTTCTTACTTTTGCTTTTTGCCAAGATTAATTAATACGTGGAAGCAAATATTTTGTTGTAATATTGTTAGAGTATGTTTGAGACGTACATGTTAATGTAAAGATCAATTCTTAGAGAAGATTTATTGGTTTAAAGATCACATAGAGCTGCGTTTAGACATAGTAATCTAAAAGTATGAAATTTAATGTTATTTAGTAGTTTAGATACCTAATGTAAATATTATGATGTAGGGTCTAAGGACGGATTTTGTATTCAAAAAGGAAGTAATTAACAAATTTAGATTAATTATTTTATATATTAATGTGTAACTGAAGGCATTTAAAATTGATGCCATTGTCAAGTTGTGGCTATCTTAGGAATATACCAATCTGATACTATTATGTCTTTTTGAAGAGAAATAATTCTACCAAATTATAAGGTTAATTATTAATTGTAAATAATTATTTGGTTAAAAATTTTTTGTTATAATGAATTCAATTGTTTCTAGTGGATTGCACCAAATAAGTGATAGATTATGCTTTTGTTTCTTCAAAAGGTATAAAAAAAATCAAAATCTGGTTACTCATTCTCTCCCTGTAATTTTATATCGTTCAGCCAGTGTGTATGTTCTCGGAGCAAAGTTGGAAAAATTTTAAGGTTAAGCGGGAGATTTGTAATTAATGACATGTGTCAGATTTTAAGGTTATAATTCTGTTACGTAAAGTGTTTTGTCAATTATAATTTTTTTTAAGTTAGTGAGTGTTAATAATAATAAACAATCTAAATTAATTATTTAAAAAGTGATGTGAATTTTGTTAATGACTTAATTTCTTTTTGGAAAAGAAATTTTTCCATGTGTTATTAATGGTTTATATCATTGGTGAATGGAAATTTGTGGATATATAAAGGTTTTTCACTGTATAATTTATAATTGGATTCGCCTTATGGAAGAGAAAACACCTGTTGTTAATATTTAAAAATTATCCAATATCACAAAATTAAACTTCAAGAGACATGAGACCTTGGAACAGATCAAACATCTTGTTTTCATTCTGTTGGCAGCACTACCATTCACAGTTTTTACAGAGATCTACTAATATAGGTCGGTAATTTATTTAAGTCGCCAAAATTAGGTAGTTTAAAATTAGGAATTTTAAGAAAGGTAATCGTTTGTTGTTTTTAGTTATAAAAATATTTAGCTAATGAAGGAAAGGGAAATTGATAAGACAAAGAGAATTAAACTGTCTTTCAATTATTCATTTTCTTTAATTTTAATTAATTAGGTAAAGGTTTAGGTAATTGGTATCCAGAATTTAATTGTTTGTCGTTTAAAATTTAATTATGAGAATTTTGTTCAATAAATTAATTCATTTGAATTGTTTTTTTTGTAAGCTTTGATTTTTTTTTATTTGTTTGTATGTGGTCTGTTAACAATATTTTACAGCTGTATTTAAGTAGTGCCCTATTTGTAGCGACCCGCCTGAAAGAGTCTCACTTAATTTTGGAACTAGCTTTCCAATTAAAGCTTCCAGAAAATTATAAATTAATTTTAAAATTTTATCATTTACCTTTCATTCTTCAATTGAAATATTTGGGATTTTCCCATAATTATAAATTTTTATTTAACCATTCATATATAAATTAACTTATCAATATGTACTTAAACAGAAGAAAAATAGCGTAAAGTAGTGAAAATCATATAATTTCAGCTTGTTTTATTTAGTCAGTAGTCGGTGTTAAAGTCAGTGGCGTAAATTATATTTAATTTTTATGCGGAGAATTCAGTTGTTTGAAAATTTTGACGGGTCGCTAGAGGGTTTCCAAGGTTCTCACAACCAGCCACCTCATAATTTTCAGCCGCAATTTTAGTTTCAATAGATGGTTTTCATTATTATCAATTAAATATTGGGGGGGGGGATTAATACATTACACGATGCGTAAGCTCTTTTCTTCGCGTCGGGGACCTTTCTTAAAGTGCCTAATGGGCAGAAGAGTTTACTTATGTATCTCGCAATGTAAATAACTTTTGGTAGTTTTAACTAATGCTTAACTGCACATTAAATTAACAATATTAATAATTTGATTCTAAAAGTTATATTACAAACCTAAAAGTTAATACATCGGCTTTCAACCTTTTTAGTAAATTGGGACCAACTTTTGATAACAGTTTTTGAAGTCCTAATCTTTTTTTCTATAACTATTTTCCTTTTACTGTGGATACGCAGCTACAAGAAGAAAAGAGAAGTTTCACAATAAGTTCCGATCTGCGTCGCACATTCTAGTATAAATGTCGTTGTGTTTAGCGTGTTACTTATAGTATGTATTTACCTATTTTAGGGTGTGACATTTTATTTTTGTATTAACAACATGTATCTTTTCTTATTTTGTATTCAATAATAGGTTTTTTGAATATTTTGCGCCTCCTTAAGGGGGCGCGCTCCACAGGTTAAGAATCACTGAGTTAATAAGTGTTTTGGCTTTGTCTCTCCCGTCGCACCTAATGTCAAATATCTATAAATCTGTCGTCGCTGATTCTTGGTTAAAATCATGAAATGCTTAAATAAACATAAAAACAATAATATAAGGCTGTAAACTATTACTAGTAATAAAAATACATATCAATGCCTTATTACTAAGATTTTATTTAAAACTTTCCTTTTTTTTGCGACCGTTTGGGGGCCCTAATGATTATCTTGCACCGGGGCCCAATCCTGTCTTGTTATGCTATTGGTTAAAGTGCGTCACTTTTAGCTGGGACCCCCTGTATACTGAATATCTGATACAATACTCTGGCCTGACCTGCCATGCAACAATTGCATGTTTTGTGTAAAAAGTGTGTAACTACCATATTTAACATTTTTTTTACTGCTGTTCGCAAAGGTTTTTGCAAACTGAAACTTACACCAAAGAGAGACTGCATCGAACTGTATAACGTATTGTATTCCTAAAAATATTGCAGGCACACTTTCTTAGATATTCAACGTCAAAGGACACATCATGTGACCTTGGAATGAAAAATTCATATTTTATTATTAAACAAATTCTTTTTTTCACGTCCTATCTATAAGGCTCTACTTTAGTCCTCAAAAAGAGGGAGTAAAGTAGCACTTTTACTCCGTACGGGAGTAAAGTTTTTCCATGACAACAACAACAAGTAAACAACAAAAAAAGTAATCGCGGTACAGTCATTAGCAAATGTTTTGTCCCGAGTAATGACATTGCTGCTTTAAGAATCGAAATACCCTTTATACTGTGTACGAAAATGACCGAATTTAACAGAGATGGACAACTATCTGGGCAAGATATTTAAATTCTTTAAAGATTGTTTTGAAAACACGCTTGTAAAAACTCTTGTTACTCATTCTATTCAAAATTTCTTTGATACACTTTATAAAATAGTCCATTTAAATAGAAGCATCTACTAGTTAAACAAAGTTATATAGCGCGTTTATGTTTCATTCTTTACCTTTAATAAAAAATAACTAAACGAAAATAATAATGTAAACAATCATCAAAAAATAGAGGCTTAGGAGTATTTTAGATAATTAAATAATCGCAGAAATTAATGTAAGTGTTGCGTTTTCATACTACATTTTTATCATTAATTACATTAATAATCATTAAATTAAAACAACGAGTGTTGTGTCAATGTCAAGTTTTCTAAGAATTGTGAAAACGTACGCCATATCCCGCTACCTCTGTTAACCTTTACCTCTGATGGTTCCGACAAGACTGCGAAAAGTTATAAGATCTTCTCAACACATCCTACTCTACAGGTAGGTCCAATAATTTAAGTTCGGTCAATTTAGACGTAAATAATAAATTATAACCAGTCACCAACATACTATTGTTTATTATACAGTCCACTCGATAAACGCAACAGTAAGCGATAAATAAAAATAAAGTAATAATATAGGCGTTTATTTATGTAAATACGTTAAAATTTTAAAAAGTTATTAAATATTCAGTTGTTTTAATAAAAATACTACAAACTAAGAAAAAACTAGAACCATAGATATAGTCAGTACTAAAAACAAAACAGTCACAAAACAAAAATTAAGCAATACCCTTGACAAAGCATAGAACCTTAGATCATATACATCATTAATATCTGTTTACCTAAAATTTTTAGAAAATATTTGTGAAAGATTACAGATTTTTTTTAAATCCCGCCTTCTTTTAAGTAGATTAGTCAATGGGTTTAATTTTTCTCTCTAACACATTATTCTGTCAATCACCCATCTCTCTCTTGCATGTAGTACCTGAGTGCAAAAGTTGGACCCTTTCGCATAAACATTCCACTAACTACTTTCGAGATATAATCCTGTGAATATACCCAAACTGTATTTATTATTAAACTTAATTTATTTGACCGGCAACTACTGGGAATTTTACCTGAAGCTGAATAAACCGGCCCTTAATGTTTAAATAAATATGCCTCGTTTGTATGCCCAATCTGATTCTACCTTGGAGACTCGGGGAATGATTATTAGTTTTGATTAATTATTATTTTTACTAATTTTTGCAATAAAAACTGATTACAGTACTAAAAATCTAGTTTCTTTTAGTGTTTACAAAATAATTAAACTTTGTAAATAAACAAATCAAACTCGTAAATAAATTAATAGAGTTTATAATAAAGTAGAAAAAAGTATACGATATTTATTTCTTAAAATAGAAGAAACGATAGTAAAAGTGAAACGGCTGTTTTGTATTTCAGTAAAATAAGAAACTCACTTGAAAATAGCAGTTTTTATTACTCTATTGTTGTTATACAAAGCCACTCTAGGTAGGGTAGCAACCTTTAAAACTGGTTAGATTTGCTGTGTTGTTTATAAACAAAAGAAACTATGCACCGAAACGTACGTCGTTTCTTTTACCAGAATTGTTAAATGTGTTGCCTACTCGGGACAAGACATTTGCTAATGACTGTACATGTTAGGACTTATTATCCTGAAACTATGTGATTTTGGCGTTTGCAGAGATCAATCATCAGAATGACATGTAACGAAATGTTCGGAAAAAGTTTCGAGATTTTGAATTTTTGCGACTAAGTCCTTTAGGACGTGCAAAAAATATCGTATAAACTATTATGAAAACTATGATCTTTTAGCTTTAAAACAAGCCTAAAATGAAAGTTCTACTATTTTTGGAAACAAAGTTATGAATTGTTTTTGTTCACCGTGTAAGCGTAAATTTTATATTATTTATAAAGTTTGCGTCCCTGCGGTATGAGTACCATGTATCACTGAGGGCTGTAACTTTACATACGTAAGTTACTTTTTGTCATCTACCAACCTACTAAATTCCACGAAATTCTTAGATGGTCGGGTTGAAAAGTTGATTTTTTGTGATGATTTGGAATGGAATGACTGGACAAGAATTCAGTAAGCAAAATAATCTTGGGTAATTTGTGTAAAAATTAATATAAGCCGCATTTTATTCTTGTAAGATTTAAATCGAAAAACCTTCAATATGGCATCGTCCTTTTTTCAGTTCTGTATACTGTTATTTTGTGGTTTTCAAAAGCTTGGTTTTGTAGCTGTCCTACAAATCATATAAGGTGACACTTTTTTAAAAAGCATATTGCAAATCACTTGCTTACTATTTTATCATCCAAGTGGGGCAAATTACTCATATTTCACAATATATCTGCATTTTTTTGCCAAGTGGTGCAATTAATTTAGGTATGCCGCTAAATAAAGTAGTTAAAACGTACAGTATCTGAAAACAAATGTCTGTAAGTTCGAATCTCCGCCGGAGAATAGTTTCCGTCACGCGCTAGTGGGGTTTATCTTCGTTGCATGTTAAATGAAGGTTAGTGGTGCAAAATGTAATAAATGTTCTTAACATTGATGAAGTTTTCCGAAAGCCTAAAGTATTATTAATAGCTTTATACAAAGTAATCATTTGTTACACATAAAAATTGAGTAAGCGTATTCCGAGTTTTTTTTAAATAAAAGTTAATCTAATGAATATTTTGAGTGTTATAAATAATATACACATACTGCAAAAAATCTGTGAATAACAATCGCCCGTTTATATATGACAGTATTATTACCAATATACTTTACGAAAAAAAAACTAGCTGGTTGACAATGATGAGTTTTCCTAGTATATATTCATGGTATATGCTCTCTTCCATACAGCTGCTCAATATTACATTTTTTGTCATTTAGGCCATTCCCTGCTGGTTACCGCTTGGAAAGCTAATATATTTTCCTTATTTTAATCTAGAAAAAAAATATATAACAGCCCTAAAAACCGCAAGGTTTGGTCGTTAAGGTCTTTACAGAAAATTTACAAACTCACCGTTGTATCTAGATTTTAAAATATGAACTTGATTTCCTAAAATATATACTGAAAAAATATAGATGTACCTTTAATACAAATCGTACAGTTATTCTGATAGCTTTACTCAAAATTATATTGAAAAATCGTCATACATTACAGATTTTTAAAAACACAACAATTTGTACAGCGGAAAACTGAATATAACATACGTATTTACTACATTTGCGAACTGCTACATTAGGACACTAATTTATATAATATAAATTCCGGTAGTTTGATACAATGATTGCAAACGCTTTATACGTATTTGTTGATTTACGCAACAGTTACATTTTGTCACAAACTTCTGAAAGGTGTGTATATGTATCCATATTTTTGTCTGAGGAATTACTGTCCTATCTCTTAAGGATCATGACCCAAATGGCCGACAAAGTTTAGAAAATTGGTATATTAAGCATATAGAATTCAATATATGTTACAATATAATGCTGAGAGTAGCCAAGTCGGAAGGGGGGGAATAAATCGAGAGGGGATGGGTAAGTCGATGAGGGATTAGACCGGAGGGTTGTTGGTTGGGGGAGTTGGTTGAGGGGCTGGGAGTAAGTCAGGGAGGAGAGTGTGGTTATATTCGGAGCGATGTAAGAATACGGGAATTAAGTCAGGAGAAGACGATAAAGCCAGTACTGGTGGATAAGTCGGTGGCTTAGTTATGTAACTCGTATATTAGAGGTGGGTAAGTTGGGGGTGAGGTAAATTGAGATTATTTATTAAATAACGTATCCAGGAGTTCATTTAACAATGCTAGGCTTAGCATAGTGTAACAGCCATTTTTCTGTCTATTTGTTTGTTTTAATCACATCTATATTCATAAGAATGTTATTGGGTTATCATTTGGAAGACACCCTGTACATTATAAAATTTGGTTTTTCAATGCTTTTTTGCAACGCGATCTAGATTTAATATTTTTGATTGCAAATTATCGATTTTTTTCTTTGTGATTAATTAAGTTTCTCTTTCGTTAATTAAGTTTAACATTCTAATTGCTAATTAACGATGTTTCGAATCCTTTTGGGTTTCCTTTTTCGTTAATTAATAAGAAATCTCTGGTTTGACAAGTTCGCGCAAAGTTATTCAGATTGATGGCTGAATTCCACAAATTTGAGAAGGCAGCATGTTGCTTACGAGACCCACGCTTGTTTATTTGTTAGAAAGACGTTTCTTTCCCTCTCTTCTTATGCAGACTTGGCAGGGGAAACACGTGAATTTAGTGCACGGTTTAACTTTGCAATTTCTTTGTGAAATTTCCTTTTGAATGGGATATTACAGTGTAATTAGTGTACAAAATGGTTTTGTTAAATACTGAAAGTATTAACTTATTGTTTGGAAGTTATGGAATAACGAAATTATAGTTATGGATACCTTCCCTTTGAATTTGGAAGGTAATATTTTTATTTAGTTAAAGTTTCTTTTTGTTTTGATGTGACCAATAAGCCTTTGTTCTAAAAAATGATGATTCTTTATATTTGGCGTTTAAGTCTAATGTCCATTTTGGGTAATTTAGTAATTTTGGTAATTTAGTTTGGTGTTGGACCTTCATAGTCGGGACTGCGAGCTTTACCCTTGTTCGTTTGATGTTGGCGAATATACGTATTCGTTCCTGTTATTTATAAAAATATGCGTGAATTCTATTCTATTGAGATTATTGATATATGGAAACCCTAAGGCTGAAATTGAATATTAGATATTATTAATGGTCATTTATTCCGCAAAATATTGCGTACCTACTTATGATTTCTGAAAAACTTCGCTAAAGGATCTTAACAACCTGGCGAGTCATTA
The DNA here is from genome assembly GCA_929113105.1 of Agrypnus murinus. Taxonomy (NCBI): domain Eukaryota; kingdom Metazoa; phylum Arthropoda; class Insecta; order Coleoptera; family Elateridae; genus Agrypnus; species Agrypnus murinus. The sequence goes on from OV816024.1 coordinate 187,271,642, forward strand.
CGAGTCACCTGAAGCAACGTGGGTAAATCAAATGTAGTTTATTTAAATATCCAGCTGGGTTCTTTATATCTTATTTTAAAGTGGAAGCGTTACTTAGTTCGTTATATCAAAATTTAAAAGTGAATTATTAAAATTGTGTTAGAATTTTCATAAAGTTATACGATAAGAAATACATTTTTATAAGATTCTGAATTTAATTTCTCAAGTATTATTTTTGAAGTATTTTTTAATTTAGTTGTAACATTATTATTGTTAACTATAAGATTATACCTAAATTACGACTGAAGGCCCTACAGTTCATTATCAATCCAATGATTAAATAACGGTTTCTCTGTTTGAATAAATAAATAAATGGTATTATTGGAGGTATTTTATTTGTTGTGTGATATTTTTGTGTTATAAAGGAGTAAAGAAATTCGGTTCTTACGTGGTTAGGACGGATTCACTTTAAGATCTATCGGTTGTTGTGGAGAACGACTGATAACACTGTATTTGGTTAAACTAACATGCTGGCACCCATGCGCTCTATTAAATTAGCGGGCATTCCAATTCACCTACGACCTACCTTAGTTTAATAAGAGAACGTGTCGTACTTATTCAGGCTAAGCCGAGGCCTACTTAAGTATAAGGTAAGTAATATTGTTTAGAAGTTTTGTATGCTGTTATATTGTTTAGTAATTTTTTTATTGCTACAATTTTCAACTGGTTTCTAGTCTTAAAATATTGAATTTACAATTTTATTTTATTTTAAACAGTGAAAACAAATAAACAACGATATCCAAAATTATATTGTCACACCGGTACTCAAATATTACCTCAATGTTGCCACCAATTGTAAGGGGATTGTTTAGGACAGGGAGAAGCAGAAGACGCTTCTAATAATCTAGAAGGGTTTGTGATTTGGTTCCGATGACTCACCTGAAGTCGTTGCAAATTGATTGAAGATTCGAACCAAACTCAATTGTAATTAAATAGGAATGTCTTCGATTGGACTCGATTGTCATATTCCTTGCTGACAAAGGCAACGCCACTGTTATCGATCAAGGTTAGTATATGTATAAGGTTCATTTACAGGATACTGTACATTACATCACGCAAGTTAATACCACGAAATCTTAACCTCCTACCCATTCTATAAGTAGTCTTACATAGATACATTCATGACACTTAACGTCTGTATACAGTCTATGATTAATACCACAGTCATCGAACTGTGGAAAAATGTACTAAACTAACCAGCACTGATGAAACTCCTCTGTTTACTAAACTACCTATAAAAGAGGCAAAGATTCGTATTCCCAAGTTTCAAATTAGTAAAGAGCTTTAAGATATTAAACCTTTGTGTATTGGAAATTCCATCAGGATTTCCAGTTTTATAGATCCAAAGTTACAAACAGTTCCGACAAAAGTACATGAAACATTAAACTGAGGATTTATGTGACGTACCTGCCTTACGGCTTAACCGTCACGGTCCCCTTCGGCAAGAATTGAGGTACGCTCAATTAACGCGTTACTTATTTATGTGAGTACTACCAGCTTTCAATGGTAAGAGCGAGATTACTATCCATCATCTACTAGCTCTACAGGATAGTGCCGGAGCTATTAATGCGCTCATCCGTCGGGGTTCGCTTCCCGAGGGAGATTCTTTACTCCTAGTCCAGCATGCGGACTTCTACTGTCCGGCTAAGTCCAACCGCAGGTGTGAGCTGGACCTGGATCTTAGGCCTGTCTAGGATAGCCTAGGATTTACCCACCTAAGTCTACCAAATAAAAGATTGGGACTCTTCGACAGTGCCCCATCCGATTCTACCTTAATACTAGAGACCCGGTATATACCATGTGGAGGTGTGGTTATCATGAATGTATGAGAGGCTCTATATTCGCGTTAACATCCCTTAAAGGTGTTTCTCCGATATCGCTTTGCTGGGTTTAACTGTACCGTGTCTTCTGAGAGACTAATCGACTCCAAAGCAACTCTAGAACAGCTGATTCACAGACTTGACTACACCAGGCAACTACCTGACGACACGGTCTCTCATAGTTCAATGAATCAGGGTGTTACTGACTGAATAGACCTTGCTATATAGTTATTCTTCGTATTGGAGTCCAGTCTTGTTGTGCAACCATCGTCAAACTAAGAGATGGGAGCGTTAAGGCCAGTCCAGTCATGTAAAGACATATTTTTCTACTAAAGATAAAGTAAAGATTTCGTAGTGTAGCTGTTTAGAAAGTAGTAAGATGTTATTAAAAAATACAATATGTAGAATGTCTGCTTCGTATCTTAGTTTTAGTAGGAGATATTGCATTCCTGCAGTGCAGTAGGTAGCAGCCACTTTGAGCTAAATATATGTATCTTTGCATGGTACTTAATCCCACAATCAATGATAGATTTCAAGCTTTAGATAAAGTTCTTTTCTCAATTATTATCCAGTATAAAACAAATACAAGTAAGTAAATGGATATAATCACTCATTAAAAATGTTATAGACAGCAGTGTGCATATACAGAAAGAATTATAGAAGGCGGCCTACTTGAAGTAATTGCTGGTTTGCAATACTACACACGAATGTCAGCATAGCCAAATTCCGGCTTAGATCATTTTTGCTTATAACTAATATAGATATTTCTGAATTATTTAGGGACTTTTCAACAAAATGTGGTTTAACTCATCTAACAGTAAATATTATTACAAAAGACTTAAAATAGTTAAGGTTCTTGATCTCCAAAACGAGTAAATTCTCCTAACGGGTATTGCAGTCTTCATTGATCTAATCATTTTCCAATCTGAAAACAAAAATGTATCTATTAAGAAAGCTACAGTAATGACACAAATTTGTTTCATGCTCGAGGGCAGATGGGATTTTCTTAACTGTGGCGGTGCTATTGATGGAAAACATCTAAGAATTTCTCAACATCCAAAGCTATTGAAAATTCTGAGTATGTATTCGTTTTCATGAATTCGGTTTTTGTGAAAACGTGGGATGCAGTGGAAGAGATCACTGATTTTTACTTTTTTAGAGTTTTTTACTGGAAAACTAAAACTTGTAGGAAACGAAAGTACTAAGGAAAATATAAACTTCATTTTTGTAGCTGACGATGTATTTCCATGACATAAAAACATTTCTGATCAGCGGTAAATAATAGAGGGTTGTTGCGAACGTTAACAGTAACCAAAAGCGGAAATTATAGACGCTATATTTCAAGCTAACGGGTGCCGTTCAAAAACTCTTTTATAATACCATAAAGCTGGCGTATAAACTGTATCTGTGATTCTGCAGAATTCTTGGCCTTTTTTAGCTTTCTTAATTCTTTGCCGAGGACACATCATAATGTTTATTTTCTTGGCAGTGTCTGTTGTATAATTTCCACTGACACTCTTGTAATATTGCATCGGTTTTAAATATCCGTTTTCTTTTAATTTTTACGTACTTGGGTTTTATTTCTCACAGAGCAAGATTTCTCGATATATATCCATGAAATCTGTTAGGTTTTGAATGAATAAGTTTGTCGTTCGTATCTTAATCTTTTTCAGAATTGATCGTATATCTTTAAACGTTTTTAGGAATTTTTCGTTTCTGAGGAACAAGCAGAATTGTTACTTCCCCCGTGTGTATCAAACGGTAACATGCAAAAAAGCTTTGTCTGCTTGCTCAAAACAAACAACAGCAATGCTGATTTTTATTATTTCACGACGCACACAGGGCTGAAATCTGATTCTAGCTGGTCAAAACTCAAAAAACCATTGTTAAAATCAAAGGTATTCTAAGAAATAGTATTTTAGTAGAAAGCTTAGTGAACTCGTAACTACCTGCCGTTTACCGTTACGGCAAATAATAACTATAAGAAATCCGACAATTCCGCTAAGCGCAGTTCACTGTTAACCTTTCCGAAGGCGCCAATCTGATGTAGATGTATTTGTAGTTTGTTCGTTAACGTGAAAGTTTTTTTGTGGAAGTGTTTTTTCATTGATTTCAATAATTTATAAAAACAGAATTGAAGTGCTAAAAATTCTTATAAAGAGGTAAGTTTATAACCTTCTGATATAAAAAATGGTGATTTTTACTTTTCCGGATAATAAACTTTGTTTTGTTTATTGTTTCCAGCCTTACTTTGTGGAACTCCATAATCATGAAATAAATAAAGATTAATAAAGATAAATAATAATATTAAATAAAGATTATTATTTTCATGATTATGGAGTTCCACAAAGCAAGGCTAAAAATAAACAAGATTATTTCGTCTTCGTTAGAAGAACAAGCCAAGTTATACAAGAAACTTATGATCAAACACGGAATCGCAAGTCAGAATGTCTGGTTTAACCAAAAATGTCTGAAACGTCAGGTTATTCTTAACTCTACGTAAACATCACTACCAGAACCAAGAATTGGATTACCGAAAAAGTGATTAGGAATGCCAAAAGAAGATGGCTCAAAGAAGAATCGGAGAAAACATCTTAGATCTTGACATTAGAGAAATCGCCAGTCACATTAAATTCAAAAAATACACCACACAGAAAAATAAACTTTATCGACTTGTACAACAAAAACGTACACTACGAAATAACCTTAATTGTCAGAACACTGCAAACTTTTATCCTCGTTTCATAAACTTGTCGAATACAACAATCAGTGACAGAGAAACACAATTTCTTGACAAAGGTTTCAAATTTTGTCCTTTTCCAAAATTTACCAACAAAATTAAAGAAATTTTGCGCGTTGAATATGAAACTATACTTAAGAAAGATCATAATAACTATGCAAAATTCCAAATTTCTAATTTATTGAAAAAGATGTGTTTGAAACAGGACAAAATGTACAACACAACATCTAACATATCACTTCTTCAATCTATAAAACACAAAATCACAGAGAACATTCTAATTTCTGTTAAAGCAGATAAGGGTAACACTTTGGTAATTCTTTCGAAAGATATTTACTTACAAAAAGTTAATGAATTTATTAATAAAGAAAATTTAGAAACTATAAACAAAAACCCAACCACGAAATTCCAAACAGAAATAAAACAAGGTTTAGAAAACTGCAATATCTGCTTTTCAGAATTAGAAAAGCAACAAATCATTAATAAAAACCCACAACCACCTAAACTGTATGGACTCGTCAAAACACATAAACAGAATATGCCTATAAGACCAGTTGTATCATACATCAATGCACCTAATCACATTTTATCCAAAAAACTGAACCAGATTATTAACACGATAGGTTACAAATCGAAATACTCTGTTAGAAATTCATTAGAATTAGTAGATAAGCTGCAAAACATACATCTTCTACCCGATTCAAAACTTGTTAGTTTTGATATTTCTAACATGTTCTCCAGAATACCTCCACAAGAATGTATTCCTATATTAGATAGATTCTTGATCAATAGTAGTATAGAATTAGTTAAAAGGTTAGAGTTAATTAGTTCAATTATTTGACCTTTGTATAAGTCAAAATTATTTCACTTTTAATAACATAATTTATTTACAAAAAGATGGTTTACCTATGGGTAATTCTCTAAGTCCTCTATTAGCTAACATATTTATGGACAAGTTCGAAGATCAAATATTTGAATTAAACCTCTCTAAACACATTATCTTCTGGTTTCGTTATGTTGATGACATGTTAGCTTGTTTTGACAGTTCTTTTGAGGTTATCAATGAATTTTTAATTCTCAATAATAGTATCCACCCTAACATAAATTCTACACTAGAAACAGAACAAAACAGGGCTATAAACTTTTTAGACTTAAATATCTAGATTAACGCACACAATCTATTTGAATTTTCCATATACAGAAAACCAACACAAACAGACATAACAATACCAAGTGAATCTTGTCACCATAAAACACATAAAATAGCAGCCTACAGATCATTAGTACACAGAGCTTTAACTATTCCGCTAACAAAACCAGATTTTAGCAAAGAGATATCAACCACTAAACAACTAGCACATACAAATCATTACAATCCGAACATGATTGACACTTTAATTAAACAAAAAGATTATAGGTTAGCTATCAAAAGAATATATCCCATTGACAATCAAACAGAAGACACAAATTACATATCTATACCATATTTTGGCAAAATATCAGAAAAAAATGCACATATACTAAGAAAAACCAACAATTATAAAATAACATTTAAAACCAACACTAATACTTTTTCATTTTTATTTAATGCTAATTAGACATTTTAGAAGCCTTTGAGATATACAAACACAAACTCAGGGTACCTTTAATGAATGAACAACTTGAGCTCAGTAATTCTCCGTTACTGGAAGTATTAGATATTTAATTCTGATTAGTATTATTATTTTATCTAGTTACCTATTTTTGTATCTACCTTAGCGACGTGTTTGTTTATAATTATATTACCTATGATAATGACAGCGTAGCTGTCGAAACAATATTGTCAGGTTATATTTTAATAAAACATTGAAACTTTTACTAATCTTTATTTATTTAATAACTTTTTTATTTTGTGGTTTATAACTTACAAAGTTTGCAAGAGCTTGCGTTTGTATTTTTAATATTTTTTTGCTATAGTATAAAGAATAACATATTTAAAAATATGTTATTCTTATGCATCATTATGAGTTATTACTCATAAGCTGTAATACAATCGAAATGAAATGGGCCAGTTATTAAACGATTAGCAAGAGAATCATATATAAAGAGTTTTAGAGAGTAGATTCATTAAGTTTTGATCAGTTCATAGTTAAGTTAACATCTAAGCAATAATGAGCATTTATATTATTGTGTATTGTAATTGTCATTACTTCCGCTGGTTTAAAATAAATATCCAGGGAAAAGAAAAAAATCTTTTTAAAACTCGTTTCATTTGAACACAAACGAAACTGGCGCAGTTAACGTCCGGATCTTCAAAAATTAGAGGAACCAAGTACTCTAATTTTCCGTTTCAACAGTCAATTGAAGAAACCATCCACTCCAAGTAGACACCGCCGATGACGTTGCATTGGGACGCCGAGAACACACATCTCCCCGGCCAAGCATCTTTACGGCACCTACTTCAACAACAACTGCTTTGTCCATTGCAAGGACCCTGTTCATAGAGAACCCCCGTCAACTGCTGACGACTGATCATCGCGATCAATAATTCATCATTACAAGAAAATGTAAGTGAAATTTATAATTTTAAAGTGAAAAGTTTAAAGTTTTAAAAAATAAATTTAAATTCAAATCTAAAATTTTTCTGACATAGTTTGTACAATTAATTTAAGCTAGTATTAAGAGCATTTAATTATACAATCTGTTTCAATTTATTTACTTTCGATAGACGAAAGGAATAGTTGGACAATTTGGTAATTAATAATTGCATTTTAGTTTCTAATTTACGTACATGGTAGACGCCAGACCGATAGGTAGTGTCAGCTAGTGACATTATAAAGCCTTTCATGCTTGCCATGTATGGGTAGGACCCTAAATATATAAACCCACTAATATAAGAATAATAATTAACAATCCTATATAATAATAAAAGTGTATTATTAATGCAAAAGAATCGCTCAAGATCTCCAAGACGATCAAGAAGTGAAGGGAGAAGAAGAAGGAACAACCCTCCTTTGTTATTTTTAAATAACAATAATATTAATAGAAATATGGTTTTTCCTGCACATATTCATGTTTCCCTTTTAAATGAAATTCCAAATTACGATAGTCCATCCATCCATCGACACTTTCTGAATTTATTAGAGCTGTTGATACAATCACAGGTCAATTTTGTACAGAAAACCCAGCAGATTACATTAATCAATTGATTATTTCAGCAATCAGAAATAGATTAAAAGGTCAAGCATTAGAAATAATTACTGGATACGAATATGCTACATGGAATGCATTAAAGCAAGTATTAATAGAAAATTTTGGAGACCAAAGGTCAGAATTAAATTTATTAATCGATTTAACTAAATTAAAACAAGGAAAAGATTCTCCAATAGAATTTTATAATAAAATTAGAACACAATTAGCAATCTTTAATTCTAAAATTGCTTTAGGAAACGAAAACCAAGTTATTAAAAATTATAAACTTCAATCAAATAAAGAACATTCACTAGTGGACTCAATGACGATTTTGGAACTTGTATTCGTAGCCGTAACCCAAATTCATTAGAAGCAGCCCTTACTATGATTAAAGAAGAGCTCGATATCAGATACTCTCAAGCTCAAAATTCAAAATTATCTTCAAATTTAAATCAAAGAAGATCTATTAATTTTTCACCAAATAATTTTAAACAAATTACAAATAATTCATTTAGGACCGCTTATCCACTAAGACAACCCAAACCTTTCATGCAACCCCAACCTTTTATACAACCTCAACCTTCTGCATAATCATTTGTCCCTACACGATTTAATCCTAATTTTAATAGGCAAAACAATCCCACCAGCCATCAACATCGAAATGTCTTCGCCCCAAAACAAAATTATAGGCCAACCAATAAACCTATACCTATAGAAGCAAACACAATAGTAAAAAGACCTCCCACTACACAATTAACCAACCATAATAAATTTCGAGTTAATTCTCAAAATATAAGGAATTTGCATACTCCAGTTGGTCCACAACGAACTTTTATCTCCGAAGAATTATTCTATCATGATGACGATGAACCTGAAACTTCCACATACCTCCAATATGACTATCAAGATTCTATCACTAGGTCTGAACAGTTCCCTGAACAGTTGAAACAAAGCTTTTTTCGCCAAGATAAAACAACAAAAATAACTATAAAAACTATAAAAATACATCATACTTACTGTAACTGAAAACTCAAAAAATATCTGCCACAGCTTGAGATTTAAACTCTCTCTTTACAAATTGATTAATCAAGTCGTAGGTATTGGTTCCACAGCTGTATAGATTGTGAAAAGGAATAGATAAGGGTTCAACACAAATAAAAACTTAAAAGGGCGCCATCTGGTTCTGAGCTTAGTTAATGATTTATTAACCATTCAAAGATGTTAATTGAATAAGCATTAAAATTTATTAAATTCATTAACCAGAAAATGAATAGAATATTTAGTTAAAACAAAATTTTGTTTACTTAAAATTGTTGAAGAAATGAACTTAAGCATTCATAACCAATATGGTTCCGTTTTGTAGATCCATCAGTTTGAATTAATAACATTTATTAGCAGGAAAATAATAATTAGAACACAACTTTGCATAAATAAAAATAAAACACACCTCGTATATTTATTACAAGTCCAACCTAAATTTATTAGGTTATAATTATACCAAAATTAATCAATAAAAATTCACCTAGAACTCTTCATTAAATTATGAAAATAACTCAAAAAGATTTGATTAAATCGACCACAAATAATGTTCAAAAGCATTAACACAAATATTAAAATTTATTTTGACTGGTCTTTTTCTGGACAAAAATTTATACACAAATATCTAAATGAGATTTGACAGATTAAATCAAATCGAAAGTATCAATACAAATGATTTGTAATTACATTAAAGTTTAAAGCTTTTTAACAGCTGACGAGAGTTCTATTGATAATAGAATTTAATGAGCAAAAATTTATAATGAACTTCTAATAATTGAGAAACAATAACAAAAATGACTGCAAATTCAAGCAAGAAATTTACCTAAATGAATAACACTAAAAACAATAGTCACAATACCTTTTATTTTTGGTAAGTCACAAACCAAAATCAACGATAAACTGCATAAAATTTGACGACAACGTCACAGCAAATGGAAACTGGAATATTAGGATTTTTCTTTCATACATTAAAGATGTACGAGATAACCCTCGTAGAAACTGGATATGGTGAATTATAATTTGCAAATTCACCCCAAACGGCAGTAACAAAATGCAACCAAAGAGTTCCATAAAAGATTTGGCTATTAGTTTTGATAACCATTTTATAATTTCATTGTTTTCAATAAAACAATACACATAACCATTAATTCTGAACTGAATTTAGAAGGCACACAGCACGAATTATTATTTAGCCGAAATTTCGATTACAGAGAAAGCGTCTGTAATTATTAACTTATTTCAGTACAATAATTATTTAGACGAGAGTACGGTACTGTAGGCTGTCGTAACTTATTACACAGTAATAAGGGAAACTGAATTTCCCACTTTTCTGAAGCACAAACATCCGCGAAAATATTTAACGGAATAACTAACTTTTGTTAACCACGAATTATTGGTTAATTTCCGAACACTTATTTAAACGATAACTGTTACATGTTGATTTTAATTAAATGCACCGACCATCCGAAAGTCGGTACTTGTTCAAACAATATGAAAAACTGAATTTAGAGTTTTCTTTCAAACTCCATTTTACTACAACAAAATGGCATTTTTAACACAAGATCGAACGTACGCTCTCGGCGTGCGATTTTGGAAGACAGGCCTCGTCTCTACATCATCTCGCGCTTATATTAACTCTGCATGAAAATACATTCTTATTTCCGTGTAGGAATATCAACCAATCGCGAGGTCTCACTCACAACTAAATATCGATCGATTTTTAAGTAACCAATCACAACAAGTCGCCTGTTTTTTACTTAACCAATTATCGCACGGCATCTAAAAAAGCTAATATCTATCTTTTCTCTAAAACTGCATAAGCTTCGGCCCCCATTTTTGTTAAACACTTATATATTAAAAAGAATGGAAATTTGCAGAGCCGAACTTAGGATTTTTAATAAGAATAAATGCTAAATTCTATATACTAAATGCTGGTGGAAAATGTACCCGTTACACAGTACCTTGAACAATCAACCGAAGAAGAAATACCCACTGAAGAATTGGAAAATTCTTATTATCAATACTCAAATAACGACAATGAAGATGCCGAAAATTTTCATTAACGGCCTTGGAAAATATTGAAAGCTTTAGTATTAACCCCAAATCTACTCTCCCATATATTGTCATACCGTCCACTGGACAAAAACTCCTAATAGACACTGGTAGCTCTAAAACCATAATTTCCCCTAAATTTGTTAATGAAGATTTCCCTAATTTCGTTTATAATTTTAACTTTGAAATTACCACTTCTCATGGAACCACCAGACATAATTTACTTGCTAATCTACCTCTCCCAAACCTTTTTTCAGAAGATGGATTTCATCTTTGCTATTTATACGATTTTTATTCTGAATACGTAGGCTTAATTGGCTCAGATCTACTTAACAATTTATCAGCCAGAATTGATTATAAATGGATGCATATCCAAACCGATAGCACTACAATACCATTTTATTATAATTCATCCATGATTAAACAGGAAACCCAAAGACGCAATGAATGTAATTTTTCCAAATTAAAATATAACGAAATTCCAATAAAACAAATTGAAATACCCCCACGTACTGAAATGTTTGTGACTTTACCAGCCGTTGGTAAAAGTGGAATAAAAATAACCCCAAGATTAAATTTTAGTAAACATGTCATGATCCCTTCTGCATTAGTTAAATTACATAATAATTGGTTTCAAATTAGTGTAATAAACACTTCTAATGAAATACAAAAAATAAATATATACTCCCCATTAATTTTAGATGAATATGAGACTAATAATGAAGAATATCAATACAAATCAACAACATAGACGTTCATAATTCCAAATTAAACATCAAAGCCATTCTTAATGAGAATTTACAAACAGATTTAAGAACTGGCCATCTAAACGAAGAAGAACAAACATTATTAACCAATCCTTGTTATCAGTATAAAGATATTTTTTATTCTCCAAATATCCCTTTATCTTCCACCAATTTAACGAAACATCATATTAGAACCAAAACTGATGTTCCTATATTCACAAAAACATATAGATACCCACATGTGCATTGAGAAGAAGTAAAAAATCAAATTCGTAAAATGTTAGATGACAAAATTATAGAACCTTCGGAAAGTCCATATAATTTTCCAATTTGGGTCGTTGCTAAGAAATTAGACGCCTCAGGACATCAGAAATGGCGCATTGTTATCGATTATCGTAATTTAAACGGACAGACGATAGAAGACAAATACCCTTTACCACGAATCGAAACCGTTTTAGACCACCTTGGTCGAGCCAACTACTTCACGACTTAAATCTCGCATCTGGTTTCCACCAGATTAAAATAGAAGAATCAGACCGCGAGAAAACAGCTTTTTCGACTGAAGAGGGCCACTTTCAATTTCGACGTATGCTCTTTGGATTAAAAAATGCTCCAGCCACATTTCAACGAGCTATAAATAATGCTCTCATAGGACTAACCCCCCAACAATGCCTCGTTTATCTTGACGATATTATTATTTACTCTACTTCTTTACAAGAACACATAACCCGCTTAAAAAATGTTTTTAATCGATGTCGACAATCAAATATCAAAATTCAATTAGATAAATCCGAATTTTTACATAAATCCGTAAAATATCTTGGTCATATAATAACCTCGGAAGGAATAAAACCTGACCCTTCTAAAATTTCAGCCATTAAAAATTTCCCTGTCCCAAAAACCAAAACAGAAATAAAATCATTTCTAGGATTATTCGGATATTATAGAAAATTTGTTAAAGACTTTGCTAAAATAACTAAATTCTTAACTGTTTGTCTCAAAAAGGATAGTAAAATTGTACACACCCATGAATTTCTTCAAAATTTCGAACATTGCAAACAAATTTTAACTAATGAACCGTTACTTCAATATCCCGAGTTTAATAAAATTTTTGAATTAACCACTGATGCATCTAAATATGCCTTAGGTTCAGTATTATCACAAGATGGAAAACCTATTTGTTATGTATCAAGAACCCTTAACGAAGCTGAACAAAAATATTCTACAATAGAACGAGAACTGCTCGCTATAGTGTGGGCAACTCAACAATTTCGCCCTTACTTATACGGTGTAAAATTCAAATTATACACAGACCATAGACCATTAATTTGGCTTAGAAATTTAAAAGAACCAAATTCAAAATAAACCCGTTGGGTACTCAAACTAGAAGAGTATGACTTTGACGTAAACTATTTACCAGGAAAACTAAACAAGGTAGCTGATGCTTTATCACGCATTCAACTTTATCCTATGAATGTTGAAACCGATAGACTTGAAACCCCCGAACCAGAAACCTTCACCAATATCGATAGCAGACTAGCAAGCAGAGCTAGCACCCCTGATATTACCGAATTATTCTACATACCAATCATAAATCCTCCTTTGTTAGATAAACCTCGTATTAAAATACTTTCTGATGTACAAGTAAAACCACCTGATAACCGCCCCAACATACCAAGTACTAAAAACAAAGACGAAGACAGTAAATCCCTTACAGATACAATACATACCCAATTATCATCAACCCCAAGCATAGATATCTCTGACAATCCACTACAACATTTTAAACATCAAATTAAGTTCATAAGAGCCCAAATTCCAAGAAAAATCCGTAGTACAAAATATGATGGAAACATCTATTACACTGTATTTATCAATGACCACAATAAAATTGATATGTTTAATAAAATACTAATCGAACATTGTGAACCTAAAACTCATTACTATTGTCACTTTCCTGATAATGAACTTTACCTTGATTTCTCAAATTTCATCGCAGAAATAACTAATGAAAACACACCCAAATTCCATCGCTGTGCTGTACCTTTCAAGTTACATATATTATAGACCCCGAAGAAAGATAAAATCAAATTCAAAGTTACCATTTAGGCAAAACCAATCATCGCGGAATTAACGAAACTTTAGAACATATTAAACGCAAGTATTATTGGAAATCTATGAATAAAGACATCACTGAATTTATTAATAAATGTCAAATTTGTAAAACTAAAAATTTTATCGTAATCCGATTAAACAACCTTTTCAACTTACACCGGCTCTTAATAGACCATTTCATACCGTACATTTAGATATCTTTCGAATAGGCAATAAAAGTTATTTGACCATAATCGACGCCTTTTCCCGATTTGCTCAAGCTTATCCTATTAAATCTCATAACCTGATAGATGTTATTGAACAATTACTAACTTATATATGCGTCTTTACAGCCCCAAATATAATTATTGCTGATGGAGAATTTAATAAAAACATATTTAAAGATTTCCTAATTCTTCACAAAATTTAACTACACACTACAACCCCCGCTCACTACCAATCAAATTCGCTTGTAGAACGTCTACATTCCACTATAATCGAACATTATCGTTTATTGACTAATATACCAGAACACCAAAAAAATTCAATACTATATCTTGTCTTACAATCACACAATCCATTCAAACCTTAAGCTAACACCTTTTGAAATAATGTTCGGGCACACAGAAAGCAAAAATCCATTCGACTTAGATTATACAAAAACCTATTATCATGATTATATGTCGGAACATAAAACAAGAATGCGCTATCTATATGAATCATTGGAGAAAGAACAAACGGACACCAAAGTAAAACGAAATATAAAATTAAACCAAAAGCGCGGAACAAAAAAACTTGAACTAGGAAGTAAAGTTTTCATTACGACTAACACTAGAAATAAAAAGGACCCGAAATTTTCTGGACCATACACTATTTCCCAAATTTTTGAAGATGATACTTATGAATTAACACACCCTAATGAAGGACCTTAAATTAAACGACATATAAACGAACTATTACCATTTTCAGGTTAACCATTATCGCCTGCTACATCCTCACCACCCAATTTGTGACCAGTGACGTAATTATCGAAAACTTAGATGAGAATCCTGGACTTTATCCATTAAACTTAGGTAACGCTATCCTAAAAGGAAGAAAGATTATAGACCTATCATTACTCAATAAGGTATGCTTAAAGAAAATTTAATAAAAATCATTATTCTTTTGGAAAATCAACAATACCCCATCGAACATAGGCAGTTCACTAATATTACTGACATATTAATTAGTCATAATAACATATTATTAATCATTAAACAATATTTAAACAAAGCTGACAAACTTATCGATCAGTTATTCCCTCAAACACAACATACAATCCAAAAACGAGGACTCGTAGATGGTTTAGGAACCATTTTTAAATTCTTAACTGGCAATCTGGATGCCAAAGATGGTCAAAGATATGACACATTGATTTCCAAATTACAAAAAGTTAGTGAAACACAAACTAACGTCATATTAGAACAAGCTAAAATTCTTAATGACACTATTTCCACTATAAACAATCTAGCCAATAATCAAATGCTACTCAATGATAACCTAAAACAAAATTATTTTAGAAAACGAACAGGTGAAAAAACATGTCGCCACAGTATCCCAAAAAACAGTTTTACTCGAAGCCGTGCAATCTTTACAACTTCTTATAAACACCTACTTTGAACTCGAAAACGCATTAACTTTCGCAGAGAATCAACAAATGCATATGTCATTAATTGACAATATTGAACTAATTCAAAATCTAAAGGATATTTCTAAACAAAACAACATTAACCATTCCCTATTCCGCAGATCAAAGTTATCTACATCTATATGAAAGTATCATTATTACCAAAGCCTATCAAATTGCGAATAGAATGACCTTCATCTTTGAAATTCCTCTAACCTCTAAAACTAACCAATATCAACTTATACAATCGATACCTTTTCCTTCATCCCATTTATTAACACCCATCATTTCCGTATGATTATTCCAACCTACAATAATATATTGTTTAATACTAAAATGAGTATCCCTATCGAACTCGATCATTGCAAATTAGTTACAATAGACACTTACTTTTGTAACCAAAATAATCACTTGAAATTCCAAATGATAAATTATGTGAAACCCAATTACTTTCTTTTAATAGTAACCAAAAATGTACCCCATATCTTTTTGATCTAACTCATATTAAAATCTCTCAAATAGATACTGCCACTTGGCTAGTAACTGTACCTTCCAAAGCAATTCTAGATATTAATTGTAAAAATCAAAATTTTCGAAAAGAACTTTATGGTATTAAAATTTTACATTTGAGCCCTGATTGCACTGCGTTAATTAATCACGAGCAAATGTTATTTGTAGCTAAAACTACGTCAAACAAAATTATCGACTTAAAATTACCAAATATTGACCAACTAGTAATATTTGAATCAAGTAATGTTGACATTACTCAAGAGTCGACTTAATTCCGATTGATACACAAAAGTTAATTGACAATCAAATCAAAATTACCGATAACGGTTATCTACTAAAATCAATTGATCATGTGACTGCTAATCATTTAAGCATATCATCTATTATATTAACCATAATTGCTATAATTTTAGTTATAAGTATTTTTGTATATTTAATTATACTGTAAACGTAATTCCTTAAAAATAAAATTCATTGACTTTCTAAATAAAGATTTAGTTGTGATAAATAAAAACACAGAAAATTAAAATTTTCATTTTCCTTTTACTGATTTTAATATTGTTTTAAATAAAAACCATTTTAAAACATTTTAGTGCTGAGGAGTTACGTAGAAATACTGCTTACTATCAGCAAGCAGATAATATCATATTACATTTCAAGATAAGAATAAAGTATTATCTATCGTGGAAACTGCTTAGAATGCAGTATTAACTTTCTCATGAGAATTGCTTATCATGCAGATAATATTGTATTACTTTTCTCGTGGGAATTGCTTAGTAATATTTTATTTAGATAAGAGAATCATATATAAAGAGTTTTAGACAATAGATTCATTAAGTTTTGATCAGTTCATAGTTAAGTTTACATCTAAGCTCTAATGAGCATTTATATTATTGTGTATTGTAATTGTCATTACTTCCGCTGGTTTACAATAAAGATCCAGGTAAAACAAAAAAATCTTTTTAAAAACTCGTTTCATTTGAACACAAACGAAACTCGTCTTTATTTTTTTCTACATAATTACATAAATAACTTTTTCTTGGGAAAAGTATCAAACTGGTCCAGTTCTAGTGTCTAAAAAGAATTTTTTAAATTTCTTTTTTGATTATTTTATTATTTTTATACTATTTCAGTCATTTGCTTTCAGTTGAGCCTATAAAATAATTTTGACCGGCTAGAATCAGGTTTCAGCGACGTAGGGTGATTTCTTTTGATGATTGATTGCTTTTAATGTACTGCTTTCAGATAGATATAAAGTTAATATTCCTTTAATGTTCTTGCTGTTGTAGAAAAAAAGCTTGTGTATTGCCAGCAGCAAGTGTCATTGCCGCTCTCGAGAGTCGCGCTTCAAGATCAATCGCTCGATTAGCATTCTGTCACTTTCCGCTGTTAATACACAAATGGCTATTCATAAAGCTGTTAAAAAGAGTTATAATCCTGTTACATAATCAAGGAAGAAAAGTATATGGTTTTTAAAATTCAGATGAAAACGAAATTTTCATTCTTAAATAAGATTCACGATAAAGTTACTTAAAATTACTTTGAAATATTTTGCTGAACATATTTTACTTACTAAGCATCTAATTTTGTTTTTCTCTTCCTGACTTCTTTCAGGATCGATTTCTTTACCTTTACCCCATGCGGAAATAAACTAGTTTGAAAATACGTTATGGATGTTTATAATGTTACGCGCATTATCTTAATTATCTAAAATTATCTGTCATTACAATAGACTTGTTAGTATTTGAGTCTCTAACTATAGGAGTAAAACAGCTTTTGTAAAGGGTCCTGACCCCGTCTATGTGTGTACGAGCGTGTGTGTTATTTCTACCCTGCACCCATTCCTGTCAGTCCGCATCATCGGTGATGTTTGCCGACTATTATTGCCTTGCTAAACTGTAGTAGCTACGTCTTTAAAGCCGCCATTGTGCAGACTGGTTGGTTATCTATCACATTATAATGGTTACATTGCGTTTGTATTGTAGTATTTTACCCCCTTTCTTTGGTTTATTGTGTTGTTCCGATTCGTTGTGGGAGACACCGCCACTCGACATTGTATTTTTATAGTTAAAAAAGGGAATTGTTTTCTATGTTCTTATTTTATTGTTGTAGATTTATTTGAAGGAAGCTATTATTGATGTTCGGATCAAACGAACTTAATACTGATAAAGATCGTTCATAGCAGTATCATAAAGTCTACACTTTGTTTTGTAAATTTTACTTCTGTTGAGCTTCGTAAAGGATAATCTGGAAAATTGTTGGATTTATTTGGAACTTTGCCATTTCTCACATTTTATCTTGACTTATGACTTTAGAAATTGCCCACATTTTGTTGCTGACTTCATTAAAGTTACTAAGCACTTTTCCGTGATAAACTGGGTAATTTAGTTGACAAAATTAATTATGCATTTTCCGTGCAATTTATATTGATACAACAAATTCGTAGCTATTGAGCTTAAATTTTAGATTAAGTTTGAAAAAATAGAATAATAAATATTCAGGTAACTCGATTCTTTTGTGGCAATTTTAAATTTTCTTCTTGTTCTCCTTCTAGTGTCTAGCATTATGCCTGTATACTTAATTAATCGACATTAATTATTAGGTAACGATTTAGTAAAGGAGAGTCAGGTTAAATACGCTATAGAATTCTGACTTCGTCACTGCAGTAATCAGTGTTGGAGAACAACTTTTCATAGTAGTTTCATGTCCGTCTGAACTACTTTCATTGTTATAAATAACAATCAGTTACCAAGTTTTTTTGCTGCAAATAGAAAGTTTCGAAAAATTCAACATTATCCTTCGTAATCCTTACGACAAAAATTGTACTACATAAGAATATTAACATTGACAATAAAATCTTTTATTTCCGTAATTGAAGGAATTCAACTTGTTCAAATAAGTTTTGCAGAAGTAACAGAAATATAAATAGAAAAATGAATAAATACACACAAAAATCTTACCTCAGAAATAGGGGGAATTTTGCTGTCTAAAAACCTTTTAAATTTAATTTGAGTGTTTACGGATCTCACGCTGAGAAGGACTCTGCGCTGGAGGCGACAGTTGAGGTCGTTTAGCCGTCTGTTTTGCGGTGGGACAAACGGGTAATCCAGTAATCCAATCCCGAGCACAATAGCATAGGAAAAATTTTAAAAGAGGATATTGAAATTTTAAATCCAACTGGAAATAAATATAAATAGAACAAACTTCTAGCTAGTTACTCCTGAAAAACGAATTCCATTTCTATTTGAACGCACTACTTTTCTCTGTAGTGTGAGGGATTGAAATCTAATGGAATAGATTAGCTTTCTTAATGATTACGTTCTGATGTAAACAGGGTTCGTAACACGAACAGATTAATTAACAATCATAAACATGTCGAACTTATCCTATGAAACAGCACATCTGATTAAATTAATGCAGATTTAGTGTGCAAGGTATAGTATATCAATAGTAAACACCAATATACACACCATCAACGTCGTCCATAATTATTGACAAATACTACGTGATCTATCACAGAATTTCTGTAACTGTTTCCATTAAGTTGGCAATTATTCTAGTCATATTAAAAAATAGAATTTGTTAAATAAGTTTATAAATATCACAATCCGTAGGTAAAATGCAAGAAGAGATAACGAGGATAAACTAAATACTTCCTCAAATAATGTTTGATGTTTTACTCAGAAACTATTAGGTTTATCGTCATGAGGGAGACATTTTTTGGTTTCTCGTTTTAAATTATACTGGTGAGTTCTCCACACAGCTTCATTTCGTGTTTGTAGATCATCAAAGTACCGAAAAACTTTGAAGGAGTGGTGCGAGAGAAGCTCCTAATAAAATGTTAAAATGTTAAGTGTTTTAATAATGTAGAAAAATTATCACCCCAGACTGGGAATCGAACCCAGGACGGTCTGCTTTCCGGCAGCATCGTTGGCACTGAGCTATCTGAGGTGATTCCCAACGGAAATGACAATTCTTCTACATAACTGTTAAATATAACTATATGATTACTAATTAAATATTGCTTCTTTAAGTTGTTTGCTCGACAATTGTCACACATTAGACCATTATTCAAATATCTGCATGGTAATTTTGGGGTGATAATTTTTCTACATTATTATAACATTACACGAAAAACTTCACCTAAATTAATTACTCCTAATAAAATTTCATGAAACTTTGACATGGAGTTGGTGCAAGGGCAGTACCTACACAATGCTTACACTGTACAAGATGTGTGTCCTCCAAGCCGACTCAAGTGGTACTGACGGACGGACCAGGATTGGCTAGTTACATCACTACAAATAAATGTTGCCAACTTCAAGCTACACACATAACAATTCCTAAAGCACAATTTGGCACCAATTTGTTATTTTTATTGAAGGTTATGTAGTAAAACATCTAATAACAATTATAACAAATTGCAAATCGATTAATAATAACAATAATATCATAACTACTACAACCCATAACCTATACCAAGGCCCCAGAAGCTATAAGCTTGTGCGGGAGGGAGGGGGTTATTATTATTATTATGTAGGCCCAATGTGCGGCTGCAGCCGACTTACAAATGGAACAGCGCAAATCCCACATTTGTGTCACAGCTAAGGAAAACTGCAGAAAACCTTAACCAGATCTGCCCGCGCCGGAAGTCGATCGCGGGCTGCTTGGGTGAAAGTCCGGCACGCCAGACATTACACTACCAAGGCTGTTGAATTGTAATGGTCTGTAACATTTTACAAGTAAATATGGAGATGAAATAGTTTACGAAAAATTACTTTAAAGTGATTCTTCTAGGTAGCAAAAACGTAAGTTTCACTTTCAATACTACTGTAAGGTCCCGTTACTTTAAAGTGTTAAACAATGGTTCCAGGCAGGTGGCAGAAACTTTCAGTACTACTGTAAAGTTTTAAAAACTTTAAAGTAGCTTCGGGCAAGTTACTGCTACAATCATAATACCACTTTGAAGTTGCAACAACTAAAGTAATTATACTAAGTGGCAATACCGTTCCATATACTTTAAGAGTTACTTAGAAGTAATGGAACTACATAGTTCCAATAAATAGTATAAACAACTACACAATTACTAAAATATTCCGAATTGAAGTAATTAAACCTATAAAGTCATAAATTTAGTTTTAGTTACGTACCAACTACTCAATCAAAGTTCCGATCTCAGTTATTGCTACATATATGCTGCTTGGGAACCCTATCGAGAACCTCTGGGAACTTTAATGGAAACCAAATTTAGCAAGAAACAGCATTACCAATAGGAACAAATGGACAGTTGACAGATATCTGGAATAGTCTTCGAATTATTATACGACCAACTATTAAATTATAATTGAGCTTTAAATATAAAGTTATTTAAATGCGACCTTAGTGCTTAGTGCTAAGCCTTTATGCTTAGTTTACACTATATATTCATCTGTAAACTATTACTGTTTCAGAAAGTCACTTTAAAAATAAGTCGAAATAAAATAAGTATTGATAGTAATATAAAACTTAAAATGTATTTGATCATAATAATAAGGTCCATATACTGTAGGTTCCTTTGACGATTAATAGGCACAGCTATACACGATATGATAAACTTTACACTTGATTGGTTTTCAACTCACTAGAATGTAGACTTGAGAAAGAGGAAGTGAGTGTTGTTAAGATGCAAGTATCTGACGTAAAAAGTCTCTTCAATGCTAGCAAATAGTGGAGAACTCAAAATTATTCATTTTTTATTCATTACATTTTGTTCTTCGTTGAATTGGCAGTCCAAATGGGGATGAATGAGCAGTGCTGACATTGTCAAAGCTGGTGTGCCAGCCATCGATTCGATTGTTAGTTCCAGATCTTACTTACATGAGTATTAAAGAAAAGTGAAGGTTTTAATTAAGGGTAGAAATAGCAATTCGGTCCATCATTCACAGATAATCCGACTCCAATTCGAAAATTTCGAATTCACTAATACGAGGTCAAAGAATAGGATTTTCTTTCTAAAGCGAATTAGGAGCGAACACTTGGATTTTGGAAATTTGGATTACCAAATATCCCAATCCCAGAGAGATGTCGTAGCAGATCCAGAAAGAATGCGGATACGATCACAGGTCATAAGTTAAGGAATTACAGACATCCTTGGTATCTTGATAATTTGAATTGCAAAATCAACTAGATTAGTCGAAATTGCAGGACTTTTTACTTCTTCTTATAAAAATCTATTGTGCATTAAAAGACTATTATCTTGAATGCTTTTTCAAGTAAAACAAATTCCCAGACAACAAATTGGAAGGAAGTGGATAACAAATTGAACTTTCATTTTTACTCAGTTTGTTTTCGCCCACCCAGTTCTCACTACCTTTACCATTCACTCACTTTGTTTTCACTCTCTTGTCACTTGCCACCAAAGACAGAATCAACTATAAATAGCAGTTTATAACCGTTTTGACAAAGTTCATGTTCTATTACTTTTACGATTTACTTATTTCATTTTCACACACTTGATTTTCACCCTTTTTTCTTAGAATCGAATACACTATAATGAAAATAAAAATGAGAATTAAAGTTTTCAATTAACATGGATCCAGAAATTTTTCGTTGCCAATATACTTGCCAATATGCCAGAACGTTGGAAATTGCAACAAATTAATTATTTTTCAGTTATTCGTAACTATTTACGAATTAAATTTTTAGAATTTAATAACATATACGTCATGCCATAATATGTATCAAAGCAACCAGTTTTGTCTCCTTTTAGTGAGCTAGAAAGAAGAAACAAACTGCTAGAAACAGGAGCGTATATATTTTTTAAGGTGAAAGAAATAGCGTACCGCTGATTTTTTAGATTTTAGAAACTTGAAAAAAGTCAGAAAAATCAAGTAACCTTGTTATTTAAACTGATAAAGTTGTAAAAATAAATTTTGTTTTAATTGTCTGCATAATGTTAATGCCAGTGTTATCTTTAAATGTGTAACCTACTCTTTTTCATTCGTTGTATTTCGACAAAGAAGTATTTGCAGACTCAAATTAACATACATTTTTCTTTGTGTTTTGCATGCGCTTTTAAGAGAACACGGTACTAATTGAATCACCCTGTATTTACACTTTCTACCTTTTCTTCATTATTGACTCGCACTCGAGATTCCACTTGTGCAGATAGTCTAGAACTACTAACCTCTCGCCCAACTAGCGAGATATTCACTAATACCCTCCTCTTTTCCACAACCAAGTGGAACCAAGTTATCAATCGTTAAATACATGATAACTCTTTTTCAATAAACTAAACACGGTTTGTTTGGAAGTCTCTGAGAGATTAGTGATTACGTGAATAATCTTTTTCAAGACTTAACCTAAGAACAGCAAGTCTTTACCATCTGTAGTATCTTTACAAGTCTATGAAATGGGTGAGTGTTAAGCGCAAGTATTTATGATATAATTATGCAATTCTACTAAAAGATTCACTTTCCTAGGGATTAAAATCTCCGGCATTTGGTGAAGGTTCTTACGTGTTCTTTAGAATGGTGATAGTAATTGGCGACATACAGTGATTCTGACACCTCATCTTTGACACCTTGTGTCAGCTGTTTTGATACCTCATAAGCACTAGCTACGCAACTGCCGCTGTTTTAAACTTTACTGCATTCCAACTCAACTCATTCAATAATTGTTTATCTTAATATGATTTTTTACCATTTTATTGTCATAATCGAATCCATATGGACCAATGATTGTATACTTTTAATGGTAATAAGAATCCGCAACAAACAGAGCAGCAATCCGATATAGTAAAAGTAAGCAGATTCATTAATTTAAAAAAAAGATTAGAATCTTGAAAATCTGCATAATGTCGACAACAGATAACATGCACTTCGAGACTGTTTTTTAACATTGTAACGTTCTGTGCAAATCATGTGTAAATGTTTTAGCTAAATCCGAAGTGAACTGTTTCAGTTCAACTACATTCAGTTTTATTATCAAAAAGCATCTACGAACTTGAATTAAACCGCAGCATAAAGTTTCTTGACACATAAAGACAAGAAAGTTTGGCAAGTGCATGCTTAGATCCCTAAAGTGCTTAAGAAGTTATGAAATTTATATCCAAGTTACACACAGAGTATCAGAAGGCTTCTGAGGGTCAATATCGTTCATTAATATCTCTTTTGTCGCTGATTTATTCGTTACACGCCTAATTAAGAAAGTTCAAAGTTCATAAAAGGTTTTTAATAGAAATTTATAAGAACTACCTAAATACTTCATTCATTAGCAAGTTTAACTAGATTCTTATGATATATGAACATACCGGTTACTTTAAAATTTATGTTTGAAGTTGCTGAAACAACATCATTTTTGAAGCAAACTAATTAATTAATGGTACATCGTATCGGAAAGCTATCTCACTGAAACTTTCAATTCGATACCTAAGTAAAACTGTTTTCATTATTCCAATGAAATAAGGTATATCACAGGAAAAATCTATAATTAGATGTAAAAGGGAGCACACCAGAAGACAGTATTTGGTTTCTAAATTGGAATAAGGTTATATCGCAATGACCGCAGTTATCAACCGGGGAAGGCTAAAGCGTAACTTAAACAAAGCCAGTTATCGCAATTAACATCGGTAGTAAATCGATAAATTGAACTCATCATGTGATTACATAATTATATAACAATTAAGCGTTGAAGCTGTAAGCAGCTAAGTAATCGGGCGTAAGATAAACAAGAGTACATCTCTATTCTCTAGATTAATATTAACAATAATTTACTTCCTTAATGCAATTACAGTTGATATATATTTTCTTTTACAATACAATTTTTCAATTAAACAAGTTACGGTTACCTACTTTTAAATTGTACTTTTGTACTTTTGAATTGTACTCATTTTAGATAGTAATGGACTTCTGGACATTAACTCCCAATCTTATAATTTTGTAATTATGCACTTGCACATACGCAAAATATATTAATTATTATCAAAATGACTAAACTTTTCTTTCAGAAAGTTAAAATCTATTAAATATTTTATAAATTCGAAAAGTTAAAACCCGTGCTATTTAAAATTATGTACAACAAAATGAGACCTCAACTAACAAATATTAGGTTGTAGGACTAAACTGGGAACTAGATTTAGACTTAACATCGAAAACTAAAAAACATTCTACAGAAGCTGTAGAAAGTGGATAATGATTAAATCGAGACATAAAGCAACTGCAAATGTTTTATTAACGTAGTGTAATCACTTAATGGATATTGAGAATCATAACCTATAAGTTGTCGCATTGGCTCAGTGGTCTAGGTGGACGACCATGAAGTAAATACCTGACTCAAACTCTATACCTGGTCGGAGCATTCACATAAAGTTAAAAAGTATGTTAAGCAACCCCACAAACGCAGATGACGTTTGCATATACAGTCTGTTTCTTGTAAACGATAATATAGGAAATTTCATGAAATTTTATCAGTTTCCTCCTAAATTTGCACCCTTGCAAATGTAACTAAAAACTTCGAAAGAAGAATTCATTTTACGTCAAAAACATATTAAAATTTTTGGAGAAAACCAAAAACTATTTAGAAAAAAACTTAAAAAGCTTGTTGATTTATTGCTTTTGTTAATAAGCTATAAAGGAAGGTTGGAAGGTGTACGCCGATTGGTCTAGCGGTTAACGCATCAGATTCATAATCAGAAATCGCGGGTTCTAATAATAATTAGAAATCTAATAATAAAAATATAATAATAATTGTAATAAAAAAACCTACATGGGCTATCCCAAGTGTAACATATACCTTTGGTGTACTTGCTTGGACAAAATCTTGATAGAAAAAT
Organism: Agrypnus murinus; assembly: GCA_929113105.1. NCBI lineage: Eukaryota > Metazoa > Arthropoda > Insecta > Coleoptera > Elateridae > Agrypnus > Agrypnus murinus. Next base: position 187,297,329 of record OV816024.1, read on the forward strand.
AAGAACAAAATTAACAAAATATAGATTACTACATCCAAATTCGGCTATTGAGAGATTATACTTACCAAGAGCTGAAGGAGGAAGAGGCCTTATCAATATCAAGCTGCAATATGATAAACAAATCATAAGTCTTAGACGATATCTTACAAGTAGCAACCTTGAAATGCACCAAAAATTAGTCAACCTCGATCACAAATTATCAGCCGTCAACCTGGCTAATTTAGATGAAGTAGAAGGGAAACCAAACCTTGGCACCATGGTTGAAAAGTGGCAAAACGAGGCTCTACATGGCAGATATTATGGCAGACTACACTAACCGGATGCGGACCTCAGTCAATCTAATATTTACTTAAGTACAGGATACCTGTTGCCAGAAACTGAAGGCACGGTCTGTGCAATACAAGACCAAGTATATCCTGAAACAAGACGTTGAAACAAGTAAATGCCGCTTATGTAAAAAGGAGGAAGAAACAATACAGCATATAACATCTGCTTGTACTTACCTGGCGCCAACCTATTATTCACAAAAGCATAATTCTATGGGAAAAGTAGTCCATCAGTACCTACGGAAAAAATGGAACTTTAGTAATAACTTTACTCCATGTTACAAGTACTCACCTGATCCGGTGTTGGAAAATGATAAATGTAAGCTGCTATGGGAAATATCTATAGTGACAGATCGTCCTGTCACGCACAACCGGCCGGACATGGTAATATGGGATAAGAACAACAAAAATGTTACACTAATCGACTTCTCCGTCCCATTGGACGACAACATAACGAAAGTATACGAGGAAAAGATAAGTAAATATGATGCACTCGCATATGAAATCAAAGAAATGTGGAGAGTCAGAACTGTGAGAATATTTCCCATGATCATAAGTGCAAATGGAATTGTACATAAAGAGTTAAAGAAAAATTTGCAAGAAATAGCCGTAACCGTGCACACAAAGGCAATTTTATGGATGCAAAAGGAACAACAGCTATAGCGCGAAAGACTCTCCCCAAATAGCGCACACGTAAATCTTGACTAATACGGTCCGATTACGTGTAACGACCAACAACTAAGATCGTGAACACAGTTTGCGTTTAGTGCACTACATCTAAACTGAGTTCCAGAACAGCTATGGTTGTCCAAGCTATCAAAGGCTGAGTATACACATACGAGTATTACATAACTTATTAGTGATAGACAATAGTTAGTAATCGAAATAATAAAATTGTAATAATCAATAAAAACAGTAAAATCAATAATGTAGCCAAGAAACATAAAATATATTAAAGTACTAAGGGTTGATAGATAATAATAAATTCATTTAAAAATGTCTTGATAAGTTACAGAACTAATAAATTAATTATTAACTCATTAAAATACTTACAACGAAATACAATTATTAATTAAGACAAGAAATGTTGTAAGATTTTTAATTTGTGTTTATTACGACCCAATCATCACCAGATTCGATTGTATCTAACCATATAAAAGCTTGTAACGTTCCAATGGGTACAACAAGAAATACACATAAAATCCAATTAATTTTATTTTTTTTGTTTATTTCTTTAAATTATCTTCCCAATAATGAACATGCAAATAAACGAATAATAAATATATAACAAATTTCACAAACGTTGCATCACAAACATAACATTAGAGAAATATAACAATACAATTTTATCTTACAAACAATTCTGAACGAACCCTGGAATTATACCTGACTTTCATAAGTTCAGGTGAAATCTTAATTTAATAAATGTATGCAAAACTACTTATTTTAATTAACATTTGCTGCAGCCAACTTAAATTTAACAGATTGACTGTTGGATATGGTTAAACTCGGAAAATCATCCCTCAGGAATCATTGATAACATTAATGCCCAAATATTGATATTTGTAACGCTCCTACCAATACGATCCGCTATAAAAATGCAGATAAATTTTATAATCTTTAGTTGCTAATAAATGTTAAATTACAATAAATAATAAATTAATATAAATTATCAGACAATAAACTATTAAATAAATTAATGCAATCTTACCCAAAGTTTAGCTCATGCTATATTTTATGGCGGTAAGGTAATAGTTACAATTAATTATAATATCAACCTTTAATAATGAAGTGCTCGAACAGAATTCCTAACAAAATCCAAGAATAGTCAAGAAACCTCACAAATTGCATATCTTAAGATAAAACATCAATTTCTTTACAAAGAAATATATATAAATAAACTGAATTATAATATACAGTATGGTCTTACATTTAATGCTTAATACTTAATTTACATAAATATAACAGGGAAGTTGGAGCCGCCGTAACAAAAGGAATCAATAAATATTAAAGATCACTAGCATAGTGGAGAGCTGTAATTATATAATTAAAATACAAGATATTATATTTGCACACAGTTTGAAAACACCAAACGCTACAACTATGTCGTTGCATAGCCCCACTAATGAATAGGCACATTTTCATTTAGAAAAAATTGACGATTCATTACATTCTTCAGATTATCCTTATAACATTTAATTTGAACATATGTTTTCCATTTATTTATATATTTTTTTATTATTATTATTGTTTTTATAACATTAATGAACATTCCTCCACCCTAAGTAATCCCATTTCATATACTATAATAATCCTAATATACCACCATAGCCCCACTAAAAGGAAAAAAGCCGAAAAACAAAAGAAGAAAAATTAAGAGATATTTGGCTTTAAGGAAATAACATTAAAAATACCCCTATCCACCCCATTATTGGTATTTTCTAACTTATATGCATTATGTCCAACAACCTCTTTTATCCTATATGGACCTTCATATAACAAAAAGAATTTTTTTGTTTCTTTATCTTCAGCATTAGACATATTATTGGATTTTAACCACACTAATTGCCCTACTGAAAAACTTGTAAATCGTTTGCTTTACTTATTATGTTGAAGTTGTCTTTTTTCTGCTTTAGAAAGTAATTTTTGTCTTACTAATTGCAAATCATTACCTGCCGTTTTATCAGTTTTTGGAAATGTTAATAATTTTCTAATTTCATATTCAGGATGAACACCACCCTGTTCAAGTAAAAGAGGTGTCACTTAAGTACTTTCGTGAATCGAAGAATTAATTAAAAGTTCTACTTTTTGAATGTATTTTGCCCAAGATGTATGTTTGGTATGACAATAAATACGTAACAGACGCCCTATCTCACGCATTACCCTCTCACTTGGGTTGCTTTGTGGATGCCTAATACTACAATGCAAATTTTTTATATTCTGTTGTTGCAAAAATTTATTCCACTGCTTACTAATAAATTGCGTACCGTTATCCGATAAAATACTATATGGTTTTCTAACATTAGTAAAATAATCGTTTTCTAATTTATTTATAAGAATTCTTGTCGTGAGATTTTTAATTGGATAAAGTTTTATGAATTTTGTAAAAACATTTAGTACTACAAAAACGTACTTTACTCCAGCCGATGATGCTGGTAAAGGCCCTAAGATATCTACCGCAATTAAGTCATCTTTATTAGTTGGAACAATTGAATTCATTTCTCCAGCAATCTTATGATTTATTATTTTGGATTTTTGACATGATTCACATGCTCTAATTACTTGTTTTATAGAAGTTCTCATATTTTTCCAAATATAATTAATTGAATGCAATTTATATGTTTTCCAAATTCCAAAGTGACCATAATGTGTATGGTAGGCTATAATTAAGTCTTTTATTAAAGATGATGGTATACAAATTTTCCAATTTAATTGTGATGTTTTTTGAAATAATACTTTATTATAAAGACAATATTTATCAAAATAAATATCATTACTGTTTTTTAAGTTTCCAATTATACTGCCTAATATTTTATCATTTTCCTGTAATTCCTCAATGTTTTGTAATTGTTTTAAAATATTTTGATCTGTCTTAAGTACAACACTAGCTATAATTATATTCTTTCTGGTTTCCCCTTCAAAATTTCTATCCGAAGAATATTTTGAAAGTGTATCTGCTACAATATTAGATTTGCCTGCTATATGCTTAATTTCAAAATTGATGTTTTGTATTTTAAAAAACCATCGAGCTAATCTTGAGTTTAGTAACTGACAATTAAGTAAGAATGATAAACTTTTATAATCGCTAAGAACTACTACTTTTGCTCCTAGTATTAACGTTTTCCACTTTTCAAAACAATATATAATACTGAGTAATTCCCGTTCAGTAGTATTATAATTGATCTCTGCTAACGTTAACTTTCTGCTTATGAAAGATATTGTATGTTCTTGATTCTCACGAATTTGAAATAATCTACCACCAATGGCTACCGAACTAGCATCGGCTTGAATATAAAATATATCCGAAAAATCGGGATTATATAACATACTGGCATCCATGATATTTTCTTTTACATTGTTAAATGATTTCTCGTGTAAAATTGTCCAATAGAATTTCTTATTTTTTTTAAAAGCTCATGCAATGGTGCAGTAGTTCTGAATAATTAGGAAGGAAATTTCTGTGATAATTACTAGGTATAGGATTCGTATGCACTTAAAAATGCTGAAATATACATGCACTTATGCGCTATAAAAATGTGAAATATGCACTTAAATATAATATGCACTTAAAAATCATGAAATATGCGTTTAGTAGAAATTTTTAATAAATATATTCACTTTCATTATTAAAAAAACACCTGTTAGCGTTATTTACATTTTATTTACAGAAATTATTTTAATTAGACATCCTATGCAATAATTTAATTAATTATATTTTCTAAACATAGAGCGTTACAATTCACAATGACGTACATTTTTAAATTTTCAAAAGTAAACATATGCCTATTATCCCTAAATATTGTTTTATATTTTGAGAAACTCCCACATCGCAAGACGTAATTGGGGCGTACTTAAAATTGTTTAATTTTACAAACGAATAATGTTTTAGCTCGTCTAAAATGTCTTGCCAGATAATGTATCGTTTATGGTTTTAATTAAGTGAAAACCAGGATTTTTGTCTATAACGGATTTAAATTTTTGTTTTATAGTCAAACCCTTTGGCCCTTTTACTTTATTCAAAGAAACACCTAACAATTTTACATGCTCAAGAGATTCATCTAATGAATTTCCCTGACTTTCTAATTTCTGAATTACTTTAGCTAAACGCACAAAATTTGTCAAAACAAACAATAATTCTGCCCTCACCTCCTTAGTATTAAAAGCATCCTGTGCGCTTTGTATGCATAGTGCATCGTGTTTATTAAGTTTATTTACAAATGCTTTAATAATATCAAAATAAGTTGTATAATATTCTGCTGCAGAAAGCCAAGTACCCCACCTTGTTATTACAGGCTCAGGTGGGAGAGGCACTTCTTGAGCAGTTTTCCTAAATATTTGTATGCGATATGGAGCTTTACAAACAACTTTTTTTACATCTGAAATTATAGAGTTTACGTTAGGATATATTTTCCGCAACTCTATGCATTGCATGGGCAAGACAAGTTAAGTGGATTATTTTTTCGTACAGAACTTGTAAGCCTGTTCCAGCCTTGATCATGTACGGTGCCGCGTCGGTGACGAACAGGAGTACTTTGGTGTACTGTATGCCGTCCGGTCACAAAATAGCCATCGAATCATTAAACAATTTTGCCACAGAACAATGATTGGTGCTCCTAATAGATAGGATTTGGGATTGTTCTCCGAATTTAAAACGTCAATTATAACGTTAGCCACGTATCTGAAAACAAAAATTTGATTTTTATTTTTATATTTTAATCAAGCAAAAATATTGTTGTGATTAAATATGTAACTAACAAAATAGAAAATAAAACATCCCTAAATTGCTCTGCTCTCTTTAATTAGTTAAATTTTACTAACAAAACGAAGGAAATGAAGTTTCTACGCACCTTCCAGTAGTGTCAGTAGATTCGTCAATGGAAACCCATATGTAGTTATTCGCTACATGTTTTCTAATTGATTTTATGGTCTCTTCGTATAAACGAGGTAAATAATTTTTCCTGAGTGTAGACTCGTTGGGTATTGTCATTTTTGAAATTTGTTCCATAAAATTACGAAATGCTGAGTGATTATTTTACTTAACGGGATATCTGCAGCCACTAATGCACTACATAGTTTTTTATTAAATTCGATCGATTTGCTGGACTCACCGCGCGAATTATTAAGGTACTCCGGTAACAATATTTGTTTTTTTGATTTCAGGGCAACACACTTTTGATGTCGAATCGTGTTTAGATGTTGTGTAACTTGAAAGCGTTTCGTTGCAGTCACTTTATCGTCGCACACTGTACAATACAACACCTTATCGTCAGTTGTAAGAACACTGAATTCCTTAACATAACTTCGAAGTGTAACAGACACAGACCGTTTTTCTTTACCCATATTTACATTCTAAAATTTCAAGCTGAAATGCAGTTTGCAATTTCTGAACTGTCTTAATTGAAAGATTACAAGATTAGTAAACAAAAGTACAGGCAAATTTTTCTATGAACAGGAAGTTGTCAAAGGGTCTTTGGAATTTCCTAATACCTATTTAAAATATTTTAAAGCCTAGTATTTAACAATAAGCTTAAATTATGGGTTTCTTCTAGACTCAACTAAGCCGCCCTTGGTTGGTTGTCTAAAATGCTAAAATTATTTAAAAAATATTAGAAATTTCATAATTAAAGCATGTAAAACGCTCAAAAAGTGGAAAAATATGCACACTCGTTCAAAAATGCTAAAATATGCATGCATTTATAAAAAATTCCTAAATATGCATTTATATGCACTTTCAAATTGACATATGTGATTCATATGTGGCTTAAACATGTAGAAATATAACTCTGCATACGTTTGCTATAAGCAGAAAAAACATGCAAATGCATAGAAATCCTATACCTAATAATTACATATACCTAAGAATGCCCTTAAACTTTTAACATTTGTGGGTCTGGGAAAATCTTTTAAACTTTTCATTTTTTCGGGGTCAATTTTAATCCCATTTGTAGTTAGTATATGACCAAGAAATGGTAACTCATTTCTAAAAAATCGACATTTTGTTGGGTTAAGAGTTAAGTGTGCATCCCGTAGTTTTTGAAAAACAATTTTAAGATATTCACAGTGTTCTTCTTTTGTCCGAGACGTAATCAGTATATCGTCTATGTACGCAGATACAAAATTACTACACTCGTTAAATATCATATTAATACATCGTGACATACCAGCTACAGAGGTTTTCAAATCAAATGGCATAACTAGAAATTCATATACTTGATTTTCGAATTGAAATCCGCAATATTTTGTCGAATCTGCTGTAAGAGGAATTTGCCAAAAACTGCTAGTTAGATCAAGTGTACTGAAATATAAGCTGTTATTATATTGATACAATAGATGTTCAGCAGGTAATGGACACTCATAATTCATGTCTATTTTTTTATTTAAAGCCTGAGCATCTAAACAAACCCTAACGGAGTTATCTTTTTTATAATTGGTACTAATGGCGAAATGTATGGAGTATCCGACCTACGAATTATGCCTTGCTCCAGCATTTCTTTTATTTTATTTCTAACAAATTCCCTATGACATAAAATGAGTAATTAAAAAATAAAAAAAATTATATTAATTTAAGCTTGAAATCTGAGTCCTGTGATACGACAAAAAGATGAAACTTGCAAAGGCTTGAAACTCTCCTGCAATAACGGTTTCATTACTATTTTATTGTCGTTATCTTTTGCTACCACATATTTCTGTGAATCTGAATTTTCGAAATATGTAAATACAAAAGTAAAATATCGTAACAAATTGGATGCTGCACCAGATATGTGAATTCACTATCAAATATTAAACTAAGTTTTCAGAGAATACTGAAGTCTAAAATACAATTGCATTCTTCTAATTAATAAATTACTTTTACTTCATAAAGTTTTTCTATATTTTTGTATTCTAGTGTCTATATATCTTGCTTATCTTACACCGTGCGTATTTTAATAACTAATTTGTAGGTAATTTTGTTTTTTAATGCTCAGTTAAGATTAGGATGTTTGTAGATATGGTTAGGGTTTCGTAAGATGTAAAACGTTGTATAAGGGTTCCGCGGAAAAATAAGTTGGGAACCACTGATCTAATGTATGTTTTAAGTTATGTAATATTATGTAAGCACCATTTTATATAAATTATTATTGATAAAAACTATAGAAGAAATTGAGTTGCAATAAATTCATAACATCATTGTTAGTATTCTGTAACGTAAATTGTTAGGCGTCGATAAAAGAGAATTTGTGGCAATTAAAATGTTGAGAGTCTTGGAAATAACCGCCCTTGGTATTAATAATAATGTGTATTATTAAAGAACTTTATTAAAAAACTTTAAAGCGTCAAGTAAAACGTCTTTCGAAGGTAAAAAACAAATCTAGCGGCAAGTTATGTTTCCTTTGATGGTCAATAACAATGAAATGCATACATACCTACATCAAGTTTGTGCTTTTCTAAAGAAGCTCTACATTGCAGACAATAACTTCTTTTACTAGACAACAGTGTGAAGGAGCTCGAACTTAAAATGCACTAGCAAAAATGTCTGTCAGATGATTTTTATAGTTTCATGTATAATTACCTCTAAGTTACTAATTAATCGGTTATTTGGAAAACAAGTGGCTGAAATAATTTTTTGTACTTAGAGACAAAAAACTGTACAAATATAAAATATAAATGCACAGACCTATGTGGATTGCCAAGTAAAGCACACTCATTTACAAGTAAAGATATCAAATCAACCTTTAAATTTTCCTAACCGTTAACCTAAGGTGGAGATGGCAGGGACGGTAAGGCCGGAGATACATTTGTCGGGCGAGGTTGAGTAAGTCATGTGGGTGAGTTAAGTTAGAGGGGTGGTGGATAGATTAGAGAGGTAAGCCAAAGAGAGGGTGGTTAAGTTGAGGGGGGGATTAAGTCGGTAGGAATGGTAAAGCCATGGGTGGTAAGCTCGGGGTGTATGTCGGGGGAATGGAATGGATGAGATTCGCGAAGCCGGATGGTGGTTAGTGTGGGGTAAGTGAGTGCGTAAGTCGGTGGGGGGGGGAGTAAGTCGAAAGTGGTAAGTCGCTAGTGTTTGGTAAATAACTCGTTCAGGAGTTCTATAAAAATGCTAGGCTTAGCATTTTCAATCAACATTAACTAGTCACGTAAACTGCCCATATTTCACTTCAGTTATACTGACTTAGTAATTTCCATTTTGGTCGTCAACATTCTGTAAGAGACAATTAGTTCGGATTAATGATTTCCCAAAGCTCTGAAGAAATGGTAATTTTTTTTCTTATTGAACTAAATTGTAATTTCTATTTGCTCTTTGCATACACTTTCCTTTGGTATCAAAGGTACACTAAAAACATTATTTGTGCGACTAGTAAAACGAATATTTTAACAATTTTTCAATATGATTTGACAGTGTCCATGTTTGTTGTCACTTTAACATACGTACCTAGCTTTATACTGAATTAAGTTTGTTAATTTTTTTCTCCTGATTAACATTGAACAAGGTTATTTACAGAAGAACAATTTAAGAAGATATTACATTGATGTTAAATAACATTTTTACACAAGTACATTGTTTAATGTAAATTATTCACTTTTTCTCCGAGTATAATATCAATTAAAATATTACTTTATAAGATTCAGGGTCATACAAGAGATTTTTTGCGTGAAAAAAAAATTGAAACTTTTTCCGCCATTTTTATATATTCGTGCTTTTAAGTTTGAGCTACCAAATTAAGCTTAATAAAATCGGCAATAAATAAGGCAATAAAAGAGGGCAATTCTGCTGAATATCTTAAAATTGCAAGAAAATGTATTAATTTTTATTTTGCAGACGCACATATACGAGATTGTTGTTTTGTCTTTTTTTCTCTATTGCTACCAAGTCCAAGTAGCATTTGAAGTACAAGGCTTTGACATAGATAACGCTTGACTGCCGCTGCTGGATCAGGCTCCAAAAGAAGGTGGTAAAGAAAAACATGTAGCATTTAATAAATACTATCTGTTGTACAGGCTTAATATGGTTAAGTTTATTAGATCAGCAGGGCCGGCGCTAGGGTTGGGCAAGCCGGGCCCCTGCCCGGGGCGGCAACCTTAGGAGGCGGCAAACGGACTGTAAAATTAACTAGTTTATGAAGAAAATAATTAATTATGAAAAATTAAAAGGTGGAATTTTAATTAAATTTGCTTTTAATCTGTTTTACGAACTTTTAAGTATAGGTACCCACTCACTTCAAAAATCCTCAAGCGTGAGAACGACATAGAAAGGTTGATGTATGTAGTTTTTAAATAAAAACACGTTTTGAAAGATGAGTAGAGTTTTCGTGTATTAAAGATCAAATCCAAAACCGAACCAAAAATACAGAGCAATATAGATAAAATATCAAAATATTTCAAGGAAACCGCTCACAAGCATAATAAACTCCCGCTTAAAAATGGCTTAAAAATGTATAAAATAAAAAATGACCCTTTTTTATTATAATTTAAATAAATGGACACACATACAAAGTGCTGTAAAAGAATTTTTACCGTGTGTTTTAATTTCTCGGAACATGTATGCGTATGGGGTGGCGAAAAACCAGTCATGACAAGCTGTGTCACGATTTTTACGCTACTATTATAAAAGGAAAAGAGGCAGTTCGATTGTTTTATTTATGCAATAATTGCCTATAGGTTGGTTACTAGTGAAGTAGAGTGCGTTACATACAATTATTATTTGCCGTGAGTTTTTGAAAATTGTGTCATAAAGTGTGTTCTAAAAGTAAGGTGAGTAGGTAATAACTAAAAAATAGGCAGCTTTTCTAAACAAATATTTTTATAGCTCCTACAGGATGCTTTTGGAAAAACGCTCAAATCCGTCATTTGTTTGGCCACTTTGGTGTTTCATGCAGTAGGATACACTTCCTATGAAGAGTAATTTTTACCCCTCTTATTTAGATAGGGAATATGGGCCGAATGGCACCTTGTTTTTAAGGGCTCTTAATTCTTCTTACTACGGTCGATTTTTTTTATAAATCGTTTGAATAGTTTTTGATATATATTTAATTTTAAATTTGCTATGAGCCATTTAAAAATGATTTTTTTAAGCATGTTATCTTTAAATTTTGACTTTTTGCTCGGACACGTCGATTTTGTTTTGAAGGAAGTCACTTTTCTTTTTATTTTGTTTTTTATATTTATCAGCCCATATGAAGGGTAATTTTTACCCCTATTATTTGGATAAAGAAAGTGAGTCAAGTGGCACCTCGTTTTGAAAGGTTCATAATTCTTCTTATAACGACGTACTTTTTCGAAAATAATGTGAGCGAAATAAAAACTATTTCTTTGAGCATGTTACCTAACAGAAATAAGCAAAAGTGCCTTTTTTAAAAATAAAATCGATGGGTCCAAGCAAAAAGTAGTTGTTCAGAAAAATATTTTTTCGGCTTATGGTAACTTTGACAGTAAATATTCTAAATCTAATTAAACGATTTAAAAAAAACCCGTAATACATAAGAAGAATCAAAAGGTAAGTAAGAACAGACAAGGTACCGCTCAACTCATGTTTGCTATAAATATATGTCAGGGGTAGAAATTAATCCTCGTAGGGGACCATCTTCCCAAAAACATTCGAAAAATCTTTTGTTTTTTTCGTACCCTTATTTACTTATTTCAAGGCGAGATTTTGTTGGCTTTGTTTAGGGTAAATTGTTAAAAAAACACTTTCTATTCCATGGCTGACGTTTCGGTTTTAATCAAACCTTGAATCTCTGAATAAGGTTTGATTAAAACCGAAACGTCAGCTATGGAAAAGAAAGTCTTTTTTTTAACAATTTACCCTAAACAAAGCCAACAGAATCTCGCCTTGAAACATTCGAAAAATATTCGAAAACGCCTCTGTTTCGTTTAAAAAAAGACAATTATTTTTTATTGAAACATTTTCTTAATTGTTTTTAAAGTGTCTGATGGCCGTAAAGGTTATCGGGTGCTCAGTACAAAAGAAAAAGGGTCGAAAAGCAAGTTCAAATTCAAAAACAGGCTAGAAGTCTGTTAAGTTACCTACAAGGCACGAAAAGGAACGATGACGACACATAGATACTAGAAGCTGATTCAAATCTTAATTGTGAATCCATTACCAATCAAGCTACCGAAATTGCTCAAATGGAGCCTACTCCAGGAACATCCAAAGAACCTACTTCAGGGACGTCCACTGAACCTACTACAGGGAAATCCACTTAACCTACTCCAGGGAAATCCAAAGAACAGACATTTGCTACGATAATAAATTCAGATCCTGGTTCCTGGCCAACTAGTTTATTAGAAGCCGAAATATATTTTTTGGTAAAAGAAGAAGCACCTCAACCATTAAAGGAATACAGTTTTCCGTATAATGATATCGGTCGAAGATTTAGCGCAGTTCATTATTTGAGAAACATGAAAAATGGTGAAAAAGTAATGCGTAACTGGTTAGTCTATTCAATTGCAAAAAACTGTGTTTATTGCTTTTGCTGCAAACTTTTTGGTTGTATTTTAAGTTCTCTTTCTACGGAAGGTTTTGAAGATTGGAAGCACCTCGCTGAGACTTTAAAACAACATGAAACCTCTAAAAACCATATCCAAAGTAAAAAATCTTGGATTAAATTTAGTCAAAGAATACAGTACTATAAAACGATTGACAGTCACTCACAAAGACTCATTACCGCAGAGATAAATTACTGGTACGAGGTGCTTCTACGAATTGTTTCAACAATAAAAATGCTTGCTCAAAATTATTTAACCCTCCGAGGTACAAATGACAAACTTTACGATTTCGATAATGGTAATTTTTTACAAATTATTCAATTACTTGCTCAGTTTAATCCAGTACTGGACGAGCATATCTGCAACGTGCTCATAAAAGAGGAAGTTAAAGTCCACTATATCGGAAAAGATATTCAAAATGAAATAATTATTCTTTTAAGTGAAAATATAACATCTCACATTATTAGCGAGATTAAAAAAGCTAAATATTATTCAATTATTCTAGATTGTACTCCTGCTGTCAGCAAGATCGAGCAAATGACAGTCTTAGTAAGGTATGTATCCATTGACAAATCCAATCCCAATGAGGTTTCCATTAAAACTAATGAAAGCTTTTTAGGCTTTCTTCCGGTTGAAAGATCGACGGGCTCTGAACTCTCAATTGTAATACTTAAAAGAATTGAAACATTGGGATTGAATTTGCAGGATATGAGGGGACAGGCTTACGATAATGGGGCCAACATGAGAGGTGGTAAATCGGTAGTACAATCTAGAATAAAAGCGTTAAATCCACGAGCATTTTACCTCCCATGTAGTAGCCACTCATTAAACTTGGTCGTTAATGACATGGCAAAGGCATCCTTTGAAACCGCCAATTTTTTTAATATGGTCCAAAAAATATATCTATTTTTTTCCTCATCAACTTTTCGATGGACCATATTAATAAAATATGTTCAGGGACTAACTTTGAAACCCCTAAGTGATACTCGTTGGCAAAGCCGAATAGATGCAATAAAACCACTGAGGTATCAATTAGGAGGGATATACGATGCTTTATTTGCTGTTTGTAATAATTCGGAGATTGTCAACTCTATAAGAGTTGAGGCTTCTGGACTATTAAGGTGTTAACAATTTAAGTTCTTATGCTCCATTGTAATTTGGTACAAAATCTTAAATTGTATCAATTCAATAAGTAAGTTCTTGCAGACAAAATACTATGACTTACCATCTGCTATGGAACTCTTGAAAAATTGTAAAGATTTTTCAAGGATCTTAGATCGAACACGGCCGTTAATGAAATGCTTTGCGATGCTCGAGAACTCGTCGACGAAATTGACATACCGGCTAATTTTGAGCTTACCCAGCCACGTCATAGAGTTCGAAGAAGGAATGTTAATTTTGACTATGAGGCACGAAATGATCCGATAGAAGATCCTACTTTGAAATATAAGGCAAAGTTTTATTTTTTCACATTAGACCAAGCCATCAATGCACTTGAATCTAGGTTTGATTTGATCAGCACCCACAGCAACTATTTCCAGTTTTTATACAATATTTATGATTTAAAACATACCCCTCACAATGACTTACTAAAATATTGTAAAGCTCTAGAAATAGTGTTAACTGATGGGAATTCATCAGATATAAACGCGCTGGACCTGGCAGACGAGATAGTATCGGTTTTGGCCTTACTAAATAAAAAAAGAAAGCTCAATCGAGATTTTAAAATTCATTTCAAAGCTGGATTTTGCTCCAAATCTCGGTATAGTTTTAAGAATCTTACTTACTCTCCCAATAAGTGTGGCAAGTGGAGAAAGAAGTCTTTAACTGTATTTTTAATAATTAGGTTTTTATTTTTAGTGGTTCTATAATTTGTTTTACTATCTTTTTAATACATGCAGTTTATAATTGTATACTAGATTTGTGTCTTTTCTTTTTTTCTGTGCAACCTTAATCTCAATTTAGTGCCAAAATCATAAATCAAGAACTTAGTATTTTTGGAAAATCAAAAACCTCAACATTTTTAATACCATTTTTTTGCTCTCGTTTTATTTTACTACTAAGCCTGGAAAGGGTTTAGGTTATCTCTTTTAATTTTTGTTAAAAAAGGGCGGCATTTTACCTTTTTGCCCGGGGCGGCGAAACTGCTAGCGCCGGCCCTGAGCACAGACTATTAGTTTGTATACCGAAAGTAAAACCTTCGGAAAATTTGTATATAAATATCTATCTCAAATATATATTGTTGGAAAAAGACATTTTATAAAATCACCTTTAACGATAATAAATTATAATCCATATTCACTTGAATATCTAACAATAGATTATGCCAACGTCCTTTATAACGAGTTACTAGTCGTTCCTCTTACTTTGTAGAACTAGAGCATTACAATTTAACGTCTAATAATATAAGCAAAAAAGTACTAATTTCTCAGATGTACAGAAATTAATTATTTACTTGGAACTAATTTCCGGAAAAAAATTGATCTGCTGTTAAATTTTGCAACACTCGCGCTTCAATTATTTTCTCAATCGCTAGTGGTATTACTATTATTAAAAATACTGCTAGTCTGAAAACGAAATGTAAATTCATTTTTAAATATTTGGTATACAAAATCGTTACTTCAGAGTTAATCTGAAATAGTCAAAATTATTATTTTAAATAAGATTTACAACGACATGTATGGGTCAGAGAAACTGTGAAACAAAAATGAAACATTTTAGTGATAACATGAAAAATCAACGACCTGAATTTTTTAATAACTTTTCATATACTTACTATAACAAGTATTCATGAGTTGCAGAAGCGCAGCCACCGAAAGCACCTTATTAGAGAGGTTAACGATATTTTCGTTTAGTTTTTAAACATTTATTTGGTTTAAAAATAAATGAATAGTATATTCCCTCAAATATTTGATTTAACTTAAATTAACGAAAATCTAATCAGTTGAAGAAAATTGCATTAAATAATTTAGCTGACTTTCATTTTTAAAAATCAATATCTTTTCAATGTATTTTTCATCTTTAAGCAAACAGTTAGCTAATAGAAGATTCAGATGAGGACTGAACAAACATCATAATTCGATTATTAAAGCGTTCCACTTGGATGGATTGATTCAACTAGGGACTTCGGAGCACGGGAGTCTCGAGAGGGTTTCACTTTAAACACAATTATAAAATCACAATACATTGTTCCATAAAACGAAGCCTTCAAATGCAGCCACTGTGTTTATTGTTTGTCAAAAACTGCATCGGCCTCACTTGTATTATGAATGGCGATTGTTGATCGTATGGTAATCGATACTACTTTACATACAGCTCATTTAATTTAATTTCTATTCAAGTCCGTAGTTGTGTCAACTTTTGTTTATTCATTTATACATAAAAGGAAAAAAATGAAGTCATAAAGTTTGAAAATTCGTTAAAAAATTCTATTACATAGTTAAAAATAACACTTCAAGAGTTAAATAGCTAGAGTAACAAAGTTTTCTAAAAAAAATCAAATAAAACTCCTTAACTTTGAAGTTTAAGAAAATACACCTTCAAATACGAACTGCACTTTTGAAGAAACTCCAGGAATTTCAAACAATCCTCTTTAATTTACCTAGGAATACAATTCGGTAAGCTTTCTTTCAATTATACGAAATGTTATGCAAAAGTCTGGACTTCTTGTGAGCTCAGCATTCTCAGTATTCACGGAATAAAATTGAGGCGTCATTTCGTCTTTGGTTTGAAAAGCTATAGCTAGAGGGTTTTATCACTTGCAAAGGATGTTTTTTACGAGAACTCTTTTTCTTCTTTAATAATATTTTTCGAGAAAGGAAATATGTCAGTTATAAAATACAACGGCTTTTATCTCATTTTTCATTTTATGTTTATAATTTTCCAAATATGCAAGAATAAAAAGATTGCAGTCGTTTTATGAAAAAAAATATGACTAATTTTATACAGAGCGCATCTTATATGAGTCATTCCACGTCAAATCAAATACCTATCAAACAGGACTTTTTAGTATTTGATCCAAATTTTTTATAAATATGTTCTGTACAATAAATTAAATGATCTTTATCTATTTTTTTCTACCAGAAACAATTATTTAGTCATTTATCCTGCATTATTTTTGCTGCAAATTCGCGTGCTACGTAATATGAAAATCGTTATAGTTAGGATTCTATGCATCGTAGCTATATTTAGTTTATCTCATTTTAAAGAGCAAGAATTAAGCTAGTGCATGCCATCATTTTCAGTGTTTTTAAATGAAGATACACTAACTTTCGGTGTGCATCACAAATTCCTGACTAAGAGAATGTGATGATGATTTTGGCTATTGTGACTGAGTGAGAAGTTTTCATAGTAATTCCTTCTAAGGGTATTTTCCAATTTGATTTATTTTTCTTACAGATATTTGTTAAATGTAGTTTAAATATTAGATGTTCTTTTAACATAAAAAATTGTTATCAGGCAAATCGTTTTATTTTACATAAAATAATTTATATTTGAATCGTTATATTTATATAACGGACATTATACAGGGTGCCCATTATGTATGGAATATAGTATATATCTCGGTAAATATCGACTTTATAAAAAAATTTGTTATATAAAAGCTGTTTAACATTTTATTTTCCATAATAAGATAGCATTCAATTGTTTTTATTTCAGAAAACAAATGAGTAATGAATAACACTTTAATTTTTTTAAATAACAATGTACTCTTTCATTAGGCTCATTTGATAGAGAGGTTTTTTTCTCTTTTCGATGACCTAAAATCTTAGTACCCTTATATCAGAAAATTTTTGAAAAAAACGTAAAAAATGTTTATTAAGTTAATTTCACCAATAACATGAATCTAGATATCCGAGATCTCTTTCATTTGTCGTAACAATTGATTGTAGGCTTTTATTGTGACAGAAGTTTGTTTTTTTAATTAAGTTGTTGGTACATGGAAAAATAAAAATGGTTCATTTAACAGAAACTGAACGTATAGAAATTTTATTTATGGCCGGTTATAGGGGATCGCAAACGAACACAATTAGAAGTATGTGAAATTTTTAATAAGCGTTATCCACATCGAGAACCAATCACCCAGTCAGTAGTAAGTAGTTATCAAAACCTTGAAACGGTTTAGGCAAACTGGCAATGTTAAAGATCTGGTGAAGACTGGTCCGCAGAGGTCTGCGACAAATGAAGATAGAAAGCTCGATGTTTTAATAGAAATCGAAGAAAATCCAAACATTTCAACTAGTCAGTTAAGCTTAAACCATGCCGTAAGTAAAGGTTCAATACAGAAAATATTACATTCAGAAAAATTACATCCGTACAAACCGACTATTATTGCAAGAATTATCCGAAGATGACTACGATCGACGTGTTGAATTTTGTGAATTTATGATGGAGCGAATCAACAACAATCCAAATTTTCTTAATAATATTGTTTTTTCTGACGACGCTACGTTTTGTTTAAATGGAAATGTAAATAGGCATAATTATCGATATTGGGCCGCTGAAAATCCCCATTGGATGATCCAAAATCATACCCAAACACCACAAAAATTAAACGTATGGGTGGTAATTTGTGCAGATCACATAATTGGACCTTTCTTTATTCGTGGTACTCTAACTGGTGACCGTTATTTGCAATTATTGCAACAGCAAATTATTCCAGCTTGCCAAGCAAATCTTGATGATCTTTGGTTTCAACAAGATGGAGCACCGCCTCACTATCATTTAGATGTACGCCGATATTTAAATGTGGTATTTCCGGCCCGTTGGATAGGCAGAAGAGGGTGGAGTGGCCTCCCCGATCTCCGGATCTTACACCTTGCGATTTCTTCTTCTGGGGATATTTAAAATCAAAAGTGTATACAAACCGACCCCAGAATCTGGCAGAATTAGAACAACGAACACAAAATGAAGCTGCAGCAATTTCTCCCAGAACGCTCAGAAATTCTTTTCAAGCTTTTCGTGATAGGTTGGGCCACTGCCTTGCAGTTAATGGCGGACATTTGGAACACTTATTGCCATGAAAACCATTTTATTGCTAATTTCGTTTTGTCTTCAAGCTTTATAATAGACGTACATAATTTTCTGTTCATTTGTTTTATTTTGTTTTTTGTTCATTTGTTTTGTTTTATAGATTATGTAGATGCACATCTGTTTATTTTAGGGTAATAATTCGAGATACTTTACGATCTCGGATATCTAGGTTCATGGTATTGGTGAAATTAACTTATTAAACATTTTTTACGTTTTCTTCAAAAATTTTCTGATATAAGGGTACTAAGAGTTTAGGTCATCGAAAAGAGAAAAAAACTCTCTATCAAATGAGCCTAATGAAAGGGTATATTGCTATTTAAAAAAATTAAAGTGTTATTCATTACTCATGTTTTCTGAAATAAAAACAATTGAATGCTATCTTGTTATGGAAAATAAAATGTTAAACAACTTTTATATAACAAATTTTTTATAAAGTCGATATTTACCGAGATGTATACTATATTCCATACATAATGGGCACCCTGTATATTTCATAACGGAGCAAAATTAAAACCTGCCTTCTTTCAGCGGGCGAACTGCCCTAGAATGGGTTATTTTCTAGTAGGATCCGCCAAATAATCATAGTAATCTGTGCTATGAGGTACTAGGGATGCTCTGCCACTCCAATTCCTCGCCCAAAAATAAATAAATAAATACAAAAATTTAACATATTAAATGTGTGTAATAATTCAATATTTTAAACGTTTTATTGTGAAAATATGATTTGAATATGAGTCTTAAACCTGAGGTTTTAAAATCAGTAATATCCGTCTCCTTTGTAAGAAAACAAAACGTACCTTTGTAAGATGTCTTGTTTGGATCTTTGATGATTCATTGACAGTATAAAATAAAATGCGAGTAACTTATTTATATTCTAGAATAAACAAATGAAAGTTAAAATATGACAGTAAAATTGTATTCAAAATTTCACGCTAGGTGTTTGTTAACTCTATTGGTATTTTTCTAGTTACATATTTTGGACAGTATTTCAGGGTAGTTCACTGTTAAGTTTAATGTTCTTTTAAGTGATTTCAGCTGCTTATTCTTGTTTTTTTCGTTGTGCTGTAAAGTTCGATCGTATCCTCGTTTGTGCAGTTAATTTGTTATAATTTTTTGTTTTAGGTTAGATTTATTTACTTTTTAGTTTAGTAGGTAAATATTATACGATTTATTTATTTTTAATTTAGTAGATTAGTGTATCTTGCTAAATTGCTTAGTTAACTTTTTTAAGTTAATTACTACCAGTTAACTTTTCGCGATGTTTTCTAATGCGGAATATCCTGATATAATATTTCTTTTATCGGGGTAGATAATAGACGTCTGCCCTCATTGCAAACCATTTCTGCTTGCGTCCGGTTATTTCAAGAAAATGCAAATTTGGCACCACCATTTGAAAGCCGAGAACGACGACAACAAGGGTCGGAATTTGAAGAACAGGTAAAATAATTTTAAAATCTATTAAAAAACATTTATTAATTGACAATGTCACTTTAGGTGATACAGTTAGTGAAGGACAATCTTACCCACAGCACGCGCGATATCGTTCGTGAATTTGGAGTTTCCCACATGACTGTGCAGCGAAATACATAATAGGTTTTAACTTACTGTACCATGTACAACGAGTGCAACAGCACTTAAATAATGCAGATTTTATTCGCCGTCGGGAGTTTTGTAAGTGGTTCGGTATTCAGGAAGCGAGAGAATCATGTTCTGGTTTCACCAGGGATGGTATTTTAAATTACCATAACACTGACGTTAGAGTGTTGAGAACCCTCACATTATTTAGCAAAGTGAATTCCAATTTCGATTGATGTGTGGGCTGGAATTATGGGAAACGTTAATGAGCCCGTTTGTGTTTCCTCAACGTTTAAATGGAAACTGTATGATCAATTTCTAGAAGATACAATGCCAATTCGCTAATCGTAGAATAATGCGTTTATGCATCATGGGGCTCCACCTCGTGGGACTATTGGCGTTCGAGATTTCTTAATCAATTTCCTAATCGATGGTTTGGCAGACATGAACCTATAGCATGGTCTCCACACAGTCCCAACATAGATAGTCTAGATTTCTTTTTCTGTATTGCTTATGCCGTTCCAGCAGGCACTGTGGAGGAACTAGAGCAGTGAATAATAAATAGCTCCAACGAGAATCGCAACGCAAACCATTTACATAACGTCCAAAATAATTGAAGGATACGTATATGTATTTATGTATGCAACTGAATGCTGGTCAATTTGAACATTTATATTCTAACAATCTCTTGTGTTTCGAGTGCTTTTATTGTTCGTAATTTTGTGTGTTACTGTGGTTTCTTATTAGAGTTTTTTTAGTTATGTTAATTTGTATAAGTTTTTAATTATTATAAAAGAGATCTTAAAAGTTCGCATTTATAAACATGTTACTAATGAAAATGCAAATTTAAACTGACGCAGACTTAAACATGTTGAGATGATAATGTCTTTTTATATTTGCTTTGTAATCAATCTGTACGAACAAATGTATAAAAAATTGTAAACGTTTGTGTAGTTAGTTGTTAATGCTTCTCAAAATAACAGCACTTTTTAAAAACAAAGAACACCCACCAATCGTGCCTTATAACTTGTGAATTATGATGTTATGTTTGATTGTACTTAAATTATGTATGTCGCAGGCAGATAGTCAAATCCGGCAAATAACTATCTGCCTAGGTATTTACTAAGTGACGAGGCAGATAGTAAAACGAAAATAAATCTATACGATTTTGCTATATGCCTAGGTATTTACTAAATGCCGTTGTTTAGAACAGGCAGATAGTAAATGACTTAATATGCTGTCGACAAGTAAGGTAATAACATGCACATTTCTTATATAATATTATATTAAGTTAAGAGTAGCATACTCAGAATATGTTCTTGTTACCGTCCTTACCAAGGAAATTCAAACTTCTGATGCTTTTAGTGACATCCGATATATGTCACCAAAAGTTTAATTTAATTATATTGACTCAATAATTTTAATTAAAATTACTGAAATATATTTCCAGTGTAGTTTAATTTACGCGATTAATATTAAAACTCAAAACAGTAAAATACATGCCGTGCATTAAATATGTCTGTAAAAGGGTTGTAAAATCTGCAGTTTTTCTCGTAGTGCTCATTTTAAATTTGCCCTGTTTTGTTTAATTTTCTTTGCTAACTATGCTCCAAACAAGGTAAAGCTTTTCCTGCTAATGAACGCACTCGCACTAATACGAGTACTCTTACCGCAACGCTAACGTCACGTCAAAAATAACAGAACAATTGCAGACATTACACAAAAGCCTGTATGTTTTTGATCGTAAAGCTTTTTCCTCTAATTAGACATTACCACACTAAATCTCTAAAATTGCCATATAACTTATATTGAGGCTAAAAACATGAAGCTCTTAACACGTAGGTAATACATAAAATGAAAAAAAACGACTCATATAAATAGGACGACAGTACCTTTTTATTACTAGGTATACCAAAGATATTTAGATAAAAAGCTTTCCAAATTAGGATAAAAGCTAACGTTACACGAAATGAAGGATAATTTACAATGAATTGTTTCTCAAAATTATACCGATTTTACAATTGCTTGTGGAGACTTACTAATAATATTTTATTTTTATCCATTTTATTTACTGAATAGTTTTTAAATCCTTATTCTAAAGTTTTTAATGCAAGTTTGAAATATACACCGGACTCAAGTTTTTTTTTCATCTTTTTTATTATACAATGTTGAAAAAAAATATGCATAACCTACCTACGGCGCACAGTGTTTCCAGCTTGATCAAAGATCGCAACTACATACCTATAACCTCGCCTATAACTTTTCATGAATTGAGATCTGATGTTTAAAAGATAAAAACACTTCTTAGTTAAACGTTTAATAATTTTATGTGAACTAATGATTTTTGTTGGACTGTACAGGACAGCAACTTATATACAAGTGAGTAAAAAATGTACTGTTCCACCCCTATCCCTGGCAAGTAACCCTTGAGCTATGCGCCCCAAACATGCTTAAGTCGACGATAGGCGAACATAGCCGAATAAATGTACTTAACAACGTACAATAACATAATTATTAACCTAAATTTATAACGTAATTAAGAGAAGACACAATGATACAATAAATAATTAAATATGTAACCTAAACCCTAACATCTGAATATATGAATGGAAAACAATATCTACTAATGAAAAGAAAGAACGTCTAGTTCGTTATTTTTTCCTATAAATCTTAAATAAAACTTTTTTTTTGTCTGAAAACGAATAGCATAAGAAACGCAAGGTTTGTTCCTAACTTCAATAACTAGATCTGCTCTCATAGATATATGGCATATACTTTCTCAGAAAAAAATTATTGAACTTACTTTCAACGAAATTGTCCCTAAAAATGGGTACCTTTTATTACGTATCGTCCGATAAACCCAAAAGTACAGACCTGGAAATTCATATAGGTTCACCTAGAATATTGTTTTAATTTTTGAAATATTTTCGTTAAAACGTATCTTACCGTAAAACCACTTTAAAGGCTTAGTTACTAAGCATGTCTTCAAAACATCTGAAAAATTAAGTTTTCATGCTCATGATCCTCATAATAAAGAATTCACTTACCATCCATGTCAAAGGAAATACCATTCTAAGCTTGTTTATTCTGTTAAACACAGCCTAAATTATTAGGAAACAACCATATCAGTTTCTACGTGAAAAGCTCAATGGTTTCTTTCATAAATCATGCCAATAATCACGAAACCCGTCCGGTCAGTCAAAATTAAATTTTCTCTCTTCGTCCAGATTATCTAAAAATACTTTTTTTTTATTAATTTAAACAACAGGAAATATTAAATGTGTTATTACTTTTGTCCAATCAGGTTTTTAGCTGCATATTGCAAACATATTTCTTTTAACGGAATAAACAAGGTTCGGATGGTATTTCCTTTGGCATGGATGGCAAGTGAATTCCTTATTATGAGCATCATGAGCATGAAAACCTAGTTTTTCAACGAGCCAGGCACCTGCTTACCGCAGGTTATAATTAGCATAATCGGATAGGCGGCTCAGCGGGTGTGGAAATTTCAATGACGTGACACTGGGTGGTGGATCGGATCGCCTCGGGTCTTTTGTAATTTAGATGTATTTAGTTATTTTTCTAAGTTGTTGAACCTAGGCATCTACTGTAAGCTGTGCTATAAGTAGATGCTATAATCTGTACAGCCACCCTGTACAGATTATAGCATCTACGTAACAAAATGACCTTGTAATTTATCTTAGTAACTGTAAGGGTTACAAAAAAACTAAACACTAAATTTGGTTGGTATAAAGCAAATTTTAATTTTATATTTTTGTATATACAGGGTGAGTCTTGTCGCAGCGGCTAGTGTCATATTTTTTTTATTTTAAATGAAACTATGTACATTTTTACTATTTTCGATTCTACACTTTATTATAAATATTTTTGTTTAATACATATATGTATATCAAGAAATTCTACACAGTTTTTGAATAAACTCAATTTCTTGAATCTTTTTTTGAAAAATGCATTTGACTAAATTATAATAATACGCGATGTTTATAAATACGTAAGTCAACGTTATTTTATAGATTTATTGTTGAATAATATACAAGGTGCCAAATCCGCTAGACCTAAGATAATAATCTTCAACATGAAAATATCATTTTTTCCAAATGGGACACCCTATATATCCTGTATATCTATATTTTATATGATTCAGCTTTTAAGTCTGTACCAAATAATATAGTGTAGTGGATTTTGCCCTTTCAAAATATTTAGTTAGAAAGGAAAATTTTTTTTTTAGGCTAAGGTCAGTTTTCGTGATGATAGGTTTTCATTAATGAGTTTACGTTATAAAAGAACGAAATATGAATTTTCTTTTTGTGATTGTGTCTCAATTTATGCGATGCCATTGGTTTTGAAATTTATTGTACGCAAATTTTTATTATTTTAAAATTGTTAGTTTCAAATTACTATTTTGGAAACTATCAGACTAATTAAACATTTATCAATTTTCTCATTACCAATTTAATACGTTATTTTATATTTAATTTTGTAAACCAAAAATATTGTATTAGCGTGTATATTAAGAAATGGGAATATTTTGAAGAATTTTGAAAGTTCTACTAGAGCGCGGTTTATGTGTCAGGTTTTTGGGAGACAATTGAAATGCAAGAGACTTGAAAATTGATGGTTGAGGTGTAAACAGTTAAGTTCACCGTAGTATTATATTTTAAATAGGTAAATAGGTGTAAACAATAAAGTTCACCGCAATAGTAATTTTAAATATTAAAAACAAGAGTGTAAACAGTAATGTTCACAAAACTAATTTGATAATAATTAATGTTAGATAGATTAATGTAAACAATAACGTTCATCACAATTATAACATAATATTTGTAATTTGTTTATGTGGAAATAATATTTTTGTTGGAAACATCGGGAAATAAAAGTACTAAAGTGTTATTTAGTTTTTATTTTTTTATTAAAAAGAAAACATTAGATACATATTGCTTATACAATACTATAATAAAAGATAAGTAAACAAAACAGAAGGACTTACTCTAAAAAAAAATAGAAATAAATCAACAAGTCTTCAAGAACGGTAAGCTGAGTCCATGCTCCATATTACTCCAAGGCATCCTAGATGGCATCTTCCTGGCAATCCTGCGTCCTGCATCAACTATGAGCTCTTTAGCTGCTGATGTTCCAGCGAGCTTCAGGTAGGAAAATATTGTGTGGTTAAACATTCTTTTTTTGGTTTTTTGTGTGCAAGTGAATTTTCAGCTACAAAACCACAATTCAGATTCTCAGCTTTATGATAGCCGTAATAGTTATATTTTCGACGAACAAAAAGTTCGTCTCTGAATTCGTGAAGTCTGTCTGTCTGTCTGTCGGTCTGTCGCCTTTTTCCCTGTTGACTTTTTTGAAGTTTTCTTTTTGGAATCTTATAGTACATCAAATTCTAAGAAACTTTTGATTGAAACATTTTTTTGTATCTCTTCGGGAAAGTGGTCAAAATGACCACCGAAAATTTCGGTAAATTTATGAAAAATGAAAAATTTTGTATTTTTTAAAAATTTACGAAAAAATAAACATTTTTAACAACAAAAAAAATTGGAAAAATTTTAGGACTTAGAATTTTAGTTTTTATGACAACTAATGTGTTACGTCAACATTAGTTATCAAAAATAAATTAGTTTATTAAGTATACAGTTGTTTTTGTTCGTCATGGCAATGCTAGCTCTGCGCATTCTCACTAGTT
Source organism: Agrypnus murinus (assembly GCA_929113105.1). Classification (NCBI taxonomy): domain Eukaryota; kingdom Metazoa; phylum Arthropoda; class Insecta; order Coleoptera; family Elateridae; genus Agrypnus; species Agrypnus murinus. Next base: position 187,323,159 of record OV816024.1, read on the forward strand.
TATTATTAGACAAGAATGTAAAGTCTGATCGTTATTTGAATCATAAAAGTAATTTTATCAATATTTCTTAGGAAAGAAGGAATGCGAGAACTTTTCATGACACGACCTGAGAGCAACAATTTCAATTAACTTTATGAAATTTGTAACATGTTTATCATGCTCAATCTGAGTGAGCTGGCGCCCAACTTTTAGTTTTTTTTTATTCTGGTCGATTTTTTTGGTCTATCAGAAAACATCATTACAATAGACATATTATACTTCAAAAGCGAACAGTTTCAAAACTATCAAAGCGTTTTTATACTCTGTATTGCTGTTGCTACAATGCCTGAACAACATAACTCCGACTCATCTACACATTAAAAACCGTGTAAAAATAAAAAATATTGATAATAAGAAATGATGTCTAAATAGTAATAAAACAGTCGGACAGAACAGAAACAGTGATAACTTATTCTTTATAAAAAATTGTGCTTGTATTTGAACTTCAGCCCCCGCCCAAAAAAATAAATGCTAATATTTTGTTTATGATGTAACAAAATATGAACTGTCAAGATTTGCCTATCAGTTTTTCAGAGCTATTTAAAGTCAAGTGCGCATATTAAATGATTATAGCTTGCAGATGTTTACATGGGAGGGTCGTTCATTATATTTTGACCATCCCATTATCTTTGTTATTATTGGAGATAAAAGACAAGTTGTATTGTTGTTCCTATATTTTTCTTAAATGTCATAAAAAATTGCATTTATAGCTCACAATAAACGGAATATAGATATGTTTTAAATGGAACACCCTGTATAGTATTGCATTTTCAAATAGCCCTTTTCCCCCTGAATCTAAATATATTTGTTATATTTATTTATGTATTTAACGTAATAACCTTTACTTACAAAATTAGACATCTTCTGCGTCATCTTGAACACGACTAGGAAACCAGAAGAAGGCTCAATGACTTCGTACAAACTGAAAGAGTTCAAAGGTCTTTTGGGGAACATTACCACACTTGTTTTGTTCCCAGGATATGTAATTGCTTACCTGAAATCTATAAGCTATATATTAATAAAATAAATTCAACTGCATTAATAAAAAAATGTTTAAAAACATAAGTTTCAAACATTGGATGATAAACTTAAATTAGAAAAAAATGGTAAAAATTATAAAAGAATAATGAAAATTGATTATTTAAGTAATTGTTTGATTTCCCTCAAAAAAAAACGAAATGAATACAAAAAAGATTGTATACTAGCCTGATTATTCGCAATTTCCCCTTTAGGTTGTTCTCTATTTTTTCCTTTTTTGACTAGACAAAAAAAAATAAAAACAAAAAAATTGTTATATACGACTTACGTTCTCCACTACCTACACAGATTGTAAATTAAATAATGAAGATTGCCCTGTGCACAACCTGGGTTTGTTTTTTCGTGGATTTTCTTTTTGTTTATTTTATTTTAGTTTTATTAAGTTTAGCATATTCTCGTCTTATTTTGAACTATAATAATAGATGCAGAAGGTAATCAATATTGAATAATTACTAAGCAAACACAATATTATAATTATCAGTAAGTTTACCAACTTATAGCTACGCCACTGTATACTTATATTTATCATAATCATCGAGATACTATCTATAGCAACACATAGAAGAAATGAACTAAAAATATTTAAAATTGACAGTTCTTTTTTTTAATCAAAATGATACGTTTCTGAATGAAACACTGTTCGGCGCGCGACCGGGTAGTTACAAAAGTTAGGCATGTGCAATATCTTTCTAATCGTGTATGCATTTGCAACTTACAATTACACATATTGGCGGCTTAGTATATAATAATATTAAGTATTTGTTTGAATTCAGTCTTAAAAGGTAAACCGGATAATTGCCCAAAGTCACTTTTTAAAAGTATTGTAACATTTGCAGAAAATAATTTCTGGAACACCAGATAAATACAGCGCTAAGAATAACAATTATATCTTCAAATACAGTACATCTTTTTACATTCATTAACTTTCAGTTACCATTTTAAGATACCGATAGAATATAGGACGACGAAAAATAAAGTTATCTCTAGTATACAAGTGCGATTTGAATTCAGTGATTGAGTGTAACTTTACAAAAAAAAATCCAGAAAGTTTTTAATAGCTTTGTCAGTATAGAAACACGACGCAGTTGATTAAATTTCCAATTATATATAACCGTAGAAATTGAGAAACATTGATAGAATAGCAGGCACTAATAATGGAAACAACTTCGTGGCAATTTAAAGCATGACTAGCAGTTCCATTAAATTAGTAGCATGGGTGATAAAAAAAGGGCCTCCATATAACGGGCATTAACTATGATTGGCAACTTTATTTTATACATTTTGTATAGGTGCTGAAAGGCTCTTGAATAATTAATTATCTAATTCCAGTTAGAAATTACACTCTGATGATATACTATGCATACTTAATCAGTTAATTTCTAGGGATTCCTAATTTGCATTAAAAAATCATTAGTATATAAATTAGCACCCCTTTTGATGTCAAGAAATACTTAAATTTACATTAAGGAAAATCAATACAATATAATAACAGTCTTTTGCATATAGTGATGTCTAAACTTTATATGATTTCGAATACTTGGATTAGCACAGTTTCATCCTGTAACATGTACAGGACGGCTCACGTAAGAAGGTCCTGTATCTTATCTTAGGAACTTAAGAGTGATGAAAAACGTTACACACCAAAGTTGATTAGTATCAAACAAATTTAATTTTGTAATATACTTGTATATACAAGAAGAGGCGTTTTGCTGCAGCTACTATCAACCTATTTTTATGATTCCATTTAAATTTGTTTCAAATAAATGTTTTAAACACCTTGTAGAGTTTTACAATTTTTGATTCTACACTTCAAGTACGTACTTTTGATTAATACATGTATACTACATATACTGCAGGTATAACCAAATCAAGGTTTTTTTACAGGGTGCTCAATTCATTAGACTAAAGATGGAAACTTTAAATATAAAATTTTTATTTTTTCATATGAGACAACCTGTATGTTAAAATTTTATACGATAAAGACTTTGAGTTTCTACTAGTTCATAATTTTCTATTTCAAACGTGAAAAAATTTAAAGATATCAGCGTTTTTATACTGTCACGCTATTTTATTATTATTTATTTTTTGGATTATTATATGATTCTTTTAAGTGGAAAGTGTAGAAGAAATGCAGTTATGTTAATAGTAATTTACATTGCAAGAGTTTTATTATCTTCTGTGGCCGAAGCTTGTTTTTAACTTTATTTATTGAATATAATAAAACACATTTATATATTTCGTTTGCAGTCGTAGAATATATTTTATTATTTTTAATCAAGAGAAAACTTTATCTCTTTTTAACATTTATGATACAAATATATTCTACGACTGCAAACGAAATATATAAATGTGTTTTATTATATTCAATAAATAAAGTTTAAAAAAAAGCTTCGGCCACAGTAGATAATAAAACTCAAGACCATTACTTAGAACTTTACGTGCGAACACGGTACGAGCGATTAGCGAGCTTGTTATCCGTACAGGCATGTAGGATTTGTGTAACGGCCGAGCATTGTACAATGTTTTATGGTATTCTGTATTGTAAATCTTTAATAAATAATTCTTTCATTTCCTGAAGCAGTACAGCACAATACGTAAGATATATATGAATGTTTTAAATATGAAGGACCGGTGGTGGACGAGTGGTGTCAGTACATCACTCGTGTTCCAAAGGTCGTTGGTTCGAATCCCACTTTAGGCGGCGGGATTTTTCTAATTGGAAAATTTCGCCACCTCAACTATGGATGTGAGTATTCGTGTTGCATGTTAGATGGGGGACAGGTGACCTTAGATGTTGGTTTTCCCGTAGTGTAGTCGTGAAATAAAAAAAATAAATAAATATGTATGTTGCTAGGGTATTGATGATAAAGAGCCCGTAATAATTTAACAACTGGCTCAATAAGACAGACCTCAATAAACAGATGTTTACGAGTCTGGATACCATAAATTAATTTTAGAGAAATAGCCGAGGCGGTATAAAAACACCGATAACTTTGAAACTGAAACTATTCACTTTTAAAATAGAAAAAATATTTAAAAAATGGCAGAGAACTGAGTCAAATAAAATTTAAATATGCAAGATGTCTCATGTGAAAAATCGAGATTTGCTTAAACATTTGTATCTTTAATCTAGTAGATTGATCACGCTGTATATTATTGAACAATAAACTTCATATTTATAAGCGGTATGTATTGTTTATCCGTGTCTTCCAGCCGATACTGCAAATGTGTGGTCGGCTGCTATCTGTGAAACCATGTGTTATACATCGTTTCTAGTTTCTTTGCTTTTATTTTAGTTCTTTCTATCTGCTATGTCGTACTGATGACCACGAATAAGTGCGAAACACGTGTATACGGCTGCAACTCACTTTCTCTTGTGACTTTAATGCGCGATTTCCCATTCTAATCCCTTTGTTTTGAAAATAGTTGAAAGAAAAAACTTTTTTTAATTAATAAAAAAAGATCTTTTTAAGTTTTCCACCAAAGTTCAAGCAAAAACCGATATTGACCAATAAAGATTGCTAAGGACAATGCACAATGAACTGAAACGTCAACTAATTAGATGGGGTAACTGATAACTAACACACAGCGAACTTAGCTCATGACAACTGTTCTTCTCCTACCACTTTGATGGTACTAAAGCTAAGGTTCCTTAGGGTAGCGGTGCCATGAGATAGTGGCCTTAAATAGCGGTACTAACGTCACGTAGCGTTGGAAGAAAAAGACGGCCGTTATGCGATGAAGACTGATGTCTGACTGATGTAAAGCTAGAATAGAAATGTGACGGTGCGTGAAAGTAGCAGAACGTATTTTATTTTTCTAATTATTGTAATGGATAATCTTGATTTAGCATTATTAATATTTTTGAAGGTGAAGAGTCTCCACAAGAAGAGACAGAACGTTTAAAGCAATTTGACATATTTAAAAGGTGCTGACGCAGGAGAGAACTCAGCGCCCAAATTACCACCATAGCTACCACCACTTGTTCTGATGTTGTACGGCTATTTTCTTACTTTAAACATTGTAAATAATCTCGGTTTCTCACAAAAACAATTAATATTTTGTCCTGTTCGCTGTTCTAGAAAATATTTTGGGACATTGCGTAGAAATACTTCACCGCAATTGCCACCGTACCGTACTAAAATGTTGCAACCAGGGGTTTCTTGCCGTATTAATGACCGTATTAAGAATGACGTTGCCGCTTTTTTACGTGACGGCGCAGGTGACCGTTCTCGAGATAACCGCAACGATTTAAATCTAAGAAAACGTTTTTTGTGACGTCATTCACCGTAATGTTACGGCCGCTATATGACGGCACCGTTACCCTAGTAACAAAAACCGCCACGTAGACTAACCTGACTTCTTCGCCTCCCGATGTCAATAATGTTCGAGCAGTTTGTCGGAAAACTGGTAAGCGGGGACCATAGTAAGATCTCGGACAGCCATAACCTTCCAAAAACGGTTCAAATAAGACTAGGTTAGGTTTTTACATAGTCCACGTGTTTTTTCATGGTTTTCCATAAAGTTCTAAGTTACATTGAACTAAAGTAACCATGGACAGAAACCTTTTTAATTTATAAACCCTATAAACTGTGTTTAAACTTGCTACAAACCTATGAAATATACCCACCTGATTACAGAAGATGGGTGACACACCAAACGCTTATAAAGTGTAGAACCGTCAATGTACTGGAACTAACATAACAAGAAAAAAATGGCTGGTGATTTCGAGTTTTCTTCTGTTGCGTTTTTTTTCGCCACCGCCTTCGAATACCCACGGAGGGCCTCAGATGTGACAAAGCTGGAAACTAAATTCAGCACCGTGTTACTTGAATCTGCTTGATCTGACGTGATAGATTGCAACTCTGCAATTGCGTTTTCTGTTCTAGATAATCAGTTACTAATGAATATATGTAATTGTTTATTGAAAATCCCAGTTTTAGCAAATCCGGACTTGATATTTTTTAGGGTGAAAGATGTGCCGAAAGCAATATTCGTTAGTTCAAGACTACTCAAGAATATTCAAGATATGTATGTTTATGAGTAATACCCAAAGTGGTGCAACCTTCGATATTTATTTGATTTAAAGAAAATTGTAATCCAAATTGCACAAAAAAAGTGGCGATATAGTGGAATACACATTTAAATACTTAACAATGGGATCGAAAGGAAAACTCACCGCTTGTTGACGCGATAACTTCTGTCACTTATTTTGATTTTTATTTTTCTTCTTTTTTTATAAAGTTCCGTCCCATGCTAGCTTGATTATTGTCATACGGCATTTGATCGGTAGATATCACATCAAATTAAAATACACTTGTGTAGCGGCCAGCCTCGGTGGATTAGTGGTTTGCATGTTTGCTTCATAATCCAAGGATCACAGGTTCGATCTCCGGCCGAGTTGGTAATTTTTCATAGCGGAGAAAAATTAAAAACATGCCTTCTTCTCGGATAGGAAGTAAAACTGTAGGTCCCGTGTCAATGCGATGTTTGGTACGTTAAAAATCCCTACTGGGGGTGGGATTCCCCCAGATTCGGCTAAATTCTAGTAGGGTCGGCCAAATGATCATAGCAATCGGTGCCATGAGGTACGAAGGATGCTCCGCCATCCTGATTCCCCGCCCAAAAACAAACAAACAAACTTGTGTAGCGATGATTTGAATTTGAAAAGATGGTAAGTTATAAATGTGTATATTACACACACGCTAACATTGTAAATTATAATGGGCATGACTGGATAATTCAGTAACCAGATCATACAAGTAACTGATTTGAATTAGCTTTTTCCACTACTTCGATAGACACATGAGCTACAAGATCGTCGAATAAAAGCAGTGATTAGTGTTTTCCTTTGTGCTGTATAAAAGATCGATGAACTGGTTCAGCAAACAGATCTGTAGTCATCCAACCTAAAGGACTAGCCAAACCGTATGTTCCAGGAGTCAGCTTAGAACTCTCCTTCATCACATTCTTCAAAGAACATTGAAACTGATTGGAAAATGGCATATTATATATAAGGCTACCGAATTGATAGATTGTTTATCTTGCAAAAAAACAAATATGCTAACCACTCATCCACCGAAGCTGGCTATTGTCATTACGTAGTCTTATTACTATTGCTAGGATGATGTTAGTCGGTTTTCAGTTCAATGGAATTATATCTAGCACACAATCGATTCTTTTCTAAGGAGAGTTTAGTGGATTCCAATCATCCAAAGACATTTCTGCACAGTTATAATGAATACGTTAAGTTTCGTGAATACATTAAAGTTCTACCGTTTCTACGCTATGTTCTGCCGTTTTATTTGTTGATTCCTACAGCTCTTAATGCTTTAAGTCTTACGTAATAGATTAACATTCTTTGTGTAGCGGATTTTACTTTTACAATATACATATCAGAGTGTTACAGGTACTTTACTTAAAAATATCTCAAAACCTTGCCTATCGCTTTAATTAAAAGCACTATGCGCATTATTTAGTAGCGTACTACTTGTTTTTCTAATAACATGCTAGACACCTGCAATTTTCTTTCCTGTCATATCCTGAGTTTAGTAAATTAATTTCAAGTATTTACCTCACACACTCCATGTTATGAAATTGCAAGAATGTAAACAACTCCCAAACTACAGGTCAGGTAACTTTGTGGTTATATCCTAAGGCTAATATAAAGCACAACACGGAGTACTACGTGTAAATACAAACAAACCACCCCTCTTCTGCATTATTACTAAAAATTTAGCAACAATAAACTAGAAGAAACTACCTGAACTTTTGGAAGTGCTTATTGGTAAATTATGAAATATTTAATTTATAACTCAACTCAAATTTAAATATTGGTATTTTTAATTTGATTAATTAAACTTGTTGCATCAGTTAATACAAAAACTCGTCAGGATGTCTTAATTATACATAAAACATAGCTTCAAACGATTAGCAAAGTTTAATGATGTAAACACCGAAAACGCTACCTAAAGTGCTTTAGGGAAGGATTAGATGTAAAATGTTAGCTTCCTTGATATAATAAGATGAAGTTTAGAATAGTTGAGGCTGGGAACAAAACTATCTAATTGAATTAATTATTTAAATAAATTAAACATTTTATATCAAAACCTTTTTAATATTACAACTAAAGAGAGAACCTTTCGATTCGTAACGTCTTTTTTGTTCGGGTCTTTTTCTTTTAAAGTGTATTTCTTGCTATTATTAGGCTATATGGGAAGTAACAAGATGCGCCTTCCCCCCTTAAAACCAAAAAAGTGTTTTCTTTAACTCTAATAGAACTGTTATTTGAATATTCCAATTGCAAATAAAAAAGAAAAGTTTACATTATTAAGATAAAATGATAGCCAATGGGAGCAACATGATCACTGATTCCGTAGTCAAGTATGCAGTTCCGTGCAGTCGCGCGCATGGAGTTGCGAGGAGTTACTGGAGTTTATGCGTGTGGCTGTACGGTATGGTTTACACAATCGGTGATCACGTTCTTCCTCTTTGTTATTATCTTATCATAAGATATACATTACATCTTTTTTTCCTGTAAAGCTAATTAATGGCAATGGTTAAATTAATTTGATAATAATCAATAAATATTGTACAGTGTCGAAAGGGATGAACAACTCCAATTATACTAATTTTGGTTACTATTGTCAAAGACAAAATTATTCAAAACTAAATTATTCGTTCACGTTACACTTCAACTAGTATAAATGTTCTCCAAGGTTATTTACATCTCTTTACTCCAAGTACATATTTTGCAAATAGCAAATTTTCCAAGGTAAGAACACCCTTTTGACTCATTCAAAATACAGCCCATCCTTTTTCTTGTGTTATACCTTTATTGTTTTGTTCTTTGTCGGAATTGCAAAGTAGTGAATTAATTTTCTGACTACTTGTAAAGTTAGATTTTCCGATTTATATAAGCAGTAATACTTGTGATTAATTGCGAATAATCTGTTGAATTTATGAATTGTTTAATTATTACTATTATTATTATTTAACCTTGACCAAGCAAATTCACCAATTCAGGAACAATTAATTCACCTAACTAATATAATAATTATGTGGATACGAACCTAGAAATTAAGTACGCTACTGTCATACCAAAAAAAGCTGTTTTTATGTCAGATTTTTCTATGCTAGAACTTAAATTTTCCACCGCGCAGTGGCGCCAGCTATAAGAACCACTTGGAGTATAGAATATATACCCAGAACAAGCTCATTATAGTATATATGGATTATATTTCGAATGTTTTAAAACTGTCTGTAATTATTAATTTAAATTGCAAAATTTTATTTGTAACATGTGTTTACTAAGTTATTGCTGATGAATTACTGATTGTAATTTTTTTTTATTTCACGCCTACACTACGGGGGAACGAACATCTAAGGTCATCTGTCCCCCATCTAACATGCAACACGAATACACACATCCAATGTTGATGTGACGGAATCTCCAATTAGAAAATCTCGCCGCCACAAGTGGGATTCGAACCCACTACCCTTGGAACACGGGTGATGCACTGACACCACTTGTCCACCGCCGGCCCCATACTGATTGTTAATACTCTTATTTTTGTTTAATGTTGTTTAATGCTTTTCTTATTGCTGTTGTAATACTGATAACTTCCCAATAAACATTTTTCTTTATATAATAGTAACTGCAAACTTATGGTCCTCAAATATAGTGGTCCTCAAGTACTATTGTATAAATACAATGTTTATTTAGTTTTCTACTTAATTTTAAATATTACGGTTAACTTATGATTGCTGCTACTGCTATTTGCTTTTTAATAATCTATAATTATTAAGTATATTTTTATATTTTGTAAAAACTTAAGTATAAGTTATCACTAGTTTTGTTTTAAACCTCATTTTTGTATTATGATTTACTTTCACGATTTGACAATTGCTATGAATACGGACCTATATGTATTTTTTTATACTTTTTGCTTATTAGGATATAGTTAAATGCCATTGTTCAAAGTACGTTCATTGAATTTCTCAGAATCTCACTTTTCCTAATTTTTTTACCTTGTTACTTGACGAATACTGTTTCTTTCTTCGCTGTCTTATCTGGACATATAGATATTTCAATGGCACCTACTCGTACCGAATGATTTTTAACTGGATGAATAACATGGCAATGCTAATGGTTACCATCAACCATCAACTGTGTTACAATCTGAAATTCTCTTCTCAGCCATTTATCATCAGACCAATACTACAGTTAAATATTTTGGTAAAGAAGAACAATTCCAATTAGCATAAATAGTCTAGATGTGTTAATATAAACTAAACACACTCTATGGTATTAACATTGGATGCAAACTTTTATGGAACCTAAACTAACTACCAACTGGGTTTCCATTGACAACTGAGATGCTTCCAGTTACCCACACCTCAACGCTATTGGTAGCACCAATAACATTCCAGCTTCGGGATTCCAAAACAAGCTGTTCTCATCTTCAATCCAGAAAACGTCTTTGCGAAACAGACAGTAACATTCTTTTTTACTGATATTCATTTTACTCCTAATTTAGACCTTTTGTTGTCTGAATTATTTTTAAACTTACTCTTGCTTAGATATTTTTACACCTATGGTATTCCTCAAAACGCTAACTAAACTATTCTTTGCTGTCAACTTGATCTCTAGAAACCTTCCAGAACATCTGACACATCGGCACCACGACCACCTCTTCCATTGAAAAAGGGGAAAGTGTCACAGACGAAACAATTGAAAACTAAATTATTCATTCAAGTTACATTTCAACTAGTATGAATGTTCTCGAAGGTTATTTACATCTTCGAAAACTAATACAAAGCTAGTTGCTATTTATATCATAAGCAATCCACCTGTTTCCGGCGAACTCCAGATAAGCACACATGCGATCAACACCTGCTGCTGGTTTTAACCACGTGCTAGACAAAGAAGTATTGGCAAGTCATGTAACCTTGACTCGAGCTGCACCTACGTCGGTGCTCATACCGTCTAGTAGCTGACATTGAAACTTTCACGGTCACGGCTTCCGCTATACAAATAGGAACACCGTACATAATCAGGTTTGACTTGAGTTCAGATCTTGAATTCATCCAACCATGATCTCGTGGCCAGCCTGGTAAGTAACTTTTGTATTATTTAATGGTAGGGATACAGGAAGTTGGCTCTAGGGATGCTACTTATCTGATCCCCTTACTGTTAACTTAAGCAGGAGCATTAGAAGTTTAGGAAGCTAGCGTCCAGGGGCGCCGCTTACCTGGTCTTCCTAAGCTTAGTCGTAGTATGTAGTTATTAGGGAGGTTTCGAGCACCCTAGCGTTAGTTTTAGTATGTAAGTCGTTTATGAGGTCCTGACCGTCCTCATGCTTGTGTAGTTTGTAGTAATCTTGTTACCTATTGTATATTGTTAAATTGAACCTTGCGTTGCATTTTATCTCTACCCTTAGCTACGACCCTCACGACAACCCCCACGTGACTCTATTTATCAGATTAGCACATTCATTAGGTATATAAAAATTGAAAGTTAATATCCGAAGCTCCATATACTTTACTATATGCAAATAGGCGACTAAAGTTACTAGATTTCATAAAGTATCACATTCCATAGGGCCATAATGTTGAAGAGAGAAAACAATAGTTTTGCTCCAAAATGGCGGAATTTATTGAGCGGAGTTTTCATTGTCAACTAAGAAATTGACATTATTGCCAACTTTGACATTTCACTTTAATCTGATTTGTGTTGAAGGTTAATGTTGCTTTGTCTATTTGGGTTTCTCTATTTAAATTTAAAAGTTAATCTCAAATGCTTGATTACTTTTTTTGAATGGTAAAAATAGTATGGGAAAGGGTTGTAACTAAATTTCTACAAAAATAACGATTTACACAATAATGCCGTTTTCAATTTCAATCTTATAGATAGCAATATCAAAAATAATCGATTCCTTAAAAAGCATCTCTACAAGATCTGATGAACTAAATATAACAATAATAAAGTTATGTTGTCCTTTTATATTGCAATACTTCGTACATTTTGTTAATTCTTGTATCTCAAAAATATATTTCCCGATAGCTGCAAGTCGGCTCTTGTAACTCCAACAGCGAAGATTGAACAACCTGTAGAGCAGGGGTGGCCAACCCAAATGATCTTGCGGGCCACTTTGGAAATGCATCATAACTCCGCGGGCCACATATAAAATTATATATCCCCATATTAGATTTAGATACACTATAGACATTTTTTTGGAGTGAAAAATTGAAACATAATGAGTTATTATTATTGTGTTTACTATTATTCTGACATGTAAACATAGATAATATAATAATAATGATACTAAACGTACATTGTAAAGGAATATATAACACTAAAAATTAAATATAAAAAATATATAAATATAACTGCAATAAAAAAATGAAATCATTAAATTTAATTATTCTGCGAACTCATAACTGTAAACTCATGAATAAAACAGGCAATATCTGTCATATATTCGCAAGAATATTATTTTAAAATCAAAGTTAATTTTTTCTCATAATTTCGACAGTTAATTTTTCAAAATATGGATGCACAAATAATGTATTTTTTTTAATACATTGGTTTTCACTACTTTGGCCTTTATAAAAGAAATATATTTTGTAAAAGTGTGATTAATCTCGCGGGCCGGAAAAATGTTTAAGGCGGGCCACATGCGGCCCGTGGGCCGCGTGTTGGCCACCCCTGCTGTAGAGTATAAGGGTTACAGACCGATTAGCATTTTACCAACACTATCAAAAATCATGGAGAAGATAATCAATTTACAAATTAGAAAATACTTCAATAATTTACTGCTTATCAGTCAGTCCGGGTTTCGAACTGGGCACAGATATGCAACCGCCTTACTGAAGATAACAGATGGCATTATTTAATATATTCTTTATTTCGCATCAACAGTTGCAGATAACAGATATAGATAAATTTTATATAATAAATTAATTAAACTATATAATAAACATAACATACAATATATGAATAAGTATAACAGTATTTAGTTACAATTGTTAAAAAGTTCACATGAACAGTTAAAACAAAATCAAAAACGAGAAATTAACATTATTAGATATAATGCACATTTTTTTCCCAGATATCACTAATTTTGCTTTGATACATGATTAATAATTTGTACTAGAGATTGGTTTTGTCTTATTTCACAGTTTAAAAGATGGTATCTATCTGCAGTGTTGTTGTAGAAGCGGCATAAACAGTCATTCTTGTTGCATATAAGGTGGTGGTATCCATGAAGGCTGACACATGTAATAAGTTAATAAAAAACGCTCTTTTTGATTAGCGCCTTTCCACACATGAGATTCGAACGCTGGCCCATCTGTATATCTTTCTACTACAAACCTCATGTTCTTTGCCTCTCTTATTTCTGTATATTCATCTATTGTTCGATTTGTTACTCCTTCAAATTTTTCTATAATCTCCTCCCCCATGCTTTTCGTATCAGCTAAATGGAATGTGAATGTATTCGAAGCATTCTTCGACACACCTAGTGCTTTCTTAATAAAGCGAGCTTTTATTTTATCCAATTGCAGTAAATGCTGTGCAGTTAGTAATGAACATAAGGGTTTGAAGCCATAAGTTACTGCAGGCCATATTTTTATATTATATAGTTTCATTGCGGTGTTCAATTTTAGGTTCTGTATGTGCTTTAAAGAACCTATTACTTGTGCCATTTTCTTACCTTTTGTGTTAATGTGCTTGATTAAAGTTAGTGTTGTTTGAAGTGTAACACCTAGATAATTATATTCGTTGGTGAATTCGAGTTGATCGTTGCCTATGTACGCTTTATCATCTTTTCTACATTTCCCTCCTCTCCTAAATTTGATTATTTTACTTTTTGCAGGGTTAATGCTTATCTTATTTGATCTGCACCAGCGGTTTAAACGATTTAAACTAATCTGGAGTTGTTGAAGGTTGTGTGAGTATATGACAAGATCATCAGCATACATTATGTAGTGCGTTTCTGGGGTTTTTATGATGTCTGGTAAGTCCTGTACAAACATTAAGAATAATGTTGGGCTTAGGGAATCTCCCTGTAACACCCCTCGTTCTTGGACGATCAAATTTGTTGTTTCTTTTCCATTATCTATTTTTATAAAATTTGTATTTAAAATTTCACGAATTACATTGAACATCTTACCTTTTAATACCTTGTGACAGTTTATTACATAAATTATTTCTATCCACAGAATCGAAGGCTTTTTGAAAGTCTATGAATGTAGCATATAGTTTCCCTCGTGGTACTGATATAGCTGTCTTAATCTCATTAATTAGATGAGTTATGGCATTTTCACAACTTTTGTTTTTACGAAAACCATACTGCTCTGGTGGAAAGGTGTTTTCTAAATGATTCATGAACAGCTTAAACTGCGTTGGAAGTAATGCTACTCCTCTATATGAATTGGGATCTTTAGGGTTTCTTTTCCCTTTATACAATGTTTTAACTTTGGAGGTTTTCCATGCCTTTGGAATTTCTCCGGTTTCTAGAATTTTATTGAAAATGCTTACCCACCAATTAGTTAATAGAGGATACACTAGACTGATTTGTTCGTTAGTAACATTATCTATACCTGCTGCTTTTTGTTTCTTCAGCTTATTGACGTTTTGAGAAATTTCCTGTTCTGTTATTTGCTCGTTATACCACTTGTTGCTTTTGGTATCTGTTGATTCACCTGGAAAGTTATCATTAGGTTGTGCAAACAATGATTTAAAGTGTTCTTCCCACTCTTTACCTAAAATATGGTTGTCATTGGGTTTAAATTTTGATTGAATAACCCATGGCTTGCCTTCTGCTTCTAGTAGCTTATGTATTAATGTTGTTTCTTCGTAGCTGCTCTTCTTATTCTTCATAAGTTGTTTATATTCCGTACGTGTTGTATTGTACTCAGCGTAATTATTGTTTTTCAGATATTTTGAATATTTTGTTTTTTTTTCTATTTACTTTAGTTTATAGCTTATATTTTAGAAATAGGCAACTATATTATTTATTTGTAATTATATTAGTAGGTTAAGGTGCCAATGGAAGAGCAAGGGTAGGAAACTACTAATTTGAATTGGCAGCCTTATGATTTCTCTATATAATTAGGTATACCTTGTTTTCTTAATATGTATTGGTTAAGTTGTGATAGAGAAATAAATTCATTTATTATTATTATTATTATGTTGCATACATTCTAATTTCTTGTTCTTACATTGTTTATCGAACCAGGGCTTGGAATGTCTCTTCTTATGTAAATCAGCTGATTCTCTTATTATTTCGGATAGGATTTCTGCTTCTGTCATGTTCTCGCCTTTAAGCAATATTAAATTTGGATGATTTATAAATTTCTCAATATTAATTGATCTTCGGAAACTATTTTGGTATATCTCTCTTTTTACAGGCAATTGTTTAATTCTAAGATGGCATTATGAAAGCACAAGATGAAGTAAAATGCATGTTGCTGGCTCTGTTATACTTCAGCAAGGCGTTTGACACAATAAATCATGATTTGCTGTTTTGTATATTTCATTACGTAGGTCTTGGCGGTGATGCAGTCGCTCTGATCCAAAATTATCTTTACAATAGAACGCAACGAGTTAATACATCGAATACGGTGCCTACGTCTATTGATGATACAAGATGGGTACCGCAGTGATCCATACTAGGTCCTGCGCTGTTTACCTTGTATACCATAGGTATTTGTGATTGTGTTGGGGACTGTGATATTCACATGTATGCTGATGATACGCAATTATACTATTCCTTTAGTTCAAATCATGCGAGGAATGCTGTTGGTACACTGAATAATGATTTACAAACTATAAATGAGTTCTCTACTAATCAGGCTCTAAACCCACCTTAATCTTGCCATCTAAATTTTACTTTTGGGATAAACGATTCATAATTACCAACTGCTATCCATAAAAATTGAAGAAACATTTAATCCCCATTGTCGAAAATGCCAAAAATTTGGGATTAGTTCTTGAAACAGCGTTTAGATTTAAAAAACAAATCAATAAGTACATCTACATATTTTACCTGTTCTTATCTACTAAGTACATTTTTGTCTTTTTCTACATAAGTACATATGTTATCTGTTTCTATAGCAATACATATGATTCAATGCCTTCCTGATAGAAGTTATGTATGTAATGATACTGTGGTGATCATTTATATGGCAAGATCATTACAATATTATTATGATAAAATGATATTCTACAATATTTTATACCGTCTCCATTTGAAATTTAGTTATTTTGCTCCAAAATGGCGAACAGCAGATTTATTGTAAAACGGAATGTCCTATATGATAATTATCAACGTCGCCAAAATCTTTCTGGTAATTTTGCTCCAGCGACGAGATCAATCATTGTCGCTAGTATTTGAAAATAAAGGGGCTATATAGGCAACATTTTTGAAGCGCCCTCTTTGCACCTAGGTGTGCTACTAACTGGTGTTTTTTTGTTAGAAACCTGGAACTAATTAAAAATCTCACTATTTCTGTTAAACGATGGTTTATTACCGATGTTCCAGCATACATATACTTTTACAATTTATCTAAACTATTAAATCTTTCATCACAATGATTATTTATTTAAAACAGTTCAAATATTTTAGAAATGTCAGAATTAGATGTACACGCAAGAGGCGCTATTAAATTTTGTCTCTCACTTTTCAAAATAAGTTCCCGGTATTAATAATACTAAAGTATTTATGCAAGGTTATATAATTCTTAAGTGTAGGAATTGAAAGAGAAAGAACTAAATTCTAGAACTTTAAAGAGCCATGTAACGCTTAAGGCACCCTTCTACAGTGATAGATCTTGTTGCATATAGCCTAGTAATATCAGATACAACACTTTTAAAGAAACTCACAAAAAAGAGGTCACGTAACGAAAGGTTTCCTCTTAATAAGAAAACTGGTATCCAATTAGGCAGAATTTCTGTAAAGTATAAAGACAACGAAAAAAGTACGATAATTTTTTGGTGTGAAAAATGCAAAGGCGGACTTACATTTAATGAATGAGTAATTGCTTAGTATAAATAAATATAAATTATGAGAATAAAGAAACTATCACTATACTATTTACATTATTCGATAGGTGAACGAAGATATTTATTAGCAATAATTTATCTGAAACACGGTCGTACTAAGTAGTAATACCATCTGAAAATAAATTCTGAGTTATTTATACGCCATATAGTTTTAATCATTTATTAAAATCTTTTTTGTTAAACTTATGTAGGTTGCTCTACAAAACTATTTAACCTCTTCCTTTTAAAGTACACTCTTATCATATTCAGATCTTGACATATATTTTAAACATAGGCTGCTAACTACTTACGTAAATAATTAAAAAATATAAAAGTTTATAAAATATACTCTCTTATTTATAATTTACCAGAATCATAATTAACATAAGAAGTAGTAGTCGATGATTTCCCAGAACTTATTTCTCGAGAATTCACAGCTTTTAATCAAATATTATAGAACTGTTTGGAGACCTTTTTCGTGTTGGAAATTTAATTTATTTCCGAGTACTTGAATCTAAAAAATAATTCATTTTGAATCGATTATAATTTCATTTCGAGGGGGTATTTCCTTATTAGAATTTGTAATTAATTACACGCTCAAGACATGAAAAAGCAATTTTATCAAATAAAGCAAATAAAGAATAGAAAGAGGGGTGCAGGACAGAAAATAAAAGCGCCCTAAAGTAATAAAAACAGGTTAGAATAATGTTTTAAAGATTAAAATTCCAAACGTGTTAAGTATGCGAGTTGTCGCATGAGCGTGCAAAATCGTCCTGTTCAAAAAGGGGTTCAGCAATATTAAAATCCACCCCATTAACCTGCCTCTATCTGAACCCAATATTCTAGAAATAAAGGCTTGACATTTATCTGGGCATGACGAAATAACACGTCACACTTAATAACGAATTTAGATATGAAAAAGTAGAAAAAAACCAACAGCTGTTAGCAAGTTCACGCCTTTACAAATAAGCAAGTTGTGTAGAAATTATTTATAATATATTAAATTTTAAATGCGTAGAAAATATGAAATTTGGCGGGAAGTATGTTATGAATAAAATTCTATTAATATACAATTTTATTATAAAAATCTGATTATTTATGTTTGGAAATACTTTCTGCCGCTAGATATTAAAATAATGGTAAAATGTGAAAAAATATTGTTTGGGTAAAAACTCATTCGACTACTTTCGAAACAAACCATGGATCTATAAATGTACTAATAAACTTTAAATATAAATTTACGGGTAGCTTTACCGGATATCTGTTACAATAGGTGTAAATGACAATTTTTACATATTAAATCCCGCTTTGGCAGTTCCAACCTGATTCGTTTTAAACTAATTTTGGGTATATAACTAATGGTTTAAAATTCAGAGAGCGGTATGTGAACAACAAATAATTTTCTATTTTAATAAAGAGCATCAGGTATAAACCTCAAGAGAAAATGTTATAAGAGGAAGTTGTTCAGAAACAGGAATTATATCTAAATACAAATTTGGCTAAGTTGAAACTATTATGTTTGCATAATTATAATTAATTTACACGTATTTTAATAAACATTATGCAAGCATTGAGAGTTTCAACTTTGACTAAAGCAAACGAAAATGTGCATTTAGGTCTAAGCCTTGCTTCTGAACAATTTCTTCTTATATTTTTTCACAAGGTTAATATTTGGCGCTCTTTATTTAAATAGAGCAAGAGTGTCGCATATCTAGATCCCTCTGCAGTGTAACTCACACTTTTTACTCAAAAAACAAAGTAATTTAAAGCGACACTTATAATCAAATAACACCTAAAATGCATAATACTTACGTTACCGTACGTAATAATAAAAATTACGTAAAAATGTTAATACTCCGTCCGAGGCATCTTAATAAATCAAGTTATACTCATGCGTCGTGGGTGTTAATCACAAAGCTTCTGATTAGATATCAAGAACAAATAAAAAATAGATGGCGCCACCAAACTGAATAGATGTTTCATCATTTTTTAATAAAAGCCACAACTTGGAAAATAACCTACCTTTTAAATTTGACACTATCTTTGTTAACATTAAAGAATGAACTTCGTCAGTTTGTTGAGCCGAACTATGTAAATGGTAATTAAGTTTGAATTCTGTATATTGAAAACATAAAAAACGAGCATGACTACATAAAAATTTGCACTTCCTACATTCATCAAAGATTTCTAACTACAAAAGATTTACGTTAATTTTGAAATTCTCACAAAATAAAATTTACGCAAAGAACCCAATTAATCTTAAAACATTTTGAAATTTAAGAAATGCAAAAGACAATCTTAGTTAAACAGTTTTAAACATACCTAAACATACATGATAGTAATCTAATAAGAATAAACAGTTATTCTGTACAATTCGTAATTTTCACTAAAACTTTAACAGAACTATGGCTCAAACCAATAAACTACAGACCGTAACACCAAAATTCTCATAAAGAAAACTGCTGACTGAAACTACTGTGCAGCGGGAAACACACCTTAAAGCTTGAACTATTTTTCACAATGAACGACAAACTTTACACTTTTCATGAATTTCCCATACGGATCAAATTAGTTGCAAATTTTAACTTTAACGATATTAATTAAATAGTATAATAACTTGAGACTGAACGGTACGTAAAACTAACTAGAATGTTGCTTGAATGTATTATTGACGTGTCCTTATACAACATAACGCGTTATATGATTATTATTAAAACGCGTCGATTTAATATGAATTCACTATTTACTAGTTTTACACTGGTTCTTTAAGCTAATACAGTGTGAGAAAACTTTAACATTAAACTATGTTCTTAATAAGTTACATGGTGCGAAGATTTAAATGTTGGATTTTTTAAACGTTTCATAGAAACCAAACTTGACGACATTTTTAACCAATGAGGAAATAATTGAAATTCGAATTATATTAAATATTTAAGTAAACCTTATCAGCTCTATAGAAAAGTCAAGCAATAAAACCTGACACATAGACACAATATTATATGGTTGACTGCTAAAAATTTTATATGTAGTTTAAAATACAAAAGAACGTATCACCATTTCAACTGCTGTAGCCCCATAAATTGTTTTTTTATGTGAAGTCTGTACGAGCGTTTCAACCAGAAAGGAGATTCGATATCTTTATTACTTAGATAAGTTGTTAACAATGTTTTTGAACTGGAATGATTCTACGAAAATTTACATCCAAATATGATTTTTCCCTGTGGGAGTTGAGACGAGAGAACATTTCATTTTTAAACAAGACAAAATATTTCCTTATTATACAGGGCCGTACTAAGGTTATTTTTATAAAATGAATCTTTAAATTTTCTGCACATTACAGCATTTTAAGGATTAGGTATGTTTTCAAAGTAAGTTTGAAATGAAACAGGTCGAAACTGCGAAAAAGCCATTTAATATGTAATTGTTTTTACCATTTACACGTACTTTTACAATACCTATCTAGGGGCACACTGTATACTTATTCTAAACAACAATTACAATAAGTACCATTTTTCGCATAATTGCAATTGTAGGCACTGTCTATTATACCTCCTAGGTCAAGGCCGAACCTAAACATATCCAGGTCTATTTTCTTTATAGTATATTCAGGGTATATTCAACTCACCGGGACATAGGAGGTACTGGGCATCAAACAAGTTGTGGTAACGGGTAGGTCGGGGACGGTTGTTGGGACGTTGCATGACAAATCGAATTTTTCGTCCATCTTGGCTTCGCCGGGAATCTTGACGGATGACTTCGGAAAGTCATACACTCGGTGTATCTACGTGTTCCCCTAATGCTTTCCGGCGTTCGGCAATGTTCGAGAATCTTCGGATCTGTTCGGGATGTTGTGAAATTGACTCTTCTTTGGTTCATCTATACAATGGCGGTATTTTCGGGGGGTCGGCATCTTCAGATCTTCTCGGATACCCTTCAAACAACTGGTCTTTGGCTCATCTGGACAATGGCGATGTTTTAGGTAATCTTCGGTGAACTTTGGATTTGGTTGGGACGTCGGATATCGGACGGTTTTCTTCCTGGTAACGGTGCACGCTAGTGCTTGGATTCGTCGGAGGGCTTGGCGCCTTCGGTAATCTTTGAAATTTTTAAATACTTTGGAAGGTGGCGGAAATCGGTGTTTCTGCGGCTCCTCGGCCTGGAGATGGTAAGACAGTCTTCGGTGGGTGGGTATTGGTAATCTTCTGATGTTTTTGGCGGCTTTGAAAGCCGGCATGGGCGCCAAATCTGTAACGGGATCTGTTTGACCCGGCCGATTGACTTTGTCACTTTACTTTACTTGTCCTCTTATATTTCCTGGGATCGGTTCGGTCTGCTGAGCTGGCTGATCCTGCTGGTGGGTTGGAGTCCTGGGAACGAACTGAATAAAACGGTTTGTGCACGTCCCTATAGGTGCCCTCGGAGCGTGGAGAAATGGTAGAAGTGAAACGGAGCGGCGCATGCCAAATACCGGTTAGGGAAGAGACGCGTGCTCTCGTTTGAGTCGGCGTCTTATCCAATAGGGTGGGTCGAAAAAGTCAATTCTTCGAGTATCGAATTCTAATAGCGCTCAAAAGTTGCGTATTTGCATGCTAATCAACGAAAAAATATTGAAAAAATTATATGTTGGATCTTCAGTTCGCGCAAAGGAGCTAAAGTTTGGAAAAATGACAAAAAACACCAAATTTTACCTTTACGCTCAAAATATACAGGTAACGTTTTTTGGGCTTTTAATAGTGTTTAAGTGCTTTATTTGTGATGCGTGATAATATAAAAATATTTAAAAAAATCACACGCTTCATTTTCAGTTCGCTCGTAGGGCCAAAATTCTCGAACTTTCGTGAAAAATTACCTATAAATTATAAATTTCGAACCAATTGAACTCGATGAAATCAATATAAATGAAACTGATCTTAGTGAAGATTAACAGTACTTTCTGGAATTGTCAGAGCAATCCAGACATGACAATGTGCTCCAGATCTGGCTATAAGAGATCCTGGGCCTCTCGGTCACTCCTGATGGCTGACATGTGCAAACCGGATCTTACGGTTGATCATTTCCCAAACAAGTCCTACAAACGAACTCAACTACATTGCAAAGACATATGCTCACGTCTGGTTCGACATTAAGAAATATCAGTCACTGAAATATGGTCTTAAACATATCTTCAAGGTTGTTCAAACAACGAGACATTTGTCAGACGACATTATAAGAATCATCGATCCTGTAATTGAGAGAATCGCGTTTTTCTGTCACCCAGAGAACATGTTGTTGGCTATGATAGTGGATAAGAGACATCATATACGATAGTTGGGTTACAGGATGGTACTAAAGGCAAGAACTGAAAATCCAAATGAAAAGTCTGTTAGAACTTTTACGACTCCCACAATACATTTTGATGCCACGGACTACAGTCAGCTGATAGATTGGACAAAATGTAAGCTGTCGCTCCTCCAATGATGGAAAGCTTGACAACAGAAACTATTTCGTCAGTTCTGCAAGATAAAACTCTGCCTGAGTTTCGTTTCTTAAATTGTCCATACCGCACCCAAGTTGAACGTTACGTCAAACTTGACACGTAATCTGCAGAAAAAGTGTGCGGACAAGAAAACAGAGATGGCGACATTGGAGCAACTTTGTTCTCAAGATGCCACAATGTCAAAATTTGATCAAAAATTTCAATTTAAGACAACGTTCTTGACTAAATCAATATAATTTAACACGCCCTAATTAGTTGGATGGTTGGGTAGGGTGTGGGTGGAAATCGAATTGCAGCCACCTCCTCGTGGTGAGTTCCGGGTCCCTTCATAAAAATATTGTGAAATGGGTGAAAACTTGCAAAAAGATGTACTAACGTATGGAATGAAAGTTTTGAGACAAATTGTGATATTACTTTTTAACTATTAAAAATAAAGCGATCAACTTAACTTTGAAAATGGAGAAAATATTAAGTGTGCTTAAAAGTTTGACGGGTATAGTTTGTCAAAATAGTTCAGCAAAATGTCATATAAACTAGAATTGCGAAAGGGCATATATAGTTTAGTAGGACGCATACCTACTCGTGATATTGTGAACATTTATCTAAATGAAAATATTTCTCGAGCAACAATTTATCGTGCCATAAAAGATTGTACTAAAGGTAATCCATGTCAGAACTTACCTAAATCTGGCCGTCCATGTGCTTTGAGTAATCGTAGACGCCAAGAACTAATTGAAGCCACAAAAAACAAAAAGGGGATTTCCCTTAGAAAAGTGAGTCGAAGATTTCACGTTTCCCACACAACTGTGAAGCGAGAAATCATCAAAGGTAATATAAAATACAGAAAAATACAGAAAAAAATCTTGGAAAAAATTCCAAGATGTTGTAGAGCGCTCAGACTGCGACATTTTGCAAACGATAAAGCAGTCATTTTGGACGACGAAAAGTATTTCACTCTTTCTAATTCAGAAATCAAGGGAAATGATGGTTTCTATACCGATAGCATCCAAGACGTTCCCCTTGACGTAAGATATAAGAAAAAGGCAAAATTTGAAGATAAGATCTTGGTATGGTGTGCCATTTCCGAAGCGGGGATTTCGACACCCTTTGTTGGACGTGTACGGGATGAAGCAGTGAATGCTAACATCTACACTCGAAAATGTCTTCCGAAATTGTTACAGTTTATACGGACAAATCATAACAACGATGATTTTATATTTTGGCCCGACTCGGCTTCTTGTCATTATGCAAGATTAACGCAGGACTGGTTAACGCAAAATAACGTTCCATTTGTTCCCAAAAATGACAACCCGCCAAACGTCCCTCAGGCTCGTCCGATAGAGAAATTTTGGGCTCTTCTCAGTAGAAAGGTGTACAATGGAGGTTGGGAAGCCCAAAACGAACAACAGTTGAGGAGAAGAATATATCAAAAGCTCAGGGAGTTTGACGTTGTCACTATCCAGAGCCTGATGAGAGGCATCCGAAGAAAATTACGGATAATAGAAGACCATGGGCCGCTGGCAGCTATGTAATAGTTTATATGTATCATTTAATAGGTTCCAAAGAATTTTGCATTACAATTATTTTAAGAAATCAGTTCTAGTTTTTATTATCTGAAATAAAAATTTGTCTCAAAACTTTCGTTAAATACGTTATTATCAAAATAGAATGTATATGTATAAAATTACTCACCTTAACGATTTATTAAGAAAGGCGGCCTTATATAATTTAAAATACCACAGTGCGTCTGTTTGTAAAACGGTAAAACCCCCGATTTTCCAAAAAAGTTCGGAAATTTTAGCCCTAATGCGCGAACTCAAAATGAAGCCTGTAAGTGTTAAAAATATTTTTCTGTGATCACGCATCACAAATGAAGTACTTAGACGCTATTAGAAGCCAAAAAACGCTACCTGTATATTTTGAGCGTAAATGTAAACTTTGGTGTTTTTGTCATTTCTCCAAACTTTAGGCCCTTTGCGCGAACTGAAGATCCAACATATGATTTTTTCAATATTTTCCCGTTAATTAGCATGCAAATACGCAACTTTTGAAATCGATACTCAAAAATTGACTTTTTCGACCCACCCTATTATCCAAACGGTTGTAGATTTCACGGTTGATAAGCATATTCACTCTTAGACCCAAAATAATTAACTAAAATCTAGTAACATCGTTACACAACGTTATCACTTTATTTGAAAATATAGCCTTGGTAGTGTAGGGACTAGCGTGCTAGTCTCTCATCAAACGGCACGGGGTCGACCCCTGGTACCGGCAAATCTGATTAAAGTTTTTTGCGGTTTTCCTTAGCTGTAACACATATGCGGGAGTTGTGCTACAGTATCGGTTAAGTCGGTGCAGCCGCACGTTGGGCTTCGCAATAGTAATAATCGCCCCTCTCTCCGCACATATCTTCTGGGGCCTAGTTCGCCAGGTAATGGCTAGTAGCAATTATTATTATTATTGCATTTTAAATCACTTTATTGGCCGATCCGTATCTGGAAACTTCTTAATTTTATGATTGTTAATGTTAAACCCTTTTTGTGGTTGATTTTCCGAAAATGTGATTGTGATGCTAATGTACTGTGAGAAACTGTTTGAAAATTTCTAATTCATTTATGATTTATAGGATACGAGCGTAAATCAAATATAAACGGTAATTTTTTTCATAATTTATTGAATAACGTCATACACAAATCATTGTTTTAACATTTTTCAATATAGTCTCCTGCGTGATCTACACACTTTTGCCGCCGACTTGGAAGTTTCAGTATTCCCTGGTTATAGAAAGTTTGAGGGCGAGTTGTAAGCCAATTGCGCACGTGATCCTCGACTGCTTCATTGCTTCCAAATCGTTTTCCTCCCAGTGATTCCTTCATAGGCGCGAACAAAAAATAGTCACAAGGGGACAAGTCCGGGCTATAAGGAGGGTGCTCGAGGGTTTCCCAGCCCATTTCTTCCAGTGTATTCATTGTCAAGGCCGCGGTGTGAGGCCTGGCGTTGTCATGGAGGAGAATCTCTGGGGAATGCCTCGTCTTTTGTTTCGATAGGCGGCTCTTGCCGACCG
Organism: Agrypnus murinus; assembly: GCA_929113105.1. Taxonomy (NCBI): domain Eukaryota; kingdom Metazoa; phylum Arthropoda; class Insecta; order Coleoptera; family Elateridae; genus Agrypnus; species Agrypnus murinus. Next base: position 187,348,827 of record OV816024.1, read on the forward strand.
TAACAACTGGCAGTAGTAAGCCGCATTCACTGTACGTTGATCGCGTAGAAAGGCGATCAGTAAAATTCCCCTAGAGTAAAAAAAATCGTTGCAAGGGCTTTTCCAGCTGAGTGCCGAATTATGGCCTTCACTGGGCAACCTTCATTCTTTCTTCGCCAATCCTTACTTGCCATTTTAGATTCGGGGATGTAGTGATGTACCCACGTCTCATCACATGTCACGATGCGCTGCAAAAAGGCCTCCTCTTTTTGCTGAAATCGATTCAGAAGCCTTTCAGCGATCTCCGACCTAACCTGTTTTTGGTTTCCAGTCAACAACCTCGGAACCCATCGAGAACTAATTTTTCGAAAACCAAGTTGATCAGTTATAATGGATTGAACACTTCCATAGCTGATACCCACTTCTGATGAAATTTCTTCTACGGTTAACCGGCGATCACGTTCAATAAGCTCTCGAACGGTACGGGTATTGTCATCTGTAAGGCTTGTCCTTGGGCGTCGATCATGACTTTCGTTTTCAACACGTTCTCGTTCGCCCTTAAATTCTCTCGCTTACGTATACACACGATTCTGAGACAGTGTACTGTCCCCAAACTGTGCCTTCAAACGAGTTAAGATTTCTGACGGTTTAACGCCTTCATTGGTTAAAAACTTTATGATAATCCGTTGCGCAACAGACGAATATACCTCTTGCTCGGTCATGGCTGTACTGACGACAAAGCCAAGGATGTGCGCGAACCCGGCCGGCTCCCCACTCCTCATAAACCAAACATCTACTCCACACATCAGCTACCTCGGAACTGCATTCTAAGCGGAATAGCAAAATTACCGTTTATAGTTTATGGTTTATCTTAATCTATTCCTTACTTTTGCAAGAAATCTACCTGCTCAAAAGAGGTGCTTACCATATTCAAAAAGAAAAATCGTTCTTATTTCGAGAGGACCTGATTTTACTATACTAAAGCCGTAACTGGTCTGTACATTTTGATAAAAGCTTTTGATTAACTGTAGAATTTTATTTGGATTAATTGTTTGCATTGTTTGGCGATTTAAATTATTGCTATAGTTTCTGCAGAAAGGGTATTCTTAACTATTACTGAATTTTTCGTGTGTTTTAAAAGTAACGTACTCTTATTGGTGATTTATAAGCTACTTGATTATGATTTATTACTAAACATAGCAAATAGATATAACATATGCTTTCTGGTTGTATAGAAACTAATAAATTATTGGCCATAATTTATTAATTGATTTATTTTTTACGTTGTTTCTGCACATGTTTTCCAACTTCTATTAATAATATTCATAATGAATCCAAATTAATTTATATGAACCATCTTTAATCATATTTGTTCGTCTCTAATTTAATTTGAAAGGATTGTGCAATTATGGCTAAGTAAATAGCAGTTACAAATGTAATGAGAAAATAATTTTATCTCCAGTTTGTGTGCTTAGCAAGTAAACAGATTAATACTCAACAGCAGGAAAATCCAATTAGTTTTAGGCGTCCTTATCTGTCCTGGATTTGAAGTTATGCAACTAACTAATTTTAATTACAAATGTCACATATCTTGACTTTATTGTTAGTTTCCAGACAAGTATGTCTAAAATTGAATGAGTAATGCTAATTTTTTAGTAACTTTCCGTTTTGTTAAAATTTGTAATAATTTAATTAAACCCAGAATTATGCAACTAAGCAACAAGAAAATCGCTAAAGGAATGAATAGTTTATAAAAGAAATACAAGAGAGAGGCTGAAATTAATTTTATTTTTGTATATGGTTAAAACAAAAAGCATATCGCATGCTTAACATTGTAATTTCCATAATTAAATTAGAAAGCTTAGATTCAAATTCTGCATCAGGAACCCGAAGCAAACTGTGGAAAACCAATTATTAACATAAGGAGCAATTTTATGGAAATTTTGTTCGAGACGAAATGATAACAAGTCTAAGAGAGCAATTTAAATTATTCCTCTTTTAATCTTAAACGTATAAAGGAAGTGTAAATATTTGACCGGGGAATTCCGAGTTAGGAATTTAAATTTCTCAGTTCGGTGCAGTAGAGGGTCAAATTTTACTTTTAATCCAGACTGTTAAGAATTTTAATTTGACTTAATTAAAGTGCCCGGACAAATGGGTGATTACGGTGTTGATTTGTGAATTAGCGGTAGTAGTACTGTACTTACATTTACTCCCTTGCCTAAATAGGACTTAATTTTTGTTTCGTGTGAAAATACTCACCCCTTGTGGATTTTTTAGACACATACATTTTATGCATACATTTTTTACATTTTGAATTTAAAAAGGTAGACGGGGATGGTCTATTAAAGAATATACACCGAAGAGACCTCCTAAACCATGAGGGATACAAAATTGGTTAAATTAAGGAATAGTTACCTGCTTTGAAGACCAATTTAAACGGTTTCTTAAAACATATATATCCCTCGAGGTATAGACCATTTATTATATTAACAGCAATTTATACAAAATGTAAAAAGTATAAGATGAACAGGCATAGAGAAAGTGCAAAATTGTGTTGCATTAGAATTTCCCTCATCATGTTTTTCATTACACCACCACGTTGCATCACTGGCGACATTAATTAATATAGGTTATGTTAGTAAATCCTTATGCAGTACTACTAATAATACAACTTTGCTTTATCTAAGCAAAAGCAATAATCTTAGGCCGAACACATACTGGAGCGCCAAGCAAAGCAGTGCACTCAGCAGCGAGCAAAGTGACGAGCAGTACCGGAGGAGATGCAGTACCGCTGTTATAGTAGAGCAAAGCGAAGCGTTCAAGCAAGTTTGTTTTCTATGATTTCATTTTTGCTATAGTTTTGTGACAAAAAGAAATATTGAGAAATTTATAAGTTGTGTTTTCTTCAAAATTGCCCTCTGGAATCAAAAGGATCCTCAACATAACCACTATATCTTAGATAAACTGTGAAATGTATAAATTGTGGAATTCACAAAGTATGTTATATGTCTATTGTCTATTTTTATTTATCCCATGAACATTGCAGCTCCTAGCAAGTCTAGCACATTTTTTTCATTAAATACCAAATTTTCAAAGAAGAATTTTCCATTAACAACAAATCATGTTTTTCAAAACAAATCAATATACTCGAGTGTAAACTCCTCAGTATGTGATAGCCGACTCGCTGCTCTTTCGCCGGTTTGCTCTCCGCTTTCATCGCTGCTTGGCTCTCTGCTCCAGTATGTGCTTAGCCTTAGTCGCGTGACTTATGGTCTTTCTTGCTTTCTCTGATTATTCTATTAGTTAAATCCGTGCAAGAAATTTTAATAAAAAAATCGCTCTATCGCAAGTCCGCGCATGCCATACACCATTATAATTAGTATGGCCTCGGGAGTTTCAAAACGCCACCCAAGAGAATATTGCGGAACAATGACTCTGCGAACTTAAGAGACAGCTGGCGGCGATAAGCAGAGGTGTAATGATCTACGACGATATCATTCTACGACTTCGACGGGACTTCGAGGAGTCTCATATGATGTGCCACATGTAGTTAGTATATGGCCACCTCTTTGCTTGATTTCTAGTAGAGCATGGAATGGGGAGCAAAGCGAGTAGTTATTTTATTGGATTTCTGCGGTCATTTCGAGTCGAATCGCACGAAGGAGGATTTTTTTTTCTTAATAAACACCTACATGGTGTTCGAGATATTAAAACTAGTCACAAATGACTAACCAATAATTTGAATCTGATAAATCTTAATAACTAAACATTTATAAGCTAGAGTTCATCCAATGATGTCCTTTAGTTTGTACTGGGTGCGCAAAATACACTTATACTACTCACTCGCCCACAATGCTCTGCTGTTATACAAAACACTACACAAGGTCAAACGGTTTGGTCCTCTTCAGTCTTCCGACAACATGTTGGTTATCCAGTAGCTGAAGGGCTTCTGCGTTGACGTGATGGTATAGTCTGGCCTGATGTTTGCCAGCGAACCTTTTTATCTCTTCTCGAACCATTGGGATGCCAAGATCACGATGGAGGTCCTGGTTGCGTACGTACCATGGAGCATTTACCATGTTACGCAGCACTTTGTTTTGGAAGGTCTGAATTAGTTTTATGTTGGAATCTTTGGCACAACCCCAGAGTTGAATTCCATAAAGCCAAATAGGTTTTAAAATATGATTATAAATAAGAATTTTATTGTGCAATGGATGGATAATCAGCGACCCCAAGAACCCTCCCAACATAAATTTCGCTCAATTTGGTTGCGTTATTAAATTAGGGGTACAAAATGGGGGTCTCAACCATCAGGGGGGGGGGCGTGCCCGCATTTTAAACATAACATTTTATACTGGTCCAGTACTAAAGGCATTAGAAAAGATCTCAAGTCTCTATCTTCAGATAGTAAAAAATAAGAACTTAATGCAAAAATTGACTCTACTAATATTGCATTTTAATTTAATAGTACTGTTAGGATTTTGCTATGATAGTTAAGTTTTCTAGTCAGCCTTGGTAAAACAGTATATGAAATAAAACTTAATAGAAAGAATTGCCTTCTTCATATTATGTTTTATTCAATACATACATACATAACAGTTAAATTGGCGACGAGGATTTAAGTAAAAGAGCCCAGAAATTATTTTAGAAATGGCAGAAATGGTGATGCAAGGAAATTTTAACATGGAAACTTTCAATAATGAAAACTTTACGTGGAGAAAATGGTTACAAAGATTTGAAGGTTCGTGCAAGGTATTTCCAATTAAAGATGATATGAAAGCAGTATATTTATTACATTACATTTGAGCAAAAAGTTTTGACACAATTTGTGATAAAATTTACCCTGAGGATTCCTATACAAAAACATACAAGGAGTTAGTACAAATTTTAGAAAATATTTACGACCCATCTCCTCTGAAAATTGCTGAGATTTTTAAATTTCAATCTCGTAAACAAGAATAACATGAGAATTTTCAAGATTTTATTGCTGCTTTACATAAATTGAGTATACATTGTAGTTTTGGAACATATTTGAAGACTGCTTTAAGGAATCAAATTGTTTTTGGTATTGGAGATAGAAGAATACAAACAAGATTGTTGGAAAATGAAGATTTAAATTATGAGAAAACTATTAAGATCGTTACAAGCATGGAAGTAACTTCAAAAGATGTTATACATATTCAAGGAGGAAGAAATTCATCAGGAAATACTCCAACAAATGTCAACAATTTAATTCATGGATATCAAAAATTTAAAACCTCGAAGAATTCACAGGACAACCAGTGAAAGGAAACCTTTTATTCGAACAGTTGACATCAAAAATATACTTTAAATAATCGTAATAAAAAAATTACATGTTACAGATGCGGTGTGGTCTGTAAGGGATGTAGTATGAGGGGACACCTGAGGAAGGTTTGCTTTAAGAGTAAGCCGGTTTCTACTCATCAAGTCGAATCGACAAAAGTGGCAGAGGTCTTACATGTTGAACATACAGAATTTAGAAAAAAGATTTTAACTACATTACAGGTAAATGATAAAGATATTACGTTTGAAGTAGACAGTGGTGCACCTGTTACGTTAATAAATAAAGATAAGCTCTTTAATCTCTTTCCATCAATTTCCACTGTTCATTCTGATCTGGAGCTTATCACTTTTTGCAAAACTTCTTTTAAGGTTTTAGGTTACGTACCAGTACAGGTTAAATTCTTAAACATTAAAAAACAATAATTGAATTTGTACGTTAAAAAATGCTAATAAAGGACCGTTATTAGGTAGGGAATGGTTACTTCAGTTAGATATGTTAGAAATTAAACAAAATTCTCTAAATTCGATTACATCGTCTTTAGATGAAAAATTAAATTTACTAACAAATACTTACAAAACATTTTTGAGGAGGGTTTATCTAAAATCACAGGAATTCAAGCTATGCAAAACCAGTTTTTCTAAGACCTAGACCAGTACCTTTCAAAATTTTACCTTTGGTTGAAAAGGAAATAGAAAAATGGGTTGAGGCAGGTATTTTTGAAAAAGTAATTACATCTACATGGGCTACACCTGTTGTACCAATTCTAAAGCCAAATAATACTTCTAAGTCTTTGTGGCGATTTTAGTGTTACCTTAAACAAATGTTTAATTGTTGATGAACATCCACTACCAACAATAGATGAACTTTTTTTGTCAATGGCTGGTGGTGATAAATTTTCAAAAATTGATTTACGCCAAGCTTATCTTCAGTTGGAAGTTAGACCTAAAGATTTACTTTTACTAGACATTTACTTACAATTAATACGCTTAAAGGCTTATTTCAATGTACACGTTTACTTTATGGTATTTCTTCAGCTCCTGCTATTTGGCAAAGAACCATAGAAAATATTTTAAAAGATATACAAGGAGTATCAGTTTTTCTAGATGATATTAAAATTACTGCTCCAAATAACCAAACACATCTGGAAAGACTTGAAACAGTTTTTAAAAGATTACAACAATACAATATTAAGATAAATAATGAAAAGAGTGAATTTCTCAAAGACAAAATAGAATACTGCGGTTATATTATTGATAAAAATGGTATTCATAAACTTCAACATAAGATTGAGGCTATAAATAAGATGCGCAGACCTACAAATTGTACTGAAGTTTGAGCGTTCATTGGTATGATTAATTATTACGGTAGATTTAGAAAAAATCTAAGTACTGTAATGATATTCATCATAAAATCAGTCATTACATCCATATTACCTCAAGAAGGCATTGAGTATAACATATCAACAACGAGTATAAATGAATATCTCATAGAAGTTACATGTCTTTTATTGTCTTCTATAAGAGATAACTCATAAGATAGTGTACAAGACCACACAAGCAACCTGTATTACCACATTGGACCACAAAACACCACATTGGTGACCTCCGACGCTACGAAAGAAGTACTTAAATGATCAACACCATATCTTCAATATTCCATTGCTCTGGTTTTCTGTCTTTGCCAACAAACGCAACCTGCAACCTGGAGTTTCTTGAATTGGTTCTTTGATTATCTCACGCAAGCAGTCGACTTTCAGAAGTTTATAAATATCCTTTTTTTATCATTTAAATAAGATAAGTAAACTATATTATATTGGTTACGTTTCAATATGGCGCAGTTGAAAGCAAATTTAGTAAAATTTCCTAATTTTGACATTTCACATTTACAAGTGTCAATAGTCTTAATCGATAGATACTTTGACTTCCTACATATTGAGAACGAGATTCAGAGATATAATATCCTAATTCATAACTTGCCATATAACATTTTGCAACTCCATTCGAATCTTATCATGTTTATTGATAACAATAAACTTTCATTCGAACCATACACCACGTTCATCAACGAACTATTAAACTATTACTTGGGTACTTCTTTGGTTAAACGTCCATACAACCCAAAACCAAATACTATCACTTCTCCCAAAGAGATTACAGATTTCTGGTTACAGCAAAATGATTCACCTGAATTTTTTGGTCTAGTTAACCTATTCAAAGACGAAATCAAATTTCCTCATAATTTCATAAACACAAACTGTAATCAAATATAGCAAGATCCGTCACAAATTCAGGATTCTAACCCCTAATTAAGTGACGATACTCAAAACGTCATTTATCAATGCAATGTTTTTTCAGATGCACATGCATCCACTGATACTTTCTGTATTAATAATAATTCTGAACATTCAAATTTTGAAAAGCATGTTTCACAGGAATCAAAATCTCCTACAAACATTCCAAAAACATCACAGTCAGTTAGGATACCGCTAAAATTGAATCCTAACCAATGTGTTTTAAATCATAAAATGCAAGAGCTTCCGAAGGCCGACGGTTTGGGGATATCAACCGCCGTATCTTCTACGAAGACTTCCTTGGATCCAGAAAATAATTCCTGGAATCTACAAGCTACAACACCTACAGTTCCTGATGGAAATCACATCAATAACGTTCCTCATGAACCAATAGCTACGACAACCGTAGTAACAGCTCCTGAGAAATGTCTTCAACAATTCTCGGACACAACGATGCCGACATCTCTCGTTTCGCCATTGGAACGATGCCATAAGAAGAGATTGTTCTTGGATATAACAGGATTAATATCTTTTATTCTTTATTTAATTTTGATGTTTAGTTTGTTTTCTCGGATAACCATCAAAGAACTTCGCAACAACCTTAACCTTAACCAACAAAATTTTGTTATGTCAAAACGCGAAATTTTATGCAAAGGTCACGCGATTAAACGGCCTTATTACCTCATAATTAGAACAATGCGAACATTCGACTTTTTGCTAACCGAGAAAATTACAACAGTGCAATTGCTATTGACCAAACTCAAATTATCATAATAGCAAATTCCATTTCGCTAATAAACTTTGGCATTATGTGCAGTGTACCAACTTTCCAGTTATACACCATAAACTTAAGTGCAAAAATAACAGTAGTGACTTATATTTTGCCACGTGAGCCTTGTCAACTCGACATTACATGAAATCATGCATTGATAACATTCAACTAGTCAATCCTGAATAGCATTTGGACCTGCCAAATATATATGCTACCGGATTAAGCTTCAAGTGTTCATTCTCCTCAAATATCATAGGATTCAAGAAGATTTAATCATACTCTCCAACGGGCAATTTCACCTAGTAATTCCTACAACCTTAGGACAATGCTATGAATGCTGCCTCCGTTTTATGAGATCAAACCCACTTCTTCCAATCCTACGGACAAAATGAATACAACTACGTTTATCAATGTTGACCACAAACTTACTACTTAGGCTAACGCTTTTAGATTCAATTAGCATAGTTATTTTAATTTTAAAAGTTACAACAAATAATTCGTAACGCAAGCATCACTTGTTCACGAAACAATTATTATTATGTTGTTCCTTGGTTTTGTTCACGTTCCTAAATTTTATTTATTTCTTTCTAGTAAGAATTACAGAACATCCTAACAAGTGATTCCTGTACATCAAGTTTATTTTAATTAGGTTACCATTTCGCCATTTTGCCATTTCGAACCCAAGATTACCTCTAGTAGTAGCTAGCGATGCTAGTCCCGTAGGCGTTGGAGCGGTTTCGAGTCATTTGTATCCTGATGGCACTGAGCGTGTTATACAGTATGCTTCACAAACTTTACAAACAAAAATAGATAAAGAGGCGTATGGAATAATCGTTGCAGTTAAAAAATTTTATCAATACCTATATGGAAATAAATTTATTTTATATACAGACCATAAACCTCTAGTACACATTTTTTCACCTTCAAAGAATTTACCAATTTTCAGTGCCATGCGAATGCAACATTACGCAATTTTTTTACAAGGGTTTAGTTGCGAAATAAAATACAAACGTACAGATTTACATGCAAATGCAGATTGTTTATGTCGTTTACCTTGGCAAACGAATGAATTCGAAAAAAATGTTATAGATGTTTTTCATATAGATGTTTTAGAAACTTTACCAGTGACGGCAAAAGAAATTGAAACATCAATTCAAAAAGATGTTTGTCTTAAAAGAATTTTTAATGCTTTACAGCTAGGAAAAAGATTAAATAATAAGGAATGTTTCAATGTAGATCAAAATGAATTTGTTTTACATAATGGAGTAATTTTTCGAGGTCATAGAGTAGTTATTCCAGCAAATTTAAGAAATAAAATATTAACCGAGTTACACATCGGTCATTTTGGTATTGTAAAAATGAAAGGTTTAGCGCGTGGGTTTTGTTGGTGGCCAGGTATAGATGCAGATATAGAAAAGTTAATTAAAAATTGTACAGATTGCAATTTGAATAGAAATAATCCTCCAAAAGTACAAACTCATTTATGGGAACCAGCAAATTTTCCTTTTGAGAGAATTCATGCTGATTTCGCAGGCCCATTCTTAGGTCAGAATTTTCTTATTCTAGTAGATGCTTTTACAAAATGGCCACAAGTTTATGTGTTAAATGATATTACCAGTAAAACTACAATTCAAAAATATCGTGAATTTTTTGCTATTTTCGGCATACCCAGGTATTTTGTTACTGACAATGGTAGTAGTTTTATTTCTAAAGAATTTCAAAATTTTTTACAATTAAATGGAGTTATCTCTAAACTTACAGCACCTTATAATCCATCAACCAACGTTTGTTCAAGCAGAACGTTTTGTTCAAACTTTAAAGAAATCTTTATTATGCTTGAAATGCAGCAAAGAAAATTTAAACGCTGAATTGCAAAGAATGTTATTACAATATAGAATTATGCCCCATTCTTCTAGTGGTAAAACACCCTCAGAACTAAACTAGATTATAATTTTTCTTTTGAAAACGTAATAAAACCACCACAAAATACTTCAAATACATCTACATCAGTTACAAATTCAGATTTTGCAACACATTCGACTGAAAGTGCGACTCATAGTGAGCATTCTTTTGATGTCCCTGGTACTTCATCCTCTGGGCAGTGTAAAGCACAGTTAGATGAAGCAAATAGGCATGGTAGGATTAGAATGGATTAGATGGTACGATTGCCTATCAAATATAGAGACTTTGAAATGAATTAATTTAATTTCCTTAAGAAGGGGAGGTGTTAGGATTTTCCTATGATAGTTAAGTTTTCTAGTCAGTCTTGGTAAAAACAGTATATGAAATAAATAAATAAATAGATTTGTCAATTTTGTATTAGAGTTAAAAGAAATAAAACTTAATAGAAAGAATTGCCTTCTTCATATTTTTTATTCAATACCTACATACATAACAAGTACAATATATTTTTAGTATATAGGAATGTAGAAAAATACTGTACGTATTATTTTTTTATTAATCGAGGAAATGCCATATCACTCGTTTTTATATAAATTAATATAGTGTTAAAAACAAAGTTAAATCATCTTTATAGATTGTTTTTTGTCTATAGAATTTAAATTAAATCTATATCAAATTATTTATAACTTACTTACTAGTAAAAAAAGCTACTTTGTTTTACAATAATTGGAATACATGGAAATATCTTAAAAATAGGTCACCAATTATATTATTAGTAAAGATTTTCTAATTTAACTGTTATCTTTGAAAAAAATTACAAAACCGGTTATATTAGTGTAAAATTTAAATTTGTAGTGTTACGGAAATAAATTACAGCAATTAATAAACAATTTAAAACATTAATTTTTTAGTTTAATTTTGTTCAAAGAATTAATAAAAAATTTCATTAATGAAAAAGTTTATTTTAATTTACATGGCAACTTAATTTAGACAGCTAAGCTGTCATTATCAAAGGTAATAGAAACACGCAAACACGCACTCTGTTACAGAAATAAATAACACCACACAAAATAACACCAAATTCCTACACTTTTGTAATAAACACAAACTAAACATTTTAGTAGCTTCCAAGATATACAAATTTAAACACAAAGAGGCTTCTTCAATGAACGAACAAATTGAGCTTAGTAATTTTCCGTTGCTGGAAGTGTTAAATATTTAATATCTATTATTTTAGCTAATTATATTTTGTTATAATTACAGGACCCACATGTTTGTTTATATTTTTATTACCTTTGATAATGACAGTTTATAGAAACAATTGTCAGGTAGATTAAGGAAACGTGTGGAATTCTATTAATTGTTATCATCTACATATCTTATGATTATGAAGTTTCACGGCAGACTAGAAGCAAAAATACAGTATTGTAGTGTTAGAATTAAAAAAAACCTGTACATATTATAAACAATCCAAAGATTTTACTTGGTTCTTACTTTTAAGGACAGAACTCGCTTTTATTATTGTATCTAGCAAATTGGTGGTTAAATAATAATTTATTTTTTTTAGCTATTTATTATTATAGAAATGTTTACAATTTTTCCATGAGTTTATTCTTAAAAATGCAATTACAGTTGCAGAGCATGGAAAATCCGTTAATAATTACATTAATTGTCAATCATTCAGCAGTAGATAACGCAGTTAAAGATTCAAAGGACATTTTAAAAGTATCATTTCCCTTTCATACCCTTAAATATCGGGTTCATTTATTCATTGCTTTTCACTTGACATAGCTTTTAAATCATAACTTCATAACCGAAATCTGATTTACATAAAAAATGTATGGCTAATTTTAAAACTGATGTAAACCAAAAATAAATGGCTTAACATGTTGATAAACAGAAATGCCTTTTAATTTCAAAGCTACCAACCATCAAACGTCCCTCGAGAGATAATTTGTGTAATTAATGATGTAATAAAGTGGTGCAATATTGGCAATATTGGGGTAGATTAATCTATTATCGGAGGGTGGTGTGCTTATTTAGGGTGAACATATGTAAAAGACGTAGGGAGAGGACATGCGTGTGCAAACTGTCCCTTTACTTTTCAGCAGTTTCCAAAATAGACCACGTCGTATACATAATATATAAAAGCGTTTTAGGCTGACAGAGTAAAATGAATGTGACGTGTAATCACGCAGAGCTTTTTTTAGTTTTGCTTCAAATGTATGCAAAATTTAACTGTGTATAAAAAATGCTATACGCTTTGCGAATTTGTCAAAGCTAGACTTCATTTATATTCATTACTTCAGGTTTCTGAAGATTATTTTTTATTTACATGTAGATGAAAATGCATATGTTTCTGTTTTCAAAAAAAGTATTTGTTAGTAAAATAAATTAATGACCTGTATATAAATATCATCAATTATGCAAATAACAAATTACATGAACGGTATTAGTATTTTACAAAAATGATAAAATTTTACTTTTATGTGTACATATGTACAATGTATGCTTCGGACATTTTGGTGAAAAGCTTATTAACTAACCCTACCAGCTAAAGCTGGAGTTTACAAAGCTCATAACGTATAAATACCGACAAACCGCTAGAATTATTGACAGAAACTACAAGAGAATAATGAAACGATGACTTTGATGTGATTAATCGGAGCTTTAACTCGACTCTGAAAATTAATAATAATCATTTCCCAGAATAATAGAAAAGTTATATAACCAGCATTCTCTCTGCTTTCGAGTACGATATCTCTGTAATTATGATATTTTGTTAGTAAATTTCCGTGTAGAGACACAGAATACGAATATGAATCACAAATAAATATAGCTGCCAATTATGCCAGATCTTTTCGGCCAGAACTTTAATTTTATACAAAAATTCTTTTCCAACTAAATTTAGGTTGTTATTAACATTGCAGACCGTAGCAATTATGGAGTTTCTGTTTTGGAAGATTTTCGTATGTGTTATTTGATGGCCCTTAGTTTTGAAATTGTTATTCCAATTTAAACAGTGTTCAGAATAACATTCTGTGTAGGTATATTGAGTTTCAAACGGAATGGAACATGTAGTTTGTTTATTAAGAGAGTTATTACAAAATATAAATAGTATAAATATTAATTGTACTTAACATTGCCAAACCACTGAAGTAAATACATACACTAAAATAACATAGAATAAATATGTGATTGTCGAGACCGATTGCTTAACGTGCCCCTCTGACAGCACGGCGAAGTGTACTGATGGACGAGAGAAATCCTCTCACCGGTTCCGGGGATCGAACTGGGCCGTCTGAGTAAGAGTTGGACTTTTACCGTGCGACCACCCACTTCACCCACAAATCATAATAATTATTTATTATTGTACATAACTAACAAGCAGTGTGCTTTCTAACATGACATTTTTATCAACCGTATTCACTATCTCAACTGTTAATTTATTGGAAAAAAACTAACTATAAACACAATAAATAATGCCAACTGATCCTAATTTGCAGTGTTTCATTGATTCTTTTCGTTGATGTGCTGAAATCCAACGTCACCTTCAAGAAGTCGTTTGCGACCATATAAATGTCGAACATTTATATTTTTTGCCAACTTTACTGTACTTGCTCTTTCAACATAAGGTGTTGAAATAGAATTTAACTTTCTCAAAATTATATTAGCCATTTAAGCCAGAACAATGCTTTTACCCCCTTTGCGTGCTGCAATTACTTCAGCTTCAGCTGTAGAGAGCGCCACTATCTTCTACAACTGGCTAATCCATGATATAGCACCCCTGGCAAAAGTAGCCACAATTTCTATTGTACATCGTCTTGTTCTTTTGTCTCCGCCAAAATCAGCATCGCTGAACATTTTTAATTCAGAATTTTCTTTTTTATAGGTAATTCCATAATCTAGCTACCCTTTTAAATATCTCAATATTCTTTAGACATCTCATTATTCCAGTCCCAGTCTGTTCATAACTCATGCAGCCTTGCACAGCGAAAGCAATATCAGAACGCGTTGCAGTTGCTAAATACAAGAGACTTTCTACAGAGCTTTTGAATGAGGAACTTGTTATGTAATATCTTCTCCACTATCATTTTCTTTATGACCTACTGGAGTTATTGCTTATAGTAATCGATCCATTTTGATTGCACTTTATTTGCATACCAAGAAAATTTTAAGTAATTGACTAAACATTAAGTAATTGACTCGGGGCGTACCTCCTACTTCAGAGTTCTACTTCTTTATCGGCAAGAAGACATATTTTCAATTCATTTTCACTATAAAAAATTACGAACCCAGTCTGGGATCGAATCTACGACCGTTGGATAATAAAGTAAACATGCTAACCACTAATCCACTGAAGAAGTTGGCTAGATATTAAGTATTTTTTACTAAAGCGTAAACTTTAAAGTATGTGTCAAGAAATGTAAGATATCACAGAGATTCTCGAGGGTTTTGAGATATTGCAGATGGTGATATAATAATGAAATTGCTGGAATTCGAGCGAAAAATTAAAAACTTAAGAATAACAATTCATAATTTGGCAACGCCCCACCTGACCAAGAAAACATTTTCGAATTGGATAAGGTCTTTGTTGAAAAATCAAATACATGAATAAACTGTGATTTATTTGTTACGATCGTACCAAAACAATAAATTAAGAAAAAAATATATAAATTAGTAATATTGCCTTGGATTCAAAAAGGGCTTTTGTTTTAAATAGACAACTAATAGAGGAATTAATTCCGGGTAGAATATATAGGATATCATTGAAAAAAGCCTAGCTTTATTTGTCTCGCTTTCCTGAAACACCCCAAGAAACTTTTGTAGTGTTTTTTCGAAATTTAATTGTTTAGAGGATATTCAGCAATTGCGGACTATATGCACGCCCTGTATACTACTTGAAGGTTTCTGTCAAGGATAGATTTTAAAACAGAAAATAGCCTATACCTTCAAAAGCTATTTTCTATAAACATTGTGCAACATTAATTCATTATTCTCGAACCTGCATAGTGCATAGATTCGTACACAACCACAATTTTTCAGAACTGAAATTTTTAATTGAGTTTTTCTTCCACGTCTACATTAATACCGTTTACTTTTAAACAATTATTTGAAATTATAGTCTGTTTGTACAACATAAATATGTTTTAGTTTATCCTTTGTTTAAGTTAATAAAGTTGATATTGTTTTCAATGAATACGTTTTTATTAGTTAAACTAAAACGATTTAAGTGTGTGTTTGATATGGAAATATTTCGCATAATAAACACCTTTAAAGCTCGAGTTAACCAGTAATTGCTAGACATTTTATAACTGATGTAATTAATACTGATACACCCTCAAGCAAATAAATTTTGTTTGAACTACCTACGTAACTAATAATATTAAATCACAGGTATAGATTCAATTTCAATAATTCTACTAAATTGTTTACGGGTGGATGCTAACACAGTAAATTAGGGGTTACTCGTTAAAAGTTTGCAAACGCTGCACGCTGATTCAATTACAATTAGTGTTTTCCATCCCTCATTTCATCAAAAAGTTGTAGTAACTTTTGTCTGTAAGCAAGCGTAATACTTGAACGTGTGGGAAACTTTAAACATACGCAAAAGGGAACTGAAGTGGAGCGAACATATGTCGGGCACGCGCCGATAACAAGGACCGCGGGGGTTGTCGACTACAGCCTCAGAGTCTTAACGCGGGTTCTGCTAATGGGGATGATATTATTTGATATGTTCACCGACATCTTATTTACTTTTTGGATGATATAGGTTACCGTAACGCTATTACTGATTGAAAAGTGATGCCTCACTGCTTTTTATCGTTTGTTTGTAGTAGGGTTTTCTGTAAATACTCCTAATTTATATTCATGAACAAATACCCTTCTAATATTTTAAAAGGTGCTTGTAAGTGATAAACTAAGTTTCCATGCAATACTCGATTTTCAAAACGATAAACGTACTTACTAAGCAAGTAAAACTCGGAAAGATTAATAAAATTATAACAGACTTAGAACAGGCAAAGAACGGGGACTGCCTAAAGCAACGAATGCCCAAAACGCCGAACCAATATTTCGTCGACTCTCATTTTAGCGACCATGTACAAAACGTCGAATGGTGTAGGTGATCAGAACGTCAATTCGTGTTCATAACACCGAATGGCGCTAAATGACGTCACATAGCTCGTGAATAAGGCATCGGAGCCGAATACGAATCTAAATTTGTATTTGATTCATAACTCTGACTGCACATCGATTCGGCGTTTTGATCATTCTGTAAAATGTCCAAGAACCTGCACCTATGAGCTTTGTCCAAAACGCCGCCGGTTTTGGTTTTAAGTTATATTTTAATGATATTAACATGTATCTTATTATTATTTATATAAGTAATGCATTTGTTATTAAACTTCTAAAATCTACTATTAATTATTAACTCAAAATATGGTTTATTTAAATTTAGTATTTTTTTCTTTAATAGAATTTGTTTAAGTTCAAAAATTAACCATTATGAGAAACAAGATAGAAAAAACGAAAACCCGTAACGTCGTTTAGCGCCGTTCGGCTTTTTGGTCAAACCGGCGTTTTGGTCAACGACACCATTCGGCGTTTTGGATATGGTCGGCGGAATGGGAGTCGGCGTCTTCGGCGAAATACCGATTCAGCTTTTTGGGCATTCGGCATCTGGTTCGTTTTTCATTTTTGTCATTTGTCATTTTTTCATGGTAAATTACCATTATATTGGCCGCTACTCATCAGGTTCAGGAAGGAAAACAGTTTCTCCGTTTGTTTGAGTTTCTAATGACTTGTTCGTAATATATTTTAGGCCTTCTTTTTGAGCATCGATTTGCTATCCACTACGGTTTCTTCAGATTGATCAATTTTGCAATCTAATGCAATTTCTTTGTAAGGATCGACTTGCAAACCAGTAAAGCCTTTTTTTGAAGATCGACTCCATCTCTGAACTCAAGATAATTCATCATCATCATAACAAGGATGATTGTTGATTTATTGATGTCACTCCAGTTTCGTATAAACAACTAATACAGTCACCTGAAGAATAATCAAGTAAGAAATTAATTTCCTCTTTTTCTGTTCATACATAATTTCACTTTCCTATCAAGCAATGTCAATGTTTAGATTTATCGGCCATTCCCTTGGGGAGATGAGTTCAAAAGCTGCGTTTTGTAGTATTGTAGATACGCAAGTGAGACCAGTTACGTATTTAAATTGGTTATGTATTTAGCTTGATTTTTTTTGTTAATAATTATTAGCAGAGAAGTTTTTGAGGATCTTTGGTACATTTAAATTTGGATTTATTGATATCATTGGGTTATACTAATCCATTTATATGAAGATCGATTTATGTGGCTATTAATCCGTAGTTTTAATTTTTTTTAACGCTAACGTTAATTGTTCTCGTTTATATTAATAATAAAATCAACTAATATTTCTTATTTCCATTGCAATAGTACTTATTTTTGACGCGTCTATGATATTGTGTCAATGTTGTGTCATGCCATGAAAAGTCTTTCTTACTCACCTAAAATTTAATAAAAATCAACCTACTTGATTAAAATCGTGCGAAATTTTCCTGCCGGAATAGTACATACGTATATATGCGAATGTTAGCTCATCTGATTGCTGTAATAATAGTTGGTTCGGTATATTATTTCTTACATTAATGTTTAACGTTCATGCCTATCTGATAATTTTCGAACATTTAAGTTGAAATATTGCTTATGATTGAAAATATAGTTTTGACCATGTAACGAGCTTAAATTTGAAAATATTTATTTCGCTTAGTTTTAATTTTTAACCCTGGTATAAAAAGAAATTGTTTCCTTCTTCGTAAACATAAAATTAAAATTATCAGTTGTATGAATATATCTACACTTTTCTATAAAATATATTCCCTTGTTAGTCACGTACGTAAAACATTTTCATATATTATAAAAAAGGAACAAAATAAAATCAATACTTTTAGCACTCTAATAAATTTAGTTTTGTCTAAAATAAATATATATCACTTTATGATTTGTTCTAGGCAAACATATATGCTAGTTTGAGTGAAATTCTCTTAATATTAAATACTCACACGAAGGAACAACTCACTTTTAAAAATATAATTCTTGGTTTACCAGACGTTTTTATAGTTTTGTAATGGGATTGGATTCTGATTCTTGAGTTTAATGCTTTTAGGAACGTTTTATAAAATATAAGAGAGAAATTAGTCTAAATTCATAGTTATTGACATCAACAATATTGTGTGGTTAGCTGGAACAACCAGCCCCTCTTAAATTTTAGTAAGGTATACACAATTGTTCGGTTGAAATGGCACATAGTAGATAGAAAAATAAGCAACTTTCATTATACAAGTAAGGGAAAAAATGAATAAAAAACGTGAAAAAGGCTTTTCTTTTAATTTACAAAAACTGGTTGGGTGTCACTGGAATTATGGTAGGTACAGGTTAAAAGTAAACATCTCGGGGAATTACCGTACGTATCTTTGCCATTAATTTTAGTTTAAGCTAAATGTTTACGTTTGAAGCACGTTTTTGCTTCTTTAAAAAAGGTTGCACCTAATTGCTTTTAAAACACTGACTGTAAAAGGGTTACTTTATAATAATACGACTAACGAAACAGATGTATTTAGAAATTAATTTATTATTAATTTAATTAATAAAATTATTAATTAATTTAATTATTAAATTCATACAGTCTTCTTGCAATATTAGGGAAATTACGGTAGTGCTCTCGTGTAAATTACACCTAAACAATAAAGAACAAGTGCCGTTTCGTACACAAACATGCCCCACAGATATACTAACGAGGAATTAATGGACATGGTGTTATGTTATGGTGCAGCTGATCAAAATGCAGCGAGAGCGGCCCGACTGTATGCACAACGATTTCCAGGAAGAGTAGCTCCAAGGAGATTTGTTGCAGTGGTTCAGCGAGGCCGTACTACCGAAGAAGCAATTTTAGACAGGATAGAAGAAAATCCATCGTTAAGCACCCGTGAAATTGCACGTGACCTACCAGTATCGCATCGTGTAGTCTGTCGTACATTAAGGGAAAACCAAATGTATCCCTATCATGTCCAAAGGGTGCAGGCGCTAATTGCAGGCGATTATCCTGTCCGGCAACAGTTTTGTAACTGGCTACTACAACGTCATCAGGAAGATCCAGATTTCCCTCGCGTGATATTGTGCACGGATGAATGTTCATTTACACGCAACGGGATATTCAATTTCCACAATACACATGAATGGGCAATAGAAAATCCGCATGCTGTCCGGCGTACCCACTTTCAACGGCGGTTTACAATTAATTTATGGGCTGGAATTGTCAACAATATGCTGGTTGGGCCGTACAAATTGTCAGAACGTGTTAATGGGGCAATTTATCATGAATTTTTAAGGGATACTCTTCCTGGGCTTTTAGAAGAAGTGCCACTGGACATCCGTCCACAACTTTGGTTCCAACATGATGGTGCTCCACCGCATTTTAGTCGTGTTGTACGGGATCATCTGAACGTGACATTTCCTGGTAGTTGGATAGGTCGTGGAGGTGTTGTATCGTGGCCACCTCGCAGCCCAGATTTGAATCCTTTAGATTTCTTCTTGTGGGGGCATATGAAACAACGAGTTTATGTGTCCGAAATAGACACTATTGAGGACTTGCGCCAACGCATAAATACTGTTGCAGAGGAGATTAGAAAAAATTTTCCGGTGATCACCAACAATTGGATACGACGTGCGTAGTTTTGTGCAAATAATCATGGACAACATTTTGAACATTTATTATAATATTTATTATAATAATGTTTTAATTAGCTAAGAGGTAAGTGTTTATAAGTTATTAATCTTTCCTTGTCAATTTTTTATTATAATAATGTTTTAATTAGCTAAGAGGTAAGTGTTTATGCAATTAGCCTTTTTTGTATTAATTAGACACAAAATGTTCAAAATTCAAACCCTCAACTATAATGTTATATGAACATAATGAAATTTTGTATGCATGTAAAATAAATGTAATTATTTTATTCCGTTGTTAGGGAGCAATGTGTTCATCAATGACAAACAAAAACTGACCTTGTAAATTTTTAACAGCTAAGGTAACAAGAGCTTGCTTGCAATCTAATCTTATCTTTTATGTTCAAGACGTGTTGATAACGAATGACCTAGTTCCTTCATTTGTTTATGGAGGTATAATAAGCAGTGGTCGTCAAACAAAATAGCGTGGACCGATTGGGGTAGGTCAGTTTTTGATTTTTGTTCAACGGCTTTAATATTTGGGTAATCGATTATACTCATCACAGGTAACTAACAGTAAAAATTAATGCCCCAACTTCTATAACACACTGTATAAACAAACACGTCGCTAAGGTAGATACAAAAATAGATAACTAGATAAAAATAATAATAATCAGAATTAAATACCTAAAACTTCCAGTAACGGAGAATTACTGAGCTCAAGTTGTTCGTTCATTAAAGGTAGCCTGAGTTTGTGTTTGTATATCTCAAAGGCTTCTAAAATGTCTAATTTGCGTTTGTTATTACAAAAATGTAGGAATTTAATATTATTTTGAGGAGTCATTGTGTTATTTTGTTCTAAAAGGTGTTTGGCGTAATTAGAT
This sequence comes from Agrypnus murinus, assembly GCA_929113105.1. Lineage (NCBI taxonomy): Eukaryota > Metazoa > Arthropoda > Insecta > Coleoptera > Elateridae > Agrypnus > Agrypnus murinus. The sequence goes on from OV816024.1 coordinate 187,369,717, forward strand.
TTTTCAGGATGTTTATTTTTGTAACAACGTATGTGTTCTTTATATCTTATGTCAAAATTTCGAAGTGTTTGCCCAATATATACCGAACTACAAAAAGAACAATTTAAACGGTAAATACCCGATTTCATGATATCATGTGTTCTGTCTTTAGCATTAAATAAAAATGAAAAAGTATTAGTGTTGGTTTTAAATGTTATTTTATAATTGTTGGTTTTTCTTAGGATATGTGCAATTTTTTCTGATATTTTGCCAAAATATGGTATAGATATGTAATTTGTGTCTTCTGTTTGATTGCCAATGAAATATATTCTTTTGATAGCTAACCTATAATCCTTTTGTTTAATTAAAGTGTCAATCATGTTCGGATTGTAATGATTTGTATGTGCTAGTTGTTTAGTGGTTGATATCTCTTTGCTAAAATCTGGTTTTGTTAGTGGAATAGTTAAAGCTCTGTGTACTAATAATCTGTAGGCTGCTATTTTATGGTAACAAGATCTATTTGGTATTGTTATGTCCGTTTGTGTTGGTTTTCTGTACATGGAAAATTCAAATAGATTGTCTGCGTTAATCTTCATAGTTAAGTCTAGGAAGTTTATAGCCCTGTTTTGTTCTGTTTCTAGTTTAAATTTATGTTTTGGTGGATACTATTAATAAGAATTAAAAATTCATTGATAACCCCAAAAGAACTGTCAAAACAAGCTAAAATGTCATTAACATAACGAAACCAGAAGATAATGTGTTTAGACAGGTTTAATTCAAATATTTGATCTTCTAACTTGTCCATAAATATGTTAGCTAATAGAGGACTTAGAGAATTACCCATAGGTAAACCATCTTTTTGTAAATAAATTATGTTATTAACAGTGAAATAATTTTGACTTATACAAAGGTCAAATAATTGAATTAACTCTAACCTTTTAACTAATTCTATATTACTATTAATCAAGAAACTATCTAATAAAGGAATACATTCTTGTGGGGGTATTCTGGAGAACATGTTACAAATATCAAAACTAACAAGTTTTGAATGTGGTGGAAGATGTATGTTTTGTAGCTTATCTACTAATTCTAATGAATTTGAATTTCTAACTGAATTAATACTGGAAGTGTTAGATGTTCAATTCTGATTATATTATATTTATCTAGTTACCTATTTTTGTATCTACCTTAGCGACGTGTTTGTTTATAATTATATTACCTTTGATAATGACAGCATAGCTGTCGAAACAATATTGTCAGGTTATATTGTAATAAATACTGTGAAACTTTTTAATAATCTTTATTTGTTTAGAAACAACAAACAATAATTGGTATTTGTTGTCCGTGTTTAGACCAATCGATTAGACAATCGCTTGGCCCCTTGAGTTTTTTTTATGTAAGGGGTTAAGGACTATACAACTATTACAGGCTATTCTTTTATTTTTGTGTGTTTAAATTGGCTAATTGGTGTTTAAGATTTAAGATTTAAGACTGTTAATACTCTAATTTGCTTGTAAGTTTTTTCTTTTTATTTAAGGAACGTTAAAGCATATGTGCTTAAGTAATTTTTCTGTAGTTTTATTTCGCTTTTACTGTCTGAGCCTGAGCATAGATCTGAGAAGTTAGTCATCTTACACCAGAAACCAGTAGCGATATACTCCTTAAGTGCACTTTTGACGCCTAGAATAAATTATTTACAATAATTTACAAAATAAATTAGCACCATACCACCTAAGTATCTTTATACTTCTAATGTCAGGGTTATATAAGCACTAGCATAATACCCGTTGAAAAATCAACGGTCCCCTTCTGGTTATGTCACTCATCTGGTCTATCCACGAAGTAAGAAAACAGTTCTACTTATAAAAGTTAATTTTTGGGATCCACCACCAACACTCTCCCACCTTTTTTAGTAGTCCTTAACCCCAACCGTAAACAATTACCAGTTTATATACATACATAACTGAGCATATTGTTGAGTAGCCTTGGCGGACAAACGAACGTTCCGACCAACTAACCGACATGATTCCTTAATTGAATATTTCGTCGTACACAAGGTTTGTCGTAACCTTTTTCTTTTTGATTTCTTTTTGACACGATTCCTCTTCTTCTTTCTCTCTATCATTTTTCTTCTTCTCCTTATCAGCCGCTTTATTTCCAATCTGTCCACGGCTATTTCTCTTATATTCCAACCTTTCTTTTTCGATTTCTCTTTTTTCTCTCTAGTATTTTTCTTCCTCTCCCTGTCAGCCTCTTTATTTCCGACCTTTGTACGTCTATGTCTGTAATCTTCCAACCTTTTCTTCTCCGATTCCTTATCTTCTTTCTCTGTAGCATTTTTCTTCTTTCCCTTGTCAGCCTCTTTATTCTCGACCTTTGTATGTCTATTTCTGTTATCCTTCAACCCTTTCTTTTTTGATTCCTCACTCTCTTTATCCCTGACTTGCCTCTTTCTTTATTGCAATCGATCATCGACTTGAATCTTTTTGCCTCTAGTTGTTGTTGACTTCCTTTTTTGTGCTTCTTTCGAACAGACTCTCCGTCTTCTAAACCTTCTTGACGCAATTTCCTTCAATTTCCTCCAACACATCAAAGTGACTCTCTAAGAGTCTCCCTGAGAAAAGTAACCTTTTTGTATGGAAGTCAATTTGAACATAAGGTGTAGTTTGATAGCAGAGGCTGCCGTCCCTCCACACTTCAAATACAAATGGGAAGATTTGGGTAGCTGCAATAATTTCACGCACCGAGCCATAAATCCCACCGAGGCCTATCTCTGCCCGGAATTCGGTAGGAGTTAGGTAATTATCATCGCCGGGAGTCGAACTAAGGACCTCAAACTCTTCCCTGTTGTTGCACACGTGGCCGACAATGAGGTTCCTTACTACCTCGTGCACTGTCTAACTGTTAAACACACAGTGTGCGATAGCTCTAAATAGACAGTTGTTATCGCCACTCGTTGACACAACGCGATGGGAGGCTTTACCGTCTTCCATTGTCAGTTTAGCCATTTCAAAAATCAAATATTAACAACTCCCTAACAAAGTTTGCTAAATACAAATCCGAAGTAACAAAGTTCAGGTGAAAACGAACAATACAAAATCGAAAACCAAGTTCAAGCCAATTCCGTAATTAAGTTTTCTAAATGCAAATCCGAAGTAAAAAAAGGTTCAAGTTAAAACGGTCGAAATAAACTCGCCCGATCTTGCGTCGCTCCTTATTTATAAACAGAACAACTTTCTATTTTCAGAATTTCTATTTTCCTTAATAATAATGCCAATAGGATCATAACATGTAACATTGTAACTATAATTTAAAATAATCACGTTTGATTCATAATTAGCAATGCCTTTCTTCCTAATTATTAATAAGTCACAAACTCTTTTTGCTCAAATAAATGCTATAAAACACATAAGTTGGCCATTTTGCAAAATAGCTTTAAACAAATAACAGGCGTGTTCAAAGAGAATACATAACATAGTTATTTTAATTATATATGTAGATTTTTATTATATTATCTACTTTATATTATTAGCATAATATTCGTTGGAAAATCAACGGCGTGTGGAAGAACCACTGTTGAAAACGCGCCATAAATCGTTGACAATCAGCGTGCCCCCATTAACTTTGTAGTTTTTGTAAGCTCAGTTGTAGTAAAAACTGTTGAATTTCCAGAACCACTGAATAGATTTTGATTCCGTTTTCACCATTTGATAGCTTGTTCCTTAGAGAAGGTTTCTATTTATACAGATTGATCAGTGGATCATTTGATAGTCGAGTAATCAGCAAAGTGTGAAATAAGTGATTAAGAAAATTGTCTCAAACAGGGACAAAACGCATTACGCTGCAAAAATGATAACAGAAAAAGGCAAACGTAAGCGAATGAATTGTAGAGCTCAAAAAGATTACAAAAAAGTCCGCGACGGCATATACGTATCTCTTACAGATTACTCACAATCAAGATTTTTATAATAGTTATTTTTGCGGAAAACTATTCTCCGCCTGGAATGTTGCCTTACTCCTCTCCTGGATGAAATGTCGGTAATTTCTGTACTTTTGTATCTTTAGAATTGTTTCAAATATAACCTGTGAAAATTTGAAGTTTGTAGCTTACGCCATTCAAGAGATATATAGCCATAAAGATTTTTTAAGAAATTCCCCCCTTCGACCTTCTCGGGTTTTTTAGGATTAAAAATATACTTATGCACCCATTTGGGGCAAAGCCCACCTGCCTGTAGAATTTCAGTTTCCTAAGTCTACTAGTTTTCGAGATATTTTTCGGTGGACATCAGAACTGGCTATTATTATATTATGAGATTATAAACTGGACTACCATACTATAGCTCAAAAAAATCTATCGCGAGGCAAATAAATACATATTATATAAAGGTAGTGCCAAGCAATTTAACGCAAACGGTAAACTAAACATGTTAATTTTGACATTCATGAACAACACTTTATTGTTCATTAACATTGCTCAAACAAAGAAATTACATTCTGTGTCGACATTCTATCCACAAAGGTAAGTATTATAAAGCAGATATTAACTGATTATCAAAGTTAGGTGAAATACAATACATATACATCTTATAATTACTGTTGACAGCTGTGTTTACTAACAATTTTACTTATGTAACTTATGTACACTGCCGACCAGCAGTTTAAGACCACCAAATCTTTTTAAAAATTATATTATTCATATTATCTAGTAAAATCGAATTATGCCAAACACATTTTGGAACAGAACCACCCAATGACACCTCAAAACAACATTAAATTCTTACATTTTTGCAAGAACAAACACAAATTAGACATTTTAGAAGCTTTTGAAATATACAAGCATAAACGCACAGTGCCTTTAATGAATGAACAAACTGAACTTAGTAATTCTCCTTTATTAGAAGTGTTAGATGTTTAGTTTTTGTATGTATTATATCTAGTTACCTATTTTCTGTATGTATTTATCCTTAGCAACGTGTTTGTTTATCAATCTTATCTACCTTTGATAATGACATTTTAATGTCGAAACAATATTGTCAGGTTAAGATAAACTAATAAAACTTGTGAAACTTTGAATTAATCTTTTAATTTGGTTATATTTCATGATTATGGAGTTCCACACAGTAAGGCTGGAGACAGTAAGCGCTATAATTTAAGCTTAATTTAAATGTCATTTATTGGTCTTTCAAACATATACCTTTTTTTCTGATGTCTAAATTCTAAAAAATGCATTTAAAGTCAAAAGTGTACAGTGGGTCGATTTCTTTGCACGCAAGTGTACATCAAATCTACTTGTGGATCTTCAAGCTAGGCAGGGGCCCAAGATGAAAATTTACTAGTCGACGTAATTTACCTAGACTTTGAAAAAGCTTTTGATGAAGTACCGTTAGAGCATCTATTATATAAGTTATGCTGGATTTGTGATTTCTTGTGTACAAGAAGTTTTCGAATAGTAGTAAATAGAAAATTATCTGATAAATATCCGTTATTGAGCGGAGTTTCTCAAGGCTATATGTAAGATTATGTGCTGTTTGTAGCCTGTATGTGTGAATTACCCTGTCATACGCACAATACACTTTTGGAAGACCTGAAAGTAGGTGTGCATGAGGTTCAATCCAAAAAATGACTGCTTATTAAATGGAAAACTACCAAAAAAATGTCAGACCACCAACTCCATCTTTGCTTCAGTACATCTTCCGATTTAAAGTGGACACATCATATGTCCAATGCACATAATTAAACGAGCACACTCTTTAGTGTACCAGATGGTGTGCCAAGTGTCGCATGTTTTCAAAAATCCATCGGCTTCTATAATAAATATGATATGAAAATGTTATATTCGGCCTGGTTTAGAATATGAGTGTTTCTACTTTATAAAAGACATAAATGCTTTGAAAAGGGTTCAAAGACGCGTAAGTAGATTACATGTAGCTCTTCACAATGTATCATACAGGGAGAAACTATAAACCTAAAATTCTCAAACATCATACTTCGTCGCTTTTGACTTATCCTAATTAATTAATTGATAGGACGCTTGTGCGGTAATTGCAGTTCAAAATTATCGGCTAATTTAATCCTGACGGAAACTCGTGCATTGGGTTAACTGAGCCAAAGCTGTGACCTGGTAATGAAGGTATCCTAACGGAAATTTGTATGCACCGAATAAATTAAGTACTTTTTGGGTGAACTCGAATTGAGTGGAGGTTGTGGTAGAGATACTGCACCGTCATTTCCAGGGATATGGATATGCTTAAAAATCCTGGTTCCTATACTTTTGCAAGTAAATATTTATTAGACATGTAATAAAAGTATTCTCTTATGCACTACCAATTATTCAGTACATAAATTATACATCTGAAAACCTACACCAGCGCATTGTTTATTAGTTCTGATTAATACGCAGTTATTAATCAATACAAATAATAACATATATCTAGAAATCCAATTTGAGGAAGAAGCTCCATTTTATTTAATTAATATAACAGGATTGCATAACATTATTATTAATCAATATGTTTTTAAACGGATGGCTTCATTATTATTAATTGTGAATACTTTTTTGATAGAATTATGCTCATATTGCCACCAGAAAAATTTAAATATAAAATTTCCTTTACTACTAAAAAACCTTAGGGACTCCAGTGCGCAGTAACACGTATGTATTGAATCTTTAAAATAAATCTTAAATAAAGCACTAGGAAAAATTGCAAACATTCACTATATGCAGTTCCACAGGGAATTAGCAGCATTTTATCCGGAGAAACGCAAGCTTTTCTACAAAAAGGTAAACACCGACGGTTTTTCTTTTTCAGATAGAGGTATCCTGTAACAGACAGCATTCTCCTACTGACATCTAAGGAATACGAATGGTGAAAAATACGAACAGAATTTAAAATATTTTTAAGTTTTTATAGATTAGCTTTCATAACGAAGCATTTACCTCGTGATAATGAAATGCCTTGTGTACATGGGTAATACAGTAATAATGTATGTATAGGGTGTCGCGCACGAAAGGAGAATAAAGTTAGCTTTCTTGCAGCAATTTAGATTTATATAAATCAAACAACTGAATATAGTTGTCAAATTGCGTGTTAAATGATTCAATTTTACATGTAACCTCGATCAATTCCTATTTTTCTAAAAATGAGTTATAGCAAACAACTGCTTAGGTTTGGACTTATTTTTCTGTAATATACAGACACGTAAGTACTTGTGAAAAAAATGTTAAAGGATAATACAAATAAGAAAATGATCGCAACTAAGCTATATATTTATTAGCTAATCTTTCGTTTTAATCCTTTACATTTTATATGTCTAGAAGTTTTTAATATTTATTAATAGTCCAAAAACCAGAGTAAAAAAAGTAGATTCATAATGCAATCTTCTACAGAATTGATTTTCTTGTTGGAAAATGTTTGGTGGTGTACCCTGAATGTAACGTCAAGTTGGCGTGACGGGGGGGGGGGTGTTGAACGTTAGCCGCCATCTTGGAAAACACGTTTTATCAAATATCTCGTGAACCGTGCATCGTACGACAAAAATAGTACAAATAGTTTTCTTTAGTGATGGGGTCTCGACACTACCCGCGTGATGCGACACTTGAGAGTCGAAACAATATGGCGGGAGAAGTGTCGACTCTTCATGATATTTTAACGACACTTCGCCTTTACATCATGCATGCGCTAGTGTAAATGTAATCCAATTCAAACGTGAAGCAGTCAAGATTCATAGCTACATAAATCATAAGCAAACTATGGATAAAAAAACAATTATATGAGTAAATTCTGTTATGGTTATATATTTATGCATTAAGTACATTAAAAGACATTAAATTATTTATAAAAGCAAATACATATTATGAAACAGAAAGTTAAAAGAAAAGAAACAAATTCTATAAATAACTTGTAATTCAAGTCTATTAATTGGATTTATTATAAAAACTATTTAAAAATGTAATTTCGCTGACGACGTTGGTATTTCGTCGAGAACGTGTTTTTGTTAAGATTGAAGATGATACTTTTATTTTGAGTTTTCAGCAAAATAAATTGAATTAATGATCATCATTGTATTTATTTACACGTGTTTCGACAGTAGTCTTTCTTCAAAATACATAAGGTATAAATATAAGAAGCTGAAATAATAATTAGGTACATGAGGAACTTATTCAACTTCAATTATTGATTTTAATTTATTTTGCTGAAAACCCAAGATAAAATTATCACCGTCAATATTATACTAATACAAAAGAAAATAATCCACAACAAAATATTTTTATATGTAACGTCCCATTCAATGATTGTTGGCCAGTTCAACAAATCTGCCTATAATTTCTTTGTAAGAATGATCAAGCAACTTCGAATTACACTCTAATAAGAGCGATACTGTTCGACACTAAGAGGCATGACACTTCAAGTGTCACGATCACGAATAGTATCACGACACTCGACAACCAAGTTCCCATCTCTAGTTTTCCTATATAATAACATTGTGGGTGACTATCGCTACGTCACATTAAAACATGTTTTGTTTTATGATATTATTTAATTATTAACTTGTATTTAACTTGTATTTTTCTTATAAAACATTAAACATTAATGGCTACTTCTCGAACGTCTTGTTATCGATTTTTTTGTACACTTCTTGCTGCTCGGTCGCGCTCGCTCTTAGATCGGGTCTCACGAAACTACCGCGCACACTAGTCTTAATTAAAGGCGCGTTATATGAACGTACAAACATTTTCTACAACTTTTATTCGAAACTTTTTTCTGTATAGTGCATAGGTTTATATTTATAGCGCGCCAAACTTTTTCCAACATGGTTATTGCTAAATATATAGTTACCGGTTGATGATACATTAAAAATGGTAATAACAAAATTTGTAGAACAAAATTTCCAATCAAATTTATTTGAAGTTTTTTTTTCTATAAAATTGATACTTTAAAAGCTATAGCTTGGTAAACTATTGCACCGGGTGAATTATCAGTGGAAATGTTGCTCGTAGTACACGGAAAACATTTCATAACACATAAAACGGCGAAAAGTGTTTAGAAAAATTACAATATTGGGTAGTGAATCTATTAATATTATAAATAGTGTGAAGAAGTACTCATAATTTATAGATCTTTCTTACTTGCATGGGTAGAACGTATTATCATAAAAAATTGTAAATGTATCAAGATAATACAATTGTTTGTACATCACGTACATCATAAAAATTAATAATAATAATGATGATGATGATAATATTAATAATGATAATGATAATAATAATCATGAGAAGTGAAAGGTAAAGAAAAGGATAACAGAGTTCAATGAATGCAAATTAATTTTTTGAAATAAAAAATGGATTAAAAATTTATTTATACAAAAAGTGGCACGTTATTTTACGTCATAAGTCTCATCTGCTTCGATGATGAAGGAAGACACTCATCGCCTTCCACATCCACAGGGATGTGGAGCTGACTTCGCTATATCAGTAGCAGATAAATCGAAAATTTTATCTTCATCGATTTCGTATTCGATGGCATCCAATGTATCTGGTACATTGTCGCATCTGTGTCTACTACAATTCGAACAAATAATATTTTAAGCCAGCTTTTCGGCATCCATAGGCAGCCCAGCAATTTTTTGTGCATTTGCAAGATATTTATTTGCATCAAACTTGATGGTGTGGGAGCCATAGTAGTTCAAATTGGTTGAAGTCCATTTGTAGTCCGCTTCTAACCCCATTCTACAGGAGAGAATCGCTATGCAAGGAGCAAGGTTCCCGAAAACTCGTTGGAACCCAACCTATGCAAGGAGCGAGGTTCTACTGTATTATACCTAAATATTATTGGAATGTTGAAACAGGCAGCTGTTCTATACGATCTAAGATATATAGACGCATGATTTAATATACATATATTTAGCAATAATCATGTTAGAAAAAGTTTGGCGCGCTATAAATATAAACCTATTATAAATAATTATTATAAATATAAACTATACAGAAAAAAGTTTCGAATAAGAGTTGTAGAAAATGTTATTATCTACGAAAACGATCTGTACTATTTTTGTCGTACGATGCACGGTTCACGAGATATCTGATAAAACGTGTTTTCCAAAATGGCAGCTAACGCTCAACCCTCCCCCACGTCCCACCAACTTGACGTTACATTCAGGGGACACCCCCGAACATTTTTCAACAAGAAAATCAAATTTGTAGAAAATTGCAGAAATAAATTACCCGGTTACTGGCCTATAAAGGGTTTGTAACTTGCCCGTTGACTGTGAAATGTATAATATTAAAGTACTAAAATATTTTTTAAGAGATTTAGTTTTATTCTGAAACAATACTATTACAAAAAATACTATGTAGCATGATTTTTAGTTAATTGGGTACAGATTTTAAAAATAACGAAATAATTTATTTACTAAAAGAAAATTACTAAAATAATTCAAAAAAATGTACGATTTAAAAAATATTTCCGCTTCATATCTAGGAAACAATACATTTCTGGACATACCTTTAAGCAAACTTTTTTCAATATTTTTGTTAGTACAACAAATACTTTAAATAGTAGCATACATTGTAGTTGCACTCTGTATATTATAACCCTAATATAGCGTACAAACTATTTTTTAGTAATCGTTGAAGCCTAGGAAGATAATCTCTTGTTGAGGGAAAATTAGTCTAAGCGATGTCCCTTAAAAGTACATAGATAGAGATGGTACAATCTGGTTACCTGACATTTACTTTTTACCTTCATAAACCATATTTATAAGGTGTGGTTGTTCAAATCCCCAAATAATTAAGATACATACAAGTCTCGCATATCCTCAGTCATTCTCAAGTCTCCTCAAATAAAGAAGAATGTGAGAAATTCCACCTCAAATGAAAACTCACACTCCCAGAATTCCTTTTTTTTAAATTTTAGTTCTTTTTGGTGCTTTTTGGCTTCAATCACCGCACTGTGTGACGGTAGTGTCACGAAGCGTACCAGGATAACGCGCACTGGCACGGCACTGCACGTCAACTAGCAAGTTCCATAAAAATTGTTTAAACTTTCTTTTACTAAGATTAAAGAAAATAAAAAGGCTCAGGGATGCGCTATATTGACAATTATTATTTGGAAACATATACAGAAAGAAGTTTCCATTATCATAACAATCGTTAAAATCGGTTAGTTAATACTCCAGAAATAAGTTTTTCGTAAAAAAGGGTAAACGATTAGCCTTTTAAATGTATATATGCCATTATGTTAATATTATATATATAATAATAACGAATGAAATGTTTTGTTTTATACCACGTCAAAACGCGTTTTAATGCCGACATTTAACTGTAGCCTTTCAGACTGTTCCTTTTAATGTACCTGCAATAAATTGAACATGCTATTCATCACTAACCTAATGGTCGAATTTATACTACGATAAACAAGTTTATACCTTCACTATTCGTCTTATTTATAGTTTCCATCGTAAATGTAAAATTTTGTAGATTTTGGTGTTCAATAAAATGAACATTTAAAAACAATTACAAATTAAATTTAACATGTACATTGTACACACATACCAAAAATATAAGTAAATATGACAATTACACATACTAACTATATTATTAGCAATCCTATTGATACTGCATAATATGTATAAGGAGAAAATGTAACAAGATACGCGAACTGTGTAGCAATCTAAATATACCTAACAAATTCGGATTGCGTATTCTGTATCAGTTTCTAATTCCAATTATTGCTGATAGAAAAAATACCAACAGTTAGAAATTAATATCAAGTGGACCATTAATTTATTGTTTTACAATCTGAAAACTATTTTACAATGTACTTAGTAAACGTTATCCAACTTTGGTGTTATTTGTTATATTATTAGTTATTTATTGGTTAATAAATTGTTGATTTAACTTATATCACACTTTCAATGTTTCTGATTTCCAGGACTATAATTATTTCAATGATATAAAAATCGCACTTATCATCATCGCACATCGTAAATTACAAAAGAAGTGAATTACAGAAGAATACTTCCTATGCTTTTTGTGGAAAATCCATTGAAAATAAAATATCTAAAATAGTATATTATTCATCCTCATGAGTAGGTATAGGATTTCTATGCATTTGCATGTTTTTTCTGATTATAGCAAACATATGCAGAGTTATATTTCTACATGTTTAAGCCACATATGAATCACATATGTCAATTTGAAAGTGCATATAACTGCATATTTAGGTGTTTTTTTATAATGCATGCATAGTTTAGCATTTTTGAACGAGTGTGCATATTTTACCACTTTTTGAGCGTTTTACATGCTTTAATTATGAAATTTCTAATGTTTTTTAAATAATTTTAGCATTTTAGACAACCAATCAAGGGCGGCTTAGTTGAGTCTAGGGGAAACCCATAATTTAAGCTTATTGTTAAATACTAGGCTTTAAAATATTTTACTGCCTTAACCATCTGTGTACTTGTTAATATTTTCTAAGAAAGAAAAAGTTTCAACTAAAATTTAAATACTTACATCCTGCGGTATTGTGATAAATAGGTATTAGGAAATTCCAAAGACCCTTTGACAACTTCCTGTTCATAGAAAGATTTGCCTGTACTTATGTTTACTAATCTTGTAATCTTTCAATTAAGACAGTTCAGAAATTGCAAACTGTAACTCAGTTTGAAATTTTAGAGATGGGTAAAGAAAAACGGTCTGTGTCTGTTTACACTTCGAAGTTATGTTAAGGAATTCAGTGTTCTTACAACTGACGATAAGGTGTTGTATTGTATAGTGTGCGACGATAAAGTGACTGCAACGAAACTCTTTCAAGTTACACAACATCTGAACACGGTTCATCAAAAGTGTGTTGACCTGAAATTAAAAAAAAAACATTGTTACCGGGGTACCTTAAAAATTCGTGCGGTGAGTCCAGCAAATCAATCGAATTTAATAAAAAACTATGTAGTGCTTTAGTGGCTGCAGATATCCCGTTAAGTAAAATTAATCATTCAGCATTTCGTAATGCCAATACCCGACGAGTCTACACTCAGGAAAAGTTATTTACCTCGTTTATACGAAGAGACCATAAAATCAATTAGAAAACATGTAGCGAATAACTACATATGGGTTTCCATTGACGAATCTACTGACACTACTGGAAGGTGCGTAGAAACTTCATTTCCTTCGTTTTGTTAGTAAAATTTAACTAATCAAAGACAGCAGAGCAATTTACGGATGTTTTATTTTCTATTTTGTTAGTTACATATTTAATCACAACAATATTTTTGCTTGATTAAAATATATATTTTTTTAAATAACTGTTTTGCGCTAATTGTTTGTAACCGACTAATTATGTAGTTCGATAAAATAAAAATCAAATTTTTGTTTTCAGATACGTGGCTAACGTTATAATTGGCGTTTTAAATTCGGATAACAATCCCAAATCCTATCTATTAGCAATTCACGTTTTTAAGAGCACCAATCATTGTTCTGTGGCAAAATTGTTTAATGATTCGATGGCTATTTTGTGACCGGACGGCATACAGTACAACAAAGTACTCCTGTTCGTCACCGACGCGGCACCGTACATGATCAAGGCTGGAGCAGGCTTACAAGCTGTACGAAAAAATGATCCACTTAACTTGTCTTGCCCATGCAATGCATAGAGTTGCGGAAGAAGTGCGCGAAATATATCCTAACGTAAACTGTATAATTTCAGATTTAAAAAAAATGTTTGTAAAGCTCCATATCGCATTCAAATATTTAGGGAAACTGCTCAAGAAGTGCCTCTCCCACCTGAGCCTGTAATAACAAGGTGGGGTACCTGGCTTTCTGCAGCAGAATATTATGCAACTTATTTTGATATTATTAAAGCATTTGTAAATAAACTTAATAAACACGATGCACTATGCATACAAAGCGCACAGGATGCTTTTAATACTAAGGAGGTGAGGGCAGAGTTATTGTTTGTTTTGACAAATTTTGTGCGTTTAGCTAAAGTAATTCAGAAATTAGAAAGTCAGGGAAATTCATTAGATGAATCTCTTCAGCATGTAAAATTGTTAGGTGTTTCTTTGAATAAAGTAAAAGGGCCAAAGGGTTTGACTATAAAACAAAAACTTAAATCCGTTATAGACAAAAATCCTGGTTTTATACATGTGGTCATTTGATGAGCAGTGTAATCAAACTACCGTTATTGCGTGGAAAAGAGTGTTATTTGTAGTTTTGAAAAAAAATATTTTTGAATTAATCTGTTTTCAGAGCCTGCTATTTTTCTACTGAGAATATAGAAATTTTAAAATTTTTATTTGTATCAGTTCTATTTTATTTTTATAAATTTGATAAAATGGAGACCAGACAACCAAAACATATTCAATATGACATCTAATCAGTGAAATGTAAAGTACGAAAAATGAGTTTATTACACAATAACACAATAGGAAATAGCAAAAACGAATACACACATATAAATAAATAATAACCGTTCATACCAATATTATCTAAAAAAATAGAAAAAACGTTAAAAGCTTCAAACTTTCAAATAGCACATAAAAATAGCAATAATAATTTAACAAGAAAAGAAATCTTTACAAATTTAAAAGATAAAACAAATATAAACAAACACACACAGTATATAAATTAGAATGTCAAGATTGCAATGCGCAATATATAGGAAAAAGTAAACAATGGTTAGAAAAAATAATAAAACAACACAAAAATTGCATAACAAGCGAACATTGCATAAAACATAATCACAATTTTGACTTCAACAAACCAGATATCATACATATAGAAAAAGAATACAAAAACAGATTAATCCTGGAAATGATAGAAATTAAAAAACACCAAAATGCAATTACTTTTAGAACTAACACAGAAAACCTTAGTATTTTTTTAGTTTTTTACTATAGTAAAATGTATGTAATTTCAGTGCAAAATGTCGTTTGTTTTTTATACATAAAGAAAAAAATTAATTTAAAAAATTAAGATTTGAAAAAGCTTTAGTAATAAAGCAAAACGTCGTCATGTCATTCTAATGAAACATGGTTTTATTTAAATTAACAAGGCTGCAAAGTCCTCATAAACAACAAAAGGAAACTTTTTAATAACTAATATTACTTAAATTCAAACAGCCAAAAGGATACAAATAAAATTTAAAATTTGGAATCAAATATTACCCCTAAATCTTTTGCATAGAGGTTGTCAGCTAAATTATACCGATAAATATTGATAATATTTTTTCTAATAAATCATTAAGTAGAAAGTATCACTACAGAGCATTTCTTGAAATTAAAATATAACGGATTTTTCAAAGACCATTCGTAAATGTTTGTTACGTCGTTTTGTAAATCGTGATAATTTTGCATTGTAACAGTTAAATAAATTTTTAAATCATCTACGGATATATATGTTGAAGAGGTAATTAACTCAGATAGAACATTTATCATTAATAAAACTAATAATGGCCCAAGGTTTGATCCTTGCGGAACCCCCAGAAAAAAATGAAAAACTTAATCGAAGTAGAATTGTTAAAAATAACATTGTTTAGGATATGTAAATATGAAGTAAGTAATTTCAATAAAATACTGGAGAAGCCATATGCATACAGCTTACTCAGTAGAATAGCAAAAGCTGAAAGCTAACAAAATCTGTATAAATATATGACATCAACTTGCAAGTTATCGATAAAAGCTCTGTGTTAATTGGATCAAATTTATTGATGTTCAACGAGATATCATAAACCCATGTGGATTTGTATCTATGCTTCCTTTAATGTGTTTAAACAAGTATTTATATAAAATTGACTTAAAAATCTTACAGAGAGTAGCTAACAAAGCTATCAGTCTAGTAAGTAAATAAGTAGGTAATAGTATATTGTGTTACAAGTGCAGAAAAGTGCCAATTTCTCACGAGTGTGAAGATTTTGCGGCATGAGACGTAGTCGAATACCGCAATCACACGAGTGAGAAATTGGTGTTTTTGCACGCGTTACACACTATACTTTATCTACGACAACAAAAAAAGTAATAAACCACCAACAGCTAAGAAAGTTTTTTAACCTAGAATTTATACTCGCATTCATATTTTTTACGTGAAATATTTGACAATAAATTAAGAGATGTAATGTGAGCCGCTTCCACGATGTTTGGAGGTGTACGAGTGTACACCCCAATTTTCCTTCATCGGATTCACTCATGATACATCTAGAATTTTAAAAACGGCAAAAGTAAACATTAAATTTGTAAAGACAATAGTAATAATACGTTTACAATTTGTATAATTTCAGTCAATCTACTATTTAGTACTTACAGCTAAATAATTATGTACTCGTTTTAAAAAAATTATTTATATTATGTACAAAAATCACAATTCAATTGTCAAGGTTATTAACCTCTGCGCAAGATGTCAAATATTCTCGCATTATCTAGCAGATTATAAATGTTTTCAATGTTTTTATTGTAATTTAGCAATAATAATAAATAAAATTACATTAAAAATTATATAATAATGTAAAACATTATTCATTTTACGTTTTAATTGAATAACAATCATTGTAACTTTATATACTGAGAAAAAAACATCATTGAAAGGCGTCTCGGTAGCTCAATAGTTACGCTGTAGCTACTAACCGAGCGATCCGGGTTCAATTTCCCAGGTCTGACCTTAGTTTATATCTAGATGGATTTCCATTCGAAATATAATTTAATGTAAAATATTAATTAAACAAAATAAATTAACCTTTATCTAAAATTTATAACAGTTTATATTTCAAATAATTAATAATATTATAAATATTGCAAGTGGTGACATCTATGGCGTTTTTATAGAACTACGGATTATTGAGAACTCCTTTCTCACATACTTTACCGTTGAGTTTGGAGATTGTTTGCAATTGGTCGTTTTCACGGTTACTATATTGTGCGGAATATCTAACTTTCTATGGTGGTCGTAGATAAATATAGTTTCCGTATTTTAACATTAACGATAAATTAATCGAAAATATTACTATTATTACCTGGTTGATTAGGAACCCTTATAGATAGGCACATGATGGAAATGTAAAAGTGATTTTCGGTGTATAATAACGTAAACTTTATATAACCCTCATTTTATAAATTAAAACATTTAATTTATGGTGTTGCAGCTTAATATTCACTATATTTTGGTTAAGTTTTAAAAACAAATACCTGAAAATTTTAGACAATGTTTAGTTAGGATAATAAATGTTTCAAAACCAGGGTGTACTTCTCCTTATTCTAAAAGGATAAAATACTAAAATCAAAGTTTCTCATTGTTAACAGCTATACTATTGGTTACGAACGTTATCGTAACCGAACCCTTTGATGCCACTGAGTGATAGTTTTAGCAGATTCGCATCAGTATACGAATGCATTCGATCTACAAATATGTCGGTTTCTATTAGACCCGTATTAATTCATTTCAAGTGATGTCATGCACAAATGTCGAATGCATGGTTGCATTAACAAAATGAAAGCTGGATAACGCTTTACAATATTAAGCACAAAGCTGATTAGGACAGTTTTTCTGATTTTAAGAATAGTAAGCATTCGTTTCATTAATTATCTTACTATTACCACGTAGCAACACGAAGTTTTTATAATTTAAACACCTTTGCTGATTATTTTTATACTACAATAGCTCTTTCGGTATTACGTTAACTGTCTTTAGAGTACCATTAAATTCAGACTCTTTCGCATAAAATAATTCTTTATTTATTGTAAAACACGCTCTCGCACCTCGAATCGTTTTAATAAGAAACAAACGGGAGGCAAACGAAAGATGACAGAGGAAAATAGCACTTTAAAAATTCATTGTACGTTTCGGTAAGAACTTGCTCCCAGAATGTCGAGTTTAGAAATGTAAATCTCTCCATTATTCGAATATAACATGAACTTTGGCTTGAAATTTACGTTCACTTTTAAATTTTCTATGAAAATCAATGTGAGTCCTGCACTAAAAAATTAATGAAACAATAATTTTATCAAATATTTATCTGGCCAACACCAACAGCGCCAACAAGTATACCTATAAGAGAATAATAGTATAAAACAGATAATAATACTTCGAATACTTGGCTTTGTTGTGATGTTATGAATTACATTTTCAATTCACCGTAAAATGTCCTCTAAAGGTTCGCTCGAGAATCAGAGGCGGAGATTCAGATCCATTGACAAAATGTTCTTCATAAATATAGACCAATTTATCAACGCTTGTCAATTTGGTATTGCGGAAGAGATGGCTAGAAGGTAGAAACTATATTTGAAGCACCTTCAACTAGCGTGTGGAATAATTAATGGCAAATAAGTAATTGTGGTTTAGATTATATGTAGAGTAAACACTGATAGCCGGTTTCACAAAGCTCTGAATAACTCAATTTTAATTAAATTTGAAATCTAGAAATATAACTGGATAAATTTTCAGGTCTCTTAAATCTCAGCCAATAAAATTTTTGAATTTCGAATTTAATTACCATTAAGTTAATCAGAATTCAATCAAACTTTGTGAAACTGGCCATGAGTTTGGTATTACATTATTTAGCATAACGTGCACTAAAATCGTTCTGAAAAATTTACGCAGTAACGCAATAAATCTTGATAAAAATAAAGCACCAATTTTCGATCAATATGTAATACCCGTTCACATCTCTAATGATTAAATTTATAGCCGGACCACAGCAACAAACTGTAACCCAACAACATGTTAACAACGTGTTTAGTGACAATAACGAAAAGTGACTTCACTGCAGGACACAAAACTACAGAATGGGATCATTGTTACTTTTTCCACTTGAGTAAATGATTTTTGCATTGTGCCACTTCATTCATAAAAAGCGGCTCTTCAATAATAACGCTTAAGAAAGGCACAAATACGTAATATAGAAGAATTTAGGATAATTTTAAACTATTCTTGTTAAATTCATTTGTGTTATTTGTAAAACCTTTTCTGCTTCATTGAGCTTTCTCTACCCACGTGTTTGGTTGGCATTTTTTGGGAGTAGAAAAGGTTTTGTTCATGAATGAATTTTTTTCGAAAGGCATTTCTCACTTTCAGTTATTTAAAATAATATGACAACATTTTTTTAAGTTATTTTTTATTAATTCTTACTTTCAAATTTTAATGGAAAAACTCTGTCTTCAGTAAGCTCATCTAAATTCATTAAATTGTTATCTATAAAAACTTTATTTAAAATTCGGTTATCCCGAAGTCTATTATGCGTTGAAAAGATTTTCTAGTGTTCTTAACTGAAGTTCACCGTAGCGAGTAAATGATTTTCGATAAAATTAAAATAAAAAGTTAGTTCAGCACAGTTGAAGTAGCTTGATATACCTGACCTGAACGAGCCCATCAAGTGTTTCATCATAATCCGTTGCAAGGGCGTGACAAGATCTCGACAATTTGTCATGGTTTGTCATTGTCGTCAGCTTTGTGTGTTCAAATCACATTTGAGTGATCATTGCCATGTGTTAAATGCAACAAAAATCAGTGTAAAAAATAAATATGTAAGCAAGTTTCTGGTATAATAAGTTAGCTTAAAGGGTAGATTATTATTCATTGAAGTTCGCTAGGTCTTTCTTTTTGATGGCAAACAAAAAGAATAATATTCGGTTATTTTTATCCACCTTTTATGTTTGCAAAAGTTGTTTTTTATTTTCATACGTTTTCAGGGAGTGGGGGATAACGATGTCATGAGGTATGTATCAGCGCCATGTATATTTTACTAAAGTGCATTGAATTTAACATGTCTATAACTCTAGTTATTATATCGGTTATCTACACAACTGTGTAAATGCAACAATGCAACAAAGATAATATCCATGTAATGATATTCAGTCATAAGGACAGTCATTACATAGATATTATCTCAAGAAGGCATTGGAATGCTAAGTGATTGCCATAGCTACAAGAATAAATAACAAGTAATAAAAGATATCTAAAATAAACACGTTTTTTTATTAACTCCAAGAATAATATAACTTCTGGTAAACTACCTACCGTTATGCTGGTGACCTTCGACGAAAAGAACTCAACAATCATCAAGAAGAATCGACATCAGCAGATCTGATCGAAGCTATAAAGTGTCCAGCTTCCAACACGTGCTAGTCGGCTGCATCAACCAACTACGGCATCTACAATTGGATTGATTGGACAATCGCTAGCTTATCGATTCTGAACCAATATCGGAATATATACCTTTTTTTAATCACGATAAGTATAACTTAATCAATTTCATATTAAATATGGCTGCTCATATTCCATTTCCGACATTTGACAATTCAAATATAGAATCCTGGTTAACTCTATTAGACCGGTACTTTATTCATCTCGACATAAACGATGAACGCCAACGATATGATATTCTAACCTTGAACTTGCCAAATGATGTTATAGCTAACCACCAAGATCTCATAGTAAACGCACCTCGCAGACAACCATATTCTGTTTTGAAGAATGCCATTAAAGATTTTCATGTAGGCTCACGCCTTTCGCGAATTTCAAAACTCCTGCATAGCTTGACATTCAGTGGTAAAGTCAAGGAATTAGTAACTGGCATTAAAACACTGTCCAAGGACTTGAATTTTAATGGCGAAATTCTCAAAGATTTTCTAATAGCGAAATTACCAAACCATTTAAAAATTCAATCGATAAATTTATTACAATTACCTATGTCAGATCTTATAGAAAGACTTGATATGATAAACGAATTACACGAGGCTCCAAAACCTGATCAATTACATACAACTTTACAACATAAGATTGACCAACTGACCGAGCAAGTACAAAACTTTCTAGCAAAATAAAGCAAATTCAAAATGCTCGCACGTCAATCTCTCGTGTTTCGACAAATTATAAACCACGAGTTAATATTGCTACTGATGCTGACTGTTCAAAGGTATCTAGACTGTGCTACTACCACGCTAGGTTCCAAGACAATGCCCTTAAATGTACAGGCAACTGTTCCTATCAGAAAAAAAATAATTGTTAGCTCTGCTATATCAAATGATGAGGGTAGCAGAGCTTGTCCCAATGCCTCATCATTCTTCATCGAGTTGACGGATACGATTAACAATGTTTCTTTTATCGTTGACACTGCATCCCCATATTCAATAATAACACCAAAAATAGCTAAGTTATTCCAAAATACAATCAAACAAAATTTTACTGATAACCTGAAAGCTGCAAACAATACGAACATTCCCATATTAGGTACAGTAAATTTGACACTTGACTTTGACATTTCTTATATACAGCGCCAACCCTGGAAATTTTTTTATAGCTAATGTCACATTTCCTATCCTTGGTTTGGACTTTTTACAAAAGAATAATTTACATATTGATTGTGTCAATAAAACTGTCACATCTAATTTGACATCGACAAGAGTTGCAGACATGTCTTCTAATGATCATGATGATCATGTTGAACAGGTCAGTACCGTTGTTACTAACCTTCTCTACCTATACAGGTATCCTCAGAAATTGGTAACAATAACGATGATCGCAACATTTACACGAACCTATTACATAAGAAGTTTTCTGAATTACTACAACCCTTTAATTACAACAGACTTATCCAACATTCAATTACTCATAAAATTGACACAGAAACTAATTCTACTGTTAGGGCTAAGCCTAGAAAATTAAATCCTAATCAACTACTCTTTCTAGAAAAACACTTGAACGAGCTCATGGAAGCAGGTGTTCTTGAACGATCAGCTAGCGATTGGTCCACACCGATCCACCTGGTGCCAAATAAGAAGAACGCACCTTCAGCGGAACCTTATCGAATGGTCGGAGATTATAGGTGGTTGAATTCAATAACAGTTCCTGACAGATATCCAACACCCTTTTTGAGTGACTTCACCCGGAAAATAGAAGGCGCTACCATTTTCTCCAAAATAGATCTGAAGAAGGCATATTATGCAATCCCCATTAACGCTGATGATATTCACAAAACAGCAATTACCACACCACTAGGCCTCTTTCAATTCAAAAGGATGTGTTTTCGTTTAAGAAATGCAGCAAGTTCATGGAGCCGATTCATGGATAAAATATTATCAGGATTATCTTTTACTTTTTTTACGTAGACGATATTTTAATATTTAGTAAAGATGCTCAACAACATCTTGACCATCTGCAACAAGTCTTTTCACGATTGAGAGACAATGGGCTTCTAGTAAATGTGGATAAATGTAAATTTGGTGTCTCAGAAATTGAATTTTTGGGACACACTGTAAATATTAACGGGATTAAACCACAAACTACAAAAATTGAAGTAATTGCAGAATTTCCATTGCCTACTAATTAAAAGAACCTTAGGAATTTTATTGGCCTTGTTTCGTATTATCATAAATTCATTCCAAGCTGTGCTGAAATATTAGCACCACTAAATAATCTGGTTATACCAAGCAAAGCCTCTCAAAAACCTATCATATTAAATAGCAATCAAGTACAAGCTTTTAACAATGCTAAAAATGCTTTAGTCAATGCTACACTACTAACACATCCTAAACTCGGCGCTCCAATTAGTATTGCAGCTGATAGTTCATCTACCAGAATTGCAGGAGTACTCCAGCAACTGGATAATGGCATGTGGAAACCATTAGCTTTTGTTCACGTAAACTTACCCCTACGGAACAAAAATACAGTGTTTTTTAACGCGAACTTTTAGCAATTTACTTTTCGCTAAAGAAATTCCGGTATTATGTTGAATGCAGAGACTTTCATATATATACTGACCATAAACCTTTATGTACGGCAATAAAGAACAATAGTGATGCATACTTGCCACGCGAATTTCGTCAACTTGAATATATTTCCCATTATACTAGTGACATTAGACATATTCAAGGACAACAAAATATTCCCGCTGACATGTTAACAAGAGTGCAACTTATTCATATGCAAAATTCTTCAATTAATTACGAGGAAATTTCTCGTGCCCAACAAACGAATAAAGAACTGCAACATCTTCGAGAGTGCAATAATTTCAATTTGATTCAAATTCAAAATCCCGGTCAATCACCTATTTGGGATGTAAGCAAGAAAAATCCCAGACCTTACGTTCCTCAACAATTTCGCTATAAGTTGTTTCAACAACTACATAATGTAGCGCATCCTGGTATCAGAGCTTCAAGGAAAATGATTTCCTAACGTTATCTATGGTCTTCTATGAACCAAGATATAAAAAAATGGGTTATTTCCTGCACTGATTGCCAACGCTACAAAGTTTCCAAAAAATCCACCTTGATCTAGTACATTTGCCACCTTCAGATGGTTATAAGTACTTATTGACCATAATAGATCGCTTCAGCAGATGGATAGAAGCTATTCCTTTAAGGGATGCTACGGCAACTACAGTAATAAATTCTTTTGTCAACACATGGATAACACGCTTTGGAATCCCCCATTATATAACAACAGACAATGCTCAAATATTCCATTCTCATTTATGGAAGCATTTCACAAATACATTAGGAATAAAACACATTACTTGCACCGGGTATCATCCCATAAGCCAAGGGATAATTGAGAGATTCAATCGTACACTCAAACAGGCCATACGCACCAGTGGTATATCTTCCTGGTTAAAGAACCTACCATGGGCATTACTTAGTCTACGAGCTACGATAAATAAAAAAAAATAAAAAACGATGTTTCACCTGCAGAAATGTTGTACGGAACTGCACTTCGTTTACCCGGAGATTTCTTTGCAGAATAGAAATCCGACGAAGATTTCCGCATACCTCAATTTCTTCGTAAATTGAAATATCAAATGCGCAATCAGAAATTTTTTGTACAAGGACATATAAATCAAATTCTTTCGTTCCCAAAGAATTGCATAACTGTACACATGTTTATGTTAGAAATGATACACATGATTTAAACATTAAAGACACCTATGTCGGTCCCTATACAGTGCTAAACAGAACTGCAAAGTATTTTATGCTAGAAGGACTAGATCAACCTGTATCAATAGACAGACTTAAGCCTGCTTATTTTACATGAATAAAATTTTCATTCGCATTCTCTTTTCATTCTAGAAAGAATACCTTCAAGAGATGAACTGCACCTAATAATGAAAATTAGTGTTATGTGTTCAATTTAGTTATTCAATTTTAATTCAAGTGTTCATTTTAAATTTTTTTTTTTTATTATTATAAAGTTATTAATCTACATGTCACATAAAATTATGCAGCTTGATCATCTCCTTTTGTCGTTCTTGTGTAGATAAACTGTGAGTGATGTTGCACCACTTGTTTAATTAAACCCTTTTGTTGAAGTTCATGAAGTGCCCTCCTTGCAAGGGAACCACGAACCTTCAAACGTTCAGAAACTACTGATGGAGTGATCAATTTGTATTGGGGTACTTCCTTGTATCATAAGTTGCTTTGTCGAACAACACTTGGTTGTTCAATTTATCGCGAACTTTTCCTTTGGACCACTTCTTCTTTTTGGCTTTACCTCCTCCAGATCCTTCCTGCGAATTTAAAGATAAATTTGTAGCATTAATAGGAAAAGATCAAGGTCTCACAGAAATCCAAAAATTGACATATCTAAAGTCTTCTTTGGAGTGTGAACCGTCAGATTTAATTGCAGCTTTAGAAACGACTAACCAAAACTATGCAATTGCATGGAATAGATTAGAAAAAAGATACGATAACAAAAGGCGAATTGTAAATAATCATGTACAAGCTATATTAGATATAGGGAATATTACACGCGAATCTTATCAATCTTTAAGGAATTTAATAAACGTTACGCAAAATCATTTAGATTGTCTAAAAACTTTTCATGTATCTGTAGATCAATGGGATGCACTTCTCATTCCTATTCT
Source organism: Agrypnus murinus (assembly GCA_929113105.1). NCBI lineage: Eukaryota > Metazoa > Arthropoda > Insecta > Coleoptera > Elateridae > Agrypnus > Agrypnus murinus. The sequence goes on from OV816024.1 coordinate 187,394,532, forward strand.
AGCATCTAAGTTGGATTCCCAAACAAATAAAGAATGGGAATCCAAGTTAAATAAAGAAAATAATAGTAAAGACAAGATTCCCACAATTGATGAATTTATAGAATTTTTAAGTGTTAAGCAAAATACACTTGAAACCACACACGCCCGCATTACCGGCAAAGCTGATCACATTAGTAAGGGTAACAAGAATATGCGCGAAATTAAATCCTTGGCAACAGTTACAGTCATTTGTGACAATTGTAAAAAGGATCATTTATTGCAACATTGTCATGCATTTTTGAAGTTAAATGTAACATAAAGGTATAACAAGATTCGCGAATTGAAGCTTTGTATAAATTGTTTACGAAAAGGACATTTTATTCAGAAATGTCAGTCAACTAGATCATGTAAGAAGTGTAACAAGCGACACCATACTTTGTTGCATGCAACCACAAGTCAAGCTGAGCAAAAGGAAGTAGAAACACTTGCAAATTGTACAAATACTGAATTTTCTCCATCAAAAATATTATTATCCACAGCAAGGGTTTTAGCTATTGATAAACAGGCTCAATCTCATGAAATAAGGGTACTATTAGATTCAGCATCACAATCAAATTTCATCACGACACGTATGTGTAGGCAACTCAATTTGCAATCAGAACAGGTTAATACAACTGTTAAAGGGATAAATAATGGATGTTCAGTAATCAATCAGCGCGTACAGATTAAGATATACTCAAAACATAGTAATTTTAGTGCAGTTATCACATTGTTACCTTTGTTTTGTAACTGTGTGTGAATACTTAAAGATTGTATTACACGATCCACGGTTTCGCTCTAGCTGGGCGTGGGTCCCAGTACGAGAAATTATGAAAATATAAGTAATTGGAGCACTGATAAAAATTTGAAATAAGGGCGCCAGATCCTACTGAACACGATATAGCCGTTGGCCGGATCTTCCAACGGAAGCAATATTTAAGCAGTCACACTAAAGGATTATTAAATAAAAACACAGTTTGTTGACAGCGAAACCCCCGTATTTAATTAGATATAATAAACAGTAAAACAACGATGAGAAAATAAATAATAAATTTGATAATATTAGAAAGGCTAGTGGTTAATGAGATTAAATAAGTTACAAAAAAACAATTGAGTAAATTACAAAAGATAAACTAGCTTAATCATAATAATCGCCAACAGGCAAGTCTGAATAAATAACATTTTCAGTGAATAAAAAAATAATAACAAGGTGGCTGACACTAAAAAAAAGTCCTTAATCGTGGTTAACCAGAGGGATCCCTACAGTATACCGATAACTGCCAAGCAATTCAAAAATTGATAATAGAATCATACCATAAATAAGTACGCTGAATCAAAATGTCAAACACCCTGTATATAACAACAATTTTACAAAATATTAAATATTAATCTAATGTTACACCAAAAGGTTTATATTATTGACCATAATAAAGATAACGCACTAAGCGCGCAAAAAAATAACAGGTGTCAAAATTTAAAAGCTCATAAAAAGTTTTACTTAATAAATGGAATAAGAAAGACAAATTTATAAATCCTTTATAAATTAAATAAACTGTCCACTAACCTTTACATAACTAATACTAACTTGGGGTCCATTTCAAAAATTCGGACACTGTAATAACAAAGAAAAGTTCAAGGGCCTCTTCTCGGCAATCCAGTCGATATCTTCAAAATTTGAAGTTCATTAATGAAATCCAAGGGCTTCCATTTAAATTAATAACCATTGGCCATGTCGCCAGAATACAAAAGAGGAAAAGTAACTTCATACTAAACCACCATTCCAAATTTAATTAAATTTACCATAATAATGAAAACAAAAAAAGGTACTTCTTTACGTCATGGAGCAACCACATAAAAGGTTCCCATTTAACGTATACTTAAATTTTCGCACCCATTCTAAAAAGCTAAAAAAGAAAATCTTACAAAAAAGACAATCAGAGGAACCACCAATTGACTTACCCGTTACATAACGGCTTCGAGAGGAAATTTAAAGGACCGACACCGGGTCCACCAAAACATAATCGGGTACCGGAAGAATTTTCAAAATCCTAACGACAAACGTCCTTTCACTAGTCCCGCAAAACCTGCTCTCCTCCAGTCACCTCGAGAAGCGTTCAAACCACCAGGCTCCCCTCGCTCGAGAATCAATCGACCGGCCCACCTAATCTCAAAACTTCCAGCACGGAATTTCCAAAAATAAGAAAATCGTATGCGTATACGGGGTGTTTCAAAAGAAACAACACACGGTGCTCCAACCGTGGAAATTTAAATGTTACACACCCTCCTCCTTAAAAAACAAAAAAAAAAGGACTCCTTATTTTTTTTTTGATTGATAAAGCCAAACTAGCGCTAAGATACAATCTAAAACCACAATTCAAAAGGCCCTAAACAAACCAAAGAATCACACAGCGACCACCTTAAAGAAATTTGCGATCCTCGACTAGTGGTAACTACGCGTACCAAACGTCCTAGACGGAGACCAAAATTTAGGGAAATCACAAACAGGCAAAGTCCACAATCAAGTAATTAACAAATCAGAAAAAATAGAATCAAGGTCGCCTCAAAAAAGTAATCACTAGAATAATTCATAGGCAAACACCTACCTACCCTATACTAGGCATGCACAACCTTAAACCTACCAACACTACGGACTAACAAATCCCAAAGCATATCACCAACCTACGATTGGAGAAGGGCGGGCACAACAAAAAAACTCAAAGGGACCAAAAATAAAAAGAGCAAGGGTATCACCCGAATCAAGGGTTACCATATTCTGAGCCCTTAGTATAAACACAATCTACAGACACATCTGAATTAGAACCTAAATAAACTTTTAGGTCTTTAATATGCCAGACTCCAGCATCAGAACCATCCATATTGTCTAAAGCATATACGAGCCTAGACATCTTTTTCCTAACTGTATTCAAAACAAACTTGGGAGCCAATTTCCCTGAAAATCGAACCGGAGCATTCGACAGCACTTTGTTACGACGCCACACTCTATCACCGACATTAAAGGAAACATCTCTCTTTCTAAGATTATAAGCTTTAGCACTCCTGTTATAAGCTACCTTAAGTCGGTCCTGTACCAACTTATAAATTTCAGGAAGTTCCTGCATATCACCAGAATAACCCTTCCGATCACGAACCTGCAGCTGAATACCATCAGTGGACTCAACTTTTCCATAAAAATCACCTCGAATAGGAACATTTCTACCAAAGGTTAAAAAACAAGGACTGAAACCGGTAACCTCATGAACAGCAGAATTTAAAGCATATTGGATTTTGTGGACGTTAACATCCCAATCTCGATGATCATTACCAATATAAGAACGGATTGCTGTACCTATAGTACGATTAGATCTCTCAACGAAATTAACCTGGGGATGGTATCGAGCATTATACCAAATCTTTTGGATACCATATGCCTTTGCCAAATTTTTAAAGGCAGAACCCGCGAATTGGGTACCGTTATCACAAATAATGAACTGTGGCGTTCCATATACCAAGAAAACTTCTTCTTCCATAAACTTAACTATACGCTGTGCTTTGGCATCGCGCATTGGCAACAATAAAGAATATTTGGTGAACCAATCAACAACGACCAAAAGGTATGAACATCCTTTTTTGGAACGAGGTAAGGGACCCATAATGTCTACGGCAATAATCTGCCAAGGATACCTGACGTTCTTTTCAGATCCCATTAGACCCATACGTGCTGTGTTTGGTGCTTTTTGTTCACCACAGGTTTTGCAATTTCTAACATACCTCCAAACATCTAATCTCATCTTTGGCCAATAATAAGTTTCCTGTAAACGGTTTAACGTTTTACGAAAACCCAAATGTGATGCAGTAGGCAGATCATGACAGGAAAATATGGTATTTTTTCTCTTTGAAGAAGGAACTAACAACTTCCAATCCGAGACGTTCGACTTGAAAACAATTCTTGGAGACACATGCTTATAAATTAACTGATCCCTGACCTGAAAATGTGGATAATTATCCGGTTTGCACAATATTTTGGACCTAAAATCTTTATACCAGGGGTCTAGATCGTCGAGACCTACATCTATCAAATTAACCTCAGGATTGAAGGGAGCCCTAGACAACGCGTCTGGAATAACATTGAGCTTTCCTTTTCGATGTACAAGATCAAAAGAAAATTGAGATAACTTTACGGCCCAACGAGCCAATCTACCTGAAGGGTCTTTTAGTCTATTCAACCATAACAGTGAATAATGATCTGTTACCGCGGTAAATCGCACTCCTTCCACATATGGACGAAACTTTTCGATAGAGAATATAAGAGCTAACAACTCACGTTCCGTCGTACTGTAATTCATTTCAGCTCTAGACAAAGAACGAGAACAATATGCTATTACTACCTCCTCGCCCTCAATATCCTGCGTCAATACGCCACCTATGCCTTTAATCGAGGCATCGCTTTGAATAACAAACCTTCTCAAGAAATCGGGACTCCTCAGTATGGGAGCTGACACCAAAGCTTGTTTAATTTTAAGAAACGAGTCCTCTGCCTCTGGGGACCAAATAATGTTCTGACGTTTTTTCTTGCCTTTTAAAAGGTCGTTAAGCGGAGAGACCAGACTTGAAAAATCACGAATGAACCTCCTGTACCACGAGCACATTCCAAGAAAGCGCTTAACTTCCGTATAATTAGTTGGTCGGGGAAAATTGACCATCGTGGCGACCTTATCTGGATCCGTACGCAAACCATCGCTGGTGCCGTCTATTACAAATCCTAAATACTTCAGTTTGTTCCTAAAAAATTGACACTTTTTCAAATTTATAGTAAGGTTAGCCTTCTTTAGACACTGATGAACGTCTTTCAAAAGCTGAACGTGCTGCTCAAATGTTTTGGACACTACAATAATATCATCAAGATAAACGAATATATTGGGTTCGAACTTAGGACCGAATACTGCGTCCATTAAACGTTGTTGAGTTTGTGCGGCGTTACACAATCCAAACGGTAAAACACAGAAATGGAAAAGGCCCCTGCCGGGCACCGAAAATGCAGTCTTTTCCCTAGACGACTGATCCAATGGGATTTGCCAAAAGCTACTCCGTAAATCTATAGAGGAAATAAATCTAGCTTCCTTTAACATATTCAGAATACGATCCACTCTTGGAAGAGGGTAACTATCTAATTTAGTTTGAGCGTTAAGAAACCTACCATCGAAGCAGAAGCGGAATTCACCTGAAGACTTCTTGACTAATAACACAGGAGAATTATATGGACTATGGGAATACTCAACTACTCCTAGGCTTAACATCTTATCTAATTCAGCATTGAGTTGCTCAAGCATGTAAGGTGACATTAAATATTGACGCTGCTTAAAAGGTTTCGAATCACCAGTATCGATAGAATGCACGATATTATTAGTACGTCCTAGCTTATCCTCACTACTGATATCTTGAAATAAAGAAACTACTTCCTCGGCTTCTAATTTTTGCTCAACTGACATACTGGCTTGGTCAACGGGAGCACAACTAAACTTCTCTTCTACGACATTTACTTGACAACCACAAGGGCTACACCGGATATTCCAAGTCCCATCGCTAAAGTCCAGTTTAATTTGAAACTTATTACAAAAATCACTCCCCAAAATAACAGATTGGGCTAAGGAAGGAACTATGAGAAAAGTCATCACTACACAAACGCCATCAATAGAAAGGGGAATGTCAACAACTCCTACAACACGTTGCCCTTTGCCATCAGCAGTAGTAACAGAAGAAATTTTTGAATGACCCGGTTTAAGTTTAAATTCTTTAAGAAGGCTCAAAGCTTTATTGCCTATTATGGATTTACTGGCTCCTGAATCCAGCAATGCACACACGGCTTTGCCAAAAATGTCAACTTCAATATAGGGTCTGTTATCTTTTTCATTTAAACTCTTAGAAAAAAGTGGGGATATCCCTGTACCATCATCAAATTTTTTGTCAACAGCACATGGCGGTGACCCCATAACCAAGAAATTCTTAATAAACTTCAACCACTCTAACCATTCGGGATGATTACGAGAAAAAGATGAGGCCCGATAATTATGATGAAGAGGAGAAGCGCGGCCTCTGTCTAACACCTCTTTATCGCGTTTTTTTGAACAACTACAATCTCTAACTGTGGTGTTGGGTTTACCACACTTAAAGCAAAACTTCCGACGCTTACTTTGGCAATGTCGATACATATGGTTTTCCTGCTGGCAATTCCAACAAACAACTTTTCCACTGGGAACGCTCTTCCGATGAATTCCTTCAGCACCGTTAAACTTACGCAGAGTTCCGGTCGTTGGGGTAATATTAGTCGAAGAATCACCTACATTTTTACTGTCGGACACAGTACACAATTCAGGCTTACGAGAACTAGAGTGTTTCTGTTTTTCCAAAATTATCTGCGCTTCATCTACTTTCCTACACAACTCTAATAACTCAGCTATACTCGAAACATCTGACAAAGCTAACTGGCTCACATAGATCGGGGACAAATTTCTCCTAATGTACTTTAGTTTTGTAGATTCAGCAACAAAATGACCTACACGAGCAAAAAGTTCCTGCATAGCAGCTACAAAAATAGATACGGTTTCATCTTTACGTTGAGATCTAGAACGGATCCTTTCCCAAACACTATCTAAATAATCAGGGGGCAAAAATTCACTTTTAAGACGAGCAACTAATGAATCCCAGTCATTAACTGAAGAACGGACAGAACGGAACCAGCATAAAGCGGCATCTGAAAATAATTCAACGGCTGCGTCGAATAATTCCTCTTTCTCAACATGTCTTGCAACCCTTAACTCTTCAACGCGTCCTAAAAAATTTATAAGGTCTGAACCTTTTTTTCCATCAAAGATCAAATTCCATTTAAAAATAGGAACTGACTTACGACTATTTCTGAAATTATCGATTAATGTCACTGTAGGAACAGCAGTAGGTGTTACCGTATTGGGAGAACTCAATATTGTAGTTGCCGAAGACTCTACCTGAACTCTTTCTGACAATAGAACCTCAAGTTCTAAAGCCGAAGCTAAACTTTCATTTTTAAAAGAAACCACATCTGCGCCAGCATCGCTAACCTTTATTCTCTTAACACGATTCGTGAGATGAACTATACGAGATCTAATTCGTCTATAGAGTGAGTCTGATTCAGGACCCTCAAACTCATCTATTAAGGATTTAATTGAATCTAATATTCTAGAAATACACACCTCTTCTATCGCAAAATTAAAATCGGGGTCTTCGTATTCAGGATAACCTCTCTGTCTGTCTTTATCCAAAAGTTTAGCTAAAAGTTTTCTTTTTGTAGCAACATCTTTTCTTTCCGTTATCACGCCCCTGATGCGTAGTTCATAAGATAGCTCATCAACTAGCAGGTCAACAGGTCGCATTAAATGGAGATCCATATTATTTATAAATTATATTAACCAAAAACAAAAGTTTGCTCGCTATCAACACAACTGTTTATAAAAAGATACTTAAAATTTCAAAAAAACTCTGCCCCTACACGTTGGGCGCCATTTTTATTTGTTACCTTTGTTTTGTAACTGTGTGTGAATACTTAAAGATTGTATTACACGATCCACGGTTTCGCTCTAGCTGGGCGTGGGTCCCAGTACGAGAAATTATGAAAATATAAGTAATTGGAGCACTGATAAAAATTTGAAATACCCATATAGGAAATAACAAAGGGCACGCGCTTGGCTCAGGCTTGGGACGATGCTTATCAACTCTGGTACAAGCCTGAAATCCAAGACTGGCCCATGTCTGGTATAAAATCGGGATGATAACTTCGTGCCGAGCTTGTTAATCAGTCATGGCCCTAGATTGGTGATACATCTTGGCCCAATAGTGAAAACCAATATAGTGTCGACGCTAATGCTGAGTCTTGGCCCAAGGTATATAACCAATATTGGGCCACTCTTAATATTAATGTGGTATCAAGGCTGACAATCATTGATAGTGTAGGTTCGGAATCCAACGGTAGCTCCGGGTTATTACTGACCTTTAAGTATGAGACCAACCTAATATTTAATACTGTAATAAATGTAGCTTATTAAGACTTGTATGAAATAACTTTGATGAAGAAAACAAATTAACACAAACATTCTAAATTATTACCAATTATTTTAATTCGTTCAATTATTAGTAACATAACAACGTAACTTAAAAAAATTGTGACACAAGAACAAGGCTGAGACTGATTTTATACGAAATTAATAATATTTTAGGTGTTTAACAAATAAATTAAAAAAAAGTGACTTAAAAAATTGTTTTCAAGCATACAAGTTTAATTTTTACTACAAAAGATTGTATTTATTTTTATTAGGGTAGTTTTGTTTTTAAATAAACACTTTTTATTTCATATACATTATTTTATTAATAATAGGTATTACAAAACGGTTAAACGTAACATCACTCATGGTAGGCGGATGAACACTGACTAATAAGTCGGTAAAGGCTTCCCCTTGCAGCTGCCGCGTTACTGACTTTTCATGTCTGTGCTTGTTTCGAAGAAACGAAGCGCGCAAAAATTTGAAAGCTGAATTTATATTTAGTAATAATAATTATAATCTATGTAGGTATTTTAGTTTAACTTTTCTCATATTTTTCTCTTAATTAATTACTAGCTGATATAATAAAGACAGAAAATTTCACAAGCTTGATTTGGTAGAATATGTGAAGATTGGCCCAAACTTGGTTCAAGGGTAAGAAACCAAGTCTAAAAACACTAGCATTGGTTGGGGCTTGGGCAAACAGTAACAAAACGAGACTAGGGCGCTGAAAGTTGGCTCTGACTTGGGCAGAGATTAGAGAGCCCAGCATTGGTACATAGGCGTTGGTTGACCCTTGGGCCACGATAAAGCAGCCGAGGCGTGGGATGTGAAGGTTGGCCTAGGCTTCGACCAATGTTGAAATAACGGCATTTGGTTATCCAATATTCAGCCAAGCTGGGGCCTATTGTCAAGACTGGCAGTTCCTACATGGGTAAGGGCGCCAGATCCTACTGAACACGATATAGCCGTTGGCCGGATCTTCCAACGGAAGCAATATTTAAGCAGTCACACTAAAGGATTATTAAATAAAAACACAGTTTGTTGACAGCGAAACCCCCGTATTTAATTAGATATAATAAACAGTAAAACAACGATGAGAAAATAAATAATAAATTTGATAATATTAGAAAGGCTAGTGGTTAATGAGATTAAATAAGTTACAAAAAAACAATTGAGTAAATTACAAAAGATAAACTAGCTTAATCATAATAATCGCCAACAGGCAAGTCTGAATAAATAACATTTTCAGTGAATAAAAAAATAATAACAAGGTGGCTGACACTAAAAAAAAGTCCTTAATCGTGGTTAACCAGAGGGATCCCTACAGTATACCGATAACTGCCAAGCAATTCAAAAATTGATAATAGAATCATACCATAAATAAGTACGCTGAATCAAAATGTCAAACACCCTGTATATAACAACAATTTTACAAAATATTAAATATTAATCTAATGTTACACCAAAAGGTTTATATTATTGACCATAATAAAGATAACGCACTAAGCGCGCAAAAAAATAACAGGTGTCAAAATTTAAAAGCTCATAAAAAGTTTTACTTAATAAATGGAATAAGAAAGACAAATTTATAAATCCTTTATAAATTAAATAAACTGTCCACTAACCTTTACATAACTAATACTAACTTGGGGTCCATTTCAAAAATTCGGACACTGTAATAACAAAGAAAAGTTCAAGGGCCTCTTCTCGGCAATCCAGTCGATATCTTCAAAATTTGAAGTTCATTAATGAAATCCAAGGGCTTCCATTTAAATTAATAACCATTGGCCATGTCGCCAGAATACAAAAGAGGAAAAGTAACTTCATACTAAACCACCATTCCAAATTTAATTAAATTTACCATAATAATGAAAACAAAAAAAGGTACTTCTTTACGTCATGGAGCAACCACATAAAAGGTTCCCATTTAACGTATACTTAAATTTTCGCACCCATTCTAAAAAGCTAAAAAAGAAAATCTTACAAAAAAGACAATCAGAGGAACCACCAATTGACTTACCCGTTACATAACGGCTTCGAGAGGAAATTTAAAGGACCGACACCGGGTCCACCAAAACATAATCGGGTACCGGAAGAATTTTCAAAATCCTAACGACAAACGTCCTTTCACTAGTCCCGCAAAACCTGCTCTCCTCCAGTCACCTCGAGAAGCGTTCAAACCACCAGGCTCCCCTCGCTCGAGAATCAATCGACCGGCCCACCTAATCTCAAAACTTCCAGCACGGAATTTCCAAAAATAAGAAAATCGTATGCGTATACGGGGTGTTTCAAAAGAAACAACACACGGTGCTCCAACCGTGGAAATTTAAATGTTACAACATGTTTAGTTATTCCAGAAATCACATCCAATCTTCCTACCAGGTCACTCGCGGTTGACACATTTCAGATACCTCCACACATCAAATTAGCCGATTCTAACTTCTGGATATCAGGGCCAGTCGATCTCTTAATTGGGGCTAGTTTGTTTTATGAATTGTTGTGGGTTGGACAAATCAAAGAAAAGAACTCGCCAATTTTACAAAAAACCAGATTAGGGTGGGTGGTATCAGGCAATTGTTCACAATCAGAAAAATCGTCACAGAAGAATAAGCAGACAATCAATTGTTTAACATTAAATGAATTGCATAATTCAGTAGAAAAATTCTGGAGGGCTGATGAATTCGAATCTGAAGAGAAAAAATTATCAATTGAAGAACAATATTGTGAAGATAATTTTAAAGCTACTACTACTCGTGATACAACCGGGAAGTTTATAGTTCGAATTCCATTTCGAGATAATTTAAACCAATTAGGTGATTCCACAGCAACAGCAAAGTCTAGATTCTTGGCAATGGAGAGACGTTTAAACAAGAATGCTGCATTTAAGCAACAATATGTAAACTTTATGGATGAGTATCTATATTTAGATCACATGACAAAGGTAGAAAATGTAAATGAATTAGGGTTTTATCTGCCACATCATCCAGTAATCAACAATATGAGTGAAACAACAAGGTTACGCGTAGTTTTTGATGGATCATGTAAGTTAGATAACGGATTAGCTATTAATGAGACGCAATGTGTTGGTCCAACAATCCAAGATGAACTAGTTTCAATCATAGCTAGGTTTCGGATTCATACATATGTAATTACGGCAGACATAGCAAAGATGTACCGGCAAGTATGGGTGCATCCAGATGATCGAAAGTTCCAAAGGATATTTTGGAGATCAAATGTTAATGAAGATTTACAATCATTCGAATTAAACACTGTAACATATGGTACATCTGCAGCACCTTATTTAGCTATTCGGGCATTAATGCAATTATCATTAGATGTTGAAGTTATTTATCAAAAAGAAGCACAATTAATCAGGCAAGATTTTTATGTAGACGATCTTTTGACAGGTTCAAATTGGGGAACTAAGAAATATAAAAGGTAATCTGAGTAGTATCTTAAATACAGGTGGGTTTGAGTTACGTAAATGGAAAAGCAATGTTAAAGAATTGAATGATAAGTCAACAGACATAAATAATTCAGTATCACTTACAGAAAAAGGTAATAAGACTCTAGGGGTTTATTGGTGTCCAGATTCAGATACATTTTCATATTCAATAACACAAATCAAGGCTCAAACGCAGATAACAAAGCGCACCATTTTGGCTGCGATATCTCAATTATTCGACCCATTAGGGCTATTATCTCCAATTATCATAGTAGCAAGGCTTATAATCCGAGATCTTTGGAAAAGTAATGTAAGTTGGGATGAATCAATTCCTTATGACATCTACTCAAGATGGTTAGCGTTTAGAGATAAATTAAAATATATAGATCAAATCCAAGTTTCACGTCATGCAATCATGCCTCAGAGTCGAAGCATTGAATTGCATGAATTCTCAGATGCATCGGAACGTGCATATGGTACATGCATATATTTACGTTCGATGAATGATAATGGTAAAATCAAAGTAAGTTTATTAGCTGCCAAATTGAGAGTGGCACCCACGAAGTTTGTAACTTTACCACGCTTCGAGTTATGCGCCGCAGTCCTTTCTGCTCAATTAATTAAAAAATTTAAATCCTCTTTAAACTTACTTATCACAAGGGAGTACTGTTGGTGTGATTCACAGGTGGTACTGGGATGGGTGAGATCACGGGCAACTAACTATATCACATATGTAGCAAACCGAATAACGACATTCAATCTTTGACCAAGCCAAAGGATTGGTGGTATGTAAAATCAGGAGAGAACCCTGCAGATTTACTATCTTGCGGGGTGTTGCCAAATCAGTTGGTAACATCAGGGATATGGTGGCACGAACCAGCTTGGTTATCAAGTGAGCACTTATCTAATAGTAAAACCAACATGCAAGGTGAATTACCTGAACAAAGAAAACAAGTTCAAGTATTTACAGTAATCACATTTACAGATGACATATTTTCAATTAAAAATTATTCATCTTTAACTAAACTTATACGAATTGTAGCATACAGCTTACGGTTTATTCAAAACTGTTTAGTCAATAGAGAACGACAGTATGGTTGTTTAACAACAAATGAATTAGATAAGGCATTAATTAAACTAATTAAGATAACTCAAAGAGAATGTTTTGCTGAAGAAATTGCTAACTTAACAAGCAAGATTCCCATAAATCCAAAAAGTAAAATTTTATCTTTATCGCCATTCTTAGATTCGTCAGGAATTTTAAGGGTTGGTGGGCGGATTCAGCTTTCTGAGTTTGCATACGATAAAAAGCATCCAATGCTTATTCCAAAAAATCATCATTTAACAATATTACTTTTCAGAAGTGAACACAAATTTTTATTGCATGCAGGAGCAAGGCTTCTATTAAATATTGTCCGAGAAAGATTTTGGCCAATCAGTGGTGTAAGTACTGCAAAAAGGATTGTACGTGAATGCATAAGATGTGTGAGGTTTCGAGGGCAGTTAAATAATCAATTAATGGGAAACTTGCCTCGTGAACGATTCTTAACAATGTATCCATTTCATTCAACAGGTCTAGATTATGGTGGGCCATTTCTTATAAAAGATAGGAAAGGAAGGGGAAGTAAGGTCTCAAAAGCGTATCTATGTTTGTTCATATGTTTTAGTACAAAAGCTATACATTTAGAGTTAGTAAGCGAGTTAACCACTTCAGCATTTATAGCGGTTTTGCGTAGGTTCATAGCTAGAAGAGGAAAACCATTGCATCTTTTTAGTGATAATAGCACAACATTTAAAGGAGCAACTCATGAGTTACAAAGGTTAGGAAATTTCTTGCAAGAGCACTCTGAGCAAATTCAAAATCATAGTTCTGCTTTAAATATTCAATGGCATTTTATTCCTCCCTATGCCCCGAATTTTGGTGGTCTTTGGGAAGCTGGCATAAAGAGCACAAAACATTTTTTAAAAAGGGTTCTAAATGAAACTGCATTAACTTATGAAGAGTTCAGTACTCTACTTTGTCAAGTTGAATCCATCCTTAATTCAAGGCCCCTCACTCCTCTTACCACAGATCCATCCGACATAGAAGCATTAACACCTGCTCATTTCTTAATTGGGAAAACATTTACGTCAATTCCGGATCCAAATATCCTAGACATTCCTATGGCACGTTTAAATAGATTTGAACACATACAAAAAATGACACAGCAATTTTGGGATCAGTGGTCAAAACATTACATTACTGAATTACAACAACGTCAAAGATGGAAAAGGCAGTCTCCACAACTGCAAACAGGAACAATGGTACTAATAAAGCAAGATAATGTACCTCCAGCACGATGGCAGCTAGGTCGAGTAATAGCAGTCCATCCTGGGAAGGACAATATAGTTCGTGTCGTGACAGTGAAGTGTTCTGGTGGTGAAATAAAAAGGTCTATTTCAAAAATAGTGATACTCCCAGTTCATGAAGATGATGAGAAGAATTAATTTATAATCTTTATTACAAATGAATACGTTTTATATTCTCGGTTTTGCTAGATAAAGTAATATTGTTATTGCGTTATGTTTATATACTCTTTAACCAATTCTGTTTTGAATTATCTTATTATGTTTATAAACCTATTGATATTAATTTCATTTTATTAAAGGTGCATCACACATGTAATAACCAAGGCTTAGATTTAGTTTACTATAGAGCTTGTAGGTTTTGCTTGTCCCTTATCTTATTTACTGTATGTTTGTAACAGTTCTTTCTTTTGTAATGTTTAAATAACATTTTTGAAAATGATATTTCAAGGTGGGCGGCATGTAAGATTTAAAATGTTGCTAAGAATCCAAGTGTGTATATGTTAATGACAGAATACAGGTTATTGAAAGATTAGTCTTGTATTAATTTCAATTTCTTCATTTTAAACTTGAAAGTACACTTCGCATATGGTTATATATCTAAACAGATGTCAAGCTGTAAAGTGAAATACCCTGTATAAAAAATGCGATCATCAGAGGTGTTTGGTCATCAACGAAGTGACTTTTATCCATTTTTAAATGAGTTATTAGTAATTAATTATGCATTTAAAAAAAGGAAGTCAAAGAATTTATCGATATTAAAAGATTTATTTGTATAAACTTTGTTGGCCTGTTGGGATGAAACGAGTGGGTGTAGATGTTTTTTCTCAATTTAAACATAGTTTAGAATAATATGATCTACGTCTATACCAACTTTCAACTTTTTTAGACCATTATTAATTTTTTCCTATAATGGCCAAAATGGCCATAGATTTTGTTCCCGATGGATTTGGCAGCTAATTTTTTATATATAGCCTACTAGTTACTATTACTATCTCTTGATATACTTTTCGTCGATTTTCTCGGGGGTCACTTCCAAACCTTTCCTTGTAAGGTCCTAATCTCCCCTACCCCTATCAACATCCGGGATTGCGATTCTCAGCGTGTCTCCCATAGAGCATGGAGCAATTTTTGAATTTGATGTAGCTTTCATTTTTTAGCTTGATTTTCTAAATTCAACCGAGCATCTCTTTTATTTGCATCTATGTATATTTCTTTCCGTTCTACAAATTCCACTCGTCTTGACTCTTCACTTGTGCTTGGTCTGAAACTGAAACTATTCTTCAGTATGGAGATTAGCTATAACTTCTCGTGGAAAAGAAGACGCGATAAACCAACTTTAACCTCATGGCCAAAAATGGTTGTATAAGAAGTTCGTTTTATTCTATCATGAAATGCCCTATTTTTCAGGAGTTGCACGAATCTTAAACCTTTCGACCATTGCTTGAAATTTTTGTCACTCATCCACGTCACTAACATATTCTACACGTCTTGATTTGCCCTTTCCGCGCTTTTCCATGAACTACTTTCAGACCACTCCGCATTGAACATAATTACATGATTAGCAAATTTGCGTCCATTATCTGACTGAAGAATTGAAGGTGCACCAAAAATAAAAAATATGCCTAACAGCTTATGAGCAACATAAGAGCAACACCATAGCTATTCTTGGAAGTTATAGCGCGTAGTTGTATAAACTTTGTTAAATGATCACCGTTAATTTGTTAATTGAGTCACCGCCAGGGTTAGACTGCATATCTATTAAGTCCAATTGACAACGACTCATTTTGCGATTCGTTTCACGATTCATTTATGTGGACAATAGTGGTTTCACTACAATTCCTTTTTTAGCCGACTTTAATTTTTTTGGCAGAGTTCGCGTAGTCGTAAACACAACTTTATAACTTCTTGTGTTACATTTTTGTATTTATTCCTGCATTCGTTTTCCATGCGATGTTTTCCTCCATGCCCAATGGCCAAATGTATTTCATGTAAAATATCAAACATTTCATCGTTTGTCACATAATATCTAATTGTCGTTTCACTTGAAGAAACAC
The DNA here is from genome assembly GCA_929113105.1 of Agrypnus murinus. Taxonomy (NCBI): domain Eukaryota; kingdom Metazoa; phylum Arthropoda; class Insecta; order Coleoptera; family Elateridae; genus Agrypnus; species Agrypnus murinus. The sequence goes on from OV816024.1 coordinate 187,410,467, forward strand.
AAGCAATCAGCTTCTCACCAGGAGAATCTCCTAGGAGAAAGTGCCGACGGGTGAGCACGTTTATCGCTCCGGTACTAGCCTGGGGAGCTAGTCAAGTTAACCCGGGTAAACCAAGGTTTACTTACTCTTCTAACATTACCCGTAATATATATACTTATACATAGGTGCATTAGGGAAGAGCAACATTTTTTTCGGAAATTCTCTGTTCAGGAAAGTGTTTGTCTACATAAGAAATAAGTTTTGATGTTAAAAACTTTGTTTGGAAAGAGTGTTTTCCACTGACACAAGGGCTTTCTTTATTTCTTCCCTATAGTTTTATGGTGATGGTGAAAAAAATTTTGCGTCAGTGCAAGTGCAACTGCAACTGCATACTACAGTAAAACTGCCGTAGTTTCTTAAACAAGTTAAGCGTGATTGACCCGCTTGTTTTTTGCAGGAAACTGTTTCCAAGCAAATCGTCAGTATGATCTAAAGAATTACAGCACTCTTCGTCGAGATGGAGTGGATGGATACAGTATTCTTGGTGAAGTCGCTATATGTACCTTATGTACATATAAATCTAATTTTAGATACAAACTTGCAAGCTGTAGCAACGCGCATTTTGTTTCCTACTAGTTTAACAACAGAGAACATACTTGTGTGTACTTCCTTAGTGCACCATTGTACACCAACATCCTCGAAATCTTATTAAATCAGCTACCTCCACCTGATGTAGTATGTGGAAATTTCAATTCGCACAGCCTCACGTCAGGCTTTTACAAAAATGATCGTCAAGGCAGAATCCTAGATTCTTAACACTTAACAACGGAGATAAAACCCACCTTGACGAATCTACAGTGAAGTTTAGTGCTATTGGCCTTACTTTCTGCTCCCCTACATTACTAAATTCTTTAGAATGGTCAATCACAGCAGACCTTAATTTCACTGATCATTCCCCTATCATCATCAACAGGATATATTCAAAAATCAATTAAAAGTAATTCCATCTGAATGTTGTTGAATAAGGCTGATTGAAACTCTTATCGAGAAGAGGTAGATGAGCTTATGATTGCAGCAGAATCAGACCTTCTAATATCTTAAATAACTGATATCATCTTAGCAGCGGCAAACAACTATATTTTCAAATCAAAAGAAACGGTTTGCAAAAAGGTTCAACAACCTAACAGCCTTTAGAAAAGCTCGCGCCTTCCCTGATTTCAACTATAATATAGCGGATAAAACTGTGTCAGAAAACCTAGAAATAGCAAATCAGATGGCACAACACTTATCTAATGTTTGCAACACTGACAATGAAGTGGAACTTTTGAGAGAGCATAACCTTCAAGAGAGAACCTCCAAATGGCGACGTTGATCAATGTTATCATCTGGTAATGATAACATTACAAATGCCTTTTTTAAGACCAAGAGCATAAAATTATGCACATATGGGTCAACAGTGGACTACCTGCTAGTTGAGAGAAGCAGTTATCGTCCCCATCTTAAAACCTGGAAAAGCTCCACCAACACCGGTTAATTGTAGGTCATCTCATTTACAAGTTGCATGAATAAGACATTTGAAAAGATGGCCAATAATAGACTGCCATGATTTGTCATCAATCAATCAAGGAAGTTTAGAAGTAAGTTTCATGTGCATTCAGAAATAATCGTTTTACGTTAGATGCGCCGATATATACTTAAAAAATGCCGTACAGGGGTGTTTATTACAAATTTCCATTTGTCAGCTGTTTTTGTATAGTATCAGCAAAAAGTAACTCCATCAAAGGTGCCTTTGGAATTTTGAACTCATGTGTATTATAACACCAGAGAATTATACAAATACTGTCCTTTAACAGTGACAATTGTTATTAATTTGATATAATTTTCTGGTGTTACAATACATGAGTTCAAAATTTCAAAAGCACTTCATATGGGGTTTCTATTTGCGCATACTAAAGTTACTAATAGGAACGACCACGAGATAATTGAGTGCCTTTATCTTCAGTCATTTCTAGGATATTTTACGTTTTATGTTTTATTTATGTTATTTCTATAGAAACGCTGTAACATGAAAGCCGCCTATCTATTTACAATCAATTAAACTGCCGTTGGTTTTTTAAAAGCAACTGCATTTGTGATTACATATTTTTCTGGTTGCAAAAAAAAATGTTGAGCATTCCTTGTCCGTGAGATTATTTAGCGTCCTCGAAATTATCCTACCTCGGCGAAATAGTTACTTGTATACCAAGGTAATAAAGTTGCATTTATTTTATCACGAATATGGAGATTGTTGAGTCGAAAAGAACAACCATAATAAAAAATCAATTTTAGTGCTGACGTGTACATTACGTTTTTTCTGAAATCGTAAAATGAAGAATTTACATACAAAATGTATTTTTAATAACAGTAGAGTAGGTAACTAAGTCAACGTGGCTGTGTGCGACATGTGTCAAATTCATGTGAAACAATGCAAATAAAAGTAACAGCTGAGTCGTTAAAGTGCTACTTTACACACTCAAATGAGTCAGTAAAGTGTTTACTTTACGGACTATTTCAGAAAAAAGAGATTTTCCAGCCTTGGTATACAAATAACTATTATCTGCCACTGCTAGTGTTCAACAATGTATTTTAGCTGTTTCAATTTGTCTTGCCAATGATGCGAGTGTTTTAACTTTTAACGAATGACAGTTACGATTATGGTGTAGGTATTTATGTAACTAATTCGCTGTGGAATTAATTTTAAAAGCATATAAATACTTCCGGATGTATGATTTTAAATCTTTCATAGTATTTATTGTTATCCGTTTTAGGTTATCCCCTTTCACTGCATAAAAAGCAACAAATAATTATTATTATCTTTAAGATCTTATGTAAATACTGTATAGATTTCCCTATAAGAGTTCTGAGGTGATAAAAATTTATGACGAAGGCAACTTACTTTTATAGGATTTTATTTTATATAAATTTATGTTTTATCAGTTAGTGATCGGATTATATTTTTGCGGTACTGAATTCATAATTTCGTTTGTTGTTATCGAAGGTAGAAACCAGACACGTTATTATCGTGACCAACTGAGCTACAAACAAACCGCGAACTCGTTTGAAATTCAATGCTACTACTGAGCTAACTGTAATTGAATTGCAATGTTATATTTGAAATTCCGTTGCTTTTTGCAACGCTTCGTATAATATTATTATTTTTATTTGAGCTATTAATTTTTTGTGATATATAGCAAGAAAATATTAAATCGTGGAAAGAATAAACTTAAGGAAGGTTAATAATAAAACAGTTTCTGTACTAGGTATGGGTGATACGAGGTAACTCCATGCAACGTTGAATTTAATAACTCAGTCGAAAAATCCAATTTTCTCAAAAGAACTGCTTTTGCAGTTAATACTTTAGTACAGGGTTTCATATTAAGGTATCATATTATATTGCACATGGCTTTTATTGTACAAGGTCGTAGTATGCAATTGAATTCACGAAGATTTGTGGAAGATACTGCAATCTAATTTCAAACGAATTTTGTACAAAAATAGTTAATCTAATTGTAATTAAAAAATTTAGAAATGAGCCTATAAAATTATTACTTATTAAACTATTAGTGAGAATTATTGTGTTTATTCAGATAAAATGTATAAAGAGTATAAAAGAGGCTTATTGCTGACAACATCAGAAGTGGGATCTGGAGAAAAGTATTAATCTTTTATTGTGAACAATTTATTTGGGGTGCACGTAATTAACGTGAATAGCGACTATTATTACAAGAAGAGTTGTTAATGGAAAATTCACAAGGGATTATGGAGAAGTTTTGAAAGCTTTGCGCAAGCGCAACATTACAAGTTGTAGAAGGTATACAATCAAGTGTCAATAATGATAAAATGTCAAATGATCAAAATGGACAAGTAAATAATGAGATTAGGAATTTGAATGTCATGCCCGCTCTGTCGAAAACGATAGAACAAGTTGATCGAGAAAATGGTCCCATTACTGCTAAATTATGGTTGCAACAGTTAGAAAATACATCTTGTTTGCGTTATTGGCCTGATGCATTTACTTTTGAAACTGCACAAAGCAATTTAAAATATGCTGCAAGATATTGGTTCAAAAGTAGATCTTAGATTCGGGAAACTTACTGATTGGAAGTGCTTAAGGAAAGCCTTCGATGAAACTTTTATTTTTAAACAAAATAAAACTGAATGTTGGCAGAAAATGCAAAGTCGCATGCAATTTCCAAAATAAAGTGTAAATGTATTGCGGTGATATTAGATCACCTCATTGAAAATTTTAATTAACGATAGATCGTAATCGTGAAAACAAATATTTCACATATCAGATTTAAATTAAAAGATGGGCATGCTAGGTGATAGGCATAATTAAATATAAAGGCTACACATAGGGTCACAGTTAGGCTCATCAATATTTAAAATAGAAATCAAGAATAAAAATTACATTCAAACATAACCTAAATTTCATATGCATATAAAAAGGTTAATTTTTATAAAAAAAAGGATATCAATCATTTAGATTGTTTTATCATAATACATGTTTATACAACCCAAGTTACACATTGGAATGGGTTTTTTACTTGTAGAGAAGAAGTAATCTTCTTGTTTTTTAGAGGCTACGATCTTTAACGTAGGATGAATTTTTCTATTTTCCAAGAGACCAACTCAGTTTCGTGCTGTCAGTAAACTGAAAACAGATAATTTGGGTCAATCTTATTATGACTTATATAGCACAATTAGTTTTTAAACTTTGTTGTAAAAATTCTGACTATTTTCATTATTGAAGGTTTTAATCTTGTCGTTTTGCTTCATTTTGACGATTATTGACTCTTATCCTATTTGTCTCACCATTGTTTTTATGTAAACACTTGGAGAACTGTATGCTGGACAATTTGATCATAAATTGATTTTATTTGAATCAATATTAATGCTGGAACTTGCAAATGCATCAATTGGTTAATTCAATGCAGTATTGGACTGGAAAATTATGTTTGTTGTAAATTGTAAAGATGTTCCTGTGGAGAATTTATATGTATTAGTTGTATTGTGTAATTATGCATCTATTTTGTAAAGGATAAACCTGTTATATTCCAATTTTGTATGTAATTAAGCTATAACGAGATTTGTACATTGTCAACCGTTTTCGTCTTGTATCTTCGTTATGATGCATTTTCGGATACAAGTGTGTTACATTGTTTTAATCCTTGTTTTAAGGGATACATTCCTGTAATCATACAATTAAGTTTCGTGAAAATTAAGAACAGCTGTGTAGGATAGTGACGTCATAAATTTCCGTGCTTCGATTTTGTTTTAGAAAAATGCAGGATTTTGTTTCAACAAAATCTATATAAGTTGGAGCCAAATTTAACAAAGGCAGTCGACAAAACGTTTCCGGCAAAGCTATGCTCGACTCCGGATTAAAAATCTGTAATTTAAAGTGAGGTTAGATGTTTGGACCATATGATTAATGTGTCAACGTTTAATATAAACAAAAGTTCGAATTAAATTAAAGTGTTACCTGAATATTTTTAAAAGTTTAAAGAAGATTTTATTATTGTTCTACAATTATTTGAAGTGAACGAGATTATTTAAATAAATTCAGGAGAATTTATTTCCATTATCGATTTACGTATTGACATACTATAACAGGAAATCAGCTGACAAATACTATTGCAGTAATACCAATTGAGGACAATACTTAAAAGGAAACTATTTTTGTAATATACCAGGTTGGTCGTAATAAAAAGGGTTTTTTAATTTGATTGACAATATTAAATTTATAAAGTTTTTCCTTAATATTTCAAATTTATTTTGTTTAATCTTAAAGGTTCTTTTAAGAACTCACTTTCTTTCAAAAATAAAACAATTCAATTTCTTTTATTTCAATTTATTCTTTATTAAGATAAACATTTTTATTTGTAAACATTTTTGATTTGTGTTGGTTTGTTCAAGTAAATGACTGTAATAGCCCTATGTCAGGCTATTACGAGTTTTAACTACATTTGAGCAAGCTTGGGAATCAATATTTTCCCATTGGTCTTATTGTACAAATTTGAACAATTTTTCTTTTTAATTCTTTCTTTTTAACATTTCTAATTATTTTTCTTCTGAATTAAATAAAGTTTGTGTTTTTAAAATTACTTATGTGTTTAATTGATGCACATACAAGCATCCACTTTTCTTTCTTTTTGAATTTAGAGTTTAGCAGTGGTTGTCCAGTTTGCAGGAGCCCTAGTTTTTGCAACATAAGTTTTTCTCCTTTTTCAGGCATAAGAGTTAATAAGAGTCTCATAATTCAAACAATTTATGTTCTATCGAATAACCCTGAGCTGGCTGATTGGAATAAAGAAAAATATTTGGGGTGTATTTTTATTTTAATCCACCGTATATAATTTATGCTTTATTTGGAACGGTGGGGCATATTATTATATTATTTAAAATCACCGCAGTATATTTCCATGAAAAAGTAGCTTTATGTCAGGATCTTGATTTAAGTTTTAACAACATTAAAGAATAAATTGTAATTAGTTTATTTTCCAAAGATTTAAGTAACTTCATTATGTCGAAGAATTATGACAATGAAGACGAACTGTATTGACATTACTACTTATGAACGAGTATCAAATATAAGTAGAGGATAATTTCTTACCAAATCGACTAGAACCATGTGCTCCAATGTCTCAGATTTTGTTCAAATCTTTTCCTTGCACTGATACATATGAATTGACATTAAATTATTTTTTCCAGATTTTTGGATTAAAAATGGCCGAAGTAGAAGTATTTGAAAGTTTTGATTTTTGAGAAAATCTGCTACCCGTCACTCTACATTATCTAACTAAACTTGTCATAACTCTCTTATTTTCTGAGTTATCTGGCTCATTCAGGTGTCAGATTAAAGCTAGTTCTTGGATCTTTTAGATTATATCAGAAATTATAAACGTGCAAAGGCATTGCACAGTAGAAAAGTAGCAGGCTCCAAAGGCAAATTTTAGTGTTTTTACAAATTTTGACATTGCTCCTGTGTTACAACTATAACAGATTTTCTTATATAATTATCTTAGTATATGTTCGGTATAATTCAAAAATAAAACAGGTGTTTTTTGTAGTTTTGGAAAAAAATATTTTTGAAAAACTTGATTTCAGAGCACGTTTCCTGATATACGCTAAAGGAACCAAAAACTAGCTTCAATATGACAATGAGCTTTGACAATAGCTTGAATGAGCCAGATAACTAAAAAATAAGGTTATGACAATTTTAGTTAGATGAAGCAGAGTGTCGGATAGCAATATCTGCATTTGAAATTCTGCTATCTTTGCACCTTTCTATGTAATCAGGGGTAAGTTCGGCATTCAGATCTATTTAACTCGAAGAGCTCGGTTTCCATAGTATCCATTATTGCAAATAATTGTAACTATGACAATAGAGCTTTTGGAGCAAAAAGAGTTACAATGCCAAACTTACCCCTGATAGATCCAAAAACTAACTTTAATCTGACACCTAGATGAGCCAGAGTGTCGGATAGCAGAATTTGCATTAAAATCGAAATTTTTCAAAATTTCTACTTCGGCCATTTTTCATTCAAGAAATCTGCAAAAATTAATTTAATGTTATTTCAAGTGTATCTATGCAAGAAAAAAATGAACAAAATCTTTATGTTGGTTATGTTTTAAATTATGTGATTTGGCATGGAATTAGCCAAGAAGATGAAGAGAAGTTGAAAACAATAACAATGTCAAAGTTTGCATAAGAAGTGAAACTATACCCTTATAGTACTAATCAAAAAGCAGTTCCAATGCACGAGCTTTCATTTTCATCAGAACGGCAAGTTGCACCGGTTGTAAGGTGCTTGATTGTAATTAAGGAGGCCATGACATTGCAGAATGTAGTAGACCACTCCGTATCAGAGGTTCCTGTTATGGTTCTGGATTGAATTAGGTCCGTAAGGATTGCCCTCAGTTGCAATTAGGTACAGCTGGTCCATCGACTTTCCGTTTTGAGCAGCATGCTACCTTAATTGTACGTAGATGAAGAAATTATGGAATGAAGGCGATTAGATTTACTAACATTCAAAATCTAGTATTTCACGATAGCTTGATTTATGTTAAACATATGTACTCCTGTTATTATTTTATTACGTCTTTTATGTATTATGTTATGCAAGCTTATATTATGATATTACTTCTTTATGCCCATTATGACGTATCTCATGATATCATGTATGCCAGATTAGGTTGTGATAAACTTATTCTTATAAACTGTATACTGTTTACACACATTCTGTTTATAATATTCTTATGGTTTAGTTAGTTTATATTAATTCGTTTCGATTCAATGATTGGATTACTAATTTAGTCAGGATTGGCCAAGTTGTAAGGATTTTAATTTTAAAGTTGGCAGAAAAAAATTGATCAAAAAAATATAATAACAAGATGTCAATTTAGAAATAAGCAAATAAAATTCCTATTTGTTAAATTATTATTAGTGTGAATTATTGTGTTTATTTAGATAAAATTTATAAAGAATATAAAAGTGACCTATTGCTGACACTTTATTTTGAAACTGGTCATGTTTATTAACAATTGCCACGTTGGATTTTAATAATTTGGGTTATTGTTTGAACAAACATATTGAGTCCATTTTCAGTTAAGATAACATCATCAAATAGCTATTAAAATTCCAACAGTGAATACATACATTTACAAATACATAATAATCACATTAAAAATTCTATATTGATCCTAACAATGGATGTTGCAAACAGTAGTCAAACAATTATAATTTTATTTGAATATTATAATTATCATCTAATTATAGTTACTCTTAAAACTTTCATAAAAATTTAGATTACCAAGAGTACAGATTACCAGAACTTCTCTCCTGTAATTTTCAGCTTCATTCATTTAACATTTTTGTTTTTTTTGTAGACGTATAAGGATATTATACGTAGGTACATATTTACCTAGAATTTCGGTAAACCTCAGATTCATACTTTGAATATTAACTTAATGATATCATGTAATGAGATTAATTTCGTATTGCACCTATTTAATTTACACGTCGCAATATGCAAGGTAATGAGTTACATATTCATAAACTGCAGTATCCAATAAATAGTAAATTGAAGAGAGTTTATCATCATAGGTAAATATGCAGGAATTAGTGCAGACTGTCAACTGTGTGCATACACTATGTTAATATTAATCAAAATGTCAACAGAATAAATTGGAAATGTAGAAACGTTAATGGTTTTTAGTCATGGAAAGCATAATTCTGAATCGTACGAATACATTAATTAATATGTAAAAAACTGTAAAAACTGTATACCATGTGTTGTGCTACCTAAAAGTGCAGGTAATCTTACAAAATGAGTATGTAAAACTACGTGTATTTTTTGTAAATTTACCTGAATTTTTAAAGCGTAGACGATTTGAATTTAATACCTTCATTATTATTAGTGGTTCTTTCTTGTTAAATATTCCCAATATTGATCTCTAGGTATCTTTGGATATTTACAAGTTACAGCGAAATAACATAAAATTTTACAAATAATCATTAGAAAAATATCTACATTTTAATTAAGCAATTAATTAAAAGATATCTATAAAAACAAGATTAATTCCCTCTCAGGTTTAAATGAAATGCAAATTAAGCTCATGTTTACAAGCAAGCATCGCATTCGTGCGCTTCGACATCTAAAAACCCCCAGGAACATTGCATATTTAATATATTTTTTTTAACGTCATGATTTATATCCTTCATGGTAATTAAGAGACTGGATGTATTGAAGAAAACAATCATGGGATAATTGTGAGATATGCTGACTTTAATTGTTTCCACTGTAATAACGCTCTTATCTGAAATTATTTAGAGGGTAGGAAACTGATTTATTTACGTATCTAATTCGACATAGGTAGCCATTAAGGGTGCAAATTTGCATAGACTCATATGGTAATCACGGTAATCTAACTTGCGGTTGCTGTCAGTTGGTGAACAAGAGATTCTAATGAAGCCGTGTTAAGTTGATTAGTGACTTCAGCGGATATTTACTCAAATTTCTTAATAATGTTATTTCATCAGGTTCTTCAAAATGGTTCGTCACGTATGATGTACTGTGCACGTACAATTATTAACAATTAATAAGTATTACATGTGAAACTGTAATTATATTGGAGCCTGTAGTTCGTATATAATTAATTTCATTTTAATTTTATACACTGTAGTAAGCAGATATACCTCTTAGTTTAATAGATCTAAGATGTAAAAATGGTATAATGCGTAACTCAGTCATAAAGGCCTTATTAGTCGATGAGTACAAATGAGAACTAATATGTCGACAGTTTGTCCTATGACGTATTTGCTTCGTCCCTTCCGGTCCAAAGAAGGGTTTACCAACTACTCTACTGAGATAACCTATAAAAGTTAATGGAGCTTGAACTTGACCAGTCTGAAATAAGTTAAACTAACCTTTAAAAAGGTAAAATGCTATTAACTAACCTAAATACTTTTAATATTGATGTAAACTAACCTAAAAAAGTAAAATGCGATAGCCTACAAATGCGGAGTATTGGAGTAAACTAACCTAAAAAATATAAAATTCTATAACCGCGCTTAGCCTAAAACCTAGCCTCAAACTCCTCAGAGATCAGCAGTAGTACTGTTCTATACTGTTGGCTTCCATACTCCAGAAGAAGTCTGTCTATGGCTAAAGACTTCTCAGAATACCTAAAACTCCAAAAATCAGAAATAAAATCAGTTGACAATGACTAGCTTTGTCAGACGAATTCCTGGATGCATTACTTATTTAATAAACAGCCCGTAGTTACCCCCCCCCCATTTCCGATTATCCAACCCATCGCCTGGCACTAACCCTCGGCTTAACCACACCCTCAGACCCAACTTAACCACAACTGACTTTACCGTCCCACGCACTATCTTTTTCTTCCGACTTAAGCAGCCATCCTCCCCTGGATCTACCCACCCTCCTCTCTAACCTACCCACCTTCTCTCACCATGAAATTCTACATTGAATTCCATTTATCACATGCTTAATATAGCATGTTTTTAAACTTTGTCGGTTATTTTGGCAATGTTTCGTAAGAGTCACAGTATGAAAATTGTGAATCAATTAATTTACTAGTACAGTTAGATCCATCCATGGAAACCCTGTAACAGTTAAACTGCGTTTAGTTATTACCAATTTTATAAAATTCGCTTCAAAAATACCAATTCTGCAAGAATTCTGATTTAATTAGAACAATGAAAACAAATTAAATTGAATTCTAATTGAAAAAATGCTCGCAGTTAAACCCCTAGTCTAGGATATCTGGTTAACAGGTATTTACCTTGGATTTATTTCAGATTTTGTGGCCTAAAATATTGAATGAAATAAAACCATTACAAATGGTGGCTTTCAAATCTTTATAATATAAACCTCTGGTTCGATTTTGGTATGTTGATCACAATCATTTCATCGTACAGGGCTGATGATTTATCACACTTCTCACTCCATTTACACAATTAGTACCTAGATATTCAATTTACCATACAGGTTGAAACCAATAAAAATCCTCCATTCTTAGATGTCCTGGTGACGTCTTTTCTTAGGTGAATGTTGAATGGTAACAGGGCTACATATCGTATAGGAAAAATTCTTAAGCAACATAATATTAATAGATGTAGAAAGAGGGCGATTTGGTTTAAACTAGGATATCCAAACTAAATAATATGTTAGATCTGTGACTGACACTCCGTGATTTGAGTAGTTAACACGATTCTTAGAACTACCAGGGTCAGTATTTTCGAACTGAAATGACGTAATTTCACGTCAGAAAATGTAACTTAACCAATCAACATTTAGAAGGTATAGAAAACTACGTCAATTTGTATACGAAAATTTTCAAATGAGTTTGAACACAGAAGCCCTTGTTTTCTATGTAAAAATTTCAGTTGCACATTCACATCGCTGGAGGCGTCGAAGGTCCATATTTTACTAATAATGGATTGTAAGGACTGTAGTATATCACAACACTATATTTTACGATGTCTCCTAACCACACATAAAACCCGTTTTATGACGAGAAAAAGGCAACATCGTTACCGAAATACTATTGGCAATTAGTCAAATATAATCCATGTTTTAGCCAAACATAAAAATGAAATAAATCAAAGTGTGACAATATTAAACCCACAAATATAAATGAGATGTGTATAATTCACAGGAGACACTCTAGAACAGCTGTTTCGTTCTTTTTAGATCTCATCAGCTAGAGATAGTCTCCTGTGAATTATACACATATCGTCCAGGCTTGTATACATAGCCGGAAATAACATTAATGCCGAGAAATGAATGTTGCGACATCTGTAGAGTCATATACCACATTAAGTGGTGTTCTCTATCAAACAACAATAAATATGAATGGTTTGTCCTCCATTCGAGTTTAAAAATCAAAAATTATAATGTAAAATATTTGCATTATTAAAAATTCAAAGTGGGGAAATTTTACAAAATAAGTGACTGTTTTGCCATGATTTTGTGTTTGTGAATTTTAACTTTTTTTTTTTGAATTAAATTTAACATTGGAATTTATAACCTTTCATCTTTCATCAAGTGTTGGAGGGTTTATTATTCCTAACAATAAATATTAATCAAGCCCCATCATCTCAATATATCATATCATATGGCGCCCGAATGAGGTGCATTCCTTCTTTTTTATTGACATTATATAACAATACCAGCGAGCTCAATATATCATAACAATATGTAAGTTCTAAGATATAAAATTTATATCTGTTGTATATTTTATGTCTTTTTATGTAGTTTTATCACTTAGTTGGTCACTTACAGTAGCGTTGGGAAAGATCGTAATTAGATTCAGTATGTAATTATGCATTTTTATTAAAAAAGGCCATTACGAAGTTACGCAATTTCTTTTCGCTTTATGTACTTCCAGAATTCAATAAGCCTTTCAACAAAGACCTTTTAATATCGCAGAAATGTAAAGTTAGGTGTAAATGGATCCTTAAAAAAATTATTTCCGGCTAAAATGTTCCAGACACTGACAAAAGAATTTCTTAATTAGTATTCTCAGATATCAAAAGGATAACTTGCAATAGGATCTGGAACCGTAATATAATTTTTGTTGGGAAACTTTCATAAAGTTTTAATAATGCCAATTGAAAACTTTATCGTTCTGAAAGACGCTTGTTTCATTGATATTCACGTTTTAAAATATTAACTAACATAATTTGCTATAATTATGATTGTAATTTTCTTTAATATTCTCAACAAAGCTGTATAATTTTAGATGTTGTAACATTGTTACATAATTATAAAAAAAGCTTTTAGATGCTTCTTACAGTTAGCAAATGAGGAACTTTTTTATTTAGTAAGTCGTAGAAGCACGTAGTAGCTCTTGATTAAAATAGAATTTCTGTTACACTGGAGAACTTCACGTGATTAATAAATTGTCTTATATAAGCAACTTTAGATGCTAGAATTTACTTTTATAAAATATACTGAAGAACAGGTTTATGGATTACACATGTATGGTTAGAAAATACCCTACCCATACATTTTGAATACTTTATTAAGCAGACATAAATAAACAGATTTTGTATAAAGATGAACAATGTATTCAAATATGTAAAGTTTAATTTTTAAAACTCTAAACCAAGTTTTAAAATTTTACTCTAAAACAAAAAGTAATGCTTGATACTCAAATTATAAATTTTGTTATCCTGTTTATTATTGAGTTCGACCTGGAATTTAGGTGTAATAATACATACTCCATTCAGCTACAATATGACAACATTACAAGGCACCTATCGCAATATCTGTAAATCGGTGGCATTTGCCTTTTTCCCCAGTGGTTCTCGCGTTGTTCACTGCCATAGTAGGCTCAACTTACCGAATCGTTATCAGTTGCTAGGACAACAACAGAGCTGTAAGAAAAAGTCGTCTAGAAAACTTTGAATTTTAGTCAAAGAAAAATTGTGTTGGCAACACTAGTGCGGTTTATTGTTTGCAGTCGACATTTGATGCATTTCAGTTTGAGCATAGAAAATTAAATTTATAAGAGCATCCAATGGCAACTTTGGAAATAGGAGCCACCACTAGCGTCTGCTCGAACTTATGCAGTAATTTACAATTATATGTTAGATTATGTGTGTTTCTAATCTCGAGCATTCTCCTGATTGAAAAGTCATCAGTATTGTTATTTTCGTTAAGCGTGAATTTGTGATGCGTGTTATTTAAACAGTTTTAGTTGTGTTATCCAGTGCCATTATTCTTTACAGAATTTATTTAGGAGAATGTGAGTTGTGCATGAAAGAATACTTTTCTCAGGGACAACATCCAATATAAATCGCGGGGATTAAGTGTTAGGTAAAAACTGAATGAAAAATGCCCTTTACCATATTTGAGATGAGTAGGTACCTACTTACACTGAAAAAAGCATTTACTTGGATAAACTAAATTTTATTTAACTCAACATTTAGACAGCAAAACTAAATTTGATTTGATTTAACTAAATATTTTTTTGGTTTAAATAAAATTGAATTTGTTCAGCTAAATTATTTTTAAGTGTAGAATAATAGCGAGCGTTTAAATAAAAACATTAATAATTAAGAGTTCTTTCAAGCTTTGAAATTCTTACTAAAATTTTTACGACAAAGTCGCAACGCTGGAAAGAAGGTCATACATTTAATTCAGATCTTTAAGGTTAACCTGTCATTTTTACTTATACTCTCATTTACTAAATGGTATAATAAAAAGTTATTCAAAAATTAGAGTTACAGAAGTATATGACATATTAATATGGTCATTTTTACCGAACATGAATGCCCATTATCAAATTAATGTTAAACTGTGAATATTTTTGTACATGATTATTATTAAACCTAAGACTTATTGTGACAGAATACTGTCAAATCTGGTAACATTCAATGTCGCCAACGTGATTTTGCTCCAGCGGCGAGATCAATGGTTGTCGCTACTATTTGAAAGTAAAGGGGCTATAACTACTCCTAGAGTTCCTTTATAATAATATTAAGAGTTGGGACATGTGGAACCAAAGTCAAAGTTAACCTGATAACATTCAAGCATTTTGACAACAGTTGACAAATTTTTATTTAATGTCACAATGACATCACTTCAAAAAGCAAGAAAAAAACTTTCATGTTTCAGAAATTTTATTTATAAAGCAATATACGTAAGTTATTATGATGAAACAATATAAAATACATTAAGAAATTATTATTTTACCTTTGAGGCTAAATTTCTCATTGTAACACTTTTGCTACTATAAGTCTCAATTTTATGTTTTCTTAAATCTCTTTTAATTTTTGCACAATAAATTTTTACCCTAAATGTAACATAATAATTAATTAATTTTTCTTTTATATTGTGGCAATTAGGATAGTCGATTTGTTTTACTTCTGCGTCTGTTTTAATTTGGTCTTTCAAAAATTTTGAAATATGTTTATAATTTATGCTCATGGAGTTTAGAGTGTTTCGTAAGTTTAGAAATATTGTTTCCATTATTTTGAATAACTGAAAAGTTTTATAATTTACGTAATTTAGTTTTTCTGGTTTGAATTCTTTCAGTCGGACGAATTTAGTAAAAGTTTCATTTAATGGTGTTTTGGAGCCCAAACTGGAAATACATTTGGCACAAACTCTTCGTTTTTTCAAGTTGCGTAAAATATAACCGGCACAATTGTACAAAATGTTCTCCATTCTTAAATCAAAAACTTGTGGTACGCACTTCCAATTTTTTGGGAGGATAATAGGAGGCTTCTGCTTTTCCTCAGTGTTTTCTTTTTTCTTGGTTTCAACAAGGATGTCCAAAAAATCACTCACTTGTTTGCGATCATCTTCTTCATAACTGCTGGTTATTAAATTAGTTTTTAAATACTGCGCAACACAAAGGAGTTTTAAATTTTGTTTGAACTGGAGTGGAGAAGGAAGAGGTTGTTTGCTTCTTAACTGTGAAAATGAATTTTCCAAACAATCCTGTGTAAATCTGCTGGTAAGTAAAAAATCGTGTTTTCTCAAATTCAAAACTTTGTCTTGTAGGTCTATTATCGACGTAGTTGTTAAGATTACACCGGTTTGAATAGGTTTCCATACAGTTTTATGACCTATTTCCATATGAGTAAATAAATTAATTACCATGTGAAGAAATTCGATGGTATCGTTGTATTTTTCTGTGTTTAATTTACTTAAAGCCAAAGTAGAATTTCTCGATGTCATTAATTTAAACCATTTGAAAATGGTTTCTACGAACCATGCAGTTGTCAAAACAGTATTATCATCTTCATCAGCAATAAACTTTAATGCAGCAGCAACATCGTGATGGATTACACTATAAGAATTTGGAATCTTCATTTTGTCAAAATGATTATTATTTTCCAATAGCTCTGACTTTAACTTAGGAGCGAATCTTAACTCCAAGTTATCTTGATAACCTGCAAGATTTTTGATGTGGGCTATCTTTACCACATTAGTAGGCAAATTAAATTTCTCTTGTAGATCAGTTGGTATTTGAATTATTTCATTTATAACCAGGGATTGCTTAATATTTTTATATAGATGTGTAGCGTCTGCTAAAAAATACAATCGATCGGATATCTCCACTGGATGTGGAATAGAGTTAACTGTTTTTGAATGTTTTCCAACAGTTATACCAAATTTAACATAAAGTCCAATAGCTGAAGAACGCTCCACTACATCTTTAACAATATCACAGTAAAAGGATCCGTCGGTACTCTTTCCAGTAAAATAATACCCCACAATTTGCTTCCAACGGCCCGTAATCCCTGCTAACATGATAACTAACGCTCGACTTGCAGTACCATCATGTTTTGGAAGTGTTATTTTACCAACAAATGAATCGGAGGATACACAATAATCTATCGATTCTTTTAAATCCATTTCGTCCATAGTAAGAATGCATTGTTTTTGAAAATCGTTCATGATGTTAACTTTAATTTTGAGAAAATTGAACACTTCATGCAGAATTCCGCTTTCATATTTTAGTCCTTCGAGTCTTCTATTGAGGGTCCTCACAGATGGATATGGCAAACCAAGTTTCAATAAATTATTGTAGCCACTCGTCCCACATGTAAATTTTATTCCTAAAGCAGTGCCGACAGTTTTATTGGACCACCAAACAAAACGGTTACTGCCACGATTAACAGCTTCAATTTGATCACGATTGAAAATTGTTTTAAAACCTTTATCTTTTTTCTTTTGTTCTCTCAATTTTTTACTTAAAATTTTGTTAGTTTGTACAAGGATATGCATTTTTCTTTTAAGATTGGCTATCCTTTCTTCACATTTCTCATTTGCACATCGGTTTTCGGAGCAAACGTTTGTAATATTTTCATCAAAATTAGAAAAATTTTGATCATCAATGACATCAGAAATAACCACCGTTGGTATTGCATCTTGTTTGAGTATGTTTCTTTTCAAACCAACCAGCCATTGATCATGCGTAAAATGTTGACTGCAAAGTCGGGACCCCTCAAAATAATTAGGAATTTTTGATTTTTCTATCCAAATTTGTCTGAGAGCTGAATTTTTTGGAAATCTATGAAGCGAAAATCCATCATTTGATCGATTTTTGCAATTCAATGCTGAACACCCTGTCATGACGACTGAACTGAAAGCACACTAATTGTTAATTTTAAAGATCTTGCGACCTTTTGCCTTAAATTTACACTTTTTGGAAACCAAATGCTCCACAATTGTCAAGATGACAGCAAAAAATGTGCCAAAATTTTAGTTGTACGTCAACTTCTATTATTAATGTCATTGTGACATTAAATAAAAATTTGTCAACTGTTGTCAAAATGCTTGAATGTTATCAGGTTAACTTTGACTTTGGTTCCACATGTCCCAACTCTTAATATTATTATAAAGGAACTCTAACTACTCCAAAACTCCAATGACATCTATTGAACTCAGTTAGAAACGTAGTTGATAAAATGAAAAATAAAAGTCATTGAAGACAAATCGGTTCATGATATTTTCACGATGAAGCACTCAACGTTTCTTCCACTTACCCTCAATAACATAGTACTTATACCTCAAGAAAATGATGTCAGACATCTGACCTTCTTTAATTAAATACATGCAATTAGCTTATAGGGTGAACTGTCCAATGAATGAACACCCCCCAGTAAATGAAACACAGACCTCATTTTTGCCTAAAATAAAGTCATGATTTTACTTAGACAATTCGTTTATGTCGCAAATACGAGCTGTAACTGCATACTATTTATCGTCCAGTCATTGACTGAATCCCAAATATTCATAGTGGATTGTGATAAAACATCAATAGTTGTGCCAAAATGCTTTGGGAAGATTGGAGGCTATTTTGATTAAGGTGTCAAGATAATTCAGTTAAAAATTATTGTTTTGCCAAAAACTGAGAAAAAGATATTGTAATTTGAAATAACCAGGGATAAGTAAATAACATAATTTAATTACTTTTGCTAAAACAGATAACTCTTTTATGTAACTTCACAATATCATTGCGTGTTCTATAACCGGTTGTGACAAACAAATTCAGTGAATGAACAAGGTGTTCATTTACATTGACGTTTGAGATTAAAAAACGTAGAAAATACATTTAAATTATCTGGCACTTGAGGACATAACTAATGGCACTGAATTTTTAAATAGTTTAAAGAATTCAATATTAATTATTGTTGAATAAACTGTTCATTTACTGGTTGTCTTGTGTTTATTTATTAAATTTAAGTGTTCATTCACTAGATTTTAACACATATTAGAAATAAATGCATTTATTAAATAGTATACTGCAAATATTACATTTTTTATTACACTTGACCATAGATATTACTGAACTTATAACAAAATTGTTACCATGACAATAGATGTTACACTAAAATTACATTTAGAGTAGAAACAAGAATTTGTCCTTAACTGTTCATTCACTGGGCAATCTACCATAGAAGTATTGTTACTATTCTAATTGCTAATACTAAATTGAAATTACCAAAAAATTTATCTCAAATTTTATTAAGTAGTAAAATTACATTAAAGTTTAAAATAGAGTCAGGTTACTAAAACCTGTAACAAGTCATTAGCCGATGCTCAGAAATTGTAGTATCTTCACCTTTAGATTATAAAAAGTCTTGACATAGTCTGATAATGTCGTTATAATTCTTCCTCACTGATTTTGACATAGAATTGTATTTAAATTTGATTATATTAAATAATAATTAAATTTAGAAGCGCTATAGTACTTGTAAGCTACTTCTAATTTGTATTAAGGTAACCGCCTCTGACAGTGATTTTTCAGTATTATTTCAGAGTGATTCCATGGAAGACCTTTGAATTTCGTTGCCGTCAAATTTTAGATTTTTTAAAATTTTATTATGATGTAGCCTTTAATGAGTGCATAAAAACTATAAAACGCCTTTGTCTAAAATTAATTATTTCCAGAGATATGATTATTTTTTAATATATTAAAAAACATGGTGACCCGTCTCTCTATTTATGACAAACAAAAGTTTTTTGCTACAGATATACAAAGAACACAGAGTAACGAATCACATATTATGACTGCCAGCTTTTTATCTACAAACGTTCAGACCATGCTATACAGTTTACGAGATATTTAAGAAATGCTTATATTGATACCTGTCTAGAAAACAACCTGTATAAAAGTAATTCAATATAACATTTTACTGTTGTAGAAGGGACCTTGTCTTTATTGATAATTCCTATTTTGAAGTTGTATGGTCCGCAGAGGGCTAGTGAGGCCCATACGAAGCACACTACTTTATCATTTTTTTCCCCTTTTTTCGCCATATTTGAAGTCCACTGAACAGATTGCACTCAAACTTTTTCCAAATGCTTTTATTTGCTTACTGTGAACCTTGGACTACACGTACCAATAATAAAAACTCTGTGTATTTGCCTTTTAGACTTTAGACTTATACACTGCTTAAGGGGTACATAATACTAAAATTTTGGAAAAAACTAAATTTTGACGGCAACTAAATTCGGTGGTTTTTCATGCAATCACCCTTCACTAGTAATATAAGTGCATTGGAAATTTTCAATAACTCTAGGAAAATATTCACAATTTGTAGAAAATTATAATTTTCAATGCAGGAATTAATTATATTGTATTTATAAGAAACTTTCGTAAATCAATGTCATTTGATTCAAAAATAACCATTCTGCTAGGAAATTAATACTTGCCAAATAATTATCGGTAATTATATGCCTATGCAATTGTTGATCATTTTTGACAACAAGAAATTCTTGGATAATTTGACACTGTTGAATTTTGGTTGGTTAAAATAATTTAATTTCTAAAATGTGGTTGATTGTTTACGTGAGTTTGACAGATGTATGAAATCTTCAGCAGTAAGATCCGAAGACCATGTGAAATTGCCGGCAATTACAGGTAATTTGGGATGGTATACAAATATTTGGCAGATTATTTCTCAAATGTAATTTCTGAGGGAAATATATCATGTACTTTGTAATATGACTGCATTATTAGTGCGAAATTACGTACGAATGTAGGTTGACGTGAATTTAATAGTAGGGTAAGATTGTATTAAAGTTTAATAAAGCTTAATTAAGCTTAGCTGAAAGCTTAATTGTAGGTTAAATACAAATAGAATTGGCAACGATGTAGAAATGATAATCACTGTAAGGTTACATAAAAAGCTTGTGCAGTACAGACATTCAGACACTGACAATGGTTCAACAGTGCAGTCATATTGACTGTAAATTTATATAAAATCCTTTTTCAGTGCAACGACTTGCAAACAGAAAATATTTGGAAGAAGTTTGAAATCTAGAAGATATCAGCTTCTTTAAACAAAGGGGAGCTTTACTAAAGCACGTATTATTACAATAATGAAATTTTTAGAATTTAACCTTAAGAAGAGCCTCAAAGAAGAAGAACCTTAGAAATTTATTATTGATTTGGCGTTATATATTATACATCAAAATGCAATAATCAAAATGAAACTTTAAACCTTATAATAAATTTAACTTTGTACTCTACATTGCTTCTAAATGCTGTAAAGCACTGTAATGTAATCTAACTACTCACTACTCAGAGCAAAATACTGTAAAACCTCTTGAAGTCATTACTGTGCATAAGAGAAGCTTCTTTTTTATAAAATATGTGTTGCAATACCTTGAATTTCTTTTATGTCTTCTAAATTCAAAATACTAACTAAAATATGCATGAGTTTTGAAGGTTTCAGAAAAATCAAATAAAACAGAATTCTTTTCTCAGATGCGAGCA
This sequence comes from Agrypnus murinus, assembly GCA_929113105.1. Classification (NCBI taxonomy): domain Eukaryota; kingdom Metazoa; phylum Arthropoda; class Insecta; order Coleoptera; family Elateridae; genus Agrypnus; species Agrypnus murinus. Next base: position 187,431,758 of record OV816024.1, read on the forward strand.
GTCAAATCGAATAAATGTTTTGCATTCATGAATAAAAATAAATTACAACTGTACGACTTCAAAATATTTTTGAACTTGTTTGAACCCATAGGGATTTTTGACACTGAAACATTTTATTATATACTTCCGTATTCGACTATGCAAATTAATTAACAAGTAAGTTTCATCCCGTTTCATTTACAGATCGCGATCGATCCAAACTTTAATTTATTTTTCGAATTTTAAGTGGTTAGATTCTTTTAAGTCTTTTGATCCAGACTGGGCTTTATATGAGGATATGGCAGCTGTTGGTTGCTCGCAGTACCAAGCATTTTAATGAAGGGACGCCGTCAACACCGCTTCTATCACAAAGTTTTTATCGCTTAATGTGACATAAAAAATCGAGTTAATTTATTGTGCCAGTTTAATGCCTCCTCATCAGTTAGGAAGGCCGTTCATCACCAGGACGTGCTAGCGGGATTGCGGTATTAAATTAGGATCTACTCTGTTTAAGCACTGGCCCATTTCCGTAGACTATATTTCAATGTTTTTGTAGAACTGTATACAAATACTTATTAACCAGTATCTAAATAAAAAGATTAGTAGTTATTATGTCCATTTATAAAAAAACTGTACACGTCTTAACAATTTTGCGTCAAGTTAGTATTTTCACTATTCTGGAATTTTATTCTTCCTAATGAAGTTGCTAACGAATTTCAAATAAAATAAAAGATCGCTCGCTGCAGGTTCGAACTATTTTCTTCATAATTGCATTAACATTTTCAGTGTTACCTCAGCAGCATCTCGAGCTTCATTACATATTCATTAGATTAGGAACCACGGAAGACCTGAGTCCTTACATCAAACGCATCCTCCAGATGAGGCAACTAAAAATGAATATTGTATGAAAACGTGTCGCCTTTCCGTACAAAAAAATATTTAGAATATTCTCTAGAAAATTTCTTTCCGTATTGCAATTTTTATATATGAATTCTGAATGTGTAACCGTTATGAATGCGTAATTCACACTTAGGAGTTTCGGTATCCTTTTTTCCAGGCGCACGGCGGCTTTCGCGTTTTTGTGCTTCGCATACCTGCCCATAATACAAAAGCCGATGACATTGCTTGATAAATTACACTAGATTACGTCCAATTTAAGACATCAAACGTGTAATTACATGACTGAGTGAATTTTAAATTGAAAACTAAAGGTTATAATGAAAGTTATACGGTCCTTGTAACGGCTTTGTTTGGGAGCATAAATATTCTATTGAGGGTAATCGCTTACTGACAGGTACTTAAGTGACATATTGTCAAGTCGTGAGATCTGTGTTCGGTTACAAGGGTTTATTATATTATTCAGTATGGGCCGGTGTAGTATTTACAGTTCATTTCAGTTTCCTATTAATATTATCTTTGAATGTACTGGTTGTTATTTACTGAATAAATACTTCCTTATTATGCGTGATTGTATGAAAAGTTGTTATGTATAAATAAATAGCGTTTATTTCTATGTGATTACAGATAAGACACTAATATAGGATACATGATTTACATAAATGTTTTACGTGGGGTACCCGTGTTAACATACCCCCACATTCCTCCCTAAGGAAGAAGTAATTAAGATATGCTTAATCAGCGCGCAATTGCGTAGTAATTGCTCCCAGTTACTCACTGGTCGGAGCGAGGTTGCCTATCCACCCTCTACTAGTTATCCAGGTTAGTACCGGAGCAATTAACTTAATACGTGCTCACCCGCCGACACCCTCCCGTCCTCTTTCATACGAGGCCAAGTGGCTCGTCCAGCATTAGGACTATTCCCCCAACGTAGGTCAGTACATCGGAACCCTCCAGTCCTCTTTCATACCTTCATAAGTTCCTTCACCGAGCCAGGGTTGGAGCCACTGCCCGATCGAATCCAACCGCAAATGTGGCAAGACTTGGGTTTTAAACAGTTTTGCCACCCCGATCTCCCAGTTATATGCCTGGTGTGCCCCTGACAGAGCTTCGTTTCTAGGCTACTTTAGAGGGCCCATCAAAGTAGCGTCCCTGTGTGTACCCGTTAAGGTGAAGTTGTCATGAACACGAGAGGCTGTGTATCTCAGCATCAACGTCCCTTAAGTGTAGGTCTCTAAATGATTTCTGAGAATCCGAAGACTGAACTGCACACCCAAAGCCGGACCCCCATAACTCCGCAACGCTACCTGATTCTCCTTGATTCGTCTAGGTCAGACAGAGGGATACTTAGCTCCATGCACAGCCTTGGTAGTGTAATGTCTGGCGTGCCGGACTTTCACCCAAGCGGCCCTCGATCGACTCCCGGCGCCGGCAGATCTGGTTAATGCTTAGGCTTAGGCTATGGGTTGTAGTAGTTATTATTATTATATTATTATTATATAAAAGACCCTGACGTCAGGTGAGATTCAATCCACCCACACCAGTTCCTCTTGTTAACAGAGCTCCCTCTGCAACGTTATAGAGTCATCGTCGCGAAACACTTCGGTGAAACACCTAGGCGTAGCTCTACCACACATTTCCTTCTGATTGCATCATCCATTACCCAGACAGGCCTGGGATTGTGTAGACAACGATCAGTTCTAAGGGTGAACGCCGTGTGGTCTGCCCACAACCTAGTCTCGAATCCTAGTGCTCCCCGACACCTCTAACCACTGCCCTCCCTCCGTCTTCGGGCTAGTCTCGGATACTAGGGAAGTCCGACATCTCCAGCGACTGCTTGTCCGTTCATCCTAAAACCCCGAATATAGGATACAGTCAGTCAGTTATCCTGAGAACGTGCAATGGCATTCCCTTTCTTATAGCCTAATATCTGGGTGACTAAAATAAGCCTTGTTTGTGACTGAGAGTAATTGATCCGCGATTCTATTAGATGTTGGTCCCCCGAATCAAACAAGACCAGGTGTACAACTTATTTAGGCTACGGGTCGGGTAAGGGCCCGAATTGAGATACGCTCAATTAGCGCGCATTGACTATATCAATGCTACCAGTAACTCACTGGTTGGGGCGAGGTTACTATCCATACTCTACTAGCTTTCCAAGTTAGTACCAGAGCGATAAACGTGCTCACCAGTCGGCACCTCTCCTAGGAGATGGTACCTTGACCAGTTGTTACTCCAAGTTGGAGACCACTACCCGATCGAATCCATCCTCAAATGTGGCAGGACTTGGAATGGTTTTGCCACCCCGATCTGCCAGATTCAGGCTTGGTGGGCCCTCGACAGAGCTTCGTTTGCAGGTCTATGCGTCTTAGACCCCCGGTATGTACCCTTATCAGGTGAATTTTTCTTGAAAGGATATAGGATACATACATACATGCAAGTAACATACATACGGTTGGAACTACCGTTAGGCTTAATCCACTGCACCGCATATCGTGCAGGTACGAATCAAGATATAAACATACTCACTCGTCGGGGAAAATCTCCCGGCACAGGAGATGACCCCTAGTCCAGCTTCAGACTTTTCCCATACTTTTATGGGACCACTGCCCGATCGATTCCAACCTCAATGTGTCTGGGCTTGGACAGTTGTGCCACCCCGGTCTACCATGTTTTAGGCCTGCTGTGCCCTCGACAGCGCTTCGTTTAATTCTACCTAGGTAAAATCCCGGTGTGTACCTGTAAAGGTGAAGTTGTCTTGAATAATGAGAGGCTATGTATTCGCATCATTATCCCTTAAGTGTAGTGGTTCGAGAGAGTTTCATCGAACCATATCAAACTGATTAATAAGTTACTTGTAGTAATACAACAGATATAATGTAGTAAACACAAGCTTAAAAAATAAATTAAAATTCCCGCCAATTGATGTAACGCTCTTTCTCCCTTGCGCTTACAAATATTATGTTCATTTGTTTGCTTTAATCAAGATTGTATTATATTTGAATGTCATTAGTAGATTGCATTTTTTGTAATTACAAAACTATTAATGATGTGATTTAATTATTTAACCATCCACCTCCTACAGTTTTCAGAAGTGGGATTTGAAAATCGTGCCAGTAGTCCAGTTACATTATTTAGGATTAATGTTCTAAAAAAATCGAAACTAGTTTTTTTTTTGTTTTAATCGCTTTAGTTTGTTGTTTTAAACAATATATCAAAAATCGAGGGTCAGATCGCGCCGACGTTGGAAGTTATTAAAGGTCAAAGGTTTAAAAATTTTTTTCTGTGACAAATATCTCACTTCCTGTGGCTCGGAGGTCAATTAAGGTTAGCATAAAAATAAAAGATAATTAAATTTCCAACAAAAAATGTTTAGTTTATTTTTTACGTACAGCAAACCGTTTGCGAGATATACAACAAAGAAGGTGTATAATCTACGTTGTATCTGTTTCCACCTTCGAGGTAGAATACAAGACGCGTTTTTTTACATGGTTTCCCCAGTAGGCCTAATCCATGTATAGTGTTAAAAATTTAGTCTCATCTTCGTCTTTGTCAAATTCCTGAATATGTATTTCGTGGTTTTCCTCTTTGAGTTCTTTATATTCATCATATTTATCATATTCACTTGCATTTGCTATCAACAGGTCAATGGGATTGGTGTCATCATGCTCAGTGGAATAATTATCGAAAAAATCAACGTTTTCTTTGTAACTTAAAATTGATTTCTGAATTATTTTAGTAGTGTTTACATTTAATGTAATGTACATTGGAAATTTTGGAACTGCTTCGTATTCAATAATTGTATTAGAGTCCTAAAAGGAGATGTTTAATAGGCTAAGCGAAATTTATACCTGTTAAGATAGATTATTCCGGTCAAATGTTGTGGATGCGGCCAGTATAATCGAGAGTTATACCCTTGGGATGTATGCTGCGATCGCTATTATTGCTACGTGTTAATACCTCCCTAAATATGCAAATGGAAAACCACATCGCTCCATTTACGGATGACCTATCCGGCCCATTTAATCGTGCTGAAGTTAATTTCTCTTACAATTTAGAACATAAAGTTCTAACCATGAAATGGAACGTACGTCTTGGTTAGTTTTGATATAGGATTTGCAGCAAGGAAAAAAATGCTAAGTATAAAACAATGCGTCAAACTGTAAATTGAGTTTATTCAGGAAATCTAAAAACCCCCTCGGAGTTGATCGTTTATTCCACTCTCTAAAGTTTAAATATAGAAAGGGCCTAAATCAACATTTTTACGTATACGTCTTTGAATCCATTTGAGATTTAAAGCAGTAAGGAAAACATGTTGTAGATGGAAAATACAAGTTAGAGTATATTTCAAAATTTATCAGCAGAATTAAAAACAAATTTTATTTTATTTTTAAATGTGCAAGAAATTAAGTACGGTGTTTATGGTATATGTACATTAATTCAAGTAAGTATTTACACTTTACAGATTTATGACGTAAGTAAATCAATTGAATTTGCAAGTCTTACAACCTTTGAAACATGAATTTCTAATCAGATCAAAGTGTTCGTAGCTATTTAACACGTTTTGGGTTCAGGACACAAGCCCTAAGGGGCGAGGAACATATTGTTAAACCAGACGCACGGGTTTCGCTAGGGATTCGTATTGACAATGATGATATCGTTTGACGTGCATATGACAGGTTTCTAACCGCACTCCATAAAATTCGTTTTATACATTTCTCGAACTCATATATACAATCTATTCCAATTTGTGAAGAGCTATTGAGATTGTACGACTATTGAACTAACACACACAATTGCAATAAAATATTTTTTTAGCGAATCCACATCCTTTTTCTCCTTCCCGGTATACATCAGCTACAGCTGAACATAATGATTGTATTTTGTATTGTTATTATAGTACTTATACCTACATATGTATTTTCATTGTTATATATTACAGGACATTACTTATTTCATTACACAAGTATTAGGATAGAATATCAAGTTATAATTATATAAATGCTTTAAAAAAGTCGTTGAATATTATTTGAGAAATTTACTTAACTCGGTTATTTTGCATGATAATAATGATGGCATAATGATGGCATAATGATGGCATAAATGACTTCATAAAGAATACTAAGGATCTAATATTAAAATCAATTGTTACAACTTTTATAGAATCTTTTCGCGTCTACAGAAAAACAAGAAATTCAACACAAAAAAGTGAAAGACACTATTTTTTGCTTCTGAAAAGAAAATAATAAACCGCTTTATTTCCAGGTGTAAATGAATATATTGGGTAAATCCATGTCAAGTGATCCGATGAGTTGTAACTTACCTTTTTGATGTATTTCAAATTTTGTAAAATTGTTGAACTTCTAAAACTAAGTAAAAATCTAAAATAATATATGTTTAACTCAAGTAGTTCGTGAGTTGTGCCCTCTAAAGTGTACAAAAATTAATGATTTTGAGCATGTTGCGTTTACGTTTTTCTTTATAACTTTTGATAGAAATAAGATAAAGAAATGAAACAAAAACCGTTTTAATGTCCATCATTTTGGTTTTAAATTGATGGATTGCACGGAATACTTTAATATGTAAAAAATACAGTGGGCCCCTAAAGTCTTTGACCTTGAATCATTCAGAAAACATATGATTAAACATTTTGAGAAAAATTGGACATAGAGTTGCATATTTTGTAAATATGTGTGCCAAATCTCAACTTGGGATCTGAATGGGATCAGCACTAAATTATGTTAAGAAAATAGTAAATGTTAAAATGTACAACATGTTAACATATAGTATATTGTACAACTAGTGTTACAATGACGATGTTTGTAATACGAGTATAAGTTTGCATAACGAGCCGCGAGGCGGCGAGTTAAGCAATATACGAGTATTACAAAAAGGAATTGTAACACGTGTTTTACATACTACTTTGTCTATTTCGCCTTAATTTACAATTTACTTTAAAGAAATGGGAAAATGTACACGCGGGTATTTTCGATGTAGCAATGTTGGTAATAACTGATAACGCATACAATGACATCTACTGTCATTTTGAAAAAATCACGTAGGCAAGAAAAATTCAAGTTTAAAAAAAGGTGACAGCTTAGTTGTTTCTTCTGATACAAGATAAAAAATGTTTATTGTAATAGAAACAGTAAAACCTTGATTGAGTACATGATTGTCTTATAAAAATAATTATTTATAATAAAAATAAGTATGTTTCATTATTCTCGCTGTTATTTCTGAGCATCATAACATTCAAATTTTCAAAACGGCGCCAGTTAATGAATACTTATTAGTACCTATCACAAACAGACTGACAGAGTAGGCTGGCAGCAAAATTTACTTACTGCCAGCCTTACAAATAAAAAAATCACTACTTCCAGTTGCACAAAGTTGTACTTTGTGTAACTGTTTTTCGCAAAAACAGTGTCACAAAGTAACCTTTGTATACGCGAAATAGACAAAATATTTTTTTTCTATTTTGCGTCTATAATAAACCTGTTAAAGCACACAAAACAGTGCGTTAATAGCTCATTTGAGTGCTTTAATGGCCAAACTTTAAAAAAAAAATTAAAAACAAGAAAATTGACAAAAACTTCAGTCTAAAAATTTGAATTTTCAAATGTCACATTAGTGTTGTCAACTACCACAAATTCCCTAAATTTTGAAATTGCATTTTTTTAATTAAAAAGAGAATAAAAGGCGCAAAATAGAAAAAAAAAACTTGTTTCATAAGTCATTATTGCACTCGTCATTTAGAAAACTCGCCGCAAGCGGCTCGTTTTCTAGATTTAGACTTGTGCAATAAATCTTGACTTATGAAACTCGTTTTTTAATATACTATTTTTCTATATTGCGTCTATAGTAAAACTGTTAACACACCCAAGACAGTGCGTTAATAGCTCATTTGAGTGCTTTAATGGCCAAACTTAAAAAAAATTTGAAAAAACAATAATAATTAATATACATTAATAACATAAAATAATAACATAATAAATATACATTTTAGTAAACGGAAAAGAAGCAATTCGTTCAGGTCCTGACCCTCGACCGAAGAAAGCCAAATTTCTAAGAATTCTACTAATTTAGGGTAGATATTTGTTTATCGTTCCAGAATTCAGTTTGTTTCAGAGTGCAGTCAAGAGAAGTGAATGTGTGAGCTTGTGCTTTATTATTGTGTTAAAGAAATTAATCAGTAAGTGTTGGTTTGTGTGTAATGATTCTTTGTTAGCTTTGATTTGTGATTGTGCATGATTTCGTAAGTCAGTAGAGGCAGGTTAACTGAATGATGTAGATATTAATTAATAAGATGAATTCTTGAATTGCATAAATACGAGGGTAGATCAGTATTTACGGTCCCTGACATAGTAGGCTTTGCATGATATCGTCACTCATTTTTCTATGAGAACTGTCATTACTAATTATTTGTTGTGTCAAGTTTTGCGTAGGTGCGTGTTGTTCTTTGAAAGTTATTAATAATTAAGCTGGTCGATAACAGACAATTTTTAAAAATGGAAAAAAGTGAAGTCAGAGCGGTGATAAAGTATTTGCAAAAAAAAAGGATTAACACCTACTGAAATTCACAAGGATATGACAGACGTTTTAGGGGACTCTGCCCCTTCTTACCAAGTGGTGAAAAATATGTCTCGTGAGTTTAGATTAGGCAGAACAACTTGCGAACATGCGAAAGGTGCGGGACGTCCAGTCTGTGTCACCGTTGACAAAAACATCAATTTGATCCATGATATGGTAATGGCAGATAGAAGACTGACTATTCGCCATATCGCGGAAATAACGAACATCTCTTATGGGTCAGTTGAAAATATTTTAAGAAATGTTCTTGATCACAGAAAAATTTCGGCGCGTTGGGTTCCAAAGATGCTGACCGTCGATCAGAAACGCTCTAGAGTGCTGCATTCGGAAGCCAATTTGGAGTACCTGAAGGCCAATCGGAAGCAATTTCTCACTCGCTTTGTGACTGTGGATGAAACATGGGTGCACCATTTTGATCCTGAGACGAAAAGACAAAGTATGGAGTGGCATCACAGAGGTTCTCCACCTCCACGCAAATTTCGAGTTCAACGGGCGGCTGGAAAGATTATGGCCACAGTGTTCTGGGATGCAGAAGGAATTTTGATGATCGATTATTTGCAGCGTGGACACACAATAACGGGTTCTTATTATGCAGGGTTAATTCCAAAATTGCGCGAAAGCATCGACCGAAAAAGACCAGGAAAGTTGGGACACGAAATTTTGTTCCATCAGGACAACGCTCCAGTCCACAAGAGCTGCATTGTCATGGCTGCCATACAGAACGCTGGCTTTGAAATCCTAGAACACCCTCCATATTCACCAGACCTGGCACCCAGTGATTACCATCTATTTCCAAAATTAAAGGAAAACCTGCGTGAAAAAAAATATGGAGACGATAATGAAGTTATGATCGCAGTAAATGGCTGGTTTGAGGAGCAACCGGAAAACTTCTTCCTGAAAGGCATTGAAGCATTGGAACATCGGTGGACCAAGTGCATTGAAGTCCAGGGAGATTATGTTGAGAAATAAATAAATAATGTTTTAAAAATTCTTTCTCTTTCAATATCAGGGACCGTAAATATTGATCTTCCCTCGTATGTTGCGAATGGTTTTGCTTTGTCAGTTAACGAGTCCCTAGTTGGTGTCATTTATTTTGAGTGTCCGTGAAAGTGGCGACCCACCGTCGGTAGGGGTATGTTTACATACGACCTATGCGGACGGGTTCGAACTGATGGGGTAACGCTTCGCGTTACCTGGCCTTTGTTTTTAGGAATATTGGCGGCGAATGGTTAGAGTCTTATTCGCATATTTTGTTCTCTGTGCACAAAGTGATGGGATAACTCTTTGCGTTTATCTGGTCCTTGTTTTAAAGAACTTTGACGGTGGATGGTTGCGTCTCATTCACATTTTGGTCCTTTGTGTACGGAGGTTTGTCAGTGTCGAGCCAGGACCAACGCCAATGTAATGTTATTTTGCGTGACACCATTATTATTGTTTTTAAGATGCAGTTGTATGGTGAATGTACATAAAGGAGCTTACGCACAGAAATAAAAGGGTAGTTAGTGCATAAGTCAATACTTACTGAGACGTGGTCTCATGCTGTTTTTTATCTTTTATTACAGGAACGGACCAGTCAACGCCCTAGGGAATAGCCATCCTCTTCCCCTTTTTTTAAACGATTTTAAGTTTATTACTCCTTATTCAGGTTAGCTACTTTAGTTTGTAATTTCAGGTCAAATATTTCAGTTAATTGTCTCTTTTAAATTAATTACATCTGCTTTCATGGAATAGACTTGCAAACGTTTATTTAATTAGGTGTTTTATTTATTTTATTATTATTATTGGTTTATTAGTTTCTTTAATCACTAAAACCCCCTCCCGTCTCTCTAACACTTCAGTCTAAAAATTTGAATTTTCAAATGTCACATCAGTGTTGTCAACTACCACAAAATTCCCTAAATTTTGAAATTGCATTTATTAATTAAAAACAGTATAAAAGGCGCAAAATAGAAAAAATTGCATAAAAAAACTCGTTTCATAAGTCATTATTGCACTCGTCATTTAAAAAACTCGCCGCAAGCGGCTCGTTTTCTAAATTTAGACTTTGTGCAATAACTCTTGACTTATGAAACTCGTTCTTTAATATACTATTTTTCTATATTGCGTCTATAATAAAACTGTTAACACACCCAAGACAGTGCGTTAATAGCTCATTTGAGTGCTTTAATAGCCCAAATTTTTGGTGGTAGCATTGAAAAAAATTGAAAAAAAAAACAGAAAATTGACAAAAACTTTACTCTAAAAATCTGAATTCTCAAATGTCACATCAGTGTTGTCAACTATCACAAAATTTCCTAAATTTTGAAATTGCGATTATTTTAATTAAAAAGGGAATAAAAAGCGCAAAATAGAAGAAATAGCATAAAGAACTCGTTTCATAAATCATTATCTTATCATTATCATAAATCTTGCCTTACGAAACTCGTTCTTCAATATACTATTTTAATATTGGGAACATTAGAGGAACATTTTGTTTTATAAATGATTATTCTCCGTTCCGGGCAACTGCTTACAATGAACCTGGGTTAGATAAAACATTAATTAACAAATTCCTGTGAGTTTTAAAAATTCTTATAATAATTATTTGTGAAACGTTACCTAAATAAAATATCCTGGGTTTTCAGTATTATCAGAACACGTACAAATTGTTATCAACGATAACAAATTAAAATCACTACTACCACATTATTAAGAAAATTTTAATTTGATCCACAGTAAGTGATGTAAAATACTGGATGCTAATTGTATTTCCTGATAACTTGCTGTATTTAGATCTACTTTGCTTAAAATCTGCTTGTAGGAATTGGTTAATTAACGTTTTATCTGGCCCAGACTTTTTTGTAAGTAATTACTCAGAACAAAGAATAATACAGGCCCACAAAATAAAAAAAAAGTCTTGTAGTTGAAAGTTGAGGTACCATACCGTATGCTTTTTGGTGTGCTGAAAACGAATCCGGGGTGAGGATTGACTCATCACCGAAGGATTTTTTTAAATGTATTTTAAAGGTTTTTTTGAGGTGTTTTTTGAGGTTATGTTTAAATCCTTGTGTGATGGGTCAATTCTGACCCCGGATTCGTTTTCAGCACACCAAAAAGCAGACGGTATGGTACCTCACCTTTCAACTACAAAACTTTTTTCTTTTGTGGGCCTGTGTAATCATTCATAAAACAAAACTAATATTCCCAATGTTGAAAAATATATTTATGTTAAAATGCTGAACATTGCTATTTTGTTAAAATAATTTAGTAATGATCCCATTCAAATCCCAAGTTGAAATTTGGCACACATATGTATTTAAAAGATATGTAACTCTTTGTCCAATCTTTTTCAGAATTTTTAATCATATGTTTTTTGAAAAATTCTAGGTCAAAAACTTCAGGGTACAAATATACTTTTTTTATATATTAAAGCATGCCATGCAACATGCCATGCATTTTAAAGCCCAAATAATGGACTTTAAAACAGTTTTTGTTTCATTTCTTTATCGTATTTCTATCAAAAGTTATAAACGCCAACGCGCTCAAAATCGCTCATTCTTGTACACTTTAGAAGGGCAAAACTCAAGAACTACTTGAGTTAAAATATATTATTTTAGATTTTTACTTATCTTGAGGAGTATAACATTAACAGGAGTTAACAGTGCCACATTTGAAAAAAATCAAAGAGGATGATGATCAAAACTTTAAAAAAATTGGATCACTTGATATGGCATTACCCTATTACGATTCAATATAACCATAAAATTATATCTAATTATAAATCTGACCAAGGGCTGTTCGATTTAACCTGAAAATCGCGCAAAAAATAATTTGTAAAACAAAAGTAAAAAAATTAAAAGTAATACAATATGTAATATAGTTAAAAGTAATAATAAAAGTAAATATAGGTAGGTAGATACTGAGACCAAAAAATAAGTTCAAATTATTGCATGTGTATTAAATATTTTTTTAGAAAGCGTTTAACCCTTTAGCAGAGTATATCTTTATATCCCTAGGTATAGGTAAAGAGTTTATTTATTTATTTATTTATTTAATACCTGCAGCCAACAGCTTCCCCCAATTATAGGCTACATTATTAACTTAACATACAATTCATTTTAATTTACCTACAAAAAAACAAGAAAATTTTTATATAAATATATATACACCAGCAACAAAAAAATAATAATTCAAAATGTACAAACCGAATAATTATTTCATTCATAGAAATAATATAGAAGGGGGAAAAAGCATTTTTAAAGTTATTTCCATATTTAAAAATATTTAAGGCCCACAGGTATTGCGTTTAATGTAACGCTTTTAAACAATCTCTTCTAAACTTATTCAAGGAAATACAATGTATATCCCCCAAATCGTTAATACAATGCATTGTTTTACACATTCGCAATAATGGCGAATTATACAGTGCAGTAGTTCTGCAGGTTAAGCTAAATAAAAGGTTTGTTGAAATCTACACCTTCGAGGAACACAAAAATTTAATTGGGTTATTACAGTTAAATTAACAAAAATTTTATTATAATGCCATGTGATTTGAATGCGTCCTAGCGTTAAGCTTTTTAAAGCTTGGCGAAAAGCTTAATTTCAAATCAAATATAACCCCCAAATCCCGAACTTCTTCTTTAATTAGCAGTGCAATCCCTGCAATGTTATATTGAAATAGAATATTATTCGGTGTTTTTGATACTGCAGTCGTTATTTGTGTTTATTATTTTCCAAAGTTCGACATCATCAGCAAAGAGCTTCACATTCGAATTTGTTAGACGAGATGGTAAATCATTAATAAACAAGGGAAATAATAAAGGACCTAAGTTTGCCCCTTGTGGCACTCCTGAGTTGACTCTGTATTGGTCAGATCGGTATCCATAAAACACTCTACATACTAATATCTATCACAAAGACAAGATTGGAACATTTTCACCATATTTGCTGAAAACCCAAATAAATGCTTCTCCAATAGTACCTACCTATGTGACACTTTATTAAATGCTTTGCACATTACTACCTAAAGCATTAGCTAGATCTTGAGTATACTCGATCAGGTTTGTGACAATCGACCTTCCTGGTGCAAATCCATGCTGATTTTCATGTAAATAAGGCGTGACATGATTAAAAAGTATGGATTCAAAGATTTTTGATATGGGTGGTATAATTTATATGGGTCTGCAATTCTTTACGTTTGACTTGTCACCACTTTTGTAGATAGGGCAAAGCATGCCCTACTTTGGCTGTTTTTCAATCAGATGGGTACATATTTGTTTGTGTAATTTTATGGAAAATTATGAGAAGTGGATAAACTAATACATCTATACACGCTTTGTATATACGAGTATAGATTGGAATTTGATAAGGACCTGCCGATTTTTTTGACTTTTCTCTTTATAGTTTCTGTGATTTCTGCTGTAGTAATTTGCGTGATATTAAAAAGACCATCGGTAATAATGTTCTGGTTGTTCAAGGAAAGATTTGAGTTGTCTGTGCTATAGACTGATATAGAAGTTTTCTGCGAATGCACTTGCAACCTCCATAGAAGATTCCAGTAATTTCTTACTGTCATGTCATTTTTAATTGTTGGCGTTTTTCTCTTGTCAGGCCTGCATTTGACAAAACAAGATCATCATTATGATTTTTAACAAAATTAGATTGATCTAAAGTATAAAAATTTACAAAATTGAACAAGTCTTTTTTAATGTTAGAAGTTCCACCCTTTATAGTCGGTGGTATCAATGGTAAATTAAACTCCCCGAAAATTAAAAGTTGACATTCGTTCCTCATCTTAACTATATTTTGTTCCAATGAATTGAAATTTGATACGTATCTAAGGGACACAGAAATACACTGATAAATTACTTATTTTAAGTTCCACATATAGATCTTAGATAGACGATTTATGTTGGTAACATTCAATTGCATGAAATTTCTTTTTAACAGTAATAAGTACACTCCCTCCATCAACCTTAGACGCGTTAGAAAAACCACGATCCCTTCTGAAAACTAAATATGTATATATTAGCCAAAATTTCATCATCATTTATGGAGTCATTTGACCACGTTTCACTCAAAATTAATAAGTTCTTAATTAATTAATAATTTAGTTAATTAATAAGATATAAGTTCTCTGACAGCGCATTTACATAAACTTTGTTTATTTTAGTCTTCAGCCCCTTACATTCTGGTAATAGATTCTAAAATTTTTCTTCTTAGTGGACATCTGCAAAATCTTTAATTGATCTTATTTGAAATGCGCTGCTCTGGTATGTGATTTCTAGTCCATAGATATATTATATTTTTTTGTTTTTTGTATAGTTTTGGTTGATAAAAAAGTTGCTTGTTATATGTACTTAAAGAGATTTATTGACGTAAATTATATTGTTTTCTTTAGTTAGATCGGATAATGATTTGTAAATACTTTTAATGGAAAGAAAACTTCGAACTCTTCTGCATTGTAAAAATTCTTCTCAAGTATTTGACAATAATTACCCTGGGTTCTTCTTCAGATTTATTTTCTTTTAGTTTATGGCTAGTATCGATCATAGAGGTTAAGATCAAAGCCTATGCATTGTTGACATGCTTAGTGTTGCTAGAATGTTTTCTTGAGGCGGCTCAGGTGCACCCTTTATTTCAATAAAATTGATCCTGGAGTATTGTTCACTATCATGGACTTTGGTTCTCAAATCTGTAAGATCCTTTTCTAATTGTTTGTTTATACTACTTAATTTTCATATCTCTTCATCTTGTGTATCAAGTTTTTTTATTCTGTTCTTCTATTGTAGACCTCGTTTGATGGATT
Organism: Agrypnus murinus; assembly: GCA_929113105.1. Lineage (NCBI taxonomy): Eukaryota > Metazoa > Arthropoda > Insecta > Coleoptera > Elateridae > Agrypnus > Agrypnus murinus. The sequence continues at coordinate 187,447,011 of OV816024.1, forward strand.
TAATTATGGTATTTCAATAGATTCTTGCATATTTTTCTGTTCATAACGGAACTGCTTTATCTCAACTAATATTTTTTTTTGTGTATTGTCGATAAAGGATGATCTATTAATGCATTTTATGCACTGATACTTGAAGCTTCCTGCCTTTATCCCGTCTAAAAGATCTTAGAGTGTTATAGGTAACCTTCTACGTAATAAATAACGATAGGTGTTCTGGTATGTTAAGCCTGTAGTTATAGCGAGTGTTCACGGAGTGCACATGTATCAATTCTAAACGATCCCAATTGATACTTCCGATGGCTTAACAGCTTATGCTGATTATGCTTAATAGCTTTGGCGATCAATGTCTAACGTATGCGATCGTGAAAAAATGGATTACATGCTCCAATAGAGGTAAATTTTCCATTGAAGATAAAGAGCAACTGAGAAGGCCGTCCCCGAAAATATCGATATAGTTTAAGACATGATACTATCACTTAAGCAGACCGTCGAATTGGGTTACACGAATATCTAAGACACCGAATATTTATTTGAACTCGTCCATCATATAGTTCACGTAGATTTGGACATAAAAATATTTCTGCAAAATGGATTCCCGAATGTCTGAATGTTGATCAGAAGCGAGCAATGGTGGAAGCATTGCGCTCAAACTGTGCTCGGTTTGAAAAAGATGCTGACTTCTTAAGACGTGTTGTTACTATGGATGAAATTTGGGTACATTTCTACGACCCAAAGCAAAGCAGTAATCGATGGAATGGAGACACTCTGGTTTTCCAAGGCCTAAGAAGTTCCGAGTTCAAAAATCAACTGGACAAGTCCTTACTTCAGCTTTTTGGGATTGCTATGGAGTAATCATGATTGATTTTCTAGATAATGGTAGAACAATAACTCCGAATTATTACTTGACGTTACTGACCACTCTACGAGAAATAATCAGGAAAAGAAGTCGCTAAAAGTTGTCCAAAGGTGTTTTGTTTTTATAAGGCCCCTGCACTCAAATCGCGCATTTCAATGGAAATAATTCGTGATTTAGGGTTCGAATTACTGGGAGAATCTTCTTATTCGCTGGTTCTGCCTTCGTCTGAATATCATCTCTTCCATCAACCGAAAAAAAATTTGAAAGCCGTAAATTTTCTTACAACGAAGAGGTTATAAACCTAAAAATTAGACCTGGTTTGCAGAGCAAGGTGAAAAGTTTTTTTCAAGATCTAAAAGCGTTGCAGGTTCGCTGTAATAAATATATTCAATTAAGAGAAGATTATGTTGAATAATAAAATATTTTGAATTTCAAATTTTATTTGCTTCTGTAGTAGGATAGGAGTTTTTCAATACTTTTTATTTGAAGCAAAACTGCCTGAAAATACTTATGTCCTAATTATGTAAAAGTACATTCATGTATAGCATTTGTTTTGAACTTAAAAACCTATTATACTTATATTTCGACATCTTTTTGATGTTGAATTATAATCAAAGACACATTTAACCCTCCTTGATTTTAGGTTTATCGAGTAAGATATACGTCCAAATTCACCATTATGGTTTCACATAAAACCTTCCCTCAGCATGTTTTACCGAAATTGAAGACCCCTGTCAATACACATAAAACTGAATTACATAAGACCATATTGCGATCAAAGTATCCATAAACCAAAGTGTTTCTACATTCTGAAACAAAACGCATCGTATATCCATATTTTCTTTCTGACACTTCACTTTGGCAATTCCCTTAAAACACACGATCTCCCTAAAAGTAGGTCGTAATATTCGATTTTCGATAAGATTGATTTACTTGGGTTTATAGACATGATTAATTTAGCGTAACTTTGGAGTAGAGGAAATTTGTTTTGTAACTGTATTCAAGGCTATTGTAACAGTGACGATTTCACCCTTTAATTGTAATGCAGTGACATTTCACACTTCGTTCTGTTTAATTTTAGTACCTACTTCAGATGTAATCTCTAAATAAACAGCTTTAATAGCTAAATAAATTGCTCCTAAGTGACCTTTATAATGAAAGACTATAAAAGTGCTTTCGTGACGTTACAATTATTCTGTACCCTCTTCTGTATTACATTTAAAGGGACGCATCTAGAATACTATAGTAAAATATCAAGTTACATAGGGTAAAATCGCAACAGGATGTCGGTCTCATATAGAATATATGTACTTTTCAAGTAATTATGGTTATTATAATAAAGGCTCTTAATTATTATGTCGATCTTAGATAAGATTAACAAAACCTTCGTTACAGTCTAAATATATGATAGCAGTATATTAACTTGAAGGGGTGGTTGTCATCGATCTGTTCTAACTTTTAATTTTAGAAACAAGCGTCAATATGTTACCAAAATAAAACGTTAGTTGATATCAATATACAACTTCAGATTTTACATAAGTCAGTTTTTGCCTAAATTCTTTTATTAGATACATCTGTAATAATTATTTCTGAAAAACGGTACAACGTATTAAATTTCGGAATTTAAATGTCGGTAGTACGATATAAAAGAACGCGAGCAAAAATGAAAATTGATCTGGTGCTGTCATTTTTTATGACATTTATATTAATATCCACCCTTCGTCGAAAATAAAGAAAAATGTAATTGAAAAAGGTTTTTGAAGAACAAACTAAAACATATTTACAGCCACATGCTACTTGATTATAAAGTACGCTTTTGTATTCATAAATTAAATTTCTCTACAAAAGGCGAGCATTTTACACGAGAAACGTTCTGCCCACTGTAATGAAAACTGTCCGAAATAACAACCATTTGGCAACTGACATTAAATAAACGCTTTTTGTGTTCTATTTTATAGAATTGTGAGTTTAACACCCGGAAATGCACTTTAATTTGTTATGTAGATCTGTTTTAAATTGAGTGTTCAGGTTTGAATACAAAAAAGATGACTTGTAATTTTATGGGATTACTGATTATTCCAGGGAAGTTGTTTTTGTCGAACTTTAGATAGTGAAGATAATGTCTGTTGAATTAGATTAGGTTTGAAAAGTTGCGAAATGATTGGCGAAACCTTTTGTAATGGTGAAAGTTTTATGGAAATATTCACTTTAAAAGCATTGAAAATATATTGGGGCATCTAATGAATATTGAACAATTCGTTCTTTTGGTTATATACTATATATAAAAGCTTTTAAATATATCCAGAAAGGTATATTTAATATTAAAAACAACAGTTCTAATGATACCGTTAAAGGTTTTAGTTGAAGATGGAGCTTTTGTTCGCGACTTCCCTTCCGAGAGCATAAGTTTAGTTCATCGTTACCATGCGCGCCGGTATCATTGGGTACTTATCGTTCTCCATTGTTGCAAATCTCAATAAAATGGAAACATAATTTGGTTATTATTGGCTTACTACAGGATGTTTCACCTTAGTTCTGCTGAACTAAGCACTCTAGTATTCTTTGACGAAGAATGCGATGCCGTTAAAAAAATTACAAAAAATATTTCTTTTTCTAATTTTTTCAACTTTTAAATTTTTTTGGAACTGGATACGTGTTTACCCTGTTTTAGGGGTGAAATATAATTTTTTTCATATAGGAGCGAGGTGACATTCGAAAGTAGAGGTTTCAAGCTTTAAAATGAGCCCCCGCTGGCCTTTCTAAGTTGCGCCAATTTTTGGCCCTACCCGGTGGTAGAGTTCAGAAAGAATGACCCTTATATATAGTTTATTCCTAATAATGTAGCTAATTATTAGGATGTATTGATGAAAAAGATTTTTGCCAACTCAACGAAATAATGTTAGATTTTGTCTAAATGTGTATTAGGTTGGATGATTAAAAAACTCAAATCTAAGTGATTTATGGCCGGTTTCACGAAGCTTCTAATTCTGATTAACTTAATTGTCATTAAATTCATATTTCAGAAATCTCAATGGGATTTAACAGACATGAAATAGTATCCAATTATATTTCTAGATTTCAAAAATCACAATTAAGTTAATCAAGCTTTGTGAAACTGACCATTTGGGGTTTCACAAACATTGTTGAGTTATTTGGGTTTGTCAAAAACCTCGTTTTGGCTACTTTTTGATTTGTGGACTAGTAACTATTATAATTATATCAAACTTTTAAGTTGGCTTATAAATGAAGAGTGTGTGAGAGATAAGTAAAAGAATGCTGAATACTGGCGGAGAGTGAACTTTCCTTTTTTTTGGTCTCGTTCCAGAAGTAGCCGAAAAAATATATATTTTTTAATATATGAGATTTTTTTATTTGTCGCATTTTGAGCTTGTTATTCACTATTTTTCTGGTATCAATCCTACAAAAAGCTTTATAGGGGCAATTATCATTTTTTTGGAATTTTTTAGCTTCTACCTATGCAGCAGCAACTTTTTTATTTCCTTTTTTTGGGGGGAGGGGGATCTATTTGTACAAAACTGTTTCTTTGTCTCTAAATATTTCAGCAATGTTTTTGTTACCAGTTTGCGAAAACTTAAGTATATGTCAAGTAGTAGAGTAATTGCTAAAAGAAGCAATACACAACCTATTATGGACTAGCTGAAAATTAACGTCAACAATTTTAACACAAACGTAGTTTAGTTCGAATACATATACATAAAGTAGATTCCCAATATTTTATTATACCAATGCACCTATGAAATATTGAAACACTAGTCCTCAATTTTACTACATTTATTTAGTTCAAGTATAACAAATTATTAAATATATTACGTAACCGAGAGGCCATATAAAATTATCACCTGTCGCTTAAGATATTTAAGTTAATAACGAATACTTAAGTAAAACTGGTTCAATTAATTGGCTTTGGTAATTAAATTTAAAGAACTTCGGTTGGTTTCCATATAGCGCAAGTTCGAATAAACAACCTTGCGTTACATATCTGTTATACAAATGATGCACGCAGAAACACACACCCGCGCGCGCCCGAATTAAGTTTAAAAAATATTTGGAGACCAGAATTTAATAAAGTATTTATTGGCAAATTCACAAATTTGCTAAGTCGACAAATCTGACTCCTACATATTACAAACACTACACTTTCGTTGCTCGGTGGTCAAGTACATTACTGCTTGCTGGATGGATTAACTATAACAAGGTTTCTTTGTTTGATTTTATTATAATATATTAAATTAAATTATAATATATTATGGAATATTATAATTTACAATATATTAAACTGCATAAAATAGACTTGCAGTTTAAGTATTAAAGTGAATTGATGTATGGAAATAAAAGATATATGTAACTCGCGCGCCCTCCTACATAAACACTTATAAACCAGAGCTACCATTAGTGACCATTGGAATTTATTTTACCACCATTGTGTTATCTTTATATATATATAAAGATATAAAAATACCAGAATGTAGGCGTCACATACGAATTGCATTGCAAACCATTGTTATGAATATTACAACAAGACAAAGGCGGATGATTTACAGCGGAATCTGGAAACACATATAAACTCCCTCCAATATATATATGAGAACGGCCACAGACAGTTTGCCTGACTATTCCCTAGCGAGCAGTTACAGGAAAATTTCAATACAATAGGTAGAAGTATACTCATGTGTAAGTCGTATTTACCTTGGTATTGATATGATATTGACATTCACCAGTGATATAGTGATATGATATTGGAGGTATGCCCTGTGTAATTAGTGCAATTTAGGAATTAATCTTTTGATTAGTAAATTAAATAACCATGAAACAACAATGATGTGTTTTATTTAAATCATATCTCTAAATATAAGTACCCACTCTGCCACAAAAGCTGCGTTGAAAGTATTGCTTTCAGCTACCAGAACTGAAAATAATCTCTAATCTTGCTGGAAAACCTACAAGAATGCAACAAAATCTTAACCAGTTTTATGACGAAGTTCCCTGTAATTTGATTAAAACGAAAATCCAGAGTTTTTTATTTTCTTTTAATAAATATTAATGTATATTCAACGTGGTTAACTAGATCTTTTTTACTTTTAGCGACACTCTCTTTTTATTCCAGATGGCAATAATTTTTAAGCAGTTCGTATAATGTACTTTAAAATAATAAAAATGTTTAAATTAAACAGTTTATAATTGGTATTTACACACAGTTTATAAATAGGAATATTTGATTACTGTCTGGAAAGTTTCGGTTAATGCATTTTAACGATTGTAAACAGGTTGTCAGTTGGAAGTTTGCAAATCCAATTTTATAAATAAATACAGTTGCTAGTAGCACGAAAATATTTATCTTTAAAATTGTACTACTGTTGCGTCATTAAATTAATTTATCGTTTTCCCTTACTTTAAAATATTGCCGAGCTTGGTTTGAAACATGCAGCTATGGTATTTTTTAGAAAAGAATTAAGTATATCAATATATGTGTATTAATACTGATTGAGATCTAGAATTAAAAAGCTTTTTTGAAATTTTTATTTTCTATATTTTATATTTCTCACTTTATTAAAGATTTCTGAACATTGAGAATGTGGAATTGAAATAAGAAGGCCGAAATGTTGAAAATTACAAGAACTAAATAATGGAGTCCTTACAGCAGAAAATTAATATTTAATATTCACTGTAAGTGTGACTAATAGCAGAGAAATATTAGTTTGCAGAACGTATACAAGGAAGGTGCAGCCACTAAAGTCAATTCAATTTTCACAAAACTGTTACATCACGACGTAGCAATTACAAAAGTAATAGCTGTGTCTCCGCTTTCAGCAGGTGAACATACAACGTTGCTTATTCGAAATTTAACAGAAAATGAATATAAATGTGCTCATTTATAAGATAATTTTCACATTGTTTGTAGATGTTTTGTTAACTTCCACTTTACTAAAATTAGTACGATTTAATGAAGCGTTTATAGCAATTTATGGGAATGACAGATGGGAATTAAAAACACAAAACCTCAATTCTCACAAGTACTAAACACGAGAATTTAATTAAAATTGAAATTCATAAGGTTTCTGGAACCCTTTTCTTGAAATTACATTAGGAAAAACATTAGTTGGTGGTCAGTTAACTTCAGGATTTTAAATATGAAATAATCTTTGGTCAACCTCTTGTTTATTACTATTTACTACGTCTTTTCTGTTCTTCGGTTTCTAAAATCAATTTTTTACAAGTAAAATTCAGTAAATTACATATAAATTTATATTTTATATTTGCTCCCATTTTCTTTTACATACAACATTATCTGGTAAAAATGGCGCAAATATTTAAAATAGCGTTATGGAACGCAAACGGACTCCAGTACCACAAACAAGAACTAGAAATATTTCTTAAACACAATGACATAGACATCATTCTAATATCAGAAACGCACTTTTCAAACAGAACTCATTTTAAAATTCCGGACTATGTCACCTACACACCAAACCACCCGGACGCAGACAGATTCGCACGAGGTGGATTAGCCATTCTCATTCGAAACCAAATCAAACACCACCAATTACCAGAATTTAAAGAAAACTTTCTACAAGCTACTAGTATTAAAGTAGAGGATTAGCAAGGATACCTAACAATCTCAGCTATATATTGTCCACCGAATTACCCCGCAAACAAAAAAGGTTTCAAAGAACATTTCCGCGCATTAGGAAACAGACTACTAGCCGGGGGAGACTTCAACGCAAAGCACACCCTATGGGGATCTAGGCTCACCACCAGGTAGAGGTAGAGCTCTGTTTCAAGTGGTTCAAGAACTCCAGACAATTCCGGACCTCCTTAACTTTTTGCACGCAAAGCAAATCCAAAGCAGCCGCAAAACTTAATAAAAACAAACCTCAAAAACGACTCCTACGAAAAATACCTTCAAAACTTGAGCGCCACCGCAGACTCAGACTACGCACTGTGGAAAGCCACAAAAAGTATTATACAACAACGTTAACCAATTCCTCCCATACAAAGAAATGATGGATCCTGAGCACGCTCAGGCAAGGAGAAATCAGACACCTTCGCCAACCACCTTACATCGGTATTTCAACCTCTACCTTCCCAAATAACATTGGAGGAGCAACAAGAGATCGACGCTTTGCTACTCGTAGCCACGCCATATCAGATGACCCCACTGCCTAAACTCACCACACCAAGAGAAATTAAAGAAATGATCAACTCCAATCTGAATCCCAAAACAGCTCATCGCTTTAACCTCATTACTGGCCAACCACTCAAAGAATTTTCCCGTAAAGGAATTATTATGCTAACTTTAATTCTCAACACTGTGTTAAGGTTAGGCTACTTCCCGACGCAATGGAAGATTACACAAATGATTCTCATACCAGAACTCGATAAAGTACCTAACCAGGCATCCTCCTATAGACCTATCAGCCTCTTACCTATCATGGGCAAACTCCTAGAAAAATTGCTGCTGAACAGACTAGAACCCATAATTAAGGACTTGAACCTGATCCGCGACCACCAATTCGGATCTCGAAAAGGCCACTCTACAATCCAGCAAGTACACAGGATCGTAAACGAAATCAACTCATCCTTTGAAGAAAAGAAATACTGTACATTGGTCTCCCTGGACGACAGTCAAATCTTTGACCGAGTGTGGCACGAAGGGCTCTTATATAAACTCAAAAAAAACATCCCATACAGCTACTAAATCATACTTAAATCCTTCCTGCCAGACCGATTCTTTGAGGTGAAATACGGTCAAGACCTATCGGAGATGCATCCAATCAAATCCGGAGAACCGCAAGAAAATTCTCAGCCGAATGTTGTACTTATTGTTCACGGGTGATTTTCCTACAAGCAGACACTCAGTGACGGCCATGTTTGCCGGCGTCCAGATCGTTTTAACAAAACACAAAGATCCTACATTAGCGGCTACTCTCCTGCAAATGCACATCTATAAATCTCTTCTTCCATCACTTTCACCAAATCTAAAGGCATTCCTCCACCCATCCTGTTCAACAACGCCCCTCTGTCTCAAGTACTGGGTCTGAAACTAAGGAAGCACTACTGGTTACGCGGACGCAGACCCAAGCTCTCCCTCGCAAACAAGTTGTTACTTTACAAAGTAGCCCTTGAGCCCATCTGGACTTATGGACTCCAATTGTGGGGCACGGCAGCTACTTCCACCATGCATATCATTGACGAGAAACGCGGACATCCTCAAAGACTTAAAAATGCACACAGTGAAAGATGAAATAGGTTTATGCAGTGAAAGATATCTTAATAAACTATCGTCCCACACTAACCCTCAAGCAATTAATCTGCTCGACAACAGTGAACGTACGCATAGTCTAAACCGATTCCACCCACTTGATTTACCAACTCGGTTTAAGTAACAGACTCGCAGTAACGTAAGCAGTAACAACTGAGTGGCACTCACAGGGCTGTCACTCCCATGTCCTAACCATGCCACCTCACATTTTCTATCACATATTTTACTTATTGTATTTATACAGATTGTAAACAGTTATCCAATAAATAATAAAAAAATTAAAAACATACAACATAACGTAAATGATAAAAAGAAGTTACTTAATATTACGACTGCATAATTATATAGCAAATTGTACAACTAGCTATGAAAGTCATACATTTTTTCACGAATTTGCAGTATTGATAAACGAGGGCGAAGCCAGAGTTTATCAAGCAAATGAGTGCAGAGTGTTCAGCAATCAGGGTTTACTTTTGAAATTTACAGCTTCTCCGATTCTCTTCATTCGGCTATAAAGCATCCTACTTCCAACATACTACCTCTATTTTTTCTCTGATTAGTAAAAGTAGCTAATACTAAGATGTTTCAACGCATCTCCAAAGTGCAAAATTTACAATACGACTTTACATAGTGCCATGATATTTGATCATTCTGGGGAGAATTAACTCTTATTATAATATTTAATAGGCAGATAACAGACATTTTAATAACTAGCCGATTGAAGGCTACATAACCACACTTTTAAAAAACTAATTTAAAAAAATATTTCTTTTCGGACTAACATTCACACAAAAATTCTTTAAGCAGATAAAGGATATGTGAGAATTCAGATTTTCATAGTAAAAAGATAATTTTTTTCTCGTGGATCGGGGGAATCGTTTATGCATTTTTGCTACTTAATAAAGTTTAATTCATTTTCAATAGCAACCCTTGTTGAAAAAGTTTTTGGAATCTAAAAACATTCGGATAAGATTATTAATGATATAATGATTAGATTTATGGAAAAAGAAATTATTTTATGATAAATTAAATAAAGATTAATAAAGATTATTACAATAACCTTATTGTTATGTAATTAGAAGCAAATAGACAGATTATCTTTTCAAACAATTAAGTTTTTTTAACGTTATTAATTTATTTAAAAATCAATTTGATTCTAAGAAAAGAGTTGAAGTTGAAGTCATAATTTCTTTATTTTTTTTGTGTTCAGTTGTGTCAATAAAATAAAGAATTTCGTGTGTGTATTGGATTATTTTATTTTAATGTAATAAGATTAATTTACTTAGCGATCCAAACTGAGCCACTCTCAATATAATGGGAATATGTTACTCACTAGGATACATTTGTATAGCCGGAGGAGAAAAAAAACAAGCAAACATCTTTTGTCTGACTGTTTTTTAAACTTTTCCCCAATCGTAGTAATAGACACAAAGTAAAATCAAGTAGGATAATATTTAAAATTCATGCCTTACTCCAAAAAAAGATTCAGGACAATAGTAGATTATGTTATTAGGCGTAAAACTGGAACAGTTTTGCGCCGAATGACATATACTACTATCCATTTTTTTTCTAGAGTCCTCTGACTTTGAAAGCGTATTGCTCGGGAACTACTAAACCGAATTAAATATTTTACAAACGAGCAAATAGTAAATTTATTTCTACATGTAACAGTAAAATATCATATTTCTAACTGGTATACTTTGGTTCTTATCGGACGATACGCAATAAAGGGTACCCATTTTTAGGGACAATTTTATTGAAAGTAAGTTCACGAATTTTTTCCTCAGAAAGTATATGTCATATATCTATGAGATTTTTGTATCGGTTAGAAAGAAATCTTGCGGTTCTTATGCTATTAATTTTCAGACAAAAAGCGTTTTATTTAAGATTTATGTGAAAAAATAGCAAATTATGCGTTCTTGTTTATTAATAGAGATAGCATCAAATGTTTTTCGCTAAATCAACACTTTTCATGTGTAGACATTATTGTTTTCAAAAAAATGTTCCTAATTTTAATAATAAAAATTCGGAAACAAAAAAACGATTTTTGATGACAAGCGGTTTCGACAAAAAGCGGTTTTTTGTTATTGCACTTTTATTGTTAAAATTCGGAACATTCTTTTAAAGAAAATAATGTCTACATATGAAAAGTGTTGATGTAGCGAAAAAAATTTGACGCTATCTCCATTAATAAACAAGAACGCATAGTTCGCTATTTTTTCATATATATCTTAAATAAAACACTTTTTTGTCCGAAAATTAATAGGATAACAACCACAAGGTTTCTTTCTAACGCCAACAAAAATCTCATAACTATATGATATATACTTTCTGAGAAAAAAAAATATTTAACTCACTCTCAATGAAATAGTCCCTAAAAATGGGTACCTTTTATTATGTATCGTCCGATAAAAATAAAAGTATACCAGTTAGAAATATGATATTCTACCGTTACATGTAGAAATAAATTTACTATTTGGTCGTTTTTAAATTATTCAATTTGGTTCCGTAGTTTTCGAGCAATACGGTATCAAAGTCAGAGGACTCTAGAAAAAAATGGATAGTAGTTTATCTTCAAACGTCTTAATTTAGAACATTTTTTAATATTGAAAAGTTTTTAAAAATTAAAATTTTAACTGATCACAATATCTTGTCAGTACTGCTTCCATGGCGATGCAAAAAACAAAATTCAAACAACGGAAAAAATTAAACGCCAGTGTTTTGTGAAATCGTTAATCAGTTTATTTCACGCTTACATAACGAATAAAACTGTACGATGTCGAGTTCCGACCGACCTTCTACTCCTCCTGAAGTCGTTGAAGCTGCGAGTGAGTCTATCGAAAAATTACTACCGACTAAATCGGCAAGTGTCTATGAAGCGGCCTACGAAAAATTCTTAAAGTGGTGTTCCGCGAAAAATGTGGAAGTGTATTCGGAAAACGTCTTATTAGCTTACTTTTTAGAATTATCTCGAACCTTGAAAAGTTCTTCTCTCTGGTCGCAATATTCAATGGTGAAGTCGTCCTTAAATTTAAAGAAAAATGTCGATATCTCAAAATACTGCAGACTGCGCTTGTTTTTGAAAAAACAAGGAGTGGGTTACAAGCCAAAAAAAGCCGAAATCCTATCAAAAGAAGAATTTGGCAGGTTTTTGTACGACGCTCCTGACGAGTTTGATCTAGGAACAAAGGTACTCACGATCCTAAGACTTTGTATAATTATTATTTAAATATTTCATTTCTTATTTATAGATCGTTTTGATCTTTGGAATATCTGGTGCATGTAGATGTCATGAACTTGCGAAAATGAAAACTGATGATATTGAAGACTGTGGTTCGTTGCTGCTAGTAAAGGTTCCTGACACCAAAACAAAAAAGTCGCGATCTTTCACGATTTTGAGGGAAGAATATTTGGCCAAATATAGAAAATATATATCTCTAAGACCTGCAGGCTTTCAAGAACAACGTTTTTTTCTAAAATATCAGAATGGAAAGTGCTTGAGAATGGTAATGGTATTCACAAGCTTGGGAATGTAGCGAAAGAAGTAGCCAAGTATTTAAAACTTCCAAACTGGAATGAATATACCGGTCACTGTTGCACTATGCTTGTGAATGGAGGAGGCGATATTACCATGCTCAAAAGACATGAGGGCTGGCGTTCCAGTTCTGTAGCTAAAGGGTACGTAGAAGAGTCTTTACGAAGCAAGAAAGATATTGCATGCAAAATTCTTGTGCCATCCGACAAAGAACACTCATTTAAGGAAGACGTAAGAAGTGACTGCGAACCCAGCACCAGTGAAAACGCTAGAGAGATTAATTCAAATTATATTGTTAATAATTCTGCAATAGATGTTGTTGGCGCTAGGGGATTATTTCAAAATGCTAGTATTACTAACTGTGTGTTTCACATTAACGTTAACAACTAATAATTTGTAATAGATTAGTTTGTAATAAATTATGTTTACATTGTTGAAAATTATTGTTGTTCATTTTGTCTGCCTAAGCTCATAAAAAAAGAAAGAAGCGCCTAAGCACACAAAATGCTATTTTTACCTTGTCATTTGAGTCACAAAATCTGTCACTTTTGTGACGTTTGAAGATAATATATATTATGTAATTAGGAGATCAAGCGATACTTTAAATCCAAGATGTATAACGCCGAGGCGCCAGCCGAGGCGTTATAACATCTTCGAGGATTTAAAGTATCGCTTGATCTCCGTATTGCATAAGTTGTTTTATTTTATTTCGTATTTCAATCCTAATTTCTTCCTTTTAAAATCCATCCGAATTTATTGTATAAAGAAGCAAGTTGCCTTGTCTGTGTCATCATACGCGTAACTAAGGAGATAAAAAGCAGCATGCATGCATACATGTGGCTATAATGCAACATCAAGTTATTCAATATTATAGAACTATAAATTTCAATTGAATATTAAGTTCAGTGCGCTACTGGAGTGAGACTGTTCCAAGAATAACGCAAAGATAGGTGTTGCCTGGATCTCTTTAAGGTCCAAGTGTACCCAAAAACGTGTGTTATTTGTTTCATAAATAATATAATAATGTGATAACTTTGGTTTTAAGTTAATAGTCTAGGAATGTTAAAAACTTGCTTACCTAACTTGTTTTGGAAAAAAATTTTTTTTATTTAAATTATTTCACATGTTATACGTGAAAAATTAATTTTAGAAAAACTGTACATTCAAAATTAACCAAAATAATACCACTTATATTTCATAGTATTTGAACTGTTTTCCCAGAATTTTAAGAAAATCGTATGTCTAGCGACTAAATTATTGCCAAAAAACCTGCTTTTTAAAAGCAGGTGCAAAAAGGAGGTAATAGTTTAGTCCCTAGACATACGATTTTCTTAAAATTTTGGGAAAATAGTTCAATAACTATGAAACTTAAGTGGTATTATTTTGATTAATTTTGAATGTACAGTTTCTCCAAAATTAATTTTTCACGTATAACATGTGAAATAATTTAATTAAAAATTTTTTTTTCCAAAACAAGTAAGGTAAGCAAGTTTTTAACATTCCTAGACTATTAACTTAAAACCAAAGTTATCACATTATTATATTATTTATTAAACAAACAACACACGTTTTTTGGGTACACTTGGACCTTTAATGAAGGACAAACCAAAACTATTCATTATCGAAACACAATTATACTATACAACATTGTATGTTAATATAAAATCTTGAATCCAAATAAGGAAGCGTGTATAATTATGCAAAAATGTTGTATTATTGTTAAATTAAAGTTATTGTGACCTAAATACTTTTGAAAAGTAAATTCTGTTTAGTGTATCTTAATCTGATTAAAAATATATTTATATTCGATGGTTTCTAGAAATACCTATTCACGCAATATTTTGTATTTGTTCGTGTCTGTTCTTATGGTAGTATTATAATTGCAGTATATTATAAATAAACAAAAGTAATTGAAAAATTAATTGTATCCCATCATACCTATTGAATCTCTTATAAAATTAGGTGTTTTGTATGTATGGCTTTTATTTCAGTATTGAATTGAAAAAAATAAGTAAATGTGTTAAAATAATAAAAATATAATAAAATTTAAAAAAATCATAATACTATTGCAACAAATTGATTTTGCATAGATTTAAACTCGCTATTTTTTATGATTACAACCTTACAATCTCTATTTTAATCTGTATAAATTTCATTTGATTTGATTCAGTTGTTTAATAATAACTATTCTGTAATATTATACGCCGATGGACACTTTTTACAATTATAGCACTTAAGCGAAGCTACTTCAAAGGTTCTTCCAAGTTCGAAATGACAATCGATTGATAGGAAACAAACCACAGCAAATTAATGCTCAAAAGGTTTTTGTTTACCGGAAGGGTCGAATCGCCTCCTATCTCACGTTCCGCTTCTTAAAGAATACCAACGTGTATAAAACATCCTAACAATGAGTTTGATCCTATTAAATGTCGGTATCATTTAATAAGAATTTATAAATAATAAGACATTATATTCCGTTCGAACATGTTTTTGCAAACATACCAAGGTTTATTATTATTATTATAATATTCAACTTGATTTAGACGCCTGGTAAATATTTAGGACATTTCATTTAATTATTCTACATACTTTACGAAATAGCTTTCCTTGAAATCTTTATAGTAAAATAATTGTATATTTTCTTAATTTTGATATTCTTCAGAAGAATTCGTGATTAATTTCTGTTTTTAATAATAACATTAATAGTACATTACATACCGAGGCCGAAAGTACTCCATTCCTGTCGAGAGAACAATATAGTTTACCGAGAGGCGATAGCCTCGAGGTGAACTAGTTCTCGAGACACAGGAATGGTACTTTTGCCGAGGTTTGTATACTATTTTATTCGCAATCGTCCTTTAAATACCGAATTATCGAAAATTCTTGACAGATGCAAAATGTCATCGGTTGGGATTGGCATAACGTATGTCGCCACTTACATCATCAAATTCGATCGCATAATATTTCGAGGATTTTATTGAATAGGAGTATTTATAAATTAATAATAATACCTGGGTACTCGTTCTTTAGCAGCCAAGGTCCGCAACATTACCAAACATGATTTATACAGCCATTTATACACCGCATTTGGCGATGTAATTTTCTGCGCGCCACCTAGTAGCTGAATTTAAAGACACGTAGAGGTGCGAAAATAGGTCGTTTCGGACCATGAAAATGTCAAAGTTACAAACAATGATGCATTTTCGGACCTCTAAGTGGTCAGGAATGGACTCATTACCAATACGATTGCGAATAATGGTACATTACATACCGACGCCGAAAGTACTCCATTCCTGTCGAGAGAACAATATAGTTTACCGAGAGGCGATAGCCTCGAGGTGAACTAGTTCTCGAGACACAGGAATGGTACTTTTGCCGAGGTTTGTATACTATTTTATTCGCAATCGTCCTTTAAATACCGAATTATCGAAAATTCTTGACAGATGCAAAATGTCATCGGTTGGGATTGGCATAACGTATGTCGCCACTTACATCATCAAATTCGATCGCATAATATTTCGAGGATTTTATTGAATAGGAGTATTTATAAATTAATAATAATACCTGGGTACTCGTTCTTTAGCAGCCAAGGTCTGCAACATTACCAAACATGATTTATACAGCCATTTATACACCGCATTTGGCGATGTAATTTTCTGCGCGCCACCTAGTAGCTGAATTTAAAGACACGTAGAGGTGCGAAAATAGGTCGTTTCGGACCATGAGAATGTCAAAGTTACAAACAATGATGCATTTTCGGACCTCTAAGTGGTCAGGAATGGACTCATTACCAATACGATTGCGAATAATAGTACATTACATACCGAGGCCGAAAGTACTCCATTCCTGTCGAGAGAACAATATAGTTTACCGAGAGGCGATAGCCTCGAGGTGAACTAGTTCTCGAGACACAGAAATGGTACTTTTGCCGAGGTTTGTATACTATTTTATTCGCAATCGTCCTTTAAATACCGAATTATCGAAAATTCTTGACAGATGCAAAATGTCATCGGTTGGGATTGGCATAACGTATGTCGCCACTTACATCATCAAATTCGATCGCATAATATTTCGAGGATTTTATTGAATAGGAGTATTTATAAATTAATAATAATACCTGGGTACTCGTTCTTTAGCAGCCAAGGTCCGCAACATTACCAAACATGATTTATACAGCCATTTATACACCGCATTTGGCGATGTAATTTTCTGCGCGCCACCTAGTAGCTGAATTTAAAGACACGTAGAGGTGCGAAAATAGGTCGTTTCGGACCATGAGAATGTCAAAGTTACAAACAATGATGCATTTTCGGACCTCTAAATGGTCAGGAATTACCAATACGATTGCGAATAAAAATATTTATATGAATCTTTAATCTCATAACTAGAAATATCTATCAAATCTCAAACCGTAAATGAATAAAAAAAAACGAATTTTTTTAACGCTTAGTAAAGCAAGGCCTATCCTTATCAATATTGAGTTAAGAGAATTAAGTGTTGAATTTTTGGATTACTGTAGTATTACATCTTGGAACTAGTTAATCGTTTTTACTTGGCTAACAGTGTTTATTGGAATATATCTATGTTTTTATTTTGCTTTAGCGCATGTTGATAGCATATAACAATTCCGCTATTTATTTGGTATTAACTTTGTGCCATTTCTTTATATTTTAGTGGCGAACAAGATATTCTTTACTGTAAAACATTTTATTTTGAGAATTTAAGCCGAAAGAAATATAATAAATTTCTTGTTTTTTGTAGTTCGGTATATATTGGACAAACACTTCGAAATTTTGACATAAGATATAAAGAACACGTACGTCATTACAAAAATAAACATCCTGAAAAATCGAATTACGCCAAACACCTTTTAGAACAAAATCACACAATGACTCCTCAAAATAATATTAAATTCCTACATTTTTGTAATAACAAACGCAAATTAGACATTTTAGAAGCCTTTGAGATATACAAACACAAACTCAGGGTACCTTTAATGAATGAACAACTTGAGCTCAGTAATTCTCCGTTACTGGAAGTATTAGATGTTTAATTATGATTTTTATTATTAATTTTTATTATTATTATTATTATTTTATCTAGTTACCTATTTTGTATCTACCTTAGCGACGTGTTTGTTTATAATTATATTACCTTTGATAATGACAGCATAGCTGTCGAAACAATATTGTCAGGTATATTTTAATAAAACTGTGAAACTTTTAATAATCTTTATTTATTTCATAATAAATTTCGTTAAAGTGTTAATTTTATGATCTCAGATTTCGGTATTATAACGTACAGCTGTTTAGAATACGTTTTACTATGCCTCGTCTGCTTCTACTTTAGTCGGAGAGAGGGATTCGTGGGTTCCAAAGATTTTCATAAGGTCTTTCTATAGGTACAATTGTACAAATTTAATGTGCGCCAGGTATTCTTTATTATTCCCCAAAAATACCAAAAAGGGTTGCAAATAGGAAAACAAAAATAAAGAAATGAAATTGATATCATAAATAACAATTTAATTAATATATAATATACAAAGTTATTATAAAAAGCGAGTTAGTAAACAATTCATTAATAAATAATTATAAGCAACAATTCAAATAATTCATAGCATATAACAGATAGTAAACAAATAATAGCAGACAAGAATCTATAACATAGAGAAAAAAATGCAACTGTCAGAACGTGGCTCTTTTTTTTAAGATAAACGAATTGATGGTTTTCAATAATAGGCCAGTAAAATAGAATCCGTTGGTGGAAATAAATGTTGGAAAGCGGGAGATCGTTTCGATCGCTTCGTTTGAGGTCAAATATAAGTATCCTAGGTTTGCACGGTCCCTCGGCTCGAGGTTACCTGAGGGCATCAAAAGAACCACGAATTCTTCGGACCTTTTTTAGTTTTTCGCTTATAATTCCAAAGCGGTGATTTCCAAACTTCACTATTACAAGAATTAAATAGCATTAAATTCTGCGGCGGATGAGTATGCAACACTTCAAAATCGGTCCAGTGGTATGGTCGAAATCGACGGTCGAGAAACAACAATTTTACAAATTTTCGTTTTTGCGTCAGGCCGGACTCCCAGAGGCTTTCCGTATAAAAAAACCCGTTGGACTCATTTTAATTGTTAATATAAGTCGCGAAATATCTAACCTTTGATATTATACAGGTTGCCGGATTAAATCAATGGCTATTTTTCATCATTCCCATCATAGCAATTAGGATCAATACATATGAAGTAGTGCAGTACTGGTCGCTCGATCATTTCGAAAAAAAATAATTTTTTGTGTGTTAACACCCCTAAGTATTGGTAGATCAAAACCACTGTCATTTTATTTTTATTCTATTTGATTGAAATATGGCAGCCATATTTGTTTCGTGGTGCACAACGTTGCTTGCAGTTCTTGATGTAAACGTAACTCTTGATATCTCAAGAACGGTTGATCCTAGAGGCCTGCGGTAAAAATGATTGTATTGCTCACATGTCGGACTACATTTTTTAATCATAAGCATAATTCTTGTAGGACACTTACTTATGGGTGTGATTTAATCCCGAAGATTAAAGTTTTTACAAAGATTTCCGCTTTTATGGGGGCATATTTCATATATCCAGATAAAAATAAAGTCTTAAGGCGGATTTTCTATTTAAACGTACACGGTTAGAGGTAGTCTATGTATAAAATATTTTAAATCTGAATTTTTACTATTTTTGTATTTACGGGCTTTGAAGTTCTCGTTATGATACGTCATATCAATATTATGTTTATGATTAAAAAATGTAGTCCGACATGTGAGCAATACAATCATTTTTACCGCAGATCTCTAGGATCAACCGTTCTTCAGATATCAAGAGTTACGTTTACATCCAAAAACTGCAAGCAACGTCGTGCACCACGAAACAAATATGGCTGCCATATTTCAATCAAATTGAATAAAAATAAAATAACAACGGTTTTGATCTACTAATACTTAAATGTGATAACACAAAAAAAAATTTTTTTTCGAAATGATCGAGCGATCAGTACTGCAACACTTCATATGGATTGATCCCAATTGCTTTGATGGGGGATCACAAAGAAATGGTCATTAGTCTAATCCGGCAACCTCTACAATATCAAAGCTTAGGTATTTCTCGACTTATATTAACAATCAGAATGAGTCCAACGGGTTTTTTTATACGGAAAGCTTCTGGGCGTCCGGTCTGACGAAAAATCGAAAATTTATAAAATTGTCGTTTCTCGGTCGTCGATTCCGACCATACCACTGGACCGAATTTAAAGTGTTGGATACTCATACGACGCAGAATTTAATGCTCTTTAATTTTTGTAATAGTGAGGTTTTCGTTGGAAAGCACCGCTTTGGAGTTATAAGCGAAAAACTAAAAAAGATCCGAAGATTTCGTGGTTCTTTTGATGCCCTCAGGTAAGCTCGAGTCGAGGGACCGTGCAAACCTAGGATACTTATATTTGACCTCAAACGAAGCGATCGAGACGATCTCCCGCTTTCCAACATTTATTTCCACCAACGGTCCAAAATGGGTCTAATTTTACTGGCCTATAAAGAAATGAGACTAAATAGATAGTCACAATTAAAGAAATCTAGTCATAAAATAGGTAGTACTTGTATATCAAAACAATACCTAGATATAGAGCAATAAGATAATTCAATCTTCATATAGATAACGACTATATCTATCAATAAAGTGGTACCACCCCAATTGATTTACATTTAATATAAACAACAGATTGTATATAACTATTTAACTTGATGCAATAAACGAGTAAGTATATGTACGCAATAATATCTACATATATGTAATAATATAATTATAGTAGATTTTATCTGGAGGTCCCCTTCATAAACTTGATAGTCTTCCAAGGAAGAGTAAAAAAAATTATACGAGTACTGACCTTCATTCTCAGTTAAAATGCATAATTATAATTACTGCCACACTCTTGAATGATTTGGTCTCAGTAATTCCTCTATGGGTCCATCTACAAGATAATTTGGCTGATTTTCCTTACTATTAATAGATTTCTTAACGACATCTGCTTAGCTCCACATTCTTTTAAGATTGTTTCAAAATCGCAAACCAGATTAATAGACAAAAATAAAAAACCTAAATAAAATCAGGAAATAATAACATTGAATAATAACGTATTTTTAACACGTACCTAGATGTTATAGATTTTTTCCCCTTAATAAAATTAATTAAATAAAGAAGGCAAATAGGTGTTTAGCAATGAAAGGCCTCCATCATTCTAGGAATTTTACCAAAGAATTCTTATCACCCTTTTGTGTTCCTGTTTGACCTCAACATATAATGATAAAGATTTCCCTCTAAATTTTTTCAAATTTAAATAAGTTGTAAAGTGGAAAATGATTTTATAAATAATGAATTATATTAAAGAATTGTTTAGAGTAATTATTAAAGTTTGTTAATAATATAGGAATATGTATATCTAAATTACGTAACCGTTACAGTATATTAATACTTTTGGTCAATTTTTGTAAGCCCTTGGATTATAATTTTTGGAGTTTTTTTACTACAAAATAATTGTACGCGTGGTAAAAATTTAATCCTGCAGACATGATGATCAATTTTAATTTGATGATTATTAAATTGAGAACTTTAATTGCTTGTTTGTTTCTGGACAAATAATTGAGGTGGCGGAACATCCTTCGTTCTTCATGGCACCAATTGCTACATTCATATCGCCATCCCTACTACCATTTAGGTGAACCTGGGGAAATTTATCCCTAGTAGGGATTTTTATCGTGCCAAAAATCGCATTGACACAGGGTCTATGGTTTTCTTATCCGAGGCTAAGATATGTTTTTTCGCTATTAAAAATATCTGCCCGTCATTTACGTCAATCGTCAAATTTTACAAAGTCCGATGCTCTTGAACCTTTTGTGTTCATGCGACTTCCAAGCTTTGTATAAATCATGTAGTCTTAAGAAGTCAAAAAGTAGATTACCCATACAGTTTATTCAGCTACGCCAATTAATTAGAAGAATACTACCGATGAAGCGGTGAAGTGAAGCCCGTCTATCCACTCTGCACTATCGAGCATAATGACGCTTACTGAGCACCACCAATTCGGACTGACACGAGTTCAAGTCTAGATTCAGGAAAACATTTTTCGACTCTGGGATCGAACTCATGATAATGCACATAAAAAAAAGAAATTGAATGAGTTAATAACTTACACAGCTTTATAATATGATTCTGCGAATTTGATCTAGTTAAAACTGAAAATTGTTTTTCCGAGACTCGAATTAACGTCGGCCCGGACAAGCTCTTTTCAATCAATTTAATTTTTTGTAACGTTATTAATTCATTTAAAAATTAGTTTTTTTGATTCTAAGAGAAGAGTTAAGTTTGGTATCATATTTTTTTAATTTGTGTTAATAAAAGTAAAGAATTTTATTATTTTGATATGAGAATTTATTTATGTGTTATAATAAGAAATTAGAGATCTTCAAAGCGACCCGACCAGAGAAAGTCTCAATGTTGTTGGGATATTGAAGTTTATCCTAACAATAAAAAAAAAGTTATAGCCGGAGCAGGAACCAATACAAGGTAAGAGGTGTTGTATATTTTGTGGCGTCGATTTAATTAAAATTTGTACTGTCAACCGCGTTTTTATACACACCTCAATCGTGGTAATATGTAGTATATAAAAAAAGCTAAATACAGTTAAGAAATAAAATAAAATTACCGTAACCTTTATAAGTTTTAATATAAATGAGGCACTGAAAGTCTTCAGGTTTATAACAATCTCGTCATTTTTCTCATCCTAATTACCTGAATTGTAAAGTCCCCGCTGATGACGTTTTTAAGGTTCTTAACAATTTTAGAGTTTGAAGTTTGTGTTACTGCTGTAATGACCTAAATATTATCAACTAATTGTTTAAGTGGCATGCGACCTGAATTAAATTGCCCACAGAGGTGTTCCCTCATTACTTCATCTTTTCTTATCTTCTCTGCATGCTACCCATGTACAAACGCATATATTTCACAGTGACTAGAAGGCCACTGTACTATTTGAAATTCTCTTTTAAAGAAATGATTTCTCTTTTAAGATATAACTAGGGAAACCCCACCAAGAAAAAATTAATTATGAAGTAAACTTGATACCAAAGTCTTTGGCACATGCTACTCTTTGTAATTGTAAACCATTGATCGTAAAATCGCTATCGAATTCTTTATGACATCTAAAAAACTTATTGTGAAACACTGTCTGTAGCATTAACATTTCGTCTTTGTAAACAGTTGAAAAGTAACCTGCGAAAAGGTCGACAATTTCCTTCCTGAAGCATTAGTATTATTTAAGAACATGCTGCTTGGATAGCTATTTCTCTTCTCATTGAGAAATTTCCAGAAGTGATGAAGATCACTAATTAGTTTGTTTTCCGTATCATTCGTACATTTCTTATAACAGGTTTTTGTTATTCTTTACAATGTATTCTAATGTTACAAACATCAATGCAATCCTCTCCACTTTTGGATAGCATGTATTTTTTTGTGCTTTCTTTTCTTTAGAACTAGTCAACTCCAATTTAATCCACTCTGGGAAATTTGACAATTTATATTTTTTAAGGAAACAAAAGATGATATACAAAATATGATACGAACAAAAGTAGAGGGAGGATGTTTAGTTCCGAGACGTGACAAAGCGAGCGCTGTGAGTAAATAATTGGTCTCGAGCGTATAGAAATGCATCGATTACAAATAACGCTTTTAAAATATAAATAATTAAAAAATCGCAAAACTGAGGAAAGCTAACAAAGCTACAGCGTAAAACCTTTTATTAGGAATTGCGTAGATCGTCCCAGTAGAACTTTCAAACGAAGCGTAACAAAGAAAGATAATAATAAATATGTATAAAGCATTTTAAATTTATGGTTTAAAAAATCTAAAGACTATAAAATAACAATATAAAGAAAGAAAAGTTTTTATGAGTCATTGCTTATAAGCAAGTATTAGCAAATCGGTCTTGTAGAACGCGTAAAGGAAAACAATGGCGGCATACCAAGGTTTATCTATACATCAGAACAATTCGAATATTAAACACACATTGATGGATGGTGGATGGCTAGACTCTAGGTGCTGCAGTCGCCTACATGCGTTTTGACTATTTTTAGCATTTGTAATTAATTTATTGTAGCACACAATGTTATAATATAAAAAGAATTAATTTTGTTGAAAATACTTAGTATATTATTAGATCTGCACAAACCTAAAATTAGATTTTTTGCTATATAGTTATTTTTTCATGATCAAGTGCCCGATTTTGTGGACTGGGAAAAAGGTGTTTGAACATTATTAACTTTTTCTGATTTTTGAACATTTTTATACGATTTTTGAAGTTCCCAATTTTCCTTGTTCTAGAAATAAAATGCCATTGTGTGGATTCTTATTAGAGTTTTTTATACTAAATTTGGTGTTATTGGTGGTTATTTTTACTTATTTCTTCAATTTTGTGAACTGAGACTACGGTGTTTAAAAAATTTAGATATTTTTTGCGATTTTTAACGATTCATGAGCTCAAACTACCTCGGTCCAGAAATAATATTTTAAAATGTTAGTTTATTTTAGTTATTTTAAAAAAATATAGGAATTTCTACTATAAGATTTTCTAATTTTCGAATTTCAAAACGCTGCAAAATTTTTGGAGTGCTTGAAGATGACTATGAAATTGTACAATAACTGTTTTTTGCATTCTTGTTTATATAAATGTTAATTGTAATTACATTGTCTATCCACTGAAGTAAATACATACTTGTATGTGGTATAGGGCGGTGTTATTTTAAACGATAACCACAGAAAGATGTTTATGTAGTCGAGATCCACTGCTTAACTTGCCCATCTGACAGCACGGCGAAGTGTACTGAGGCTTTTTTCGACCCGGCCACCTACTTTTATTGTTTTATTATACTTTTACTTTTTTTAAGTACCCTGTTTTGAAGATACAATTTTTACGCTTTATGTTGACCAATTTTAAGAAGCTTTATTTTTTAGTTATTTTAATTACTTATTTATGAATGGGAAATACTTATTTCTCTTGAATGACGCTTAACATTAGCACGAAATAATAAGTTTATGAGCCATTAGTACCAACTACATATCATGTATTTTACAGGAATAAGAATAACCAAGCAGTAATGCAGAAAAATCGAATCAGATTTATACTAAAGGGCTAAAGGCAGTTAATTTCTAAATAGGAAGTAAATAAGTTTTTCATAATAATAGTAATACATAATGTATATGTATATGATACATAGTAAAACAATTTATGTATAAAAGCTTCGAACGTGCTTCGGGTTAAAAGACGTTTGTAGCTGCCGTCTTTACTAAGACTAAAACTTTTACGTTTTCACAATTATCTGTGCACTTTTATTATGTGCTTTAGAATACCCGGCAATTCCTGGTTTTAAGGATGCACTTCTTGGAGAACCACTTAACATTTTATTTTGAAGTAGAACAGGCGGATCCTTTAAGACGAGTCGAAATGGAATGCAATATGTTTGATTACATCTTGAAGTTTTCTTTCGGTTCTTTTTATCTATATTTAACCCTTCGCGCTACAGTTATTTTGCTATTGTATGGGATTCTTTGATGTTCTGCTATACCGAAAAAGATCTTACACCATTGAAATTCTATCTTGCTTATTGAAATAAGGAACAGTAGTTAAGTAAAGTAATTAGTACTCAATTAGTAAAGTAATGATAATTAGTAGAACAATGTTTTTTCTGTCTTATTAAATATTTCTTAACTCTTTTGCTGCTTTTATATAATGTATAAAGAGTTAAGCAATCGTTACCAGAATAACCTTCTGTGAAGAAAACTTTTACTGTTCATTAAGTTTTAAACGTTGAAACTTACGTTAAAGTTTTCTCAGAAAAACAAAAACCTGATTAAGAGAAAATTTGTTATTTTTCTTAATAGCTGTATCTGCCACAAGGAAAGTTATAACTGTGTAAAAGAAAGGTATCACTAAATAAAAACCTGATACCTAGGTTTATAGTAATAGTGGTGATGTGTAATGCCACATTATTTGGCATCTAGTTAGTAAAATACTTTTACAGTAAGTACTTACCTAACGTTGTACGATATTTACAACTCAGGTAGTATTATAGTACTGTCAATTTATTAGAAGTATAAATATGTAAGTTTAACACTTTGAAAATTCACACGTAAATTCTGATACGACTTTATGTAACATATTTCAGAATGAGAGCAAGGGCGTACCCAGGATCTTAACTAGAGGGGTCCAATTTGTATTAGTTTAGAGGAAGGGGGGCAACGTAAAACACGACGATTTCTTAGAAAATAAACTCAAAACTATTGCAAGACTGTTTTTATTAGTCACTAAAAAATGCGTGCTGACTCGCCTCCCGCCCATCACACATACGCATCAATTTGAAAAGAGCTTTATTCTCTTTTATTTTCTTTTTAGGGGGTCTATCTGGGTACGCCCTTAAAATTGCTATAAAATAGTTAATCCTTTTAATAGAAAAAGAAAGTGTTCCAAGGATTACTTCTCCCTTTTTAAATTTCCACGAATTCATTTTAATATCTTAGGAAAATGAATGAAGGTTAGTAAGTAAAAATTTGGGTTAAATTCTTTCAATATGTTACAATAGTTCCAAGAATTGTGTCACCGTTTTTAAATTTCCACGAATTTACTTTAATATTTGAGGAAAATGAATGAAGGTTAGTAAGTAAAAATGTAAATTAAATTCATTCAATAGAACCTCTTCAAAAATTATTTCAACCTGTTTGAATTTCCACGAATTCGTTTTAATATTCGAGGACAATTACTGAAAGTTTGTAAATAAATGTGAGTATAAACTCTTTCAAAACAATGCTACTACTATAAAATAGATAAACCTTTTAATAGAAAAAATTTATAAAAAAAAGAATAATTTTTCCCTTTTTAAATTTTCACGAATTAATTTTAATATTCGAGGTTAATGAATGTAGGTTTGTAAAGAAAAATGTAGGTATAAACTCTTTCAATACAATACTACTGCTTAAGGGCGTACCCAGGATCTCAACTAGAGGGGAGCAAAGTGAAACACGGCGATTTCTTACAAAATAATACTCAAAAGTATTGCAAAACTGTTTTTATTAGTCACTAACAAATGTGTATTAATTTATATCCCGCCTCGCCAGATAGACGCACCAATTTGAAGAGAACTATTCTCGTTCTTTTTCTTCTAGAGTCAGCTGCCCTCCTTGACCCTTGCTGGGCACGCCCTTGAATGAGAGCAAACTTTATAATTTCAGTATTATAAGTCAGCGGTTTTCAATTTCTTAATATTTGGTAAAACTCCGCATAAATAGCGAAATTATGCCACATTTAGCAACACTGTTCGCATCCACAGTATTTCTCACGTTTTCAGAGAAGTTTCGATCTGTGACGATCTCTTCGTGCTTTTTTGTCATTATTTCATGTCTTCGCGCCCCTCCTTTTGTTATTTTACGGCCATAAGGAGAGTACGACCCACAGATTGAGAATCACTGCTTTTAGTAATTTCACATAAAATTATTGGACATACCTATTTTTATATTATCTATAAAAGGCGACTGTTAATAAACCATAAAGATGTATGCTCTAAAACTTAAATTTTAAAAATTATTTTTTTAGAAACCGTTTAAATACCGTAAAATACGGAGTGTCTCGTTTAACGTTTTGCATTCAATCATTCGGAAGAGCTTCGGCTATCGCAATGAAATTAAATGAACTCGCATATTTTGACATCTAGTGTACGAAACCATATACCATATATGACCTCGCCGGATATTTTAAATGGAACCGTTAGGTTTTTAGTATGCGATGTGATACTGAATAAAAAATATAAGTGAATAAAAGGTACCAAAGGTCTAAAATGTATAATAATATAGCTAGAATCAACTAACGGGTACTGTCCTGCTTACGGTCTTTTATCATCATCATAACGGAGTAGTTTAAATGGAACTACTACATTTTAACCCTTTCGTTGCTATTGAAGTATTTATACGTTCTTGCAGTATACGCTGCAAGTGCTAAGTCATCTTTACGTGCGAGAGTTTTTATCACCCTAGAGTCACTGCATCTAGTTATCTAGGCCAGCTGGTCGACCAGAGTACAGCAAACCGCCGCCATATTGGGGCAAACGAAGCACGAAATTGTTCATTATTTGTTCTGTTTTAAATTTCATCAAATCCACGTTTATTTTAAAAGGTTTTTTTTATTCTGAAAGATCAAACCTATAATATGTCAAATACGTAAGACGTGGTTTTAATTTGTCCATTATTAAAAATCACCCTTTTCTGCCCCAATATGGAGGCGGTTTGCGTTACTCTGATCGAACAGCGCGGCCTAGGTTACTAGATTTAGTGACTCTATTTCACCCCATTGAATTCTACCATCTTTTGGCTTTCATTCGATACCCAATATGTTTGATCTGTGTTGATACATTCACGTGCAACTGCGATTTTTAACTACATATAACGGCGTGTTCTTCATTTGTAATGTTAGTAAAATGAGTGGTGGTTATGTTGGACTTGATGATAAAGAAGCAAAACATTTGCTTGAAATTTATAGCACAATAGAAACCGCTGACGAAGACTCTGATATTATTGAATCATCTGATAAAGAATTTGGGGAAAACTCTTCTAGCAGTAGCGATGACGATGATAGGGTTAGATCTCTAAACGGCGGGAGAATTGAAAATGAAGATAATAATAACTTTCAAATTATAATTAAGTTTTTTGCATATTGATTATGAACTGACTTTTTTTTTAACGTAAAATCGTAATGAAAGTAACATTTTTTTCATTATTTTTTAACAATTAAAAAATAATGAAAAAATATATGTTTATATAATTTTTTACTGAACCTTTATAATTTTCTAAAATATCATTATTATTTTTGTTTATAATATCCTTTATAATATATTTCCGTATATGTCCGAATAGATTTCATTATTCTAATATGCTATGAACGTATATACACGTGAGAAATATTATAGTCCAATATGCTATCAACGTAGATATACGTGCGAAAAAGTACAGCAGTGCTAAGTACGTCTTTATACGTTTCGAGGATTTTTAACGTAGCACAGACGGGTTGCAGGCAATTTAAAACGTAGCAGCGAAAGGGTTAAAGATGCAAATTGATACATGTGATTTGTGACAATATGTTAGTGGAGAAATATTAAAATATCACATGTCTAAAACGAGCTTAAGAATACTTTCAGTAACTAAAATTATATAAATTAGCGTCTTTAAGTCAAACTTTACTTCAGTATTGGAATTTCATACTTACATAAAATCTATTAAATTATTTCGTACTCAGACCACAACGGTAAATGTGAAGTTCCGGTGGTTTTGTGTTTTAGGTAACAAATTTGAGCATGTGAAATAAGTACCATTCGTCGCATAATGAGTCCTAACCAACGCCTGGCGCCGTTGTGTCCTATTTCAGTTTTTGTTTTTCTACCATGAGGGAACATATGAGGCACGAGACTATATAAATTCATATTATAGACCTAAATTATTCAGATGATTTTGTTTGGATTTTTTTACGTTTATAGGACTTCAATGACAACTCATGTATAATGATTTTTGAGTTGCCTGACGCATTCAGACCGAAAGTTATTCTGACATGACTTCGGTTACCTACCGTGGGTCCCTTATTTTGCAAATTTTCTTTCTTACAAAATTGTCCAATGAACTACATGACTTTTACAATAATTAAGAAAAACTATATTGTAATCTCAATACCAAAAGTGCCCCCCAATTCCCCTGAACAAACTGATTAACTATGACACTACAAATGGACAAAGTGATACTGAACAATATTGTAGGAAAGGTAGCTACAAAATGAGCTCAATATCGCTTTATTTCAAGTTAATTGAAAAGAATTACAGAAGTAGGCACCTTTTTGATTTTTTCCAGGTGATACACTGAGGTCATGATGGTACACGTAGCACATTCTATAATATCGTGTTTAAGCCAAGAACTGACAAAGATACGTGAAAGCGCCACGTTAATCATCGCTTTTTACGTCTACGCGTAGAAATACCCGAGTTTCTGCCGGAAAACCAGTGAGCAATTAGTGGAAAATAACCGTAGGATTTTTCTGCAAAAACATGTTGATTTTATGTCATTGCGAGTATACAGACGAAAATACAACAAAGTAAGAAAACCGTTATTCTTCAGAGACAAGATTTCAATAAAAAACTTCTAATAAAACGTCATAAAAAATGAATAATTTTAAACCTATTGGAGATACATTTCTTAAATACATACGAAGATGATGATGAGGAATGTACGAAGATGACGTGGATGAATGCACCAGATGAAGTTGCTCCTGACGAATAAGGTGTGATGAAGAAATGAAGTTCAAGAAGTGAAAATACCTCATGGGTTTTAGTTTTGTAAAGAGAAAACAAAACGTTGAACATTTTGCTGGAGAGGTAAGTTAAAAGTAGTTGTTATCCTATAATAGTTGTTAAATACCACTTATAGTACATTTTATCAAGGAAGTCATAAAAATATAAATAAAATACGACCAAGGAACAATGCCCCTATGCTTTATTTAAATAGATCTTACTTCTATTTGTATTATAACTTAACGAGACTTGCTTTACTGAATGTTGACTTTATCAATTCCAAAACAACTGCGGTTATCCAAGTGGTACTCAAACGTAAAATACATTTGAACTGCTTTATGCAGAAAGGGCAAGTTACTTTTCACGCTTCTCTATATCGAAACACATCATTTTATGCAGAAAGGACCTAAATCCCATTTAATGTTACAAAAAAATTTTATATTTCGTCAATATCAATCAACACAGTATGACATTATCTTTAATATAAAACCTTGAAGGTAGCACCAAGACTGTAGCCAACATACCTCCCCTCGTAGCGTAACATTGAGACTTTGATAATTTTTATGTACTATTTATAATGCACTTCAGTGTCCACTGTCTCACTGCGCTTTAAAACACAATAATACACCTTTAACTCGTAAACTCCATTCGAAAATGGTAGTAATATTGCAAAATATGTAGTTTTAAGGTAGCTCCACGTGCTGGTACAATTAATTCAGATAGCTTTACATATACAAGCAAGTTGCGTGATATTTTAATCTTAGTATAATAATAATCACATAAAGCAAGCGATAGAAAGAAGAATAAATGTTGAGAGAAAAAAAAACAGTTTAGTAGCCTAGAGATTTCTGATTTCCATCTAGACGCCACCTGTCCCGTCGCTAGTTCTGTTTTAAGTGTAGAAGTTATTGACAATTTTTTGGGTTATAGTAATTAATATTTCGCAAAAGGTTTAACATGGTCGGTATTTAAAATATACAGTTTCAGCTGAAAACGTTACCTCGGTGATTGTAAGAGACAATCAAATTTGCTCTGAATGCTTTTATACATGAATCCAGATTCTTCTTTTGTGGAATATTATAACAATTGCATCTTCTATGCATCTTTACCTAGATAAGGTGCTTTATCAGCAAAACTAATAACGTTAGAGTTTATAGAATTGACAACTAATAGAAGATTGAATAAGTAATACATACTAATACTACTAGTGATAAACTGAAAGAAATCAAGTGTCTAATTTTCCAGTAATGGAGAATTGATCAATTAATCATACTCTGTTGCAATTTCTTGCTATACTTGCGCTGTTCGTGACCAGTAATCACAAGTATACCGCGTTTTTTATTAATTTCAGGAAAAATTCCTGGGCAAAGTATACCTCGGGCGTAGCTTCATCTGTAGTTCCTGCGCAACAACCTCTCGCTTGATAAAACGGAGAATTCTAAATTCAATTTGTTCATTCATTAGTGGTATCCTGTGTTTGAGTTTATATTTCCCGAAAGCCTCTAAAATGTCGCATTTGAGTTTCTTGTCACAAAAGTGTATGAATTTGATATTATTTTGGAGTGTCATTGTGTGGTTCTGATCTAAAGATGTTTGGCGTAATTAGATTTTTCTTGGTGTTTATTTTATGTCGAAATATCGAATACTCTGTCCAATGTATACCGAGTTGAAAAAGTATTTTATGATGTCGTGTGTTTCGTCTTTAGCATTGAATAAAAATTAGGAAGTGTTTGTTTTAAAGGTTATTGCGCAAATGCTGGTTTTGGTTTTATGTTAGCAATTGTTTCTAATATCCGTCAAAATATGGCATTGACATGTAATTTATCTTCTGTCA
The DNA here is from genome assembly GCA_929113105.1 of Agrypnus murinus. Classification (NCBI taxonomy): domain Eukaryota; kingdom Metazoa; phylum Arthropoda; class Insecta; order Coleoptera; family Elateridae; genus Agrypnus; species Agrypnus murinus. The sequence goes on from OV816024.1 coordinate 187,478,912, forward strand.
CCATCTTCTGTAACCAGAATTATCTGTGGTGAGACGAGGGAGGGGGTTCGTCATATTCATAAGAAGGAACGTAACAGTAAATCAGGTTTATGTTTGAGTATCAATGTATTAAGTGTATTGAGTATTAATGTATTAAGTGTATTGAGTATTAATGTAACGATTTGCCTGTGCTAATTACTTAATAATAAAAGTTTCTATGTTAATTCTGATGGTGAAATCTGGAAAGTAAATAACCCTATTTGCTTTGTTTCTAGTGTATAAGAGACTATTAATAAGAATTAAAAACACAGAGTACCACAAAATACTGTCAAAACAAGCTAGCAAGTGGTTGGTTTTGCAATACCTATGGGAAAGCAGTTTTTTTGTAGGTAAGTTCTGTTATGAAAAGTACTATAATTTTTACTGCTAAAATAATGAGTAATTGAAATCACTGTAACCGTCTTACTAGTTCTACATTACTATTAACTAAGAAATTATGCTATAAAGGAAAACATTCTTAAGATGTACAAGTCAAACACAAGCTACCTTTAATGAACGACCGAATTGAGCTTAGTAATTCTCCATTACTAAAAGTCCTAATTATTTTATGCTATTTGATTTCTTTAAGTTTATCTAGTTATCTATTTCTTGTATATTGCCATAGCAACGTGTTTGCTTATTTCTTTTACCTGATAATGATATATTCTATATCGAAAACATTGCCAGATAATAAATATTTAACTGTTAAGCTGTTTAATAATAATTGTTTTATTTCTGATGATTATGAATTTTTACGAAGTAAGGCTGAACAATAAACACTGAATTATTTACTTATTGCTTTAAAATGGTTATAAAAAACATTTCCATCTAATTTTGATAATTCAGTTAAGTATCTAATGTGTGTTACTAATAAAGATTTTTTTCTATTAAGCTTACCTAATTAACTCAAAAATCATTTAGTTACGTTTAATTAAAAAGAGCTTATCTTTAGAAAATAAATGCAAAGATAAAGGTAAACCCTTTCTTATATACTTCCGGTATTCATTTCTTGCTTGTCTCAAAATCGGAAATTAATGTTGTCATATTTTAATAAGAATCCGCTTATTTAGCAAAATATAATTATTTGTTTTTGGTGTATGAAAGTAATTAAAATTTTTTAATGAAATTTTAAAAGCAGATTAAAAGGGGCGCTGCTTAAATTTCATTTTTCACAGTTATTTTTTAATTACTACGAACAAAAAATAAGTTTTATTACCACAATCACAATATTTATATAAATACAAAAGTTAAAAACACACCAATTTCATGTACCGAAATTGTAAAAGTTTAAAAGCGTAAGGGGGTGCTGTAGGAAACGGACTTTTTCGAATAGATGTACTATGTAATAGAATTCTGGAATCTTTTTACCGAGGAGTAGAATTACAAAGCAAATCCTTCCTGAAAAATATGTGTGCTATTCTCAGTGAAGGTATAAAAATAGAATTTTCATAATGAAAAGTAACATAAGATTTATTATTGCCTGTTTTAATTTTGTAACAAAACAATCAAAAATGGGTCCTGAGCTTTATACAGACAAAAATAAAAATAAAATTCCATTTTACCTATTTATTTACAAAATGTTTATTCTATTGGCAAATAGTACAGATTTTGAAATCAAGTAGAATTATTATTATTATTAGTTCCATTCTATGAAACTCTCCACTTTTAAAAGGGATTTAAAAACCTTTTTAGGTCATTCATGAATTCATCTGGTTCCACCTTCACAATAGATAGCACCCACATAATGGATTTTATGCTGTCCCTGCTAATACATTTTGAATTTCTTTAACATTTGTAACTTACCTGACTTTTCTCTTGACACCTTGAATGAGATTGCTTTGTAAATTTGCCGCCTTTTAAAATTTTTACAACTTTTATTGATTTCTCTCTGATAATACCTGACACATTTTTAGGGTACATTTCATTCTTCGTTTGTTGTGAAGTTCAGATAGGTATGGTTGCAAAGAAAATATTACGTAGACATAAAAACCATTTTTTATTTTATTACATTTATTTATCATTCTTTAAACTTTGGTATTTTACAGATATTTTTATATATTTACATAAATTATATAATAGACTGTAAAAAATATATTTTTTATGTACACAAATTTTATAAAGTATCTTAACGTTAATTATAATAATTATATCTCTTGAAGGGTATGATCAAATGTTTCATTAGTATTCGTTACATCGATATCCATATCGTCACAGGATGAAGTAGATGTTCTAGGTTTTCTAGAACTAGTACATGTCCTAAGGCAACAGCACTTTCCGGTACCAGGATTAATTCCACTAACAACATTGGGTAATTCTTCCTTCTTGTATTTCACTCGACGATTTTGAAACCAAATTTTTACTTGCTTCTCAGATAATCGCAAGCAAGTAGCTATTTCAATTCTTCTTAACCTCGATAAGTACATATTAGCAGAAAATTCTCGTTCTAACTCCAATAATTGTGTGCTGGTATACGCTGTTCTTATACGCTTACAGCTACTGAGGTCTTTGCTTGAAAAGTCTTGAGGTTTCGGCGGCGGCGTCGCCGGACTAGAACTTCTACTTTCGGGCGTCGCCGTTGGAGAAACGTGCGGACTTACATATAAAGGTGAAGGCCCTGGAGATGTTTTAGTCGAAAGGGGTAAATCCGCATAACCCTCTGGAGACGCAGCGCATCTTTTAATTATAGTAGGTGATGAAGGAATTCGTGGTAACGAGGCTACCGGCCGGATTGGAATCTTATGATGACCAAACATTGGACTGATTAAACTATTATTTAACTGCATTTGTTGTTGTTGTTGTTGTTGTTGAGCAAGACTTAATGAGAATAAATAACTGCTGATATAGCTCGGTGGATATGGAAATGTTGGTCTCGTAGGTTCCGATAAGAAGCTGCTACTAGCACAATTCTTAGGCGCGCTGTTAATTAACGAATCAACAAGAAACGATCTAGACATATTGACCGAATTGCGAAGCTTAATACACTACGTAAATGGTTGCAAACACCCTACTGATTCAAAGAGACTTAAAAATTCGAATATATATGGACCCCCTCTTTTATTACATGGCAAATTTACCCCTACGGGTTGTTGTTGCATTGTTAAGCGCTCCGCCTTGGTCTGCCCAACCATGCCCTACGACCCTGCAGATACTCCCTATAAGTCGTCGAGTAAATAAATTACACACTAGCTAATCCCGTTACTACTCAAACATTGGTTCATCTATTCTTATTGTCTCTACAATGCTGATATACTACAAATAAATTTTTAGCACTGCTTACTTAAGAAGGTTCTAATGTTAGATTCATGTGAGAATGATTAAAAAAGTCTTTATTTTATTTTAGCTAAGGCAATGAGCATTGAATTTGTGCCAAAAAAGTTTTTCAAACTTGCATTGTATATTACTCGTACAAAAAGAGTTTATAGAAAATTAATTAATTTTAGGTATAAAGCTAAACTTTTCATCGCATATTGTTAGCTAGCACATAACAATGCAGCGCTGTATGCTTTCTGGACTTTAATGGTTGTTTTTATAACTTTTAATAATATTTTTGAATATAATTCAGTTTTGTAGTACTTCATACCGTAAATAGCAAATAGGTTGAAATTAAATAATTAATAACATCATAAACAGGTTTAGTGCGATAGCATAAACAGCTAGCAAACTCAGAAGTGGTAGAAAGTTTTCAATTAGCATTCTGAAAAATGTAGATGGTGCCTAAAATTTATTTCAGTAATTAATTTGTTGGGTTTCCTGATGCACCTCTTGTACTTAATTAAGTTTTAAATCGATATAAAAATCTTAACACTTGATGAACAGTTTTCAAATAAAAAGTGTTTCTAACATAACAGTTTTCATAATGAAAGTAACTTGTAGTATGTCAATACTGTAAAACGTACTACATGAGCGCAACACAAATCAATTTCATTCATAAAGTTCTAACTGTAAACCACCATCACTGAGAAATTACATGTTAGGAAATATGAAATTGTAGCTTCAATCAACCTTATGAAATATCAACCAACAAAATTTATAAAAAGAAGATATAACCCTTAATGAAATATTTATTATTAAAACACTATGTTAGTAACTATAGGTATATCGGTTTTTCAAATCCTAAATCATACTGAAATTTCTGTTATGATGGTGTTTACATCGACATATTTTATTTACCATTAAAATTAAAATAAATTGAAACAACTTAAAGGCGTATTTCTGTGTAAAATAAGTTATTGATATAGAGCACTAATAAAATTGTCGTGTAAAAAGATTTACTTAAAATGACTTTTTTTATAACAATGAATGATAACTGTTATGACTGGTTATAAAGAGTTTTTTGATAGTTTTTAACAACAGTTAAAATTTCCTTCACGACCTACTTACTCTTCATTTAATATTGCTGGTTTCATTAAATCTGTGACAGTGGTTTTAGCCTAGTGACTCATTGTTATGAAACAGGGATATTTAAGTGATATTTTCAAGTTAATCAAGTATAGACTGTAATTCCTTTACACGACAGTTATAGGGCAATTTTATTGATGCTTTATATTAATAATAATTATTAACCACAAAAATACGGCTGCTACGCTGTGTAATAAATTTATTAGTCAGAGCCTTCGGAAAATTAAATTAAGTACGGAAAACAAAGATACCGTCAAAATTAAAACCGAAAGTTTTTAATCAGTGTGTGATACCTACAATGACCTATGGAACGGAGACCTGGGTGCTTACAAAAGCAATCATGAATAGGATGAAAGAATAGCGCAAAGAGCGATGGAGCAAAAATTGTGGGAGTAACTTTAGCAGACAAAAAAACGAACGAATGGCTATGAACAAGATCGAAGGTGGAAGATATAGCAACAAGAATAGCAAGACAGAAATGGGAATGGGCTGGATATGTTGCCAGAATGTCAGATAAATGAGTAAAAAGGAGTAAGAAGATATTGGATTGGAAACCATGGAGAAGAAGTGTGAACAGATAAAATAAGAAAAACAGGTGGAACCAAATGGCAAGAATTAGCAAACGATAGAAAAGAATGGAAGGGTAGAAAGGAGGCCTGTATCCGTATTTGGGTAGAGAAAGACTAGAAGAAGAAGATTAGTCATAGATTACTTTGTTGGTTGATTTGCTTTTTTTTTCTTTATTTTCGTTAGTGTTGAGGATTTTACCTGTTCTTTTCCATATTTTTATGGGTAATAGTTATAGTAATAGTAATCTTACCATTTTTGACAGTAATCGTAGTAGAGCATTAGGAGACTGTAATTTTATTCATTTTCATGGTGATGAAATGATTTTTCAATATCGATTAATTAAGGTTTTTATTCGGCAATTCATATTTACGTAATTTTCTTAATTGAATTGATCGAAACACAATTAACTGAACACAATTTATCTAAATTACATTCTAGCAAATCCGCAATTTATGTAAACCAGAATTTATCGAAACGTAGCATTTATTACTCCTATTTGTACGACATGTCTTGCTTCTTGCTTTATATACAAGATCTTTGGTATCAATTTCATTTACTGTTATTTAGGTTGAGTTATGTGAGGTTAGTTAGGTTAGATTAGTTAGGTTAGGTTGATACAAGAATTTCATAGACTGCAAACAGTAATATGTTATCTCCCATCTTAGACGACCATAAAATTTTAATAAAATTTCTTTGTTGCAACAACATAGACCTTAATTAAATCAACTAGCAGTCCGGCTGAATGTTATAGCAATTCCTGAGCGAAGTCATCTCATACAGATATCAGCTAGGACTTGGATTTGAGGAAGAATTTCTGCTGTAAGGTCGAACTCATGGAGAGGATTTAATGGGAACAATAACAGCAGACGATTTATAAAAATATTTTATTCAAATTGCTATTGTAAAAACTACAACTGGAAGATTAAATGCCCCCTCCCCTGGTCTAAAAACTTTTTTACGTGGAGTAGAAAAATAAAACGTCAATTTCTGCTTTAAGTAAGGTTTATTACCTTATGTGCCATTTAATGTAAAAATCTCATTTCCACCCTCAATTTCTTCAGGATGAAAGCTAAGAGAAATTAGAATTTGAATAAGAAGGCATTGAAAAATTTAATAATATAATAAAATTGGAATAAAATACCTACTCTGACTTATCTACAAACATTTTTGTTGTTGTAAAGATGTTCAAAATGTTCCTCATTTACTTAAACTTAAATAAACAATAAAATTTGGATCAGTAGGTGGTATTACAATAGCATGAATAATATTGGTACTCATCAGGCCAAGATTTGTTCTTGTCATTTGATTTTGTCAAAATGATAAATAAAAATAGTTTCTGTTCTAATTTATGTTTAATTTATTTTGGCAAAAAAGAAGACAATAATTATCATGAGGCTCTAAGAATATCATTTAATAATGAACGCTTTCCTGACCGCCCAGTTGTTAGGTATTATCTATATTAAACTTATCAATACATTTTCTTTTAATTTATTACTGTTCAATAAAAACACTCTGGCAGAGATATCATTGCTGAAGAGAAATAAGTAAATATTCTTCTGTGAATTTGCGGTTAATTCATCAACTTCAAGTACGGTTGTAACCTGTGAATGTGAAGTGTCCCAAAAAAACAGTTCTAAAAAGTTTTAATGAAAAACAAATTCCATCCGTATATAAGATAAAAATGGCGCTGGAGCTAGTAGAAAATGATGCAGATTGATGATTTAAGTAGTATAAAAAAATATGACTAATGCTATTTTACAGAATCCCAGTTATTTACTCCACATATGTTTTAGCAAGGAACCTAGATGTTATTTAAACGGTCTTGTTCATAGACAAAACCTTAGATACTGGTTTCTCCAAACTTGTACCAAGAAACCCGAAAAAATAAATAACTACCCCAATACCTACCACCGTTGGAATGTTGGAACTATCTTAACTGCAACAGTGTTGTTGTGGGGTAGACGAACACCATGAGTCAGTTTTCCCCGTATTTTCTTGTTGATGATGTATCGCGAACGGTGCAGTAGAACTGCGTATTAATTTTCGTTCACAGCAGTATTTCTTTCTTTGTAGGTAATGAAAAGAATTCCCCGGAAATCTTAAATGATGGTAGCCATATCTTTTGTTGATTGAGTGGCTTTGACCTTTTTATGGGAAGTTTTTCCTGGTTTTCTCCATTTTATTGGTCCCTTTGGATAGAGGGTCATAGTATAGCACTATAGTCAGTCTCATTTTCAGTAATAGTTGATTAAGACTTTTTCTCGGTGGGAGTTGTATTAATTTAAAAACTCTTGGTAACAAAGAAGACGTTGTACCCATCTTGCACTATGCTTATTTATATGTAAATATTGTTTAATGATCCTGATTACTGTTGTTTTAAATGGTTCTGGTCTTTTTGCGATTTCTTTAGTCTTCAAACATCGATCACTAAGCAGCTCAGCTGCCACAGTATCTATGGTTTCTGGAGTGATGGCTTCTGCAAGTAGATCGGATCAAGGAGGAGTTTCTCGCCCAAACTTGAATAATTTAGTCCACTTATTTAACAATTGAATTAGAAGGTGAGGATTTTTTAATTTGCGTCAGTGTAAGACCTTTTTTTGGTCAAGAATTTGATCACCTCAAGATACTCGATTTTCTACATTTTGAAAAACTAGTGGACCTGTCCACTTTGAATCAAGGGCAAAACCAAATTATCTGCAGTAGAAGGGTGCAGCGGTATACACAATAACAGCAGGATCGGATCCAATTATTCTCATTCATATTCCTTGGTCCACCTCTTCCAGGGTCCCTGTGGAAGCTTTTCGACTTTTTGCCAGTGGAACAATTGATTTTCTTTCTGGAAGTTACAAAAATTGACCTAGTGGACCGTTTACACATAAGTACTCAAGAGCTGCCTTGGAGTTTGAGGTTGAAAATCGTTAGGATCGTCCCATAAGGGAATTATAGGTCGGGAACTAAAACAGGACACGATTAAAAAATGCTAGCAGAACATGAATGCAACTCTTTTAGAAATATGTTTAGATTATTTGATCCCTGCTTCCCAAGTGCCGCCTACATATGGAGAATTTGGAGATATAATGGCTTTGATAGTATAGCGGTTAGCGTGCTAGTATTCCACTCAAGCGGATCGAGGTCGACACGAGTGCCGGCAAATCTGGTTAAGGTTTTCTGCAGTTTTCCTTAGTTGTAACACAAATGTGGGATATGTGTTATAACATCTGTAAGTTGGCTGCAACCGCACGATAGGCCTGCATAATAATAATAGTTGCCCCTCCCTCCCGCACAAGCTTCATAACTTCTGGTACCTGGTTTCCAGGTTATAGTAATAGTCGTTATTACGTAGTTATTATTATAAATTTATCCGCTTGAAAGTCTACCGAGTTGAATAAAGCTTTTTTATCTCTTTTAGGTCAAGATTTTCACCGACAAAAGTAGTACCGTTATCGAAATAGATATATATTTTACGGCGCCGTGCCATCATTCGTTTGAGAGCATTTAGGAATGATTACAATATATACAATATTGTACAATACATACATATACAAAGCCAGGTTTATAAATTTCATTGTTTGTACGCACACACTAAAAGAATCCTTTTATTCCCTAGATTTAAACATGATAGACTGTACCATTGTTGATGAAGCCTAGTTTTTATCTGTAGATATTAATTCATTGTGGTTTTAAGCAATGAATCTCCTTTTTTTAATCAAACAAAAAATTTACTTTTAATACATCTCATATTCATATATTCATGATGGCCTATCAAATACAATGAGAACAAGAGTTGAATATCAACTGAATTACCCTTCAACATTTGTAATGTTATTATAACGGACGTGTTTAAAAATAATTGCTACTGATTCAAAAGGGTGCAACCCTTTATGTCAGTTCGCCTATTGGTCGGATCACAACAAAGCCCTTTAATCATTATATATGGGAGGAGTTCGGCTCTTGTGTAAGAATATAATTCTAAGTAATATAGTTTGAGGATTTTAGAAACGAAAATAAATGATCCAATAGTATTTTTATCTAATCTCATTACTTGATGTGAGTAGAAAAATTATAAAGCATTCTATTTTCTGTATCAGTTTTATCTTAGAATTATTAAAGGTCAAAAATGGTTTAAATGTATATTCATAATCCGTAAAAGTTTGAATAGAAAATTTGACATTTACTTTTGTAATACATTCTGATTTAGTATTTCCCATTTCGAGTATTCTCGTTTTGTATTATTAAGTAAACATAAAAACTTTGCTGAAATGCTTTTTCTTTCGTTCCCAGAGGTTTCTTGTCATGACAAATAGCAAATTCCATTAGCGACAGCACCCAGCTTTGCTCTGTCACATTATTTGGATCAGCTTTATAACTTTCCAAATTGGCAATACAACTGTAAGTAATGAAGGGGCTTAAACTTTTAAATCCCTAAAAAAGAAAATAATTGCTATTTTATATAAAGTTAAAAAATAAAATTTCAATAAAATCATTTATCATTAAAGACTAAAATTTAAAAAATCTGAAGTAAAGATATCTTGTAACATCCTCAATTTATATTCACAGATATCAAAAGGAGTAGTCTTAGGAATATGAAAAATTAATGTCAAACTTAAGCCACAATTTCAAAGTTTTATAATAATAGAACAAAGGAAGTAGTTTATAAAGAATAAGTCTTTGCTTTTAGTGCAGACACCCATTAAGAATACATAAATCCCGCGATGAATACTTTTTACACTCAAGATTACCATTCTGCGTTTACCATTTGATTAATGCATTAAAGCGCTGTTATAATGGGTTTTTATCTAAAATTTCCCTTTTTTGTCATTCTTAATAACCCATGGGTTTAGAAATCTGATCATATAATAAGGGTATATCATAATAATAAGATCACGTCAGTGTAACCGAATATCTGAGTAAAAAGTATCAAAACAAATCCTGCCCCACAAAAAGAGCAAGGTGGAGGTTACAGATGCAACAATAGCTAAACAATGTGTTTCATAATCCGATAGCAAATGGGGTAATATGTGTAGAAAATTGCTTTTAAAATGAATATATTACAACACATATTGTCAGGAAATCCGGGATTATAGAAAATGTGTATGTTGAAATCCCTTTTATTCTCGTTTTATGTCGCACGTTTGCTGTCAAATGCGATTAAGATTAGTGGAAGTGACATTTAATGTAAAATGCTTTACAGATTGGAAAACACTGTTTTCTTTTCAGACACATAACAGTTGCAAGGATCACAAACGATATCCAAATGGGCAAATTATTGAATAAATGTCTATTTTGTATATCTAATGTTGTCTCTACACCTACTTTCATTGTCCGCAACTCTTTAGTGAAGTTACAACCTTCGTAGAAGTGCTCTATTTTTATAAAGTTTGAAAATCAAGAATTTTGTACAGAAATGTTTTAAGATTTATGATAGAAAATAATAGCGCTAACTGGTAATTAGTCTTGTAAAATACTTTGGCAGAGTCCTAATACATATTTTATTAGTTTGGCGATTCAGTCTTATAGTCCCTTTTACTTCTATCCGCTAAACCAGATATATCTTTGCACCATGCATCTTGGTATTCGTACATAATTGAAATTGTCAGTTTAGGAGATTTTAACAAGTCCAAAAATAACACGTAGTTTTTCCTCGTTTAGTTAGTTGGCATGATCTGGTTGCAATAATCAGATTTACATTGAGCTAACTAACGTTCGCTGATGCCCCAGTCAACTATAGTGAGGTAGCTTAGAGCTGTGTTTCAAGATTACCGTTACCTGCCGGATAAAAGCACCAAATTTGGTATTAAGGTACCTTAGGGTATACTAATAAATGTTATCTTAGGAGCCCTCTGGAATTTCTAAAAAGATTTCATGTACAGCACTAAAATCCAAAATGGCCGGAAAATACGACAAAATATCACTTTTAACACAATCATATAACATACTGTTAATTTTGAATTACAGTTTTAAACCAACTAAGTACACAACACACCTATATTAGGGTATTCTACATATATAAAATACAATAAAATATATACATATCATTTATTAAAGTAATATATGTCCAAATATAACGCTAATAAGAGTTCCCAATGACAAAAAAATATTTATAGTTATTCATTCAATGGAATTCATAATGCAACAGTTATAATAAATTACACTTGCAAATTACACTTGCACTTGCAAAGTGGTGAGCAGTCAAAGATTGGCTTTCCCACATTTGCAGTTTTTGCAGTCTCCTTTGCAGGAACATTTAATCAATTCCCTGCATGATTGGAAAACCTCTGGAATTGTCACCCAACCTAGCACCCATGACTATTCCAAGCAAAATCCTGTGGAGAAAGAATCACTTGCTGTGTTTGTGTGCTGGTCATCCAGACACCTGCTTGATAAACTACCCTACGGATATGTTGAAGAAGCGCATCCTCAGTCGGTGAAAGTTTGTCCATTGCTCGACCCTTCTTACAGAAAAACTCCTTTCTTATCTGGTTGATACTGTTAAAAGGAGTGGTTTTATCATATAGAACAACAGCCAGTCGTTCCAGCTTCTTGAAGTGTTCAGAGTCGGCTTTCAGAGGTTGGAATAGATGAGTGGCCAAATACACAAATGTATCAATGTCTTCTTGAAATACTTGCCATGCTTCCCAAATGGACTTCCTAGTCTTACCTTTGAAGGCAGAGATTGTGTCGCAACTAGAGAATGAGTGAAACACTGGTAGTGCTCGTGATTTTGGCTCCCCCAGGCTTGCACAGATGGCGTTGATGTGGTAAAACCTATAAGGCTTGCCAATGCCAAAGGTCACCCAGATATAGGTCAAAGGTTGAGTCACTATTAGATCATAGAATGTGCCAGCAACGATGACAAAAACATCTGTGTCTACAGTACGCACAAGGATACTCTTTGCCCCTGTAGTGAATGGAGTACATGAACCACAATCCCCGTATCCGCCTCTTCATGATTGCAGTTTTCCATGGGTGTGTTTGAACCGATTTGTGCAACTGCTTTCCCTGTTGTGACATATACGTCTTTGCGTGGTGGCCAGTTGAACTATACAACCTTAGAAGTCAAAAACTTGAACAATTCCTTCTTGTTAATTGAGTTACGGAGAAAGTCCATCCAATCACACATCACAAATCCCACTTTTTATGGCTTTTGCAGTAGTGGAGTCTCGAAAATAAAGACTCACATATGCTACTTTGTCGTATTTGTCGACCATTTTGGATTTTAGTGCTGCACATGAAAATTTTTAGAAATTCCAATGGGCTACTAGGCTAACATTTATAAATATACCCTAATGTACCTTCATACCAAATTTGGTGCTTTTATCGGCCAGGTAACGATAATTTCACTAAGCCACTTGACTACTATAAGTAGACTCAGCAACATATCTGTTTAGCACAGCCAGATTCTATAGTTATCTCAACCACGGACTGTTGCACTGGTTGCATGTCCAGATAAATAGATGGACCAAATCTTCCTAAAATATCTGGTTAGAGTAAACAAATATATATTTATTCTGACCTTTCTTTTTTCTCAGTGTAATGAATGATATTAACGGTTAAGGTTCATTAATTTATTCTTAATTGGCATATGTGTTTATTGATTATTTAATTTGGAGACTTTAAAAAGGCATATCTTAAGTATACATCTACATTCGAGCCCGGGGTCATAATAGTTCGGACATGTCAATTTTTGTTAAACGACACCCTGGAACTTTTACTTCGAAATTTTTTTATTTGATTCAAGATACGTCTGCTTCTTATTGCAAGAGTACTGTCCCGGAACGTACGCTATGATAAATTTCATGGAATCCTGTTAGGGCGTTCCATTTAAAGTTTTTAGGTACTTTGTTAATCTACAAACGCGAATAGAAACTCACTAATGGAATTTAATAAAACTTGGAGTGGGATAGGTGTAGATGCATTACTTCACTCTAACAACCAGAAACAGCACTTGGTAAACCAAATCATGGGGGGAGAGGTAGGTGACCGTGCCGTTTTATTTAAAATGCAAAAAAATGAATGCTGTAACGGTATATTTTCTATCGGCCTCAAATATGTGTAATTTTGCATGTATTTTTATTGAAAAACTTAGAGTTCGGTCCTGTAAAACTATATTTTATTTGTAGCTAAAATTTTGTCGTATAAACATATTTACAACGAACATTTTAATAAGACTGTTCTCGAACTCCTATAAATTTAGAGGACGTGGAAGTGATAAATAATATTTTTAGAGCTTTGTTTGTTCACCCATAGGAACGGTTGCGTTGCTAAAAATCAGAGGACCTTGATAAAATCCAATGTTGTATTTAAGTCATCTCGTTTTATAAAAATATTCCTGTCTATATTCTGGGAAAGCATTAGAGAAGAAACAAACTTCTCTTTTGTTTGGAAGGTGATATCTACACGTGTTCAAAAATTCAACTTGGCTTCTGCGTATTTAACTTGAAGATTGCACCGTTTGCAAGTCTAGTCAGCAGATGTGGCGTGTTTGGTTTTCCGTCTTCGCGCCTGTATAAAATCTTTAGCTCAGGCTATTAGGGCGATAATCCTTCCTAAAATCGAATAATATCGACTTTAAAGAGTCCACGTGTACTAAGCGTGTGTTAGTTTTGATTTGCTCTTACCGAAAAATACAGGCTTTTAATTGGTTGGTCCGATTTGCATCTTGAGCGAGGGAAAAAGCATACTTCTTTCGCGCTGGCAGCAGGGGTCTAGAAAGTGTTAAAAACACTTCCGTTCGAACTTTCAAAGAAGGTAGTCGACCTCGGTCGATACTACAGAAATACCGTTTCACTTTAGTTAATTAGAATTAAAAGAAAATTCTAAATCTAGTTTCCGTACAGTTTGATCGATTACCGGTCTCGGATGCCGGTAAAATTAAATAAAATCTACAATTAATAATTTTACTGTTTAATTAAGTGTCCGGATATTAATCAAGAATTCGTGGTTAATAAAAATTGCAGTTATTTCGTTAAACACTTCCGGATGTTTGTGCTTTGGAAAAATGGGAAATCTAGCTTTCCCTATTAAAGTGTAATAATATTATTACAGCCTACAGTACCGCATTCTCGTTTAAATAATTAACGTACCGAAATACAGTGACATTTACAGACTTTTTCTTCTGTAATCGAAAAATCGATTAATGAATAAATTTGTGTTATGTGCCTTTTAAATCAAGTTTAGACTTAAAGAATATGTGGGTTGTTTTATTGAAAACAATGAACTTTTGTGATGGTTATCAAAATTAAATTTAATAACCAAATTGTATGGAACTTTAATGGTTGCATTCAGTTATTGCATTTTGGGGTGAATTCGTAAATAATGTTTCACCATATACCGGTACTACGAAGATTTTTTCCCTTACTTGATGATTATCTTTAATTGATGAAAAGAAAAATCTACTGACCTTCCAGTTTTCATTTGCGGCGATTGCTTGATGTATGCTGTAGTCAAATTTGTGCAGTTTACCGTTGATTTTGGTTTTTGATTTACAGACAACTAAAGGTATTGTGATTTATGTATTTTTTAGTGTTGAACATTTATATAAACTCGTTTGAATTTGGTAATAATTTTTTTTAGTTTGTTTTTCATTTAAATGCATTTAAACACAATTCTTTTTAGTCATTAAATTTTTTATTATTAAAAGAGCTCTTAGGTAGGGACTTATTATTTAAATTTTTGAATGTAAAATTTGTAATCTTTTATATTTTTTTCTGTTGTTTTTTCAAATAAATATGATTTTAAAGTTAATTAAAACCAGTAAGATTGAACCATATAATTATGAAAGTTTTTATTAATATTATCATTTAACTAAATTTTTGACTTTGTTGAAATTAACTAATATTTTGCATTAAATTTTAATCGGTCTGATTTCATTTTCTGATTAGTGATTTCAGACAGATTTATTACATTCATTTAATCTATTTGATCTATTTAATTATCATAATTAAGTTTCATAATCAGATGGCGATCTTCTTGTGTATGTTTTTGTGTTTTTTGAAACCTATATCCATTACTTTATAAATTAGACAACTGCAGAACCAAAAATTTGTAAGATAGAGCTAAATCTCAAGCCGTGGTAATCTTGAGCATCTTTTAAAGTAAGTATAAAGTTTATTGCTTTTTATGGTTTATTATTGTTTTTTTTGCTTTTATTGTTTAATTAGTCTGGCGAAAAACCTTCGTTTCAATTGACGCCCAATCGCGGGGCATTTTATTGTTGTTCTCTCGTGCAGAAAAAAAACAACGTTTCAATGCACAACAAAATATATAAATAAAGGAACACTTCTTGTAAAATATTAGGATGGTTTATAGCCTATTTTTGCATTTTAATATAAAAATATGATCATTTAATTTACATATAAACCAACCTGTATTATAAGATATCTTCATTTATTTATATATATTTCGTGATATATTCATTTTTTAATATTATGACACTGCGATTCTTCCCTCCCCAAAAATCTTTTTGGTCCGTCAGGTGGCTGTTGGTTGTTAGTGTGAAGTAATGCCATTATACCTACTTCATGTCTGGTTTCACTAAATCTTATTGGTGGGTTCCCTCACACCGTTTCTTTTCTCGTTCGTAGATTAACAGAGTACCCAAAAAATCTTGAAGGGGTGGTGCGTGGGATCCCATAAGAGAATATCATGAAAGTAGACATGGAGTAGGTTAAAGGGCAGTACTTCTCTCTATGTCAACAAGAAACAACTGTATTGTAGACCAAGAAAGAATTCTAAGTATAAGTTCCAAGGTGTCCTTTACAAAACAGAAATATCTGAACTATTATGAGTTTAGGCTTGCAAAGTACAACAGTTCTACAATACATTTAATACATTTACATATACACTTTATACGAGGTGGGCAAAAGTATGGAACCAAATAAATATCTCTGGAGTTTTTAGAGATATCGGAATGAAATTTGGTAGGCAGATATTACAGTAAATTGTGTATATGCGTTCAATGTTTTTGACAATTTGGAGTTTCCGGTTTAACCGGAAGTAATGCCGATTTTAAAATTTGTAATGGAACACCCTGTATATTATTTTAATTTTGAATAGTACATTTTATTACGATTACAAAAATATGGGGTTCGATATGTTTTATTTCAAGGGCAACCGAGATTTTTACAATAAAAGTACTTTTGAGGCAAAAACTAATGAAATCTAGTAGTCTATGAAACAAACATAACAATCACAGTTTATGAAACTGACATTAGCCGTGATAGTAGTTAAAATAAGTACAGTTCTTCCACTTAATCTTTACCCACACGTCATACATTTTATGCGTACGAATTAATAAACAAGAATTTCTAATAAAATCAACTACTAGTTTCATTTTTTTTACATTTTAGCCAAGTTCACAACCATTAAGGGTCGTAAACTTTCGGATAACCTACAATTTTTAATAAGTTAGTTGTTCCAAAAAATAGTTTTATTTTTTACTTTTTCTAATTACAAAAAAAGTGTGATGATCTTCAAACTAAATAAGCTGTTTTAAGAGTGAATAAAATGTATGAATGAAATAAAAATGACAACTACCACACAAAAATTATTAAATGAATCACGCAGTTCTCACTCGTTCCCGCACTATTTAGTTTTTTAAAAAAGCAGAACTAAAATTAAATTTTTCGAAAATTTTAAATTATCTCTCTCACTTCATATTGCTTTTTGTGCAACCTTTCAATTTTTAGAACTGTTAAACAGCAAAATTTTACAGAATAAATTTGTAATTACAAATAAAAATTGTCTCGGTTTTAAAATATTCATAATGCTTTTAGCGCCATCTCTCGAGAAAGCATTGCATTACCACTTAAAAAATGTACTTTATCCTTTATTCTTTATTATCTCACATAAGTAATAAGGATGTGAACATATGAATTGTCTTTACTAGATACACATAATTGATGACGTGTGGGTAAAGATCGAGTGGAAGACTGTAGGTGTTTTAACTTGAACGCAAAATGCTCTATCTAAGTGAAAGAAAGAGAATAGAAATTCTAATGATGATTGGCTTTGGGGACCGAAGAAGAACGCATCAAGAAGTTTTTGATCTTTTTAATGATATTCATCCGGATCGGCAAATATCACGTTCGCTAGTAACAGAAACTTTGCAAAGGTATACCACAAGTGGCACAGTCGGTAATTTACCAAGAAGTGGACGTCCAAAAACTTCTACAAAAAACGATGTAGCTGAAAATATCGCAATATCTGTAGAGGAAAATCCTCAATTGTCTACTGCTGAACTCGCCAATATACACGCAATAAGCCGTCGTTCAGTAGGAACAATATTAAAACGAGAAAAATATCATCCCTACAAAATTCGCCTTGTTCAAGAACTCTCCGACGACGATTTCGACAGACGGTTAGAATTTTGTGAAACAATGATGGATATTTGCAACCGTGATAATAACTTTGTAAGAAATATGGTGTTTTCGGACGAGGCTACGTTTTGTTTGAACGGTACAGTAAATCGACATAACTGCCGCTACTGGTCGCAAACTAACCCTCACTGGATACAAGAGGCTCATACGCAACATCCTCAAAAATTGAACGTTTGGGCCGGTATTTACAACAACAGAATTGTAGGACCTTTCTTTTTAGAAGAAACTTTAAACGGGGATAGATATTTAGAGCTTTTAGATACGCAAGTTATTCCGACGCTGGAGGAAAATGGACAACTGCCAAATAATATCTGGTTTCAGCAGGACGGGGCACCACACCATTTCGCTCGCATTGTTCGAGATCGCTTAGATAGGAAATTTTATCATAGGTGGATTGGAAGAAGAGGTACCATAGAATGGCCTGCGCGATCCCCCGACCTTACTCCACTGGACTATTTTCTATGGGGTTATTTGAAGTCCAAAGTTTATCTTAACCGACCAAACAGTTTGCAAGAACTAGCTGAAAGAATAACCGAAGAGAGTCAAAGAATTCCACAAGAAGTAATAATTAATGTTACAAGGGAGTTTACAAATAGACTAGCCTTTTGTCAAGAAGTAAATGGAGCTCTGTTTGAACATTTACTACATTAAGTTTATTTTTCCTTTACAAAGTACTCCTGTTTTATTTTCCCGTTTTGTATTAATTTAATTTTGATTACTAATGCGATTGTTACATTTGTTTCATAGACTACTAGACTTCATTAGTTTTTGCCTCAAAAGTACTTTTATTGTAAAAATCTCGGTTGGCCTTGAAATAAAACATATCGAACTTCATATTTTTGTAATCGTAATAAAATGTACTATTCAAAATTAAAATAATATACAGGGTGTTCCATTACAAATTTTAAAATCGGCATTACTTCCGGTGAAACCGGAAACTCAAAATTGTCAAAAACATTCAACGCAAATACACAATTTACTGTAATATCTGCCTACCAAATTTCATTCCGATATCTCTAAAAACTCCAGAGATATTTACTTGGTTCCATACTTTTGCCCACCTCTGTATATATGGAATGAATCCGCGACCTTCACGTGCATATAGTACTGATTATACAACTCATAATAAAATTAGCCAATAGTAGTTGCGAATTATCCTAGTTACCACATATAGATAAGTGAATATACGCTTCACGACGTTGTATAATCGTTTCGGTATTTCCAAGCCTGCAACACTATTGGTTCAAGCAATCGTTGTCAGAGTAACAATTATTTTGAAGTCATCGACATACCTGTGCATGCAATAAATTAAATTAATCTGTCAAAAAAGCATCGCTTCGTTTTGTTAGCTTTGTATTGTATATTTGTTATATAATCGTATCGAATACCACTAGAGCAACCGAAAATAATCTTATACCTACCTCGCGACACGACGTATTCCTTAAAACACCACTCCAGCTACGCTGTCGTGGTGTTTCGCAGAATACGTCTCGTCGCTCGGTAGGTATAATCGATTATTTTCGTTTGCTCTCGTGGTATTAAAACTGATGATTGTAGCAATGTCTGTAGTAACCGTAAATATCTGGTTCGTATAACTTCTATATCTTATTCCTTATCAGGTGGGCTCTTGGTGCTAGTTAGTAGTAGATCAATTAATGAGAAATGTCACGACAAACTAACTAGATCTTGAATCTATAGAGAGATTACAAACTGTCGACATCTCGGTTGCTGTGAAAAATAGAACATATGAACTTTATATAGTATGCCAGCACGCTATACTGACATTATTGACAATTAATATGAAATTTCACAGCAACTGAGATGTCGAGAGTTTGTAATCTCTCGATATAAGATACCTATATTAAATTGTTTCCGTACCGTGAAATGAGCTCCACAAGCTATTATACATCATTGAAATGCCTACACTCTGCAGATTTTCTGGGAAATACGAAGCTTTTCATATTTCAAATATTTTCGAAATATTTGAAACAACGAAATATATTTCCCTCTGTAACTTATAAACATTTCTAGGATATTCATGCCCAGTCATGAATTTCTAAATTTTAAAGTATCTGAAGAACCGATTTCAAATGCTGTTTTCTGCAAATACGATACTTTTAGTTTTAAAATATACGTTTTGTAAAAGATCGTACGCTGAAAAGATGTGTTTTAGAAAAATCTCTTTACTAAAAAGAAAATCCATATTTTGTAGTACTATATGGTGGCATATATACACCTCAATAGGCCTTCATGGCCTGTGAAAGGGGACTATTATTATTATTATATGGTGGCATTCCACGTCACTGCATCTTTATCCGTCGAGTAAGCAATAGACGTTAGGCCTAAGGTACACTCTAAAAAATTACCGGTGAATTATACCCTAAAAAATGGAGGCAACTATGTTACCTCCATTTTTTGGGGTAAATTTACTTCAAAGTGTAATTTTCATAGGAAGTGAGAAATTTCAACATTAGGTTAAGTTTGCATTGTAATGTTTCCTTTTTAAGTAAATTTACAGATTAAAATTACAATCTCAATGTAATTTTACATTTTAACATTAAAACACCTGTGTAAAGTTACATGACAAAGTTAATATTTCATGGCAATAGTACTTTTCAGGGTTAAAATACAAATGTGAAAATACTTCTTGAATGTAACGATGACTTGCGAAAGTACTTGCAAATTCAATCGTTCCTCTGGGAATTGTATGAAACAAAATAAAATCAAAGTAATTTTTATTGAACGTATGTACTTATATAAAATATAAGACATTAACAGAACTTCTTTTCAGGGGCTTTCGGAAATATTTGGTCTCTCAAAGACATTCAGATAAAGTTTCGATTCCACCTAGAAAATTAAAAAATTATAAATTATATAAACAATTATACACGAGTACCTTTCTCAATTACAGTTATGCTAGTTTATTTCGAATTCTTCAATTTTTGATTCATCCTAGAAAAACATTAAATTAAATATTTTTATTTTATTGGTTTAAATTTGTAATTTTAACATATAGGTACTTACCGATTATTATTTTTTAACTTCTACTATAAAATAAAATTCTTCCCATCTTCGGTCATACGTGTAAATATTTGCCTTTAATAAATCCGCACTACACTACAACGAAAAACAAAATATTAATGAGCAATGAACACTTCGTTCGGTATCGATAGAGTACGCCTCGCCGAAATCATAAAAGAATGGTACACACCATTCCGACCATTCCCCAAAACGCCTATTTGGACTGTTCATAATGGATTCCTGAATTCTTTCACGAAACGAAGGTCACAAACAAGTGCGATCAGCGAAATATCATCTCAACGGTTAAAAACATATTAAGGGTAAAATTACACTATTCTTGTTCAAGTTCATCTTATCTTTAATATTACACTAAAAATGAATTAAGTTATTGAGCAATTATACATTTGTAAGGAAAAAATTGTCTGAGTTATGTAAATTTATATTATGGATAGTGATTTTAACCAGTTCAATGTAGTAGAATTACTTATATTTGTATAATTTTACATAATTACAGGGAATTTTACCACAAATAGTAAAACTACTAAATGTATAGGTAAAATTAATTTTAGGGTAAAAATACCGCAAATAATAGCGAAAAGTTACCTCTTTCCCAAGGTAATTTTACCTCATTTTTTACAGTGTACATAGCTCAACACTCCAAAAAGGCTTCATACCTTGAGAAACCTATGTGTGGGAAACCTATAGGAGGAAACAAAATTACAACTGAACTTCTAATAAAATCTAACGACGAGTATCATTTCCTACAAAATATCAATTTCTGATCTTTCTAAAATTGGATCCTCTAAAAACAAGATTTCTATCGGTTAATTCTATGTGGATTGTATGAATTTCAAATAAACTGTAAAATACCTTTGACAAAGGAAAGCTCTATTATACTTTAGCTACCAGAAAAATAATTCTTGACAAATCGATTTAAAAAATGGGCCTCTTCTAACCGAATATGTGAAGACCGAGGTTCGATTTAATATGCTGTCTGCCTTACAGTATTATTTCAACAAATTCTGGAAAAAGCCAAACATACTTGTTTACTAATTAATTCAGATTGTCTCATTGAAGTTTAATCTTCGATTGCAGAAACACACAATTTGGTAACAGCACGTTTGCCCACAGAACGATCACTACATTGAACGTTCATAACACGGGTAACACAATCACCACCAATATGCAATTGTATCACACGGCCAATCCTCCATATACATATTGGAAAATTGTCATCTTTTATGATCACCAAGTTGCCAACCTTGATTAAACTTGGGAATTTTCTCGGAAACATATTCCTTACTCCAGTGTTTCCAGAAATGCTGAATATTAGGTAGAGATGTGAAAGGTTTCTTTCCACCAAAAAATGATATGCAGTGAGAGGTGTTACATCTTGTCAGTTTGATAATAGCGGAGGCAATGGTCTGGTGTTTAGGACTCCTTCTATTTGAATTAGGACCATACTGAGATCTTCATAAGTGAAGCTAGTGAAAATTCACAATTCCCCTGAAACGTTGTGCTCTTAGTGGCATAAAATATTATCGCTTTAGCTGGCAATAAAGAAACTGTTTTTGACTGGTCTAGTCACTAATCATTTTTAAATGACCACACTTAGTGCTCATACAAATAAATATACCTAGTATATATCCCTTTAAAATTTTTGAACCACTTGTCTTTGTATCCCTAATAGATATGGGCCCTTCAAGTAAAATCAACTTCTGTATGAGTAAAAACTGGATGAAATTCAGTCGATATTCTGCCAGATTACCCATACCGTAACTTGTTGCAATTGGATTAGCCTTGAAACACTCAATGCAACGCTTAACGGTATTAATGGACCAACAAACGCCTTCTTATACCTCAAGGGTTGAACAAACCCTAAGACAATATGCAACAACACGTTTTAATTTTAACAATGAAGAAAGTATTTTATGTACAACTAAAATCGGGAATTTTCTGGCCAGATACAGTACCCTTTGTCCAGATAAGCCTTCAGACATCTCAAATAGCTTTTGCATATCAGTATTTATGTTAGAAAATAACCAAGTACCTTTTCAATAAGTTTGAAAAGAACTGAATCATCACAACGTTTCAAGCGTGGTAACTAACCTTTTTTATAGAAGCAACCGTGACTTAGACAGAAGAAGGCGAGAAGAGATATACACCTTGACATTTCTCAGAATAACTCAATAAACACATTCATCATCAACTTTTCTTTTCAACTGTTCGTAGTAAAATGCATACGTACAACTGATTTCAAATAAATCTAGGATAGTCAGTACTCCATAGTGTAAATGTTGCTTTTTATTTTCCTTGATATTTATAAATTTTATGTAGTTAACTATGAAAATATAATCTAAACCCTGATTCACACGTAGTTAGAAACGCAAAAATTACTCTCAATACTTGTCCTAGATTTATTTGAAATCAGCTGTACTTGTCACAATTAATCAATTTAACCTCGAATTTAACCTAATGCATTAACTTGGTTATTTTCAAATGCAATAAGGAGCATATTGCATGTTAATTCAATGGCACTATATACAGGTTCCTAAGTGTTACTCACGCTGGGGAAAAAACAATTTAAATCGAAAAAAATTATAATATTTCTATTATATTAGTACAGCGTTTGCTAGATGTTATAATTAGACGTACACATGACCTTATAGACATACAACTCTCGCTTCCTCTACGGTCTTCAGTAATTGTAGACTGTAGAAATTCTCCAGTTGTTGAATCGGAAGGAATGTCAGTATTTAGGCATAACGTTGCTTAAAGATGTCAAAAGAAAACAACCAAATCCTAAATAATAGAAGCGTGAAGAAGAGTAGTATAAATTTTATTTGTGTGGATTGCATAGTAATATGATCCCATTACAATAACATTTTAAAATCTGTTATTTTTAAAATTAAAACAATGTAAATAAGTTAAAATTATTTACATTTGGAAATACAGGTCCAACAAAGATGTCAGAGATTGTTTTTTATAAATTCTCTTTCTTGCATTCCAACTCGGTAAAAGGCTAAATAAATAAACATTGATACCGCTGTATTAACGGAATTCAAAGTACTGTGTAAATCCAAAGGAAATCAAGCTACAAAAGCGATTTAAAAATCGATGTGCTTTAGAAGTGAATGTGACCTGTAACACCTCGTTCATAAAGTGTGTGTGGTAATGAAAGGTATCTAGTTAGACTCCCAAATTAACTGTTATGCAGTTTTATTATTTTAAAGTCGATAAGTTAGAGCCGTTAAAGTTACAAGAAAAAAAGTGATATGATATAAAAAGATACGACAAAGAAATGCACCGTGTCCGCTTTTGAAGAAAAACAATTTAAACCTAACGATAGTATACATAACTAGGGAATCCTCGTCAAGACATGACGATCAAAAGCATTAACGAATTTCCCTATATACAACATTCGATGTGTGATTACAATCCTTCAGATTTTCGTGAGTGATCTCCTATATAATAATAGCCAGTTCCGATGACCGGTGTCCGATGTCCACCGAAAAATATCTCGAAAACTAGAAGAGTTATGAAGCTGAAATTTTACAGGAAGTTGTGGCCTTGCCTCAAAGGGACGCATAGTATATTTTTAATCCTAAGAAACCCGAGGGGGTCGCAGGGGGCATTTCTTAAAAAATCATTATGGCTATATATCTCTTGAATGGCGTAAGCTACAAACTTCAAATTTTCACAGATTATGCTTGAAGCAATTCTGAAGATAAAAAATTACCGGAATTTTATCCAGGGGCGAAGTAAGGAAACATTCCAGAGGGGGAAGAGTTTTCCGCAAAAATAATTATTATAAAAACCTTGATTGTGAGTACTCTGTAAGAGATACGTATATGCCATCCTGACTTTTTTGTAGATCTTTTTAGGCTATAATTCGTTCCCTTATAGTTTGGCTTTATCTGTTATCATTTTCGCAGCGTAATGCCTTTTGTCTCTGTTAGAGCTAATTTTCTTAAGTATGTATTTCATACTTTGCTTGTTACTGGACTCTCCAAAAATCCTCTCAATAATCTGTATATATAGAAACCTTTGCTGAGTAATAAGCTATCAAATAGTGAAAACGGCATCAAAATCTATTCAGTGGTTCTCGAAATTCACCGGTTTTGACAAAAACTGGGCTTACCAAAACTGCAAAGTTAATGGGGGCACGCACTGATTGCCAGCGACTGGCGCGTTATAAGCTGTGCCTCCACACGCCGTTGATTTTCCAACGAATATTATGCTATATAAAGTTTATAATATATTAATAATAAACTACATAGGTATATAATTAAAATAACTATATTATGTATTCTCTTTGAACACGCCTACCATTCGTTTAAAGTTATTTTGAAAAAAGGGCAACTTATGTGTTTTTATAGCATTTATTTGAGCAAAAAAAGTGTGGGACTTACTAGAAAGTACGAAGAAAGGCATTGCTAATTATGAATCAAACGTGACTATATTAAATTATGATTTAATGTTATGATTTGATTGACATTATTATTAAAGGAAAATAAAAACTCTACTGCAGCAGCACATCCTGAGCTACGGGTTCCCAAAAAAATAACTTTTATAAGCAGATTTGTTTTCTTACTTCGTGGATAGCTGACATGATCAGAAGGGGACCGTTGATTTTTCAACGGATATTATGCTAGTTATTAAATAAACGCAGCCAAACATAACCAGTTGAAAATTCTTTGCCTAGCACTCCTCTCTCCTAGCTTACACTCCTCTCTTCCGACATATATTCCTCTCTGGCTTACATCTACTCGCTGGTTTATTCTACATACATACGGAAATTGCACTTTAAGAAATGATAAGAACAAAATCAAAAATCGATCTTGTTTAATACATTCTTGAAAACGTCTATTAGTACATATTTCAAAGCATGACATAAACATACTGTTGGCAAATTTCCTGCGTTTTATGCAAACAATATGAAACTGCTCTGAATAAGCAATTGACATCACCTATTATTTGTATAATTCGTCTGTTCATAATTTTCAACTATGCGGGTTTTGTCTACGCAAGCTAACAATCTTTTAAACATTAACCGCTTATTAATGATGGAAGTGGACGGCTGAATCACTCTTTTGTATTTATAAGCGGAAGTAGCTACGAAACTCGCCACCGTAGAAAGTGAGAGGACGCCTCAAATGAGTGTCCAATTCGTCCGTCTCAAATTAAACATTTTAGAGTTTTTCAAATTAAAAATATAAACATTAAAAATATATAAAAATTAAGTAGTGTTGACTAATCTACACAGCGAAAGATTTAATATAAAAAAAGAATCGCTTAGATCGGCCCGGTGAAACTCTCAAACGAACTGGAACAAAAATAAGCCTTGTGTTGTAAATATATAGATGTCGTTACTATTCTTCACTCATAAGAGACAGAAAATAAAGTGGACGAAAATGAAATAATCAAAGTCTGCAAGTCTATATGCAGACGCAATGTGGACCAAGTTAGAACTATAGGCCATGTTTATAATAAATTTTAAAGTGACAGCAAGTAAGTATAGCTAGCCATCTTCAGTTGAGTTTATATTATCAGTAATCAGGGCCTGATGTTACTTTAAGTTACAAGAACTTGAAAATTGATTATATAAACCGCCCTAAAGATCTTAGATTTAAAAAAGGATAAATGATTCGGAAGGTTTAAGTAGCGCTATAAAATGCAACATTATTGGAATTTAGTTCTGTACCACAGTATATATAACATACAGTAATGTGACTGTCGCAAATAATTTTTATCCACCACACTACATGCTGGCGAGAGTCGGCAGTATGCAGACAGCAGTTCTGTTTCAAACACGCAACAGAACGTATCGAACTTACCAGAGCCGGACAAACCCACAATCGTGCAGTATTAGTGCCAGTAAACAATGCATAGTGTTAGTCGTTGTGCCGCCAAAGGCTCTAAAAATACCTCGGAAAGAACTACAATTAGTTTTTACAATCAGGTTTCCGATTTCAGGTTATTTTTTCCTACATACTATTATTTTTTTAATAAATACGCTAGTAAAAACAATGCCGTATTTAAGAATTCACTTTTGTAATTATTTACCAATTGCTTAAAATTGAATTACTAACACGTAATAGAACAAATAAGCGATTACGAAATCCTACATAATAATTTTGTATGCTGATTTATTAAAAGAGTTCAACAATCTTGGTCAACGCCTTATCAACAGGTGTGAACTACAGCGTCTTTTGTTACTCTCAACTGTTAAAAAAAGTCAAAGCGTGCGTTAGGATTGTACTTTTTAGCATTTCGTTTGTCATTGTGTCTTTAATTTAATATGAATGAAAATAAATTTTATTATTATTAATTATTATTATTATAGTGTAAATTGATTTCATCTCCCCTATTTTGTACGTATGTGATTCCAGTGACCTAGATTCTCCATTTGTTTGTTGAACAGGTATTCAAATTGTATACAGCTATGCATTTGTTCGTAATTATTTCTAAATAAAATGAAAAGACTATTGCAGCGCAAGAATATGGTTAATGGCTTGAAAGAATAATGTAACTTTAGTTGGTAATTGACGATGTAACAAGAAACAACTCCTCTAACTTAGTTTAATAAATGTTTTAAATATCTAAATTGATTATCGTTTTATTTATTAGATTCTATAAGTAAAACAACTTCAATCAAATGGTTCACTACACATAATTCTACTTCATATTTTACTATACTATTACATAACAAGAGATTTTGCTTACATATTTGTTCGAGACATTTTATTGAATGCGGCTCTGCGTTTTATTTACGGGCGATCCCGACCGATATACGTCGGTCCACTACTTCGTTTATGGGCGTGATATTCGAAGGTGGATTAATAAAATGAATGGTGTCGCATGCAAGTGAATCTACTGATTGTTATATATACTGTGTCTGTACTAAACAAACAGTTTATCGAATTAAGAACTCTTGAATTGTGAATCAGAATCCCAAATTGAATCGAACGATGTCTTAAGTCTTAATTCACGTTAATTTCAGATTTAATGTGCAGAGGATTCCACAACTTTACATCATACTCATGCAATCCCAGCATTAAGACATCCACCACATGAGTGTCAAAGTTCCTGGAGAGGAAATGAGAATGCAGTATTCAATCCTAGCTTATTAGAATAACACAATCCCACTCATCACGCTGCTGATCGAAAGTGACTCTTAGATTCCAATACTAGAAGAACTCTTTGGCGCCAATCAGTTTTACAGAAAGAGACGCAACAAAAGAGAAAAAGATTTAAAAATTGCATTTTTATACAAACGTAGTATTTCAAGTAGTTCAATATTTCACGTTCAGTATTTCAGTATTTCAGTTGAAGTTCAACTATTTCAATTTCGGAATGTAGAATAATAATAAATATATAACCGTGAAATAATTAATCCATCACCTTTTGTTTACTGCAGTATTGAGCTTAACACAATTCCAAATAACATGTTATTCAAAAGAAACGATGTCGTCCTATTAATAAATAATACGTAAATATGTAGTCTGCACAATACTATCAGGCTATGTGTAAACATTTTCAATATCAACGATGATAATCAATCAACAGTGGCAAACGTCCCTGTCAAGAACATTAGCTTACATCTGCTTTTATAACTTTTTATCACGTAAATGATTTTTATATACAAAAAAACTTAACATTTTATTTTTTGGATAATCTTTGCAGCCAAAACATGTACTTGGCAACACATTAATACAAGTAAGTAAAGGTTAATTTATTTTTGTTACTGCTTTTCCGGTTATAAATCCATCTCGAAACTTCTTTAGTTATTTTGGAGTTCTCTTTTAAATGAAACTAAATCTTTGGTGGCAATACGACTTTGATAAAACTTCTAAATTAAGTTTTTTCAAGGATTATTTACTTCTTTCTTCTGTAAAAAGCACAAAGAAGGTATGTTAAAGCTTTTTGCATGATTGGTTCTGTTTAAAAATGGGAATGCTATTACAAATTTTACTGAAAAACATATTAGGAAAGCATTATTTGCATTGACTCTTGTGCCATTTTTCTTGTTGTACCACCAGGTCTGGCTATTAAATAACGAGACTGCGCGCACAGAAGAAGTCCTAGAGGGGAATGGGGGAAACGAATGCAGCGTTGGATAGCTGGAAGTGTCTACTATGCCGGTACCAAAACACGTTTTTGCCGCTGTAGTAATTTTTTCTATAGACGTTAGAAACGAACGTGTTTTTTCTCGTGCCGATAAAAATGTGTGACGAAAAACACAAGCAACGGGTCAATGTGAAACTTCTCGTTAAATTAAAAACAATTCCGACTGAGTGCTATAAGTTGTTAAAAGAGGCCTATGGTGAGAATTCTCTATCTCGTGCGCGTGTTTTCGAATGGTATAAACGGTTTTCTAAAGGCCGAGAGAGCACCGAAGATGACAAACGTCCAGGTCGACCTGTCTTTGTTTCAACTCCGCAAACAGTGACCAAAATCAATGAAATTGTGCGAGGAGATCGTCGTATAAGCATTCGGATGATTGCTGAGACTGTAAACGCCGATAAAGAAACTGCCAGAAAAATTTTACATGACGAGTTGAACATGAAGAAAGTTTGTGCGAAGTTGGTCCCAAAAATTTTGACCCCTGAACAAAAGCTCGTCCGTCAACAGATCTGCTCAGATTTTCTTGAGAGGTTAGATGAAGAGCCTGAATTGATAGAAAACATCATTACTTGCGATGAAACATGGATATTCCAATACGATGTTGAACCTAAGCGGCAATACATGCCCTGGAAAACTCCTGCATCGCCAAGAATGAAAAAAGCAAGGATGTCGAAATCAAAATTTAAAGCCATGCTAATCGTTTTTTTCGACATCAACGGCAGAGCGTGATGACTGAATGGGTGCCACAGGGTCAAACTGTAAACCAAACTTACTATTTGAAAGTTTTGGCAACACTGCGAGAGCGAGTTCGTACGAAACGGCCGGAGTTGTGGAAAAACAATTAGTCGTGGATCTTGCACCAGGACAACGCACCTGCCCATAACGCGCTGTCTGTGAAGCGTTATTTAGCCGCTAGACGCACTCCAGTGCTCGAACACGTGCCGTACTCGCCTGATTTAACACCCTGTGATTTTTTCCTGTTTCCGAAAATCATGTCTGCCTTAAAAGAAACCCGGTTCGAGTCGATCGAAGTGGTGAAGCGAAAATCTGCGGAGCTCCTAAATGCTCTTACAAAAGAAGACTTCCAGCGTATTAGGGAAGTTTTTAGTAAAAGGTCTGTACTTTCCTCGCGCATGCTAGTCAAGCAATCAGCATTAACAGAATCACACCAGCTTTGAAAGGATATTCTAAATTGTCCAATACCAATATTAATAAGTTTTGCTTTTTTTTGTCAAATGGGTTCTATAGAAACGGATTAATAACAGGAAGGCCTCTAGCAAGAAATGAAAACATGCTGAAAATGTTCGTCAAACTATAAGCTATAACTATAAACATTGAAAGCAAAGTATGGTTTTCCGATTAGACCTCACGTCGCACAGTGGACTGTTTAATACAAGCTAGACCTAAATAATTATAATATCGCTTTAAACAATCGCAGTCATCATATGTTGTGTAGATATAGCTCCATATAAATAATTGGGGTATAATTAACCATTTTAGAAAAAATAGTTTAGTGTGACTATTAAACTCATCCTTGTCGACAAAAAAAACAAAGATTCTTGTTTAAGATGTAGTTTACTACACTAGTTAGATTTTCCAAAATATTTCATGAACATGCATTTCATAAACGCTGAAATTCACTTTAACTGAATTTTTTTTAACAATATTATACAAAATACAAATTCTTAAGTAAGCTTAGAAAATAAGCCATACCTTCACCAGCACTGTCAAACACTTAAAACATTTGGAAGATACTAAAACATATAATCTTTGAGAGCGCCTAAAATGCAAGTGCATAACTTCGCCTGTTGCACTTTTTTTTATATACCAACTTTGAGGTGTAATTACTGATCTTAAATCTAGGGTATATTATTTGTGATCAATTAAAATTAGGGCTGGTAGTGAAATTAAACTTTGACTTTTTTACGTCTAGCTTGTATTAAACGGTCCAGTGTGCGTCGTATGATGGAGTCCAAACGGAAAAAAATCAAATTTCTCGCTGCATATTAGCAATGCATATATACAATGACAAACGTTCAAATAGATATATCTTACAAATATTTTTAATATACGGGATTCAGCAACGGGTACAATCTATTTTGATGAGTATACTATGGGCGTAATTTGAAACGTAATGGATAAATTTTCGATAAGCCATTCAATTTTGCTATTAACTGCTATATAAACTCAGTTATATAAACTCAGGGGTGCTTTCCAATGGACTGATATACTGACTCAGTGTTACTTAGGATCATCTAGTTCACTTACTTAATGTTCCATTGACCCTGGAGTTTGATGATCCAATCTGTATTATCCTCATAGGCGTTTTCAGTGGGAATTCTAATACCCAGGCATAGCAAGACATGACCGACTCCACCAGAATTTAGCAAAATTTACCTGAAAAGGTTCTATCCTTCGTAGATGTTTGTAATGTACTAAACATCGAAATGACACGGAACCTACGGTTTCCTTCTTTGTTCAATTTCTGTCAGCCATGAGAAACTATTCGAATCGAAAATCGAACCTGAGACTCTTTAGATATATATGTAAAATACATCCTCGTCTCAAATGAACGCGGGGCTTGGATCGGTTATAAGTAAATTGAAGAAAAGCACATTTAACATCCGGCTATTTAATTCTGTATCTTGCAATAAGCGTTATACCTTACTGTTACTAAATTAATCATCTCTTTTCACTAAAAAAAGTCTTGTCGAAAACTTGTCCAAACATACAAGTACAATATAACCAAGTTTTTAAACGTTTTTTTCTTTTTTGTGTTAAATAGTTCTAGGGTTCTTCAAATTTCAGCTCAAAAATGTTTTAAAAGGGTTTATCAGCATGTATAAATGTAGCAAAAACTCTGTACAGACCAAAAATGTTTTACTCGACGTATTAGTTAATTTGTTACATAATTTGTACATGACTCAACAACAACTGCCAAGTTACAGGGTGCAAAGCTCTTTCGTTTATGTACAGGTGTTACTCAGAAATTTATATACTCCTCTTACATTTTCTTTATTTGAAAGTTTGTGAAAAATAAAATTTTTCGTATTTTGAAAACTGAATCATATATTGTTTCTATTTCAGCTTACTTTCTTTCAACCAATTCCTTAGCGTTATAATTTTTATATTTAAATTAACTAAAGTATAAAAACGACACCTGCTAAACTTTGTCTAAAGATATAAAAAACTGAGATATGGGTCCTCTATTTTGTATCATACTAAAAGTGTAAAGTTTGGCACATAGTAGTAGTTAATTTAAAATATGTTTTATCACTACAGTTTCGGTTTTACCGTTAATTCGATAGGTGTTAACAATTCATACAAGGTTTTAAGTTAAACGGTTACCTGCTTAAATTACCCAAACATCATTTTCTTAGATCTTTAGACAAATTTTATCAAGAAAGAGGTTGGTGCAACAGCAAAATAGTACCAATTAACATTTTGGTCGTCGATATACTTAGCATATACAATTACACAAGCAAAATGTGCTACAAAACTCTTTAACACAAGTTGGATAATATTATCAAGAATAAAAATTGCCGAGCAATAAACAAAAATCTTCCGACCATCTTTGACCATATTGCAACTAATATATTTTATAGCACATATAATTCGCCGACTTATGCTCTATCGATAACTAAGAGTTAGGAAAAGAAAGCCAGAAGTAAATTACGACGGTTTTGCCCAATGGATGTAAGAGACAAGCTACTTGGACAAGTAAGACTACTAAGAGAATAAAAGTTTTTGCGCAATTGGTATCTAAGAAAAAGTAATTTTTTTCTGATCCATCATTTGAAAGTGTGTATTTTCAGTCGTCATTAGAGTATTGAAAGTTGATGTCGTCCGAGAAGCAGGTAGACTTGTTTGACTTTCTGCTTATCTCAAACGACAACGTGCGAGAAAGTCTCTTCTGCTTGCTCAAAACAAATAACAACAATGGTACTGCAGTTTCAGATAGATATCAAATTAATAATTATTTAATATTAATGCTGACGTAGAAAAAAAATCGTGTGTATATTGCTAGTGGCTAGAGTCATTGCCACTATCAAGAGAGAGCCACTCTATTTTCCCGTTCGATCGCCATCACTTTCTCCAATAATTAATACACAAATACTTATTTCTTTTGTTATCGCATTCTTGTTTACTTATAAATAATTTTTATAAATGCTGCTAGTGCGTAAGTGTATTTTAAAAAAGTACTAGGGAAATCTCGTCAAGACATGACGGTCAAAACCATTGAAGGATTTACGAAATACAACATTCGATGTGTGATGACAATCCTTCGGATTTTCGTGAGTGATTATTTAAATAAACACAACCAAACATAGCCAGTTGAAAATTCTAAGCCTAGCACTCCTCTCTCCCAGCTTACCCACCTCTCTTCCGACATATATTTCTCTCTGGCTTACCCCTCCCTGCAGGTTTATTCTACATACATACATACATACGGAAATTCTAACTTACGAAATGATAAGAATAAAATCAAAAATCGATCTTGTTTAAAACATTCTTGAAAACGTCTATTAGTACATATTTCAAAAACATGACATAAACATAGTGTTGGAAAATTTCCTGCGTATTATACAAACAATATGAATACTGCTCTGAATAAGCAATTGCCATCAGCTATTATTGGTCTATCAATTACGCGGGTTTTGTCTACGCAACCTAACAATTTTTTAAACATTAATCGCTTATTAATGATGGAAGTGGACGTCCACATCACCCTTTTATATTTATAAGCGGGAGTAGTTACGAAACTCAACACCGTAGAAAGTGAGAGGGCACCCCAAGTAAATGTCCGATTCGTCCGTCTCAAATTAAACATTTTAGAGTTTTTCAAATAAAAAATATAAACATTAAAAATATATAAATATTAAGTAGTGTTGACTAATCTACTCAGTCAAAGCATTAATATAAAAAAAGAATCGCTTAGTTCGGCCCGGTGGAACTCTCAAACGAACTGGAACAAAAATAAGCCTTGTGTTTTAAATATATAGATTATATTTATAGTGTATGAATTTCTCTGTATCAAGTTATTGAGGTTGAAAATTAAGTGACTGTATTTAACTTTCCTGTACTTATTATGGAATGCGTTACAAAGTCTAAAGAGCATGCAGTATTCATATTAAATCATTGACTAACAAATAAGGACTGAAATGAGTACTAAAGCACGTATATGTCGTCGATGTCATTAGATTTCGTAAGTGTGCATTTTTAAGTAGTTATTAAAGTGCGCGCATCTTTAATAATAAGATTAGTTCTGTTGAGGTTTATGCAAATTTAATAGGTTGGTTTCTATTGTAGGTAACAGATCGATAAGTAGGAGGATAACCAGAAGTTTATTTGTTTGACAAATTGGTTTGCATACATTTTAGCGTTTATCTACTATTTATTATAAACTATTACGAAAAATGTGACGATAATAAACCTATGTAGTCCCTACTTGATCCTTGATACCTACTTCCAGAAAAGCACAACTAAAATCGACTAGTTTGATTGAAAATGTATGTTATTATGTTTAATTCAGGAAAATCAATAATTAATCAGGTACGTTTGCTTTACACCCAGTATAAACCCTTTGAAACGGGAGTAATATTTAGAGTTCACTGAACATCTGTATATTGCATTACTCTAATGCAGCATATGCAAACCTAATGTAAAGTTAAAATGGATGCAGTAGCCCACATCATACATCTACGTTACATGAATTTTTCATTAGAGGTCTGCATATTACCTACATAAATGTTCTCATTTTCTAAAGAATACCCTGGTGAGAAAGAATTTTTAATTAAATAACGAGTAACCTGTGTAGGTTTTTTAATAGTGTTGGTGCATATTATATATATTCTTTATTACAAATTATTCCTTTGGTTAAATTTCGAAAACAGATATCTGTCTATCTATTGCATATCATCATTTTATTGGCAACATGTATTTTCTGAATTCTTAAGTTTCAAAATTTGATTTTTCCTTGGACATTTCTAATAGGATTTCATTACTATTCTTGTTTACAATAGATCCTGACGACTATTCGTGAACATTGAATGCTTTTTAATTCATGAAGTTGCCTACTAGATGAATCGACAAAGTGATGGAGAGTTACATACCTTATTAACAGATATGGCTCCAAAACTGGTATCTTCGCTGGAAGGAGATACTCCAACTAATACAACTAAAAAAAGGGCTGTATTCTTGTTCAATTTAAAAGAGACTGTCGATTGGAATAAAAGGCACCACGCAATTACAAGACATGTATTGATTATTAGGTAGCAATTTGTAATGTAATACAATGCAAGTTAATATGGCTGACGACGAATCTTCCAAGTTAGCTTGAATGTGGTCGGCGGTAAAGCAAAAGTCTATAATACAGTTTACTTAGAGTTATAATCGCGAATAATAGCAGGATAACTTATCAAAAGAGCGTGATCGTCAGTGGTAGTAGTTAAGTATGGGTATATACGAGTATGTATATATACAGGGTGTTCCGGAAAAATATGCAATGCTTTAAGGGGGTGAAAGGTGACCATATAGAGACCCCAAAACACATAAAATAAAAATAAAAAATAAAAAAAATTCGGATTTTTCCGTATTTTTAATTGTTAAGTCACGAGTCGACTATGGATTGTTTGTAAGCTGTTGACCCTAAATTACTGATAAAGCAAACAATAGTAACTGACCTCCGCTACGTACGTATCAATTTACAGAAACAACAGAATTGAATTTCAGCAGCGGTTGCCGAGTGACTCACTACCTTGATGACTTGATCACTTATTAAGGTCGGTAAATAAAATGTAACATACGTTCGTTGACCTAATTGTGATGGAAACATTGCCTGTTTTTCATTTTACGAATGTCATTTTAACAAAATGAGTACTTACTTACTTACCGTCTACGAGTAAAACATTTTGTGCAAACTGGAGATTTTCCTGTTTGCTTTCCAATAGCCATTGGCAAAATTGCACTCGCGGTATAAGTGTACTTTTTGAAAAGTTCCGTTCATTCAACAGGCGTGTTTGGTTCTGCTATAATTTAAACAGTAACTAAATACACTTAAATAAACTACTTATCTGTAGGGATACGAGAATGAATAAGCCCTTTATATTTCTACCATTGGTTATTTTTAATTCACGCTTACTAATGTTTGGTCTGAAACATTCTGATTTTATACATAACTTTTAATGGTCGTAAATGCTTAATGATGCTGAACGTCTGCCATGTAACGGCAAGACGATTATTAAAAGAAAGGGAAGTTTTAGTTATTAGTTAACACTGGTCGGATTCGGTCCATGTATTGATACATTTTTATATTAAACATTAAAGATTGGATTATCGGCTTTTGATTTACCTGGCTAATTATCTTACATATCACTAAAACAAACACTTAACACTACCTAATGCAAGTTATTAATTCTAAAAAACGTGTATTAATCGAAACTCAAGTTTACCAACACCTAACACAAAGAATGTTGACGACAAACTGCATACTGCAGTTACAAATCTCAAAGATCTGAGTAAGTAACAGTTATTACAGATGTTCAAAATGAGTGTTATTATTTATAGTTAAAAACGTTTTAAAAGCACGTACTGCAATTTGGTGTTGATTACAATCTTCCGAAGAATTTATAAATATTTATCCTGCTACCTGCTTGGGTTAGTTTATGGCTTATTTATCCATGACATTTAAAAGTATGTATTAGTAGACACAATTTTCATTTCATACAGCTTTATCTACTATTTGCAGTGGCGTGCCTATTATTTTTATAAGGGGGGTTGTCATTTCAAAGGGGCATTTCAGGAAATTGTTAGTAAGATGTTACTCTACACATGTTTCTCTATTGCTCTTTAACGGGAAAGGCATCTTTTTCAAAACACCCTGTATACACGAGGTAGGTGTTGGCAATAATGTTGCCGATCGTCGAGTGCTCGTAATGCAAATTGCGACAACAATTAGACCATCATAACTGATTGATTTACAGAACCATACATTTCCAATATTAGAAATGATACACGTGTTCTTCGTTAGCACTTGTAAGTTACAGCACGAAGACCCAACAAAATGTCTTCTTAGGAGGATCGGGTTTACCGAGTCTCTTTAGCTTCACCGTTTTGACGGTTTTTTATCAAAAGTCAAAATTTTACTTGTTGTCGTACGCTCCCTTGGATCGTGCGAATAGTATAATATATTTTTGTGAACATGCAGACGGAACACTAGCCGATAAGCTTTTTTAAAAAACTCACGATGGTTTCTGCTAAATACATTTTTTCACATAATACAAAAATCAGTAATTCTCATCATTTTACAACCAGCAGCAGATTATATATTTTTTTGTCTTAAAATTGTAATGTTCTTCAATTTTAAAGAGATTAAACAGTGATGGAACTTTTTCATCTGATTTTTTGTACATTTCCTTTTACACATGCAATATAAGTAATTCAGTACCTACTTATTACATATTATATTGAGATTATAATTTTAAAAATACCGTAGAAAAATTAATTTACATCAGACGGACGTGAGTAAACTAACTGCTTCTTGTGTCTGCATATCCATTCTCCCACTACCGTTTTTTATGAACGCATTTATTTCTCTATACCAAGCCTATATGTTTCCAATGTGGATAAAAACTTATTTAAAAGTGTAGCTTCTCTTCAGCCTCAGTTTGTTTAATAATATCGTTGAATATTTTGTCTTTTGTCGTATGAATGTTTGTCGTTTGTCTTTGTTGCTACTGCTATATTTTTATTTTCTGTCTGTATACAATGATTTTACATTTCAGGTCCCTTTTTATTTATTAAGTTGATTACACAGCCCAACACACATTTTGGTGCCAGGGTTTTTGTAACTGTTTCTATGTAAGTTTTGGGTCCAGAATCCAAAACTGTCCTCAAATTTGTCTATCAGATCTAGTTTTTGAGATACTGTATATTAGCCTTTTCTTAGAAAGAAATAGTCTAATTTTTTAACTTTTATACTATTACGTTATTACTATTACTATATGCTCCAATTGCCAGTAAAAAAACACAAAAAATCCAAAGTAAGGTATTTATTTCACAAAATAAACAAATAAGTATATATTTACATATCATTTAAAAATTTTCTCTTATATGACTTTCTAGCATGGTAGTTACTAGGACAGTCTCGCTGAAGGCTCCAGCAGTAGTCGGCCATCATGTGGCTACCCCATCTTCCTTGATATCGATCTTCCATAGTTTTAATGTCCTGATGGAATCTTTCCCCCTGTTCTTCACTCAAATTTACCTAAGTTTTCTGGAAACCGATCTAAGTGGCTGTAGAGGTAGTGAACTTTTATGCTCATGTTACAACCGAGAATATTAAAGTTCGAAAGCATATTTGTCACTAATTCTATATAATTCTTTGCCTTATGATTTCCAAGAAAATTTTGTACTACTTGAACAAATGGACACCAAGCGTTAGATTCAATCTCATTCATTGATGCAGTAAATTGTGAATCTTTAATAAGCTGCCTTATCTGAGGGCCATCGAATATTCCGGCTTTCAGTTTTTCCGTGCTAATCCCAGGAAATTTACGAATCAAGTAACCAAAACAAAGTCCATTTCGATTTAAAGCCTTCACAAATTGCTTCATAAGTCCCAACTTGATATGCAAGGGTGGAAATACGATTTTCTCTTTCGCAACCAAAGGTTCGTTGATTACGTTTTGCTTTCCTTGAATCATAACATTTCTTAAAGGCCAATTTGTGTTAACCCAGTGCTGATCCTTAGCTCTACTGTCCCAAAGACATAAAAAACAAGGATATTTTGTATAACCACTTTGCTGCCCAAGCAGGAAGTTCACAATGTTTAGGTCGACACAAATCACCCACTGATGTTCTCCATACTTAATTTTTTTCAGGAATAGTGATATTGCCTCATATTCCTCCTTCATGCTGGTAGAATGACCAATGGGTATTGAGCCATATTTATTACCATTGTGTAAAAGCACACATTTCAAACTACGTCTTGAACTGTCTATAACAAGGCGCCATTCGTCTGGTGTGTATTCCGACAAACCCATTTTTTGTAAGAGTGCTGTGCTTATATCGTTACAGAATACCAGGTTATTTTCCTCAGAGTAAAAGGGCAGCAGATCCTTATCTTTACGATAAAATGCAATACTGGTACCTGCCTGAAGTAGATTCTTCTCATTTAATCTGGAAGCGAGTAATTCAGAAGATTCCTTTAAAAGATTCAGGTCTCTAGCGAGATCGTTCAGTTCTTGTTGATTGAAACGTTGGGGACTTGCTAAATCTGCTTCAAAATCACTGTCGTTTTCTGATTCCATACATTGAATTTCATAAACGTGGGTAGTTCTGCATCATCTTCTGGGAGCGTAGACATACTGCTGAATGATGGAATGGGTATTTCTTCACTATGCAGTACAGACCTCTTTGCTGAATCTAGATCAGGATATGTCGATTTCTGTCTATTGTTCCGATTGATTCCTTTGATATTTACGAGACAGAAATAGCAGTCATCGTGATGGTTTTTTGGTTCTTTCCAAACCATTGGTACTCCAAACTTTAGGCATTTTCTCTTTCCAATTGTCCACTGACGCAAATGTTCAACACATGTTTTACATACGAAATGTGGGGCCCAAGATTTATCCTGGTCTCCCAAGTGAACACCAAAATAGGCCAGATAACTTCTTTTCACAAAGCCAGAAATAGGTTTTCTACTTTCTTTAAAAGTGTACTCGCCACATATATAGCAAAAATCGTCTGGATGATTCACACAACTACGTTTGCTTCTGAATCCCATGGTTTTAATTAAATGTTTTATCACTGAACAATACAAAATGATACCACAACTTCACCTACGTAAACTAAATAGGTAAATGTACTTGGTAAAGCAGAGATACGAGTTAATATAGCTGCGTGTTAATTAGGTTTTG
Organism: Agrypnus murinus; assembly: GCA_929113105.1. NCBI lineage: Eukaryota > Metazoa > Arthropoda > Insecta > Coleoptera > Elateridae > Agrypnus > Agrypnus murinus. The sequence goes on from OV816024.1 coordinate 187,518,342, forward strand.
ATGGGGGTAACTACAAGAATGTTGGGTTTTACATTAATGAATAATATCAAGTAACGCAAACTGGCTAATTAGATTCTAATTTCTTTATATAAACTGTACCTCCTAAAGCAGAGATATATATACGAAATAATACGACGTATTAATTAGTTTTTTATTGGTGTATAGGAATGCCGGGTTTTACAGTAATGAATAATACCAAGTAACTCAAACTAGCTCATTAGATTTTAATTATTTAGGTATGAAATTTTACTTTTGGCCTCTAAAGATATCACTATTTCAATATTTTTGCGTTTTATCAGAACTAATATCAATTAGTCCGTATCTCAAAAACTGGAGTTGCTACGAAAAAAAGCCAGGTATCAGCACATCAAAAATATTCAAAATCAGTTCTTACTTTTCCGGCACCAAGAAAAAAAATTTATTTTGTTGGGCTGTGTTATAGTTTAACTCAATTTTATAAACAGCTATATTATCTGATTTACCAACAATTCTGATACAGGGTGTAACTAATGTAAGTACAACCTCGCAATTGGGGGATAGCTGTAATGATTTAGAACATATTTTTCGTATCTACATGTGGTCGTTTCCTGCTAGTTTTCGAGAAAATCGCATTTCAAATTTATATTAAAAATTAAAAATAAATTACATTAAAAATACTAAACAAATAAAAAAATGTTTTGTTTGTTTAGTATTTTTAATAGGTATTTAAGATTGAAATGCGATTTTCTCGAAAACTGGCAGGAAGCGACCACATGTTGATAAAGAAAATATGCTATAAATTATTTCAGGTAACCTCCCCTATTACGAGATTTGTACTTATATTAGTTACACCCTGTATAGCACAACTATTATTATTAAGCATATGCACAAAACATACAGAAAGAGTAAGGGAGAGTCTAGAGCAGTGGTCACCTTTTTATAACAACCCTTTTTATAGAATCTGTTACCATTAGACAACAAACACTGTTTTACTTCTGCGGCATTACATTCTAGAACTAAAAAAATAAAATTATGACAAAGATTTTGGAGTTTAGGAATTTAAGATAAAAGTGGTCACTGTACCTACAGTAATGTTATAGTGGCCATTAGAGTATGGTGCTGTGGCCACTACTGTGGAAATGGAAATGGGAATAGTAAAAACAAGTACATAGACATTTACAGAATAATGATTTATTTTGTAAAAAATAATTTATATTAAAAATAAGTCAACTTAAATATATTCAAAAAGCAACTTAAACTTATTCACTAAATTATTTTAACAACCAAAAGCTAACAAACATTATACACAGATAAATTAATGGAAAAAGAACACAGATTTTCTGTTATAGTAGTGTCGCCTATTTTTACAGGTTGGGATAAATAATGTACAATATCATCAATTGGAACTAATAGCTGTATCAGGAACATCTTAAATACTTTCGGCAAAAAATGTATTTAAGTGCTTCCTGCAAAGCTTACTTAAGTTATATGGACATATACAATCCCTATTATAAATCAATGAGAAGAGAATTCACGATTCCTCCTATTCTGAAGATATACCCCTTCACATATTCTAAATTAATAATACGAGGGTCAATCAAATATAAACAAGCCTTTTGTATAAACAAAATTTATTTTACAAGAAACAGCTACATTTCTACAAATTATTTTTCTACATAATTTCCTTCTTTTATTATACATTTTTCCCAACGATGTGGTAATTTTTTCATTCCGTTCTCGTAGAATGAAGTTGGACGGGTATCTAACCAGTTGCGCACGAATGTGTCCACTTGATCGTTGGTCTCAAATCGCTTGCCTCCAAGTGCTTCTTTGAGAGGTCCAAACATGTGAAAATCGCATGGCGATTAAGTCTGGACTGTAAGGTGGACGATCAAATGTTTTCCAGTTCGTTTCCACCAGTTTCTGCTGCGTTGCAGCTGCTGTGTGGGGCCTGGCGTTGTCGTGGAGCAGCAACACCTCGCGGATGGGACAATCTCGTCTTTTGCGTTGATACTGAAGCTTAACTTGATCCAAGAGACCGCAGTAGTAGATTGCGTTTATGGTCTGACGTCCATGTAAGAAATCTACCAGTAGGACACCCCTCCAGTCCCAAAAAACCATGGCCAACACTTTCCCCGCAGACAATCGAGTTTTGGCTTTCACGGGGTTTTCTTCGCCTTTCTTTCTCCACTCCATGCTTGCACGCTCTTATTCTGGGGTGTAATGATGCACCCATGTCTCGTCACAGGTGACAATTTTATGCAAAAAAGCTTCCCCTTCTTCTTCAAAACGAGTTCGAAGCAATTGAGAAATGCGAACTCGTGCGGCTTTTTGATCATCATTCAGCAACCTTGGAACCCAACGTGCTGAGATTTTTCTGAAGCTCAACTGCTTTCTGATGATTGATTGGACGCTTCCATAGCTGACACCAAGTTCTTCCGAAATTTGAAGCACTGTGAAGCGTCGATCCCGTTCGATAAACTCACGAACACGTGCAATGTTTTCATTAGTTACACTGGTGCGAGGACGACGGGGATGCGCTTGATTCGCAACACGCTCACGGCCTTGCTTGAATTCGTTACACCAAACCTTCACTCTTGACCATGAAAGGGTAGCTTCCCTGAACTGGGCATGCAGTCTGCGGTAAATTTCGGCTGGTTTCACGTTTTCACAGACGAGGAACTTTATAATTATGCGTTGCTCAACACTGACGGGCACACTCCTCTCACTCATCGTAAGGGCTACTAAGTTAAGCACTGGACAAGCCGGCTGATGTGGTTTCCCTACTCTAGGTATCCCCACCTAACGACTACAAATGCCCAATCACACACAAATACCCTTCCCCACTCTCAACCACTAAAGGCTCGTTTATATTTGATTCCCCCTCGTAATAACAACAAAAGATACTTTACATTTACATGGTAATACTTTCAGGTTTGTACTAGAAGTAGCCACTATTAGCCAAGTACTTAAACAAACTTACTTATATACACAGAAGGTGAAGGTATATGAGTAAAAATTTCTCAAACGGATCACCCCAATTCGTTTGGAAAATGTTTATAAACGTCAATACATTTTTTTAATAGTATTCAACATGCTCAACATTAATCCAGATGCATTTTGCAAAAATATTTTTTTTGTAAATAATATTCGTTATTAAAGTTTATAGTCGGTTTTTTGAAAAAAATATGCTACAGACGTTCTAATGAACAAAAATTTCTCATTTCATCGTTATTTCAATCATCATTAAACACATATTTGTAGTGATTTTTCCTGATTTGAAAAGTTGCATTTTAGTCAATTATTTATAAGTTTGTTTATAACAAATTCAAGTAAAACTATGTTCTGCTCCTTATTTCGACTCGAAAAAAAAACTACAAATACTACTTTCGTTTCTTAAAAATATGCCGTTGAGAAAAAAAATGGTCCGAAGTTAAAAAAAAAGTTATTTGAGTTTTTTCATCGTCGCGCAAGGCTTGCGAGTAAGCTGCTTTCTTGTCATGCTCGCGTCTAAACTATCCTTCAACCAAAAACAGAATTATGCAAAGGCCACTCCGTAATCTAAATGATAAAATAAACAATAAATGAGCTAGAAAGATTTAGTAGCGGCACAAACTGATTTTAACTAAAACTAAATGTAAAATCAGCAATGAAAATCTGTTTGTTCTAGCATATGTCACTTAATTTTTAGCAACGTGAAATTTGCAAAAAGGTCATAGTCACGTTTATAGAAGTTTCTATAAACGCGACTATGACTTTTTTTATTAAAAGGGTTACAGCATGAATTTGGTTGCGGCATTTTATATTTAAAATAGATTAACTTATTTAGACACATTCGCTTCAGTACGACGACTGAAAGTGAAATGAGTAAATCAGGTAAACAATAGATCAGTATAAACGAAAATTGTGCAAGAATGGACATATCTATATTTCAAGGGTAAATACAAGAAATGAGTAATTTTCGTAATCACACCTAAACAAACGAATACGACCCGGGGAGAAATAAGATACGAGTGCAATTTTCACGTTGCTAAAAATTAAGTGACATATGCTAGAACAAACAGATTTTCATTGCTGATTTTAAATTTAGTTTTAATTAAAATCAGTTTGTGCCGCTACTAAATCTTTCTAGCTCATTTATTGTGTATTTTATCATTATGACAAGTCGCAGCTTACTGGCAAGCCTTGCGCGACGGTGAAAAACTCAAATAACCTTTTTTTTTAACTTCGGGGCATTTTTTTTCTCAACGGCATATTTTTAAGAAACGAAAGATATATTTGTAGTTTTTTTTTCGAGTCGAAATAAGGCGCAGGACATAGTTTTACTTGAATTTGTTATAAACAAACTTGAGTCAAAAATCACTACAAATATGTGTTTAATGATGATTGAAATAACGATGAAATGAGAAATTTTTGTTCATTAGAACGTCTGTAGCATATTTTTTTCAAAAAACCGACTATAAACTTTAATAACGAATATTATTTACAAAAAAATATTTTTGCAAAATGCATCTGGATTAATGTTGAGCATGTTCAATACTATTGAAAAAATGTATTACCGTTTATAAACATTTTTCAAACGAATTGGGGTGATCCGTTTGAGAAATTTTGACTCATATACCATTTTTATTTTGATTCCCCTATCACAATTTGGATTTAGAAAACAAGTGAACATTAAAATGGACCTGTACCCATGTCCACAATTAATTTTCTAACTAATACATAATAGACAGTCATTATATTTGCTGATATCGATGTCAAAATAGACGCGTTCTATGAAAGACCGTTTTTAATGTAGTACTCAGCACTTATACATAAAACGATGGATAATTTTCTTAATTGCACATATTAGTACTAGATAAAAATGAATATACAGGGTTATGATAATGTAATGCACAAAATTCATAAAACGTACAACGATTATTATGAAACTTACGTTTATTTCGTTTTTTATTCATTTTCTCGTTTTTTTTTCTTATGTGAGCCCTACTGCAACTATTGTTCCCTAGTGTAACAAAACAAGCTTTCTCCAATAATGTAATAAAAATCTTAGCTTCCCATTAAAAAAATATGTTAATGACGTCATAACTTTGACAAATTTGACGTGTTATTTTTGTAACTTATGTCAAAAGATGCGGAATAAAAAAAAACATTTGACGTGTTTTTGCATTTTGTTCCAAAGTGATCGTTGTACGTTTTATGAATTTTGTGCATTACATTATCATAACCCTGTATAAAGTAAATATGTTACGGATTCGAAATATGACAATCTCCATCTGGGATTTCTTAGGAATTTTTTTAAAAGTCAACCGGAAGTCAAATTTTTTTAAAAATTACGAGATACGTTTAGAGTTTTTTTTTAAGGAAGATGAATAATAATTATTATCAAAAAATATGTAATTTACAGAAGAAATATCATACTAAGAAGCAAAGAAAAAATTGATTTAAAAAAACATTTCTTAAAAATAATTTAGTTAATTTAACTGAACCCACATGTTTGCTTCATAAAATGTTCTCAAATAGTCAACTTCGACTGTCAGAGAGAGGGTGATAACGTAAAAGTGAAGCAAACAAATTTACATTTTTATAATCTATATACAGTCTTTTAAACGCGTACATTAAAATCTCATTGATTTTAAACATTTGATCATTTCGTCAAATGTCCATGTTTTTCCCATTTCGATCAAGTGTGAGCCAGCCGACACATCTTCCCGGATTTAAAGTATCACTTGATCTGCTAATTACATAATATATATTACTAAATAATAGTACAGTGGCTACCCCTTATTTATGTAACAAAGAAGTGGCCACTGTATCTACATTTAACATGGCCACTGTACTATCAACTACATGATCTTTGAAAAAGTCAGGCAAAAACAAAAACTACCCAACACAATCAAAAGATTATTATACCAAGAAATACTTACATGTACTAAGTATAATCAGTCAACGCTAGTTCCTCTCGACGTTTATTTATTTAGTCACTGACAATTATTTCACTTGCCTGTTGTGTTTTACTTCAAGTACACAATTTAAGGTTAAGTTTGTTTTAAAATAGAATACTTGAAATTCAAAGGAAAACTTTGTTAATATAGTCAGTGACCTATTGGTACATTCTGTAGTAGATGACAGCACCTAATCTTTATAAATAAGAAAATAGCAAGAAGATGGCTATTGTTCCTACATGGTCACTGTTCCAGACTCTTCCCTACCTCTACCTGTCAGAGTTAATGTGGAGTGTAAATTTAATTATTAGCTATTTCGAGCGGCAGAAACCAAAACTTTTAACGCCGTGTATCGAGTCATAAAGTGTCATGTTTTTCTGACGTTTGAAGAAAAACATTATTTGTTTGCAACATGGGATCACATTTTGAACATTTATTAAAGTATTGTAATTAGTGTCTCTGATCCGGGCACAGTCCCGGGGATTGCTCAATTTCTTGTTGATTCAAATCTCGGGAAAGATAATTCTAGAAAAGTAATTTTTGTATATTAAATATGCAATTAAAATTCTTACTTTAGAATTAAAGCTTTATTTATTTCAAGTTCTTCAGCAAATTATTAGTTAAAAACAGTTCTGTAGAATGTCACCTTATTACACAGATAGTTTACTTAACTAGTGGTTTTGAAAGAAACCACTAAACAGTCATTTCAAATACATACAAATTATTTACAACCTATTTATAAATAATTGAAAAATGTAAAGGAGATTATAGTTTCAGAAAGAAGGTACCGTTAGAGCACCACCCTCATTCACTACGTAAACTTGTACTTTTTATTCGATTACCTACTAAAAGGGTTTCTATTTGGAATTTCTTATCTTATTTATAAACAGGTACTACTATGTTTAATAGTAGTCTTCGTAAGGAGCTTAACAAGCAGCACTTTTCAAAAAGTAAAGAGTTTCAAGAAGTAAAGGGTGTCAAGAAACTTTTAATAGTCTTTGTAAAGACAATAGTGTGCTTTTATAATTATTTATAGTACGTTTTTACTACATGTCTAAATTTGTTTCTTTTGACTTGAGATATTTATGAGCACTCAATATATTGCAACGTTCTTTCTAATATAATAACACAAGTGCTGTTTAAATCGTCTATTCACAAACAAATATTTATTTCTATACACTAATGAATACACTATAAATTAACGCTATGATTATAAACCATTAAAACTATTATTTACAGACTATGAATTTCTAATATAACATTTATCTTTACAGTTACTATTTACTTCGTTAAACACAGTTAATGACTCGCTGTTCACTGCCTCTTTTCTCCGCGAAGCCGACTTTTTACCCTCCTATAAACGTTCCAGAAGTCGCCCGAACATACCATGTATTTCTAGAATACACCAGAAGGCCGTGCGTCTACGCCGCGGCTCTGGAATGTTCCACAGCCCGTTGACGGCCAGACGAGGCTTTGCACTCGTTACACTACCCCCCTCTTCAAGTCTGTTCTGTCCCAGAATAAGTTTATTCCCTGGTTTCTGTAGAAAGGGTCCTGACGATATCGACAGTCTTCACCTCGACTACACGTTAGGTAGTTACGGTATTACGGTAGAAGTAACAGTCTACACTCTTCGTTGGCCTTAATGCGGGCTGTGGGTCAAAACTGCAGACGAAGATCTTGACGTCCGTACCTCTAAAGACGACTTCCAGCATGTTTCTAACGATTCTCCAATCCAGCTGGTCCCGCCCACAGCTGAGTTTGGGAACTGCCAATTTGTTAATACCCCTGGTAAGCAACTCGATCCTCAAATTCCATAATGCCCTCCACAAGTCGGCGTAACTCGGTTTCTGGTAGTAAAACTGCTTGGTTACCAAGTAGTAAATGGATCGGTCATGATCAGGCAAGCGTAAGGATTTACCAACAGAGGGATTTTGTTCTCGAAGTTCATTCAGCCGTCCAAATTTATTTCTAAACACTACTGCGATCCCCCTGGACATACGGAGATCCTCGGAGACACAGTGGGCAATGGAATAATCACCAGGGACCTGGAAGAGATCTTGTTGCATCTCAGTCGTGACTCCGAATCGCGCTTTTCTAGTTCCAGAAAACGCAGCCATAAATTCTCTAAAGGTTGGCTGATCATCTTCAGGCCTTACGGTATTGATAGCCACCTCAGCCTCATCTTCCCGATCCGGGACTGCGTCATTATTTCCCTCATAGTGCGCCAGACGATTGGAGTGTACCACCTTTGATTTCCCCCTTGGCAATTTCTGGATGCGATAAATCAAGTCATTTATTCGTTTCTTCACCTGGTATGGACCCTCCCAATTCCGCTGTAACTTTGGAGAATAGCCACGACGCCTGCGGTTTGTATAACCAGACAAGCTCTCCAGGTTGAAACCCTCCTTCTTGGGCTCTCACATCGTACGTAGCCTTCATCCGGTCACTCGCGATTCGACTATTATTTCGGGTTCGGTCGTGAATATCCTCCAACTTCTTCTTTAAGTTGATGACATAATCATTCCCGGCTACCTCCTGCTCTATAGGTGGAGACCCAAATTCCAGATCACACGGTAACCGTAACTCGCGTCCAAACATCACAGACGCTGGTGACTGACCGGTTGTTTCGTGGACCGATGCACGATAAGCCATCAGGAACAGATGCAGGTATTGGTCCCAGTCTCGTTGATGTTAAGTTAAGAGGCCCAGAAGCAAGAAGGGAGATGGCGGCAGCCAAACAAAAGCCCATTAAACTTCTGACGCATTCTATGGGAGAGGTCAGGGTTACAGAGGGACAACCTGGTCCCTCAGGCACCCAGACAGCGACCAAAAATGTGAAAAGGCCAAGAGCTGACAAGACACCGCCTGAGGCCCAGAAAAAGCGGTCAAAAGGAGTAACGAAGCAGGCAGGGAAGGCCGGAGTCTCACCTATGCTGAGACATAAAGCCACCCAGCAAGCTACGGAGCCCGCACCAGTAAGAAGGGAAAACCAAGTTGTCGTAACATCAAACAGACAAGGGGGAACCGTAACTCCAGCAGAGGCAGAGACCATACGATCCAGTATAGTAACGGAGATGTTAAGGGCCATGGCCGGACCCGAAGGGGGGGAACGAGGCCCAGAGCTCCGATACCGAAATTCAGGGTTGGTAGAACCTGGTTAGTTCCTGGTCACAGCGCAAGATGAGGCATCCATGAGATGGCTTTTAGAATGCTGGAATCCCCTAGTATTGGAGGGCGTGACTTTTGCTCCAACCAGAGCATCAGAAGCACCATGGCCAGGAAGGATAGGGTTCTGGTTGAGAAGTCCAGAAGTCGACCTCGCTAGGCTGCGACAACTGCTCCCGCTGCAGAACCGCACATTAGGTGTGGAGCAATGGAGGCATGTCCAAACCTCAGGAGGACCAGGCGGATGGTTCTTGACTTTTATGGTCAGTGGCGACTCCGTGAGGTCACTGGAAGGGGCTGGGTGGCAACTCTACTACGAGCTGGTTACTCTTGCAGTACGCAGAGTGCCTTCTTGGAGTGGAGCAGTCCGCCAAGCACCCCCAGAGGCCAGTGAGTCAAAGCAGGCCAAGAAAGACTAGCCGGCCACCACCCGCACATTGATTCCCCACAATGGCTCTACTGCGGGTAAGTCAGGTAAATCTCTAGCACAGCCGAGGAGCTACAGCTGATAAGCACCCTGGAAGGCACAGGAGAAATAGTATTAATTCAAGAACCTTATATTTACAGAAACAAAGTAAGGGGACTAGGAGGACCCAACCACAATATCCTGGTGGGAAAGGAGGTAGAAGAAAGACCGAGGACCTGCATGTTGGTGTCCAAGGACCTAAATGTGGTGTCAATATCACAGCTGGGTACCAAGGACCTCACGGCTGGGCTGCTAGAATATCAGGTGAGTGGAGTTAATAATAAGGTAGTGTTAGGAAGCGCATATTTCCCTTATGAGGAACGCGTACCAACAGAGGAATTTGAACGGTTAATTTCGTTTGCACAAGAAAGGGGTCTACCGGTAATAATCGGATGTGATACCAACGCTCATCATACAGTGTGGGGTAGCACTGACATTAATGTCAGAGGCGAATCCCTGCTGGAGTACCTCGTATCAACAGACCTAGAGGTAATGAATAAAGGAGTGGAGCCCACCTTTATCAATATAAACCGGAAGGAGGTAATTGATATTACAGTGGCTTCCAGAGGTTTATTGGTTGACTTCGAAAACTGGAGGGTGACCTCAGAAGTCTCGACATCTGATCACAGGATGATCAGACTAGAGATAAAGCGGGACAACCCACCAGAAACCCTCACCAGAGACCCCAAGGCTACAGACTGGGAGCACTATTGTACTGCTCTCGCAAGCCAAGGGGGACAACGGGAGGAAAGAATTGCTACCAAAGAGGAACTAAGCGGGGAAGTAGATAAACTTGCAACTCTGATAGTCTCGGCATATGAGGAGGCGTGTCCAGCCAGGGTGGTAAAGGTTCGCAGGGTTGCATGGTGGAACGGCGATTTCGCCGGTCTACGTAAGCAATCCAGACGAGCCCTCAACCAAGCCCTTAGGGATAAGACACAAACCTCATGGGATAATTTCAGAACGGCAAGAAGAGTTTTCAAAAAGGAACTACGAAGAAGAAAGAGAGTCAGCTGGCAAAAATACTGTGGAGAGCTTAGCTCTATATCAGAATCAGCCAGATTGATGAAAATCTTAAGTAGCGAAACAAGGCAAACAATAGGAGTCTTAAAAAAGGCAGATGGCACATGGACCACTTCCAGGGAAGATACATTGCGTTACCTCCTGGAAACGCACTTCCCAGGCGATGGCACCACCCAAAACACACCCACGGCAGAACAACAAGGAGCTCCTAACGAGAACTGGCTGTTTGCCGAGGGGGTGATAACGAAGGGTGCAGTCACGTGGGCAGTGAACGAGTTTAAACCTTTTAAATCAGCTGGGCCAGACGGAATTTTCCCGGCATTGCTACAAAGGGGCCTGGAGACCCTTATTAGTAGAATGATGAGGATCTATAGGGCTAGTGTGGCAATGGGGTATACACCGCAACAATGGAGGACAGCTAGAGTGGTTTTCATACCCAAACCGGGTAAGAAAGACTACACAGCTGCAAAATCCTTCAGGCCCATAAGCCTAACGTCCTTCCTTTTAAAAATCTTGGAAAGGATTGTGGATAGGTATCTTGTGGAGAGGGTGATGGTGGAGAACCCATTCCACAAACATCAGCACGCATACAGACGTGGAAGATCCACTGAAACAGCACTCCACGCAATCGTGTATAAGGTTGAGAGGGCTCTTCATTATAAAGATGTAGCCCTGGCAGTTTTATTCGATATCGAAGGCGCTTTTGATAAGGCTAAGTTGGCTACTATCGACCAAGCCCTGCAGGCCAGGGGGACACACCCTTCCGTGGTCAGGTGGGTAAGATCGGGGCTAGAAGAGAGGACGGTAACAGCCGCTTTGGGGGACTGTTCAGTTGAAGCAGGGGTGAGGGGAGGTTGCCCACAAGGTAGCTGCCTATCACCTCATTTATGGTGCCTCATAATGGACAGACTACTAGGGAGGCTAACAGAAGAGGGCTTCTACGCCCAAGCATATGCAGATGATGGCCTGGTACTAGTAACTGGGAGGTTTTTGGGCGTCGTCTGCAATAGAATGCAAGTAGCCTGTAGAATTATAGAAAGGTGGTGTGAAGAGGACGGCCTCTCAGTCAACCCACGGAAGACAGAGATGATTCTCTTCACCAGGAGGAGAAACTTGGAAGAATTCAGAGCACCCATTATGTACGGAAGACCTCTAACACTAGTGCAGGAGGTTAAGTACCTAGGGGTGACTCTCGATAGCAAGTTAAGTTGGACGAAGCATGTCGACAAGGTGGTCACCAAGTCGATAGCAACCTTCTGGCAGCTGCGCCGGGCGGTAGGTAGGAATTGGGGGATGAGTCCTCGAATTCTGTACTGGCTCTACGTAATGGTGATCAGACCTAGAGTCCAATATGGCTCAGTGGTATGGTGGCCTAGTGTAGAACGGACTACCATCTCGACCAGGCTGGCTAAAATCCAGAGGTTGGCATGTATAGGTATTACTGGGGCAATGAGAACAACCCCAACAGCAGCACTTGAAGGGTTATTAGGACTTCCTAGTCTTGATACCTGGATAAAGAAAGAGGCCATGGCAGCCCATTTGCGAATGCGAGACGCAGGGTTGTGGATAGGCCAAGGAGTATGCACGGGCCACGCTAGGGTAGCTGAAATAGTGACGAAGGAGTTACCCTTGTCTAGTTGTAAAGCAACCGAGGCAGAGGACAGGTTAAGGATGGATAGAGGATATGCTCTTACAATCCCCTCTAAAGACGAGTGGGGGCAAGAAGAGCTTAAGTTTCAACCAGGAACCTTAGTGTGTTACACGGATGGCTCAAGGATGACTAAAGAACAATGCTCCGGAGCAGGAGTCTATGTAGAAAATCGAGGCATACAAGAAAGCATAAGCCTAGGGAAGTATGCCACGGTGTTTCAAGCAGAAGTTTTTGCTATCCTAACGGTAGCAACCAAGGAGGAAATAAAAAGGTCGACAGAACAGAAAATATACATCTGCTCTGACAGTCAAGCGGCACTGAAGGCAATATGCTCGCCCAGAACAAGATCACCACTTGTTCAGGAGTGTGGCGATGCCTTAGAGGAGCTGGCAAGACATAAAGAAGTCGAACTGGTTTGGGTCCCTGGTCATGCAGGAATTCGAGGCAACGAGAGGGCTGATGAGCTAGCCAAACGCGGAGCCATGGAAACATGCTTCGGACCGGAACCCTTCCTAGGTATAACAAGGAAACATGTCTCAACAAGTCTATGTGAATGGGCCTACGAGACATCTAAGAAAAGATGGGAGAGGAGCAGAGGCTGTCGCCAGGCAAAGTACCATATAGCGGGGTTCAACTTACAAAAGTCTACCTGGCTACTGGGAAAAAGCCGAAGGGTCCTAAACCTATTGGTAGGGATTCTGACAGGACACTGTAAATTGAGGAGACACCTATCCTTGATAGGAGTAGAACAGAATCCCATATGCCCAAGATGCGGAAGGGAGGAAGAAACATCCTACCACTATCTGGGGGAATGTGTAACATATGAGCGGTTAAGATTTAAAACCTTTGGGGCGGTTACGCTCGAAAAGGAGGAGTTACACTCCCTGGCGTGGACAGACATCCTGAGTTTCATTAGAGAATCTAGGAGGTTCACGGAGGGAGATGAGGTAGAAGAAGACGAAGGCAGTGAAGGTGATTAAGGGGACGAGCGGGGGTTGGCAAAAAGGGCCCATAGAGGCCTACTTGCTAGGCTTAGGTCTCCCCATAATTACTACTACTACTACTCGTTGATGATCGGAGACGACCTTGGCCAAATATTTGCCCATTGTCCGATTCATGCGTTCTACCATTCCATCGGACTGCGGATGTAACGGTGTGGTCCAAGTTTTGCGAATGCCCAACAATCGACAGACTTCTCCAAAGAGTACAGACTCAAAATTGCGGCCTTGATCCGAATGCAGCTCCATGGGCACTCCGAAGCGACTGAAAAACTCTTTGACTAGTACGTCAGCGTACGGTTTGGTAGGCATATGCTTCTGGCCATTTGGTAAAATAGTCCATTGCCACTAATATGTATTTATTCCCATCGTCGGTTTCGGAAAATGGTCCGGCAATATCTATGGCTATTCTTTCCAGAGGACTACCCACATTGTACTGCCTCATAGGTGCTCTTCGTTTCCCCAAGGGTCCGTTACCAGTGGCACATAGTTCACATTTCCGGCACCACCACTCCTTCACGTCTTCTTTACAGTTGACCCAATAAAAACGCTCCCTAACTTTCTCCAAAGTCTTTTTCACACCGAAGTGTCCTCCTGAGGCACCGTCATGGAGATGTCGCAATACTGTAGCCACTCGACTTCTTGGAACCACGAACTGAGACCTAATGGTGGTGCCATCTTCACTCTCCAGTACTCGCTTCAGGAGATCGTCTTCCACCTTCAAGGACTCCCATTGGGCCCAATATGCTTTGAGCGTTCTATTGAAAGGGCTGACGGCCTCCCAGGCAGGCCTTTCTCCCACGCGCTTCCATTCCAGTACCATTTTTAGTTCGGGATCAGCCTCCTGCTGTCGTTGCAATTCTTCCGGCAACCAATTGTCGTTGACGATGGTAGTCCTTAATACTTGGCAAACCCTCTCTTCGAAACGAGAGCAATGACGGCAATCCGTTGGACAGGGTCTTCTTGAAAGAGCATCGGCATTTCGATGACTAGTGCCCGCTCGATGTTCGGTGTCAAAGTCGTATCCTTGTAATCGTTCGATCCACCTTGCGACCTGGCCTTCAGGATTACGGAATTGTAGAAGCCATTTCAACGCTGCATGGTCCGTCCTCAATAAAAACTTCCGTCCGTACAAGTATTTGTAAAAGTGCTCAACGGACTTCACGACGGCCAATAGTTCTTTTCTGGTCACACAATAATTCCTTTCGGCTTTAGACAAAACCTTACTAAAATAGCCGATGACCTTTTCTTGTCCATCCTGTATCTGAGAAAGTACACCCCCAATGGCCAGATTACTTGCATCTGTGTCAAGTATGAATTTCCCTTCTGTCCGTGGATAGCTCAATATTGGTGCGGTTGTCAGGGCACGCTTCAGCTGTTGGAAAGCTGTTTCACACTCTCCGCTCCAAACATACTCGCGTCCATCTTCAGTTAGCCTTGTCAGAGGCTTCGCTATATTGGCAAACCCAGGAACGAAACGCCTATAGTAGGTACACAACCCAAGAAAACTACGAACTTGGTGTTTATCTTTCGGTGTTGGCCACTCTTGAACTGCACGAATCTTATCGGGGTCGGCTGCCACTCCATTTTGTGATACGACGTGCCCGAGATATTTCACTTCCTTTCTGAATATGTGGCACTTTTTCGGACTCAGTTTCAGATTGGCTCCACGTAGTCTTCGGAACACTTCCTCTAGGTTTTTCAAATGTTCGTTGAATGATTTTCCGACTACAATCACATCATCTAGGTATACCAGGCAGGTCTGCCACGACAGCCCTCTCAGGATGGTCTCCATTAGACGCTCAAAGGTGGCCGGAGCGTTACATAGACCGAAAGGCATAACTGTAAACTGCCATAGTCCGAAACCAATAGTGAACGCGGTCTTCTCCCGGTCTTCAGGTTCCATTTCAACTTGCCAATAACCACTCTTCAAGTCCAAAGTCGAAAACCATCGTGAACCAGACAGGGTATCTAACGTGTCGTCGATGCGTGGTAAGGGATAGCTGTCTTTCTTGGTCACGTTATTGAGCTGCCGATAGTCCACACAAAATCTCGTTGACCCGTCCTTCTTACTGACCAGGACCACCGGTGATGCCCATGGACTGCTGGATGGCTCGATGACCCCTTGTTCTTCCATATCAGTAATAATCTTTTCGGCTTCTGCTCGCCTTGCTAGAGGTAGACGCCTCGGCTGCTGACGGACAGGCATAGAGTTGCCTGTATTGATTTTATGTTTTACTATATTTGTTCGTCCCTTCTGGCTATCGTCAAGAGCGAAGATATCTTGGTATCGGTGAACCAAACCCTGTACCTCTTTCACTTCCGTTCTGTTAAGGTCTTCGCACGAACTAGTAACCATACCCACTAATTTTCCACCATGGTCTTTGGGCACTGGTTTTGGAACATCAGCCATACACCTGGCTACTCGAAATACTGGCACACACTGTCCCACAAGGGTACTCTTCTTCAATGTCACCGGATCCACATTAACGTTCATAATTATCACCGGTACTCTCTTTCCAACCTTGATCAGCGCTTTTCCCACCAGTATGCAACTATGGATCTTCTTATCACAAACAGGCTCCATCATTCGCACACATCCTACCCGAAGATCTCCATCCAGACCCGCCTCGACAACCATCTCGCTTTGACCCGGCAATATCACATCTTCAGTCAGCAAAACCCTTACAACCGGATCTTCTCGTGGGTGCAACGGAAGTTCTTCGTTACCGACCTTCAAAACACCCTCTTTCAAATCCAACGTAAAACCAAACTTTCTCAGGAGGTGCATTCCCAAGATGAAGTCATCAGTGATATCGGCTACCAGCACCTCATGATCACGTTCTTCACTTCCAATGCCAATCTTCATCTTCACCACTCCGCGTGTTGGTATCACTTCACCTGTTGCTGTACGGAGTTGAGTAGTTGTTGGTAACAGCTTCATACTTGTTCGTAGAACGTTAGGGCGCATGATGGATTTTGTCGCCCCCGTATCAATGAGTAGTGGAACAGTACGATTAGCAATTTTCCCATCTACGAACAAACTGCTGGTACTATTGTTTGATGTTACGGCATGGATGGTGATCTTCGGGGCATCTCTACTCAAGGTCAACGTTCGCCCCCACTCGTCGACCTTCTTTAGTTTTCCGACTGCTGAACCTGTTTTGGTTTAGGGCAACGACGTCGTATGTGACCTTGTTCGCCGCAATTCCAACAACGAGGCCCTCGAACTTCTTGATGATTCTTCTTACGGCTTTCTTCCTTCCGAAGAACTCTCAGTACTAACTCCTCTAGGTGATCTTTAGAACCTTCTTCTTCCTCCACAACGGCCCGAACACGCCCGTGTCCTCGGGACGCTTGTTTTGCAGCTTCAAATTCTAAGGCGTGAGCAAGCGCATCATCAGTTGTTCTTGGTCGTGCTAGCCTCAATGATTGTTGTGTTTCCCCGTCTCTTAACCCATCAATGAAGGTCTGCACAGCGAGCTGTCCCAGAAATGAATCGGGTGCCGTAGGGTACGCCAATCGGACAAGCCGCGCAACATCGGCTTCAAACTCCTGCAGGCTTTCTCCATTCTTCTGGATACGATTCTTCACTTGCGCGTGATACACTTGTTGAAGATGCGCGTCTCCATATCTCATCTCCAATCTAGACACTAACAATTGATAATCATTTTCCTGTCCTGCTGGGATTGTTTGCAGGACGTTCAACGCGTCTCCACGCAAAGCCACAGTTAAAGAAACGGCCTTTTCCTTGCCTGTCCATCCGTTGGCCCCAGCGGCCGCCTCAAATTGTTTGTAGTAGGTGGACCAAGGTATCTTTCCATCGAACGTGGGTGGTTTTACTTTTATCCCTACGGCAGGAACCTTTTCTTCTTTAAATTGTTTCTTTACTTCATTAAACGGCCACTCAGAAGTTGAGGGAAACCGTAGTTGCCTCATTCGATCTTCCAGCATTTCGGTCATATCGTCTTTCTTAGTTGTTGGTGGTAATTGCATTTGGGATATTTTCTCTTCTACCATCTTTATTACCCTATCATGTTCCGCCAATCTACCTTCCAACAGTCCTAACGCGCTGGCATTCTCAAAAAATTCTTCGAAAACTTTGTCTTCCAACGCTTTGACATTTTCCAGCAATTCTCCTTTAAGCCTTCTAGAACTTTCTTCAGACTTTTCTAGCAATTCTTCTTTAAGCGTTCTAGAATTTTCCAGTAAATCTTCTTTAAGCATTTTAACATTTTCTTCCAGTGCTTGAGTATTTTCAAGTAATTTTTCTTTAAGCATTTTAGAATTCTCTTCTGATTTTCTAGAATTTTCCAGTCACTCTTCTTTTAACATTCTAACATTTTCTTCGGACTTTCTAGAATTCTCTTCGTGCTTTTCCAATAGTTCTTCTTTTAACATTCTAACATTTTCTTCGGACTTTCTAGAATTCTCTTCGGCTTTTCTAGAACTTTCCAGTAACTCTTCTTTTAATATTCTAGAATTTTCTTCGGACTTTCTAGAATTCTCTTCCATTTTACTTAAAAACACGTTGGTATCAATTGCGGGTCCAGGTATTTCGAAGAGGAAACTTTCAGGGTCTTCTTTCTGTTCCAAAAGCCATTCTCTTAGCCGATTTATTAATACGCTTTTGAGGCCCGTTGTTTCCAAGTCCCGTTCTTCCAGTTCGCGTTTTAAGTCTATTACCTTCAGATCTTTCAACAATTTCATCGCCATTTTAATTATTAGTTGTAATTGTTTTTAACACTAACAGTTTATTCTCACAGCACTTTGTTTATTACACGATTTTATTTATTTTAAAATCCCAACACCTGACACCACTGCAACGTTCTTTCTAATATAATAACACAAGTGCTGTTTAAATCGTCTATTCACAAACAAATATTTATTTCTATACACTAATGAATACACTATAAATTAACGCTATGATTATAAACCATTAAAACTATTATTTACAGACTATGAATTTCTAATATAACATTTATCTTTACAGTTACTATTTACTTCGTTAAACACAGTTAATGACTCGCTGTTCACTGCCTCTTTTCTCCGCGAAGCCGACTTTATACCCTCCTATAAACGTTCCAGAAGTCGCCCGAACATACCATGTATTTCTAGAATACACCAGAAGGCCGTGCGTCTACGCCGCGGCTCTGGAATGTTCCACAGCCCGTTGACGGCCAGACGAGGCTTTGCACTCGTTACAATATCATAAAAAATAAAAAATGTGGGTGTAATACCAGGTACTTTTACTAGGAAATCGGAAAGTAGTTTACAAGAATGAATGTATTTAAAATTTTGTTTATTTTGAAACTTCAAAGTAATTTTTAATTTTAAAATAATTTTAATATTAACACTTTAATGTAATATAATTTTAAAATAATACGTGCTTGACTGAATCCTCCTATTCAAGAAAAATGTTTTGTAACAGCTATGATTGACTTAAGACTTGCCGGCAAACAACACGGCACTAAACTAAAAAAGGTTTTTGATATAAAGCAAAGAGAAAAAATAAATAATTTTATGATAGGAGAATTTATTAATGTACTGCTTATTATGGAAGTGCTTTTCTTTAAATATATTTATTTTTCAATGGAAACCTTTAGGGAAAAGTGATTAGACGGTTAGTGATAGTGAGGTGAAAAACAAATATGTGGGTTTTTGTGTTAGGTAAAATTACTATCCGAGATCCCAGGGACTATTGACGATATGACATCACCTACCACATCGGTTATAAAGACATAAAGAATGGCCATTTATCATTACTTTTAACTTTTTTTTTTGAAATTTTAATTGACATTCTAATTACCAACTACACTTGCTTTAATAGTTTCGCTTAATGTTCATCGCTTTGTATAAAAATAGTGCTAACAACATATGCAGAGTTGTAACGTGTTATTCCATTAAACTGGGAAATTGATTGCCTCGTAGGTACAGTGTAGGTAGCTATCTTGTATGCTACACGTACGTAACGTTAACTAGTCAATTTATCCATCTGCATATCTAATGCGCATCTAAACTGACAAATTAATTTGATTGTGTTTTACGTAATTACGTCAACCATCACACTGTAAATTTTAGAAGCTCTAATGAATGTAGCGCAAGGAAGTTGAATACGTACATTTCAACAATAAGACCTCTAAAGTCATGTAAATATTTCAAACTCAATTGCCAGGAAATGCTATTCGCATAAATAAATAAAAACTATGATTTAACATAGCATGCGTAACACCCTGTATTGACAAAACATTCTATTCTCAATTAGAAACTTCTAACCATGTTTAGAATTATTATGTCCGGTCGTTAATAGTTATTTCAGCGCCACGTGACCTACAGATACATTCATGCAAGGGAAAAAAATTTAGAACCTCCTATTGGCGTATGATGCTTTTCATTCGCGCGACAGGAAGTGTAAGTCACGTGGCCGCGGTCTCCAAAAATTTCGGGAACAATTACTCCATTATTAGTCTTATAGGGAACTTCACACCCTTAACTGTTAACCCGTGACTCGCAACATTGACTTTACAGTCATTTATCACTTGGCAATCAATAAATTAGGTAACAAATGTGTCCCGTCCATGCAATTGCAACCGCAGATAAACTTCCAGTAACATACGGTATCGTGAATCGGCACTTTGGGTAATTAAATTGAAGTCATTTATCTTTAATAAAATTTCAGCAAATGTAACAAAAAGGGGTTATAAATGGGGAGCTTAGTAAGATTTGCACTGTTAAAGCCCCAGAACTTGGAAGTACCTTGAAGTTTGATGTAATTATTCTGAACACGTTCGTATACAGTTTCTTAAAGCTCAGGGCAAGGAGTTGTTTTTTATATTTCAGAATTATCTCACACCAACGATGAAGTATTGTTTTCGTGACTTTCCTTTTAAAGAATTTTTTTCATTTTACAATTAGTTTTATTATTAATCCTAAAGTTGGCAAAGATCGGTTCTATATGAAAATTAATTTAGTCCTTTGTTAATACAAACGCAGCCTATAAACGCAATGCGAACGTTATAAATATATAAATGTGTCGATTATTAAGGTACTATTAATTATTTCGCGTATCTGAAAATGACAACGTTTGATTTCTTTTTAGTCAATACAAATCAAATTTGTTGCAGGTATTAAAATTTCTGTAGGATAATATACTGCTAATGCTAAACTAGCTGATATGAGTCATTCCACATCAAACCTACTCCTTTTAGTATTCGATCCAAGCTTTTTCTATGTTTTATACAATAAATTAAATGGCCTTTATTTATTCTTTCTGCTAGAAACAATTATCAAATCATTTATCCTTGTTTTATTACATTATTTTTTCTGAAAATTCGAGTGCAACATAATATGAACATCGTTATTGTTAGGATTCTATGCATCGTAGATATTTTGTGTTTATCTCATTTTAAAACCAGCCACAGACTAGGCTCCGCGTTCTGGCTCTCCGACTTGAACCTTGTTCTCGTCCGCGTTCTGAACCGGGTAATGATGTAGTTTAAATTTACTGTGATTTATTACATATAACAACTTGCGCTTCGAGCATTGTATTATTTTAAAACGTGTTTATCGAAACGAAAGAAATCATTATTGAGTTCATAATGAAATGTCCACTGAAATCTCTTTCTTTAATTAAAAGTATTTCGAAATAGCAATTAACAAAATCTTTTATAAACATGGTAACATTGACATCCATCGGTGGAATTAAAAATAAACCCTTTATTAAGAAACGAAAGCTCTGAGTTTTATTAATTTAATTCCTAATTTAGTTAAAAAATGGATATAATTAACAATGTACGATGATTTACCATAAAGATAAGCATCAATAATTAAGATTATTTTTTTAATACATTCGATAGGTAAGTAATCATCTTCCTTTTGATTTCGGAAAATATCATGTTTAAAAATGTACTACTGTGTAACTTACTGCCTCATGCGTTTTAGCTCAACAACAAAACATATTTCTGAAAAAACCTGGAGTCAGGAGAATGCATCTAGTGGTATATGATTTTTGAAAAATTTTGCTTTCGTTATCCAAGATTCCGTACAAGGCGTGAAGGCGTGCATTGGGGCAATAGGCAGGCTATAATCCATCCCTTTGCCAACTACTACAAAGAGTACAATGCTATTAGACATAAAGATTTCGTTGTTATTTCAGAGTGTTTAAGATATGACACCAAGGTTGTGCACCTTTTCCAAACAAAACCGATATTTTCGAAGTAGGAATTGAGAGTACTAAACAAAATAGTATACTTCTCTGATGGCGAGTGCCATGGATGTTAACACTTGCAATAAATTATAATATTATAAAATATTTGAAATATAAAATTTAGATAAAGGTTAATTTATTTTGTTTAATTAATGTTTTACATTAAATTATATTTTGAATGGAAATCCATCTAGAAAAAATATCAACGGCAGAGCGGGGAATCGAACTATAGATCGCCTGTCTACTAGCGGGAGCTTAACCATTGAGCTACGTAGACGTCTTGAGATTACTAGGTTATTTCTCATCAGTGGCGTGCGGTGAGAATTTAGGGTAGGGAAGCAACCACGATTTTAATTATAATACACCTAGGTACAGGCGCGAATTAACGGGGAGAGAATAATTTCCCCCTCCCCAATTTAGAAATAAGTATACATAGAATAGAAACAAATAATGTTTGTTTAATTATTATTTATTAAAATAATCATTTTTCCAAAGATTTTCCCTCAAAATACTTCTCTGGATCCGCCCCTGCTAGGTACAATAAAAAAACAGTGTTATAATTATTAAACTTAAAAGTTTTTCAAAGAACGATTACCAGTACCATTTCTGGAGTCGTCACCTCATTTGGTCGACCACTGCGATGCTGGTCTTGGCAGCTCGTATGGCCTCGTTTAAACTCAGCTACGCAAAATTTAACTGTTGTAAACGAAGGAGCAGACTCACCCACAGTAGAATCCAGTTCAGCTTTTATATTGGTTGGGCTGAGGCCTTTCAAATAAAAGTATTGTATCACATAACGATGACCAATTTTCTCCATTTTCACAAATTCACTGACAACGTTCACTATTGATGGCTGCCAAACAAATACTGAACAACGTGGCGCTTTCAAACTTGAAACATATGCTTTATAGACTGCGTACTTTCCAATACAGTGATATTTTCAAACAACTACCGCCACCTCTTGGTCAGGTCGGGTACTTCTGGGACCACCCTCGTACTCGTACTTTTCACTATTTCATCTTTCACTGCACTTATTTTAAGGTCTGTTTGAATATCCACGCTAGTGATGTAATATTTGGTTGGTGATAGTTCGTAGCAACTTAGCTTGAAATCTTTCAAGGATAGCTATGTTTGAGGCAGATGCAGTTCGCTATAACTGGATGCCATACATCCATACTTTATAAAAAACAAATTGTTGTCGAGTGAAAGAGGAGAGTTGCTTCTTAGCAACCAAAAGTATGTTTACAAAAGAGGTTTAGCTCTTTCCGTTATTTTCCAACAAGAATATTCTAACTTATAAATATTTGTGAAATTTTTAAAATTTTTAGTTATAACATTTATTGTTTTTATTAATTATTCTCTAAATATTTTACGAACACATGACAGTACATGATTGCCACTGTAAACCTCTTAATAATCTGACGAACCAACACCATAGTGTCTGACTAGTCAGCGCTACTCTTTGAGCATGAAAAGATCTGGGAGAATATGTAGATATTATTAAAACGAGGAAAGTTTGCATATCATAGGGAGTATCCTTTATACAGGTTGAGTCAGTCTCGAACAAAGGACTGTGTCTCGGGTCTTAATACTCATATTCTACGAGATGACTATTCTTTTCATTTTTTTACTGAGGTCAATCTGTTCATTCATTAATTCGTGAGTTTGTGTTAATACATCTCAAAAGCTTCGAAAATGTCTAATTTGCGTTTGTTATTACAAAAATGTCATTATATGATTCTGTTCTAAAATAATATTAAATTCCTACATTTTCAAAAGATCGACTGCAATGATCGGTTGTAGAAACAAACCAGTCAGGATGCTGAAGATCGAAGAAGATATCTTATCTGTCTTCTATCCTGCTTCCTTCTGAACCTTGTTGTTTTGAAAGTTACTTTTTCCAACCTAGAATGACTTATGTGTCCCATCCTTTTAATATCATTGAACTCTTTCGAGCTACTGTCTTTCGTGGTGCAGTCTTTTAGCAGATTAACTAGCAGCAAGAGGCAATAACATTCAAAAGCAGTTATATACAGTATTAGAAAACCTTCGTCGAAGGATTCGATTTTCATGTGTGAGCAGACGAAAAATAGCTAGTAGCAATACATCTGAGAAAGGTAGACATTATGGCATACTTTCCAAATCTTAGAATATGGTAGTTTTTTTGTGAGGTTGGTGCTGTAGCTAAGAATTTTTAAATATAATTCACCTTTGTCACTTTGACGTTTTTGATTGGATTGCCTTCATTTTTGATTGGTGTGCGCACGTTTGTTAAATAAAAGAAAGAATTTTCATTAGCTTCGAATTTTTCGTCAACTCTATACCTTCCCTATTTATGTCAATATAAAGACAACAGTTTTTATATTGTGATGCTATGATATACATAAGAGTAACCGTAATAGGATATTACAAAAAAAAACTGAATATTACAAAAGTAAGAAGACCTACAAAATAATCTCATGTTGAATTATGGATGGTATAATAATGAAAAGTACTTACCTAAATGAAAACTAATAAATTGCTCTACCTTCCGGTATCATGAACTATGTAAGTCTAGAATACAAGCGTAACAGAATATACTTTCTTGGATGTACGAAACAATTCATAAAAAATAAAAATTCCCATAAACGAAAATAAGAATAAATGTTCATTCATAATTATAATTTTAACAGAAGTTTATTTCAATCACAATATGTTTTTGATATTACTATTTAATTTATTTCACTCTAACCATTATTAATCTAATTTCTTTATTTAATATCAAAATAAAATTGAAAATTACGACACGAATCCAATATCATTTATGTACAGTTAACAAAACCAACACTAATATAATGAATGAATTGCAATATTAGAGTTCAAAGATGTTAAGAGGGGTGGACAGACAGATGACACTCGAAGCTGTTGGAACATCCCTTTGTTATGGAAATGTTATTACCAATGAACAAATCAACGAATAAGTTCCACTCTTTGAGCTATTGTTATCTTGAAAGAATTCTGTTGAGGGAAAACCACCACACATATTTGTTTAAATTGTTTAGAACGTACACTATTATTGATCAATATTTTTGATTAAAGTAATGAATTTGTGCATTTTATTACCCACGACAAATAATTTCCAAAAGATATTAAAACTATTCATTATATGAGCTTCTTGTCAATTTTACACTGATTTATCGCCTTTTTAAAGAAGAACTGATTCAATACGAGCTTTTAACTAATTACACAGTGGATTATTATTTGTTACTTATTGATAGCCATTTTATTCTTATTACGTTCATACAGTGACTATCTTATGAGATAGCATGGATGATGAAATTGTTACTATCTTAAATGTAGGGGGTGCTTTTTAATAATGATATCGAACAAACAACATATAATTTTGTTGCGGTTTATGAAATTATTCAAATAATGTTTAAATTTGTGAAAATAGGTAGGTGTAAAAAGGTATTTTAATTAATAAGGGCATTATTTAGTTTTTAAGGAAATTGTGTTCATCGACATTCATTTATAAAGTCAATGTTGTTTGTTCCTAACAGTATTCTATACTATTAGATTCGTTTTTTTTTGTCTATAAGATTAATAAGATTATCCAGGTTTATTAGATTATTAGTTTTAGGATTAAGTAGAATTTTTAAATAACAATCTGGTTATGTTAAAATGACTTGTCAAAGTTTCGTTTGTTTCATGCAAAAATTTCGTTGCGTTCAATTCCTTCAACCAAATCATATAAAAAGAACAGTCATTTTTCCATAACTCTCTTCTAATTTCATTTTTCAAAAGTGTTTTCCTTTTGGAAAGCATAGAATTATTTAAGGTTACGTTATAAGTTAAAATGTAAACAAGTCTATATCAAGATTTCGAGGTTAATGATATTTTTGTGAAACTCCAAAGTGTTTGAAATTTAAGAAAGTTGGCAAATCTAAGTGATTAATTAACAAGTGTTTTAAAATAATCATGTGATTAATTTATTCTTTGATGGAAATCTTATTATCTGCTAACAAGAAAAATTGATGAATTTAATGAATCTTAAACGAAAGTGGTCAATAAAACCCAACAAGTTTTACATGTCTACTATAAACGTACAGTAAGGTTACTGTCATGTCACGATAGCATAGGTTGAGTTATACCATTTTAATATTTATGGAGTGATAGATTAAGATACACTTTTTAATGAATGGTCATTACTAAAGTCCTTTGATAATTTAAATAGCTTTGAAAAATAAGTCATCTCATACATTTCCAATAAGGGTTAGGGACCATAATGGCAGCAACGCGCGGGATTTCGGAATTTTTTAATATGTGTAACATATGGCCATATGGAAAATACCAGAATTTAAGATTTTTTTTCTTATGTTATGTATATTGTCAAATAAATTTTCAAATATTGTAACTGTTTGATTTGGTAGGGAAACGAAGCATGCGTAATTTCATAATTTTAGCAGTTCTTTGTTGCGCAGTTTAGTATTTAGTATTTAAACCAAACATCTAGAAAATCATTTTAATGTTATTAACTTGACATCTTATCTTTGACAATTTAGAACTGTCGTTTGCAGAGTTCCACAATACAAACTACAAGCATTGTTATTTTTACTAACACAGTTTTTATATAGTAACTTTATTTTGAACAAAATGGTTGCCATTTAATTTATCAACGGACATTGGTTATTACAATATATATTTGATTCACGGTCGATTGCAGCTAATTAATGAAAGTATAAGATTAAATATCAACTAAACTGCTTGCCTGCATAAAAATATACTTGGTTCTTCTAATCAGGACAAACGCAGAAAATACTGAAACGCAATGACTGTCGGTTTTTCAAAACCGACGGTGTTAATCAAAAAAATTACCTAAAGATATCTTTACTATACAGCGTAATTCCTAACTACCGTCTATGATCATCCAAAAAATCCCACCTCGCCACTGGCTGTCGGCGCCGCCATCTTGCAAAAGAGTGCCAAGATTGGGCTTCTGCTAAATATCTTGGATATTTTGCATTTTATGGCATACCTGCAGTACCTCCAAAAAAGCCTGTATATTAAGAACTCTTAATTAAGTTCCATAATTAAGTTCTTCATTACCTTTAAGCAGGTCTAACAGAATCTACACATTTGACCGTTGTTCAAGGCATATTTTGCAGTTATTTGAGCATAGTCAGATAGCATTTAGCATAGCATATTTACTAACATGGACATTAACGTAATTAGGATTTTGACGACAATTTTTCAAATTGTGACCGCTGTTGCATCAGGTTTCTTGTTTTACATTTAATTTTTGCGAGAGCTGGTTGTAAATCCATATCTACATGTTGAGTTTGGAAAATACTAATTATCAATCTTTTCAAGCCTAGATCAATGGTTTTAGATCAACTGGCATAAAATTCTGTTCTGATTGTCGAATCATGAATAGTGTAGGAAAATACTCAAGCATTTATTTTTGGAGAATATTTCCGGCGCACAAACAAAAAAAACGAGAATCAACCTTCAAAAATGAGCAGAACTGGAGACTGTACCTTTAACTTGCAAAGATATATTCAAAATAAGAATAATTTCAAAAGTTCTTCAAATATTCTCAAAATGCTGAAAGTGCTAGAATGTTCTCTTCAATTTTCCTCTTCTCACCTATAATGCTAGCTGTAGTTAATTTGACTATTGGAAGGTAATGTTTTGAAAATGTAATGTAATAATAGAACATTGGAAAATATTAAACTCGTTGGGCCGTATTCATATCTCACTATTAATTAATAACTTGTTTAAATACCATGGTGACCAATTCTAATCCTTTTCCGCCTATTAGAATGAGATCAAGCTATCTTATTTCTTGTTGATTTTAATTCGAACTTTAGTTAGAGATTCCTTTAATCATGGCATGTGAATACGTTCCATTATATTTAGATTAAAAGCTCAGGTATGCACGTTTACGCTTATCGGACACAACGCTGACCGCGGACACTTCGCCGACCATTAAAATAAATTCTGCTACTGGACACTTTACCAACCGTGGTCAATACGTATATCGCGAACACGGTCAGCAAAGTGTTCACCGCTTGCGGAGTAGTGTCCACAGTCGGCAGTATCCAGAATCGCCAGTCGGCGTAGTATCCACGACCTGGTGGCTCCAGTGTCCAGCCACCACATGGTCCACTGTAGAAACCAACTGGTCCAGCCAACTTTACAAACGTTTGTCACTTTTTGTATAAACAAAATATAAACATCTTAAATAAAAAGGTCCGATATAAGTAGAACATAAAACAAAAGAGAAGCTAGTTATGTTTCAGATTATTGAAACAGGGTTTTTTTTAATTTAATAATTATTATTACAAACACTACAACTGTTATTATACTTTTAATACTTGTAATTTTAAACACTATAACTAAGATGACTAACAGAGTCATGGTTTATTAATAACTGACTGATATTGCTAATGAGGTCCTATTTATTATATGTTCTTATCGGAAAGAAATCCATAGGTTAGGTGATTAGTAAACTATGAGTTGTTATTGCTTATGAGTAATGTTTACATAACACCTCCCCGTTTAAGTTGAAATTTTGCAGAAGTTTAATTCAAGAAATTTCTTAAGGTTTAATTGGAATATCGTCAATACTATGGTTTTTTTTTATTTACAATATTTTTCTCCCTTAATCTAGATAATATTTTAAACTTGTGAAATATGAATATGATTATACTTACAAAAATAACGAAACCTAAAACACTATAATTAATTATATGTGGAGAGCTTGTATTATGTATAAGCTTATTTGGTGATTCACTTAGTTTAGTTTGTAAAGTTTGAATTTGATTTAAGTTTGCATTTTCTAACTGTAGTACTGGAAATTCTACTTTTATTTGTTCTTGTTGGGATACATTAGACTTTATGTCAGGTATTTGTACAATTTGTTCAGTTTTACTAGAATATTTAGTCGTTTTTAATTTTACATTATCTATATGGAGTTCACAATTAATAGAGAGTTGAATTAGATAAGTACCTGACATTGGTATTTTTGAATTTTCACCATCACAAAACTTATTAGCTATTATTTCTACAGGTGTTTATATGCCTTAACGTTAATTCTTTTTTTTTATATATATACAGGGTGGTCCAGACCACCCGTACACCCCTTTTAAAATTCGGGGGATTAAAAATCTTTAATAAGACGATGGGCGATCTTACTAATGTCGATGTGCTCTATCGAATGACTCCAAAAAGAAACCCCCCTGACCCCCCTTGTAGGGGATAAGGGGGGCAACTTTAAAAACTCAAATAGAAATCACTAGATTTTATTGCATATTTAGATTCTACTCATCAAAATATGAATAATTTATTTAAAACATTTTTTTATCTTGGCAACAGATGGCGCTGTAATCGCAAAAAAACGACTTTTTGCTTTTTCCGTCGTCTCTGGCATATTTACAGGTGCAAATAACAGTTTTTCATATTTGTTACTAAATAGTGATGAAAAAGCTTTGCTAATGTGTACTTTCATGAGAAAGAATTTTACGTTACGATGAAAAACGGAAATTCTCTCCCTAAGGTGTTTTCGACAAACAGATTTTTTTCTTGCGTGGTACGTGACAACAATTGTTTTCTGAAATTTTTGGATCGTTTTTTAACCTTAACGTCTACTTATTTAGATATTGCTTAATCTTTATCTGAATATTTATTTTAAGCATATGTAATTAAAAAAAATATCTATAAAACATTCTAAATTGTAATCTGCTCTGCATATGGCAAAATAATATTTAAATCGTACTAATTTAATATTTAATTTTAACAGAAGATAACTTGCTACATTTCTTTACTTCGCAATTCTATTTAAATAGTATGTAATTGCTGAAAATCAACTGTTCAAATAAATAATTTTTATTTCAAAATTTAAAATTTTATTGGTTTAAATTATTCTTACTTTATGGCCTGAGTGGATGAGATATCCATATTTCATCATTCATTTTTGTAATGCTAATGTAACTTGACATGTTTTGAAGTAAAACCATCTTCCCCAGTAGAATCTTGGAAAGTGTTGTTAGAATGGAACACAAATTCTAACAACATTTAAGGCAAAAAAATATTGTTATCACGTACAACATTAGAAAAAAAATCCATTTGTCGAAAACACCTTAGGTAGGGAATTTGCGTTTTTCTTTGTTACGTAAAATCTTTTCTCATGAAAGTACACATTAGCAAAGTTTTTCATCACTATTTAGTAAAAAAATATGAAAAACTGTTATTTGCACCTGTAAATATGCCAGAGACGGCGGAAAATACAAAGAGTCGGTTTTTTGCGATTACAGCGCTACCTGTTGCCAAGATAAAAAAATGTTTCAAATAGATTATTCATATTTCGACGAGTAGAATCTAAGTTTGCAATAAAATTTAGGGGTTTTCATTTAAATTTTCAAAGTTGCCCCCTTACCCCCTACAAGGGGAAATCAGGGGGATTCCATTTTGGGGTCATTCGAAAGAGCACATCGACATTAGTAAGATCACCCATCGTCTTGTTAAAAATTTTTAATCCCCCTCATTTTAAAAGGGGTGTACGGGTGGTCTGGACCACCCTGTATATAGGCATATTTTCAGAGAGTGGTTCAAATGGCAAAAACAACGTCTTGAATTTTTGTCTTTATGATCTCTAAATTTTCATGTAAACTTTGAGGTTCTATGACAGGTGTTTCTATTGTGATGGTTGAGCTGATGATGCAGCTGAACCTGAAAACATGGGCTTACTTAGATCATTGAAATGCCTGGAAAACTCTTTATTATTTTTGTCTAATAAAATAGCTATATTCCTATTGGTTATTTCTTTTATGATATATGGTCCTTTGAACCTATTTTGATGTTTACTACGTGGGTGTTCATTTATCATTACTCTATCTCCTGCTTTATAAGTGGGAATTGTCTTGTCTTTATTCCTATTGGTTATTACATTTTCCTTTTGTTTATGCACTTCATCCCTAATAGTATTGTATAAGAGTTGTAATTTGGTCTTATGGGTGGTTACATAATCTTCGTAATATCTATGAGTTAGAAATATGTCAAAAGGATCTCTAACATTAGTGTGACCTGTAATTGATTCAAATGGCGTATATTTAGTAGCTGAATGTATGGTATTATTGTAACCTATTATAGCAAAGTGAATTAATTGTTCTGGAATATCATTAAGACGGGAATTTTGAAGGATTCTATACAGATCTATTAGTGTAAAATGGAATCTTTCTATCATTCCGTTGGATCGTGGGTTTCTAGGAGTAGTGATATGAAATGGTATTTTATGTAACATTAAATAATTCTCGAATGGTGTCGTTTGCAAATTCTGAACCTCCATCTGAAGTTACCACTTCAGGTGATCCGTAGTTTGAAATAAATTTAATTAATTTATCAGCTGTTTCCACTGCGTTTTTAGAATTTAAATGGTAAGCATGTGAAAATTTTGAAAAGCAGTCTACTATTATTAAGAAGGAATTTCTCTGGATTTGAAAGGTATCAATATATATAAGAGATAATTCAAAGTCAGAAGACATCATTAATTTTATTAGGGAATATTGTAAACCCAAGATTAAATATTATTGTTTATTTCCAAATGAAGATATTTATAAATTATTTTGCAAAATAAAGATAGACCACTTTAACCAATTAGAATTTATTAAATGTACTAAAAGAATACATAATGTAACTGATCCTCAGTCAGAACTACATGTACATGTTGAAATGGTCTATCAGGTGTCTCGGTGACGTTTAGTGGAGTGATATTAGGATGTCTATCGTATTTGGTTTGTTTACAAGTAATGCAATTATTTATATTGTAACATTCTTTTTCAAATAATAACACAAGTGCTGTTTAAATCGTCTATTCACAAACAAATATTTATTTCTATACACTAATGAATACACTATAAATTAACGCTATAATTATAAACCATTAAAAACTATTATTTACAGACTATGAATTTCTAATACAACATTTATATTCACTATTTATTTTGTAATACACAGTTAATGACTTGCTGTTCACTGCTCCCTTTCTCCGCGACGCCGACTTTATACCATCCTATAAACGTTCCAGAAGCCGGTAGAAACTACCATGTATTTCTAGAAGGTGCTAGATAAACAGTGCCTCGTTTACATTGTTGGTGCTATGCGTCATTCTCTCGAATGCCACCGAATACTCCATCCGCTGCTCGAGAAGGGGTTCTTTCTTTTTCTCTCTTGTTACACTGCCCCCCTCTTCAAGTCTGTTCTGTCCCAGAACAGGTTTTATGATCTGGTTCCTGTAGAACGGGTCATGACGATATCGACAGTCTTCACCTCGACTACACGTTCCATTACGGTAGAAGTAGCAGTCTACACTCTTCGTTGGCCTTGATGCGGGCTGTGGGTCAAAACTGCAGACGAAGATCTTGACGTCCGTACCTCTAAAGATAACTTCCAGCATGTTTCTAACGATTCTCCAATCCAGCTGGTCAACAGCCGAGTTTGGGAACTGCCAATTTGTTAATTCCCCTGGTAAGCAACTCGATTCTCAAATTCCATAGTGCCCTCCACAAGTCGGCGTAACTCGGTTTCTGGTAGTAAAACTGCTTGGTTACCAAGTAGTAAATGGATCGGTCATGATCAGGCAAGCGTAAGGATTTACCAACAGAGGGATTTTGTTCTCGAAGTTCATTCAGCCGTCCAAATTTATTTCTAAACACCACTGCGATCCCCCTGGACATACGAAGATCCTCGGAGACACAGTGGGTAATGGAATAATCACCAGGGACCCGGAAGAGATCTTGTTGCATCTCAGTCGTGACTCCGAATCGCGCTTTTCTAGTTCCAGAAAACGCAGCCATAAATTCTCTAAAGGTTGGCTGATCATCTTCAGGCCTTACGATATTGATAGCCACCTCGGCCTCATCTTTCCGATCCGGGACTACGTCATTATTTCCCTCATAGTGCGCCAGACGATTGGAGTGTACCACCTTTGGTTTCCCCCTTGGCAATTTCTGGATGCGATAAATCAAGTCATTTATTCGTTTCTTCACCTGGTATGGGCCCTCCCAATTTCGCTGTAACTTTGGAGAATAGCCACGACGTCTTTGCGGGTTGTATAACCAGACAAGCTCTCCAGGTTGAAACCCTCCTTCTTGGGCTCTCACATCGTACGTAGCCTTCATCCGGTCACTCGCGATTCGACTATTATTTCGGGTTCGGTCGTGAATATCCTCCAACTTCTTCTTTAAGTTGATGACATAATCATTCCCGGCTACCTCCTGCTCTATAGGTGGAGACCCAAATTCTAGATCACACGGTAACCGTAACTCGCGTCCAAAC
Source organism: Agrypnus murinus (assembly GCA_929113105.1). NCBI lineage: Eukaryota > Metazoa > Arthropoda > Insecta > Coleoptera > Elateridae > Agrypnus > Agrypnus murinus. The sequence continues at coordinate 187,551,091 of OV816024.1, forward strand.
ATCACAGACGCTGGTGACTGACCGGTTGTTTCGTGGACCGATGCACGATAAGCCATCAGGAACAGATGCAGGTATTGGTCCCAGTCTCGTTGATGATCGGAGACGACCTTGGCCAAATATTTGCCCATTGTTCGATTCATGCGTTCTACCATTCCATCGGACTGCGGATGTAACGGTGTGGTCCGAGTCTTGCGAATGCCCAACAATCGACAGACTTCTCCAAAGAGTACAGACTCGAAATTGCGGCCTTGATCCGAATGCAGCTCCATGGGCACTCCGAAGCGACTGAAAAACTCTTTGACTAGTACGTCAGCAACAGTGGCAGCTTCCTGGTTTGGTAGGGCATATGCTTCTGGCCATTTGGTAAAATAGTCCATTGCCACTAATATGTATTTATTCCCATCGTCGGTTTCGGGAAATGGTCCGGCAATATCTATGGCTATTCTTTCCAGAGGACTACCCACATTGTACTGCCTCATAGGTGCTCTTCGTTTCCCCAAGGGTCCGTTGCCAGTGGCACATAGTTCACATTTCCGGCACCACTCCTTCACGTCTTCTTTACAGTTGACCCAATAAAAACGCTCCCTAACTTTCTCCAAGGTCTTTTTCACACCGAAGTGTCCTCCGGAGGCACCGTCATGGAGATGTCGCAATACTGTAGCCACTCGGCTTCTTGGAACCACGAACTGAGACCTAATGGTGGTGCCATCTTCACTCTCCAGTACTCGCTTCAGGAGATCGTCTTCCACCTTCAAGGACTCCCATTGGGCCCAATATGCTTTGAGCGTTCTGTTAAAAGGGCTGACGGCCTCCCAGGCAGGCCTTTCTCCCACGCGCTTCCATTCCAGTACCATATTTAGTTCGGGATCAGCCTCCTGCTGTCGTTGCAATTCTTCCGGCAACCAATTGTCGTTGACGATGGTAGTCCTTAGTACTTGGCAAACCCTCTCTTCAAAACGAGAGCAATGACGGCAATCCGTTGGACAGGGTCTTCTTGAAAGAGCATCGGCATTTCGATGACTAGTGCCCGCTCGATGTTCGGTGTCAAAGTCGTATCCTTGTAATCGTTCGATCCACCTTGCGACCTGGCCTTCAGGATTACGGAATTGTAAAAGCCATTTCAACGCTGCATGGTCCGTCCTCAATAAAAACTTCCGTCCGTACAAGTATTTGTAGAAGTGCTCAACGGACTTCACGACGGCCAATAGTTCTTTTCTGGTCACACAATAATTCCTTTCGGCTTTCGACAAAACCTTACTAAAATAGCCGATGACCTTTTCTTGTCCATCCTGTATCTGAGAAAGTACCCCCCCAATGGCCAAATTACTTGCATCTGTGTCAAGTATGAATTTCCCTTCTGTCCGTGGATAGCTCAATATTGGTGCGGTTGTCAGGGCACGCTTCAGCTGTTGGAAAGCTGTTTCACACTCTCCGCTCCAAACATACTCGCGTCCATCTTCAGTTAGCCTTGTCAGAGGCTTCGCTATATTGGCAAACCCAGGAACGAAACGCCTATAGTAGGTACATAACCCAAGAAAACTACGAACTTGGTGTTTATCTTTCGGTGTTGGCCACTCTTGAACTGCACGAATCTTATCGGGGTCGGCTGCCACTCCATTTTGTGATACGACGTGCCCGAGATATTTCACTTCCTTTCTGAATATGTGGCACTTTTTCGGACTCAGTTTCAGATTGGCTCCACGTAGTCTTCGGAACACTTCATCTAGATTTTTCAAATGTTCGTTGAATGATTTTCCGACTACAATCACATCATCTAGATATACCAGGCAGGTCTTCCACGACAGCCCTCTCAGGATGGTCTCCATTAGACGCTCAAAGGTGGCCGGAGCGTTACATAGACCAAAAGGCATAACCGTAAACTGCCATAGTCCGGAACCAATAGTGAACGCGGTCTTCTCCCGGTCTTCAGGTTCCATTTCAACTTGCCAATAACCACTCTTCAAGTCCAAAGTCGAAAACCATCGTGAACCAGACAGGGTATCTAACGTGTCGTCGATGCGTGGTAAGGGATAGCTGTCTTTCTTGGTCGCGTCATTAAGCTGCCGATAGTCCACACAAAATCTCGTTGACCCGTCCTTCTTACTGACCAGGACCACCGGTGATGCCCATGGACTGCTGGATGGCTCGATGACCCCTTGTTCTTCCATATCAGTAATAATCTTTTCGGCTTCTGCTCGCCTTGCTAGAGGTAGACGCCTCGGCTGCTGACGGACAGGCATAGAGTTGCCTGTATTGATTTTATGTTTTACTATATTTGTTCGTCCCTTCTGGCTATCGTCAAGAGCGAAGATATCTTGGTATCGGTGAACCAAACCCTGTACCTCTTTCACTTCTGTTCTGTTAAGGTCTTCGCACGAACTAGTAACCATGCCCACTAATTTTCCACCATGGTCTTTGGGCGCTGGTTTTGGAACATCAGCCATACACCTGGCTACTCGGAATACTGGCACACACTGTCCCACAAGGGTACTCTTCTTCAATGTCACCGGATCCACATTAACATTCATAATTCTCACCGGTACTCTCTTTCCAACCTTGATCAGCGCTTTTCCCACCAGTATGCCACTATGGATCTTCTTATCACAAACAGGCTCCATCATTCGCACACATCCTACCCGAAGATCTCCATCCAAACCTGCCTCGACAACCATCTCGCTTTGACCAGGCAATATCACATCTTCTGTCAGCAAAACCCTTACGACAGGATCTTCTCGTGGATGCAACGGAAGTTCTTCGTTACCAACCTTCAAAACACCCTCCTTCAAGTCCAATGTAAAACCAAATTTTCTCAGGAGGTCCATTCCCAAGATGAATTCGTCAATGATGTCGGCTACCAGCACCTCATTATCACGTTCTTCACTTCCAATGCCAATCTTCATCTTCACCACTCCGCGTGTTGGTATCACTTCACCTGTTGCTGTACGGAGTTGAGTAGTTGTCTGTAACAGCTTCATACTTGTTCGTAGAACATTAGGGCGTATGATGGATTTTGTCGCCCCCGTATCAATGAGTAGTGGAACAATTCGATTCGCAATTTTCCCATCTATGAACAAACTGCTGGTACTATTCCCTGATGTTACGGCATGGACGATGATCTCTGGGGCATCTTTACTAACAGTCAACGTTCGCCCTCTCTTGCCAACCCCTTTTAACTTTTCCGACGGTTGTACTTTTGTTATTTTGGGACAACGCCGTTCTACATGTCCTTGTTCGCCGGAGTTCCAGCAACGGGGCCCTCGAACTTCTTGATGATTCTTCTTACGGCTTTCTTCCTTCCGAAGAACTCTCAGTACTAACTCCTCTAGGTGATCTTTAGAACCTTCTTCTTCCTCCACAACGGCCCGAACACGCCCGTAACCTCGGGACGCTTGCTTTGCAGCTTCAAATTCTAAGGCGTGAGCAAGCGCATCATCAGTTGTTCTTGGTCGTGCTAGCCTCAATGATTGTTGCGTTTCTGTGTCTCTTAACCCATCAATGAAGGTCTGCACAGCGAGCTGTCCCAGAAATGAATCGGGTGCCGTAGGGTACGCCAATCGGACAAGCCGCGCAACATCGGCTTCAAACTCCTGCAGGCTTTCTCCATTCTTCTGGATACGATTCTTCACTTGCGCGTGATACACTTGTTGAAGATGCGCGTCTCCATATCTCATCTCCAATCTAGACACTAACAATTGATAATCATTTTCCTGTCCTGCTGGGATTGTTTGCAGGACGTTCAACGCGTCTCCACGCAAAGCCACAGTTAAAGAAACGGCCTTTTCCTTGCCTGTCCATCCGTTGGCCCCAGCGGCCGCCTCAAATTGTTTGTAGTAGGTGGACCAAGGTATCTTTCCATCGAACGTGGGTGGTTTTACTTTTATCCCTACGGCAGGAACCTTTTCTTCTTTAATTTGTTTCTTTACTTCATTAAACGGCCACTCAGAAGTTGAGGGAAACCGTAGTTGCCTCATTCTATCTTCCAACATTTCGGCCATATCGTCTTTCTTAGTTGTTGGTGGTAATTGCATTTGGGCTATTTTCTCTTCTACCATCTTTATTACCCTATCTTGTTCCGCCAATCTACCTTCCAATAGTCCTAACGCACTGGCATTCTCCAAAAATTCTTCGAAAACTTTATCTTCCAACGCTTTGACATTTTCCAACAATTCTCCTTTAAGCCTTCTAGAACTTTCTTCAGACTTTTCTAATAATTCTTCTTTAAGCGTTCTAGAGTTTTCCAGTAAATCTTCTTTAAGCATTTTAACATTTTCTTCCAGTGCTTTAGTATTTTCAAGTAATTCTTGTTTAAGCATTCTAACATTTTCTTCGGACTTTCTAGAATTCTCTTCTGACTTTTCCAGTAATTCCTCTTTTAACATTCTAGAATTCTCTTCAGACTTTCTAGAATTCTCTTCGGACTTTTCCAATAATTCTTCTTTAAGCATTCTAGAATTCTCTTCCGACTTTTCCAGTAATTCCTCTTTTAACATTCTAGAATTCTCTTCAGACTTTCTAGAATTCTCTTCGGACTTTTCCAATAATTCTTCTTTAAGCATTCTAGAATTCTCTTCCGACTTTTCCAGTAATTCCTCTTTTAACATTCTAGAATTCTCTTCTATTTTACTTAATAACAAATTAGTATCCATTACGGGTCCAGGTATTTCGAAGAGGAAACTTTCAGGGTCTTCTTGCTGCTCCAAAAGCCATTCTCTTAGCCGATTTATTAACACACTTTTAAGGCCCGTTGTATCTAAATCTCGTTCTTCAAGTTCATGTTTCAAGTCTATTACTTTGAGATCTTTTAACAGTTTCATCACCATTTTAACCGTTTGTTGAAATTATGTTTTAACACCAAAAATTTTATTCTCACAGCACTTTAATTAATTATTACGCGATTTTATTTATTTTAAAACCTCACACCTGACATCACTGTAACATTCTTTTTCAAATAATAACACAAGTGCTGTTTAAATCGTCTATTCACAAACAAATATTTATTTCTATACACTAATGAATACACTATAAATTAACGCTATAATTATAAACCATTAAAAACTATTATTTACAGACTATGAATTTCTAATACAACATTTATATTCACTATTTATTTTGTAATACACAGTTAATGACTTGCTGTTCACTGCTCCCTTTCTCCGCGACGCCGACTTTATACCATCCTATAAACGTTCCAGAAGCCGGTAGAAACTACCATGTATTTCTAGAAGGTGCTAGATAAACAGTGCCTCGTTTACATTGTTGGTGCTATGCGTCATTCTCTCGAATGCCACCGAATACTCCATCCGCTGCTCGAGAAGGGGTTCTTTCTTTTTCTCTCTTGTTACAATATATTCGGTTATGGTTTGATCCATATTTTTCCAATAATAATCTCGTTTTATTGCTAATGAAGTTGCAGTTATTCCTCTATGACCTGTTTTTTCTTCATGATAACTTGAAACAAATTCTAGTTGTGACTGAGGATCAGTTACATTATGTATTCTTTTAGTCCATTTAATAAATTCTAATTGGTTAAAGTGGTCTATCTTTATTTTGCAAAATAATTTATAAATATCTTCATTTGGAAATAAACAATAATATTTAATCTTGGGTTTACAATATTCCCTAATAAAATTAATGATGTCTTCTGACTTTGAATTATCTCTTATATATACTGTGTGGACTTTATTATCACCTACATTTTGAATTAAGGGTTTTTTCTTATTTACGTCCCTAATGATTTTTATAATTACTTAATTTCTTTTTACATCTAATGGTTCTTCTGAAATTGGAATGGTATCGGTAGATTCTGCTTGCGAATGTTGAGTTACTAAACTGTTTTCTTTTTCTTGTAGGGGTCTTAAAAGTTGATCTAAGATATCAGTGGGAATTTCAGGCAATTCAATCATTAATTTCTGCTAATAATCTATCGATTTCTTCGTCGGGTTCGACACAAACTGACTGGGTATCGATTGGATTAATTTTTATACATGAATGTGCATCTGCGTTTGAGCTAGATGTACCCTTTTTGCAAATTATTTCTGATTGAGGTAAATTAGTATTTTGGAAATTTACACTAACTGATTCTAATTTTTCTTCAACTACTTCAATTTCTAAAGGCTTATCTAATTTTAATTTTAAATTTTCATGCAAGGGTTTATGAATAGGGGCTCTTCCAGGGTGTATAGATGTGGATTTTGGAGGGAAATTTGAAAATTTATTTCTGGATCATGTTGTTGAGTTTCGCTAGAAGGAGAAGGTTGAGCCGACCTCAACTCATAATCGGGATAACATCGGGATAATGATGATTTTCAAATGGTGGATTTTCGTTAATGTAATGTAACTCAGAATTAAAACGGTCATGTGAATTAAAACGATTAGTACTATGTCTATATTTAAAAATTTAAAATAAAAATTTTGTTGAGTCATTGTTTCTTGCGGATTTGAACTACTCTCTTCTTCTAAACTTAATCTATTTATTTCTTCTAATAAGTTTTTCATATCTAACATAAAATTATTTTTGAATACAGAATGATCGTTAATGGTTAATTATTATCAATTAGTAATAACAATGTTAACACAAGTTTAGTTTACTTTGATTTAAAATTTTTGAAAGTTACACTCGAAGTTACACTATCTATCCTGTAGATTATTATTATTATTTTTTTATATATGTTGGTATCGTAAAAACGTATTCATAAAACAAGAACAGTAAATGCAATATAAAATTTCTTACAGTAAAGCTCGGATTTGCATTCCGTCGATTTCCTTGAGCGATGCTGTCCTTGGAAACGAAAAAGCCGGGATTTTTGGCACCTTTGGCGATGTTGTCCTCGGAGTTTCAGAATTTCCTAGTCTCTCCTTCCTGGTTTTTACCTTTTGATGTAATTGTGTTTTCTGCCGATTTTTGTGCAAAAAACATCCGCTACCGACTGCACCAGTTATGTTTCAGGTTATTGAAACAGGTTTTTTTTAAGTTTAATAATTTTTATTACAAACACTACAACTGTTATTATACTTTTAATACTTGTAATTTTAAACACTATAACTAAGATGACTAACAGAGTTTCGGCCTCGATGGTTTATTAATGACTGACTGATATTGCTAATGAGGTCCTATTTATTATATGTTCTTATTGGAAAGAAATCCATAGGTTAGGTGATTAGTAAACTATGAGTTGTTATTGCTTATGAGTAATGTTTACATAACAAGCTACCGAGCGGTAACCCAAATTTCTTGACAATGCTTTGAAAGTCATAAATTGTGCGCACTATGCTTATAAAAGTGTCTGTCTTTAGAATACCCGACGCCGACAGCAGCTGCGAGTAACACGTGTACATTTGTGTGGTCTTTTGATTTAAGATCGTTTAGATTCGGTTTTATTCTCAATTTGTAATGTTCTTGTTAATGCTCGTTTGTGCTGTATTATTCTGAAAGTTCTCAAGAATTATTATTGGTGCTTATTCCAACTGTATTTATTATTAATCTCATTATTTGTTACAAATTGAGCCTATTTTACATTGTAGATAATTATTTATTAGTATCCAAGACGTTGTAAGCGTTTCTTGTACTGTCGTAGATTATAACTTGGAGCTGGTGATTTCTAATTTATAAAAATCGACTATACGTAAACCATAAATACAAAAAATGAGTCATCTCTCCTTCTCTCTCTCTCTCTATTGTTTACTTTTTTCTTTGCATATATTCGTCACAAAATAGAGAGAGATATAATACAATAATGCGTTGGAAGCAACTCGCTGTCGCCTAGGTGATTTGTGATGACTCATTTCTTGTATTTATAGTTTAGGTATAGTGCTTGCAAATGGTGTAGATTGCTTATGAATATACTGATGTAACATTTGTCTAGCGTAGTTAGGAGTTGTGCGCAGTGTTCTCACTAATGAGTGTGGCGTTGTTTCCGATAAAATAGTCTGTGAGCAAACTGTTTCTTTGATGTGGTTATACACAATGAAACTAGAGCCAAGCTGATTTCGCTGTTAGTGCAGGTTTTCTAGACTGATCAGTGAATACGATTAACACAAGCATTTTTGTCGTTGTGATTCACCGACTTATTATTAAGTCTACGCAATTAGGGTCGGGCGTTGTCAGTGGCTATTTTAGGCTTACTATGCCTCTTCAGCCTGGTTGGGTAAATAATCTATTAAAAACCTCTTGTAAAAAAATAAAACATGCGTCTACTAATTACCCATCAAAAGGGACAAGAAATAGACAGAAATGGGGTAATAAAAAGATATGTTAGTACCTTACATGTTAGGTAAAATTTGCTATTTCTCGGGTAATAAATAAAATTTTAGAACACAGCAAAAATAGCTCCGAAGAAAATAAGACAATATTACTTGGGTTGTTTCTAAATATTCTTCCGCAGCTTTTGATATTGTTTAATAAACAATGTTTCATACATAATTATGTTTTTATTAAATAAAGGTAAGGTGAAATTTCAAATTGTGACATTGTGAAGGAGATGTAAATATCTAAGATATCAGGTTGCAAATATTTCTGTTAACGTAATATCTCGGAATCATTACATCAAACACAGAACTACGAGTATGTTGGCATAGTATCTTATTTCATGAAGTTTATTTTTTCATATGTAGATTTGACTTCCTTGAATATAGTAAGATGTCATATTGATTGCTTCATTCAGTTAACTGTAAGATGATAGATAATGCACATAAATACAATCTTAAATACAACCTCTTTACTTTAGTTACCGTTTCTCCATCAGCGCTTTGCAGGAAGAGTAGCCAAACCCACTGTTAATAAACTAAACCTCAAAGTATTCATAATTTAATGTAATTCTACATTTTCTTTGAGCGCAATTCTCTTGATTTTCATTAATTTTCATATCATTTAAGTGAAAAGAAGAAAACATCTTTCATTCTTTGTAGATATCTATTAAAATAGTTCTGTTCGTTCAGTAAAAAATCATTAGTGATTAACTTTTGAATTCTTAGTTTTGTTGTAAGAAAATAAAATGCTGCGCTTCTTCTGATTACTTCCTTCTTACCAGAATATTTCAAGAGCACTATGCAAGTTTTCCAAATGACCTTAAATATTTTGTAGTTTTCAATTAATTAGTCTTGCTTTTGTTTCACCTGCAAATTGCATGCATACTTTATAGAGCTGCTTGTGGCGATATACTGCAAGTTGTGACAGTTACGACACATAGAAAGCCTCATTAACTAAAATTACTAAAGTTTACTCCCAAACTTTGTTTACACGTAACCTAAGCCAGACTATACACTATAAATTAAACATTTAATAATCATAAACGTGTTTAGTGTTGAGGGTCAAAACGTTAAACCAAACTGCCATTCCCCGTTACAAGAGACGACTATGCATACAAAACCTCCACTCTAGCTTTATAAACAGACTACTTAGTCATTATTTCACGGTTGGCAACATCCCCGTCACGCGCATAATGGGCCTAAAGTTAATGATTTCCAATTCTACTTTCGAATAGAAGCCGACAGCGTTAGGTAAGACTTACGTGAAGTGGCTCTTGAATGAAGAAGAAGTTTTTGTTATTAGATACACGTACTCGTACGGGCCCGTAATTAGATCCGCTACATTAGAAGTCGCAAAATCTGAAGTCAGTTTAGACCATATAACAATGCAACCCTTGGTGGGCCGAGTTGTTCAACATATTTTATTACCTTTTTCAGATTCACCCCAAAAATTCGTAGTTTTTTCTACAATTTTCTGGTTATTTTACGTACGAATGCGTTTGGGTGCCAGGTGGACTTTGAAGCACAATAGAAAACGCGCGCGATGCCCTTTTATTGGTTGTTCGATTTGTAAAAGATCGGGACTATCGTTGCTGTTGTGATGTATAACTCAGACCAGCCACCAATTTTTCTTCCTAAGTATTCATATTCGGCTATTTAGTTTCCACAAAAAGCAAATTATATCCAACTGTAATAAATTACGTGCACATGCCATATTCGCTCAACCAAACGTAATCCTACACGTGTAGAAGCTCGATCAACCGGACACGCATTTTTCTTTTCTACTTCTTTATTTTCTCAATGCCGATCTTAGAAAAATAGATTTTAAAATGTTCTTGTTAGCTTTAATCCAAATAATGAAGGTGAAACTCTCAACATTTTCCAGAATCTGCAGTATTAAAAGCTACCAGAAAATGAAATTACATTACTACTCACATTTCAGAAACCAATTTTTGATGCCTTATTCCCTTTGCAGCATATTAAATTTTTTTAATCAGTTGAATAAGGAAAGTTTTTAAACTTATTAATCCAACAAATAATTTTCTCCTTATTAAAGTATTTCTGACAGTAAAAAGAATTCTTTACACACCTAACTTTTTTTTATACAGAAGGAAGCTTTTCAGATAAGAAATGGGAACAAAATCTAACAAAACCCTATAAAGAAAGTTTGATACAATTTCTTAGCAAGATAGGGGCCAACATAATCAGGGCAAATACCTGTATCAGAATTCCTCAAGGGCGATTATATTCAATTTCTGAATTGATTAAGAAGTGGGTGTAACGGTACGGCAAGTGTATAAGAAAACGAATTTTGCTTAGGTTTTTTTTCTAAATCTGTAAATAAACTAATAATTTGAGCACTAGAACAAAAATGTTAAGAAAACAAAAACAGTATATGTTAATTAAAAACAATTAATAGATAGTTAATGTCGATTAGAAAATCGGTAAAAATTGTTTTCTATCTCTTAGCCTTTGTTTCTAAACGTGTTTAAATAATAGTATATTAAAAAACAAGTTTCATAAGACACATTTTAACCCATGCGTCCAGGTTTAGAAAACGAGCCACTTACAGCGAGTTTTCTAATGAACAAGTGAAACGTATATTTTATACCATTTTTCTATTTTGCTTTTTATATATCAAAATTGATTGGCATTTAAAACAATTTTAAACTAAATTTGCGTCTATAATAAAGCTATTAAAGGACCCAAAACAGTGCTTTTGTAACTTCACTCTAAAAATTTAAATTTTCAAATGTCGCCAACCACCATAAAATTCTCAAAATTTTTAAATTGTAATTTTTTTTATTTAAAAAGGGACTAAAAGGCACAAAATTAAAAAAAAAGTATTTTATAAGTCATTATCGCACTCGCCCTTTATAAAACGCCCCAGCGGCTCGTTTTTTAAACTTGGATTTGCATAAACCTTGCCTTATGAAACTCGTCTTTTAATAATTATACTAGTAAACGGACGTCCAACTTTTTTCAAAGAAATATCGTACAGCAACCTAATATGCCTATATAAAGTATTAATTATACTTACCACTGGTATATTTACTACTGGTACGACATTGTATCCTTGTAGGTAATGTTGGGTTTTACCTTAGTTTAATCCACTTAACTTTGTGGCTCTTGCCAAAATTAAGAAAGTTTAAAAAAGCATTGGACTGCCAAATAATTATGGTATAGTAACTATTTCAATTGCTAATAGGAGAGTCGAGAGGTTTGGGTCGAAGGAGGTTTGGGTCAATGCCAAAATCACTTTCCTAAAACATCCCAGGCATTCATGATTGCATACATTGGAGTTACATAAGATATGGAAATCTCGTTTCCACTTAAACCGCCAAGTTACTGTAATCAGTGGTGGTGTTATTATGAAATACCGTTTTTTGTGCAAATTAGTTTCTAATTTATAAACTTGTAATTTGGCAGTGTTTTTTGTGTAACCTTAAAGGTGTTTAAGTGTGTTTTTACATTGAGATTTCTGCTTATTAAGGTAAGTATTATGGTTATAAAACTTAACCTAATTTTACTAAAAGTGGGAAATCCAGGATCATATTTGTGTTATGGTATCATAGGGATGAAAATGTCACAAACGTGCGGGATGTTTGAATCCTGACCCAAACCTCCCTTATGATTCGGTAGGTTTGGTTTATCCGTATCGCATTATGAGACCCATATTTATGTTATTTGGTTATGATAACATTTAGACATCTTTTCCTTTTACTAGAAAAACTGAGAGATAGGGAAAAATTAAAGAAGAGATCAAATAACGCAACTACCAGCAGCGTTCTATAAGGACTGGAAATTAGAAGAGTTGCTGAAGATTTGAGGTTCAGTTTTTCTTCTCTGCAGCGTCATGTTCAAAAGGCTAGACTTCTTCCTTAGGGGCAACAGACCAATTACAAATATGAAGCCAATCCTTCCTACCCACAGGTTTTCAATGAAGAGTAGGAAAAAAGTTCTTTGAAAATCTAATGTATATATCGGGAAAGCATAGGTTTTCGGCCGAACATATATTTAACTTAGACGAGACTGGTTGCACTACTGTACATAAGCCGCTAAGGGTAATAGTCACAAAAGGACAGAAACAGGTGGGGCAGGTGACAAGTGCCGAAAGAGGAAAATTAATCACAGTTTGGTGTTTTATTAATCCTGCAGGAAAAACGCTGCCCCCTGCCATGATTTTCCCGTTGAAGAAATTTACACTGAGAAAAATAGTCAGGTTAAAGTAACCAAAAATAAGTTGCAGCAACCTGAAGATATGTACAAATTGTAACAACAATACCTGTGTGTAATACGAACTATATGATTTTAGTAAAATGCTTTTGGTTAAATTTACCCAATAAGGTTAAATCAATCACACTCCCACATGGTAGAAGCGAAAAATAGTTGAATTTACCATACCTGTTGGGTTATTTCAACCTTACTCCCTGGTTTGACAAAATTCGTGTTATGTAGAGCATACACGGTGCTGTAATTTATGGCATAAACAATGCAATAAATATTCGTATCGTATTTTTTTTAATATTCTTCTCGTGTGTATTAAAAGGAAAGAAATAATTATTGAGTTAATAATAAAAGGTCGACTAAAATCTCTTTCTTTAATTAGAAATATTTAGTATTATGCAGCCAATAATGTCTTTCATTGTGATAAAAAGGTTTTAATGAAATACGATATTATCTGGAACTCCAAACTGCTAAGCTATTTTAGTTTGACTTGTAAATTACTGTACATGTAGATTTAACCCAAGTAGAACCCTTACTTACTTACCAGAACCCGGGTAAAATCTACCAATAACCGGTTAATTATAAACAGATAGTTCATTTACCAAATCAGTTGTTTATTCTGACCTTGGTTTTTAGTTAACGCTGCTAAAATTAGGTTAGAACAATAAAAAATCGGTCTACTATATATAGTCGTCTCATTTTTCTCAGTGTAAGGACCATATGGCTATTAACCCCCCTGAAAACACTCTGGGTTTGGTCAACCCAAGTGGTTGGATGACTAAAGAAAATTTTATTCAAGTAATGAAGCATTTTATAAAATACTCTGAAGGTACAAAAAGATAATCCATGTCTACTGCTATTAGATAACTCAAATAAGATAACTCAGATAAATCAAATGGCGTACATTTACTGACGATCCCGCACCACTGCAGCCACCGATTGCAACCCTTAGATATGGACCATTTAAGGCATATTATAACACCGCAGCCTCAGCATGAATTCTAAACCAGGCAAAACATTGAGAATGTTTCATCTGTTGGAATTAGTAAGCCGGGAACTGCCTTTGATAAAGCAATGTCTCGACAGAACCTCCTTTCTGGGTTTTCAAAATCAGGAATATTCTTAATGTCATCAGTTAAATACCGAGAAACTACTCAGCCAGAATATCAAGCACGTATTAGCAGCGAGGATACAACAGCTGTTCACGATAGTGTGTTTTCTGAAAATGTAATGTAAAGTACACATGTTGAGCAACAAATAAACGAAGTAGATGCAAAAACACGCCCTGCAGCTGCTGCTGAAGTCGCTGCTCATTCTAGTGTCGTTGAAATTGGTGAAATATTTTCAAATATTCCAGAACTTTTAGCTGTGACAACAACAAAAGTTCATGTAATAAGCCACATAACCATGACCGTTAGGTAACGGTTAGACCATTTCCCAAGGCAGAGGCAAAAAAAATGACAAAAAGAGGACGCATGCAAGAAAAGGCAAAAATTTGAATGTCCAAAAAACTGTTAAAAAGAGTTCTTACTGATACTAGCAATATTAATCAAAAAATTATGATATCAAAACAGCGAGAGCAAGTGAAGACTAAGGCATCTTGTAAATTCTGGATGAGTCTGAAACTGAAGATAGTGACGAAGGTTCCACCGTGAGCTCTGGCGAATCCAATTATGTCCCTGATCAGCCAGAAACGGAATTTGATCACTCTACTGAAGCACTACCAAATGAAGGTATTATTTTAGTTAGATTTTTAACTGAATGCAATCGAAAAAAATGTCAGCCTTTATCCACTATGTAGGACAAATCAAGGAAATACACAGCAACCAAACATACTCGGTTAAGTTTATGAGAAAGAGAGGTACTTCAGTAGCGTTCTTTTTCCCAGAAAATGAGCATAAAGTGGATAACATCGATTTTCAAAATATAGTGATACGATTGCCACCACCAATTTCAGTGGGAGGTATTAGTCGGGCTGTGCAATGCCAAACATTCGAAATCGATTTAAGTTCTATTAAATATTTGTGTTAACATCTTGAATTATCCAATTATATGTTTTTATATGTCCAAGAATAGGTTTTTATTTTTCATGCTATTTGAGTGTTTTTTACCTATCATTTTAATATATTTCTTTAAGAAGTTCAACATGTAGGAATGTTTGGTAACTACCTACTATTTGTATATTCACATCGTTTCAGTATGTATTATATTTATCTTTAAATTAATTTGTTTGTTATGTCCACATTAGTCTTTATACATATTTCATACTAAAAAGCAAGTAATTCATCCTAAATTATTATTTACCCAAACATCCAGAGTCGCTATCCAAACCTCCCCATGAAACGATATATTTAAAAATCATTAATTCTTTTGCAAATATTGAGTAAAAATTATAAACATAAAATTGACCCAAACCTCCCGACACTCTCCTATTATTAAAATTTGATATTTAATTGTTAATTAAGTTTTTAATAGATTAATGATCACAGAGGAAATAAAAATTTAACTAAAATAATAAAATTATTTTTTTATAATTAATATCAATTAATAGACTCAATTAAAATAAGTTCTATAGATACTATAATAATATTTATATGCGGTCGGGCGATTATGACCTATTTAGCGGCCTGTTTTTAGAGCGCAAATTGCTAAATTATAGCACCCCCTTGTACTACTCTTGTTTACGCCGTCTCTATAGTAATAAAAAACCATAGATATAGTAATTGTAGATCACTGCACCTATCTACTTGAAGTTTTGCACTATTCAAATTATTTTTATTTTAAATTAAATATTAATTTAATCTTATACCGGACATAAACTAACATATGCATTTCAGGTTTAATTAGTGTTCTAGAGCCCTTTATCGTCTTAGTGCCTTCGTCTTTTGCCTCACGCGATAACTGGCTCTATAGGCCCTAAGACACTCGATTAAGCCCTTAATACATAATATACTATTACAGGATATAAAATGAAACGGATTACAATTAAAACGGTACAAAAAAGGTAAACAACACAGAAAAATACTAACAAAATATGATGACTATATTATAGTAGACCGATTTTTTGTTGTCCTAACCTGATTTTAGCAGCGTTAACTAAAAACCAAGATTAGACTAAACAAGCGATTTGTTAAGTGAACTATCTATTTACAGTTAACCGGTCTTTGGTAAATTTTACCCGGGTTCTAGTAAAATCCACTAGTATGGGTAATGTCAGCTTAACAAGGATTTTACCTTACTTGAGTTAAATCTACATGTACATTTGGCTATTTTAACTTACAAGTTAAACTGAAATAGCTTAACTTATTGATAAAAGCTACTATATAAATAGGTAAAGTGAACCAAACGTTATGGTTAGCAGTCTTACCCTTCAAAAGGGCAGTAATTACTTTGTAATAAGTTTCATTTACCATATGTAAGGCTGAAACAACCTAATGGGCAACACTCACGGTCTTCCGCGACCACGTCACTGAAGACGTCGTCGGGGACGTGGTCGGGATAATTATGCAATGTTTAATTTATTGCATAAACAAGTTGGAGTTCCAGTTAGTATCATATTTCGTAAAAACCTTTTTATCACAATGAAAGACATTATTGGCTGCATAATACTAAATACTTATAATTAAAGAAAGAGATTTTAGTCGACCTTTTATTATGAACTCAATAATTATTTATTTCCTTAACAAACTAGTCCGAGCTCAACTTGTTTATGCAATAAATTACTGTACAGCACCGTGTATGTTCTACATAACACGAATTGTGTCAAACCAGAGAGTAAGGTTGAAATAACCCAACTGGTATGGTAAATTCAAGTATTTTTCGGTTGCTTCTACCATATGGGAGTGTGATTGATTTAACCTTATTGCGTCAATTGCGTCTAAAATCATATAGTTCGTATTACACACAGGTATTGTTGTCACTATTTGTACATATTTTCAGGTTGCTAAAACTTATTTTTGGTTACTTTAACCTGACTATTTTTCTCAGTGAAGAAAGACAACGCTTTAATCATCAACGTCTCTGTAGTAGGCATATTGACTATTACGACTGCTACTGTCCCCATTGATGTGCATAATTAAGGGTTGAACTTGAATATCAAAAATTGATTTGCGTTCCGAATAGCGGGCTTCAGCTTCAATGACGTGTCTGTGCCCAGTTTTTCAAATAAACGATGCATTTTATAAAAAAATACCACCACTTTTGCTTTTTGGTTTAAAAATTTTTGTCTGTGTAAAAAAATGTGAAATTTTTATTAATCTTTATTTATTTCAGTATTAGAGTTTGGTTAGCTGTGAGTAAAAGACGAATTATCGGGTGAATATTTCTTACGGTAAAAACTCGTAACTTCAGGTGATATTATCAAGTATCATATTAAGTGGCATTAACCTTTGTGATCGAGGTAATCAAGGAAATCAAGGTAAAGAAAAAACCTCTGGAAGTTAGACTTGAAAAACACTGATAATCAAATGAAAGATCTGTTAAGTTATTTTTTACCATGGATGCTAGGGACAGCCGTCTTGATAATAAGCCATAGAAAATTGGCTTGTTATTTATTTATTTGGATCATCCATGACTGGAGGATTTACCTTCACTGAGATAGAAGTTGCTTTAACTGAGATTATAGTTATAAGCGCAATTTCAATATTTTTTTCGATAAACTCTGCCATACATGCAAAATGATCAAAGATTTTGTCAACCAGTCTTCGAATCCAAAACTTTAATTTTTTAGCATGCCTTTGAGTTTATTCACTTGAAACTAGTGATACTCGATCCCTAGAGCTCAAACTAGTTCGTTAAAATTGTTAAAGATGTCTGTGGTTAGGTATGATAACTTCAGATTCCAAAATTGAACAGTTAAAAGCAGATCAATGGATGGGATGATGTAACTACTACATATCACTTCCAATCGCGGTTGGCAGGTATGGCCAAAAGTTGGTTCCACAGCCTGTCAAATTACCACTACTCTTGGGAGGAGTGGAAAGCACTAATAAAGAAGACATTTCCCGAAAATATTGATTTTGCCTCTGCTTTAAAAAGAATGCTACAGTGTCAAAAACAACCTACCGAATCCATGACTACTTACTACTTTGAAAAAATGGAGTTATTGCGAGCGTGTGAAATAACTGGGAAGAAAAGTGGCTCGTGTATTATTGACGGGATAAGTGATACCGTAATACAAAATGCTGCCAGAGCAGGATGATATGAGTCCCCTGAGAAGCTTTATGAAGAATACTTGTTTGCCTTATCTGACCAAGTGAAGAAAGTTACAGACGAAACACAAAGCAAGTTTGATCGTAGACAACTTTTACGTTTCAAGCAGACGAATCGTTGCAGACCAGAGTCTGGCTCAAATACTGGTACTGGTTTGAAATGCTTCAATTGCCAAGAAAAAGGGCACGTGTTTGCAAAATGTCCCAAACTGAAAGTATTTTGTGCAAAGTGCAATCGAGTGGGCCATGATGAAAACAATTGCTTGGCCAAGGGTAAGAGAGGCCAAGGTAGAGATTATCATGTCTTTAAAGGTGGTAAGTTTAAACAAGATTTCTTAGTACATTCAATAGCCAATGCATGCCAACACTCACAAGAAAATTACTTTATTGATTGCGTTGTCAATAACGTATGTTAGCACTTAGGGGGCATGTCGATTCTGGTTGTAGCGTTGTCACAATACGATTTTCAGATTTTTAAAATTAGGACTACAACAGAAACCGACTCAAGTGCGTTTAAGTGGCTTTGGTGGCGGAGTTGTGCATGTTAACTCAAAAGTTGAGTTAGACCTAACATTGGATTTAGCTAACGCGCAAGTAAGCGCTCTCGTGGTACCGGATGAACACCAACAGGTATCATTAATTGTCGGACAACCGTTTATAAATAACGGAAACGTCGTAGTAGTTGTCCGAGATGCACAAGTTCGCTTGTTCAATAAAAGTAATTTTGATTTGCCACAAATTGAGGATTTGCTATCGAAGAAAATTACTTTGTGTGCGAAGGACACAATTGTTATTCCCGTTCATCATATAGGACACGTCTCGATTTGTAGTGATCATCAATTTGACGAGGTTTTTGTTGACTTACAATATAGAACGGTGCCAGAAAAATTTAACGTGATACCTAGGTGCATTACAAAATGTACTGCAGGAATACTGCCTGTTATGAATATCTCTGATAACCCTATATCATTCCAGAAAAATTCCGTTGTTACTAGGGGATTTACGTGTAGTATGCAAAAGAATTGTTTAAGCGAAACTTGTTTTACCATTCAACACGACGGATTGGAGCCATTCAAAATAACAGATTTCCTTGTCAATGAGGATATTTCGGAAGACTATAGATCGAAATTACTTGCCCTATTAAATGACTACCGCAGTTGTTTTGCCTCGAAAACAAGTGAATTGGGTAGTTGTAGATTGTCAGAAATTTCCATAAAATTACTAGATGATCAACCTATAACCTATAGACCTTATCGATTGTCGTATACTCAACGTAACAAGGCGCAAGAAATCGTTCAAGATTTATTGGATAACAAAGTTATACAAGAATCACATTCGCCCTATGCAAGTCCGATATTACTGGTCAAAAAGAAAAATGGCGAAGAGAGAATATGTGTAGAATATAGAGGACTGAATAATAAAACCGTGAAAGATAAATATCCTCTACCAAGGATTGATGATCTTCTTGATAGGTTAAAGGGATGTAAGTTCTTCACATGCCTCGATCTAGCGTCTGGATACCATCAGATCCCTGTCGCTAAGGATTCTATTCACAAAACAGCTTTTGTGACGCCAGATGGTCATTTCAAGTATCTCAAAATACCTTTCGGCTTAGTTAACGCTCCGGCTGTATCTCAACGGACTATGAACACTCTTTTGGGTTCTATGAGATTTACATCAGTAATGGCTTATTTAGATGATATTTTAATACCATCTGTAGATGTAGAACATGGGCTAAAATGTTTGGAGCAAGTTTTAACTCTTTTCAGAGATGCTAATGTGACACTTAGGTTAAATAAATGTCGTTTCCTACTAAATAAAATTGAATATCTAGGTCATGAGATCGATGAAAGTGGTATCCGTCCAGGTACTCATAAAATAAATGCAGTAAAGGAATTCTCCCGCCCGGGAAATGTCCATGAGGTTAGACGTTTTCTTGGTCTAGCCAGCTATTTCCGCAAATTTATAAGGAATTTTGCCCTTCACGCAAAACCATTGACTAATCTAATGAAGAAAAATGCACCTTTTATTTGGGAAGAAAGCGAGGAGGTAGCGTTTACAAAACTAAAAGAAATGTTAACTACACGTCCCGTCTTAGCAATTTACGATTACCAAGCGGAAACCGAAGTTCACGCGGACGCCAGCAAATTTGGGGTTGGAGGAATCCTGCTGCAAAAACAACCAAATGGATTTTTACAACCAGTTCAGTATTTCAGTCGAGCGGCTAGCTTAGACGAACAAAAATTTCATTCATATGAGCTCGAAACGTTAGCTGTGGTAAACTCACTTCAAAAGTTTCGGGTATATTTAAAAGGCAAGCATTTCAAGGTAGTAACAGACTGTAGTGTTCTTCGCCCTACTTTAACAAAACGAAATTTGGTTCCCAGAATAGCAAGATGGTGGCTACTGACACAAGAATTTGACTTTTCGATACAATATCGAGCAGGCTGTAACATGAGTCATGCAAACACTGAATCGCAGTCCCATAGAACAAAGTGCCGGTTACGATGACTTACAAATCTTTCAAGTGAATGTTAACGAAGATGATTGGGTTCTAGCCGCCCAATTAGCAGACGAGAAGTGTCGTCACATTCATATGGTGCTTCGTAATAAACCGCAAAATGCCAAAGAAAAAGAAATACACAAAGGATTCGTTCTTAAAGACAACCGTATTTACCGAAAAACTGATAAAGGTCCAAAATGGGTCATACCTAAGAGCGCTAGAAGGAGAATTTTAATGTACTATCACGATGATGCAGGACATTTAGACGTTGAAAAGACACTCGAAGTACTACAAGATCGCTACTGGTTTTCCGCGATGCGTAGATATGTTAAGAATTATATACTTGCTTGTTTGGGTTGCTTGTACAATAAGAAATCTTCGGGAAAAGTTCCTGGAAGTCTGAATAGAATTGAAAAAGAAAGCAAACCTATGGACACACTACATGTTGACCACATTGGACCTTTTGTCAAAAGTATCAAGAGAAACGCTTACGCCATAGTTGCCATTGATGCGTTCACAAAATTTATATTTATTAAAGCTGTTCAGAGCACCAAAACTTGGTTAGTTGTACGATTTTTAAACGATATCATAAACACTTTTGGGGTGCCCAGGAGAATAATTTGC
Source organism: Agrypnus murinus (assembly GCA_929113105.1). Taxonomy (NCBI): domain Eukaryota; kingdom Metazoa; phylum Arthropoda; class Insecta; order Coleoptera; family Elateridae; genus Agrypnus; species Agrypnus murinus. The sequence continues at coordinate 187,571,899 of OV816024.1, forward strand.
GATCGAGGCTCTGCATTTACGAGTAAACACTTCACTTAGTATTGGGAAGATTTAGGTATCAAGCGTGTTTTGTGTGCTACCGCAACTCCCAGGGCGAACGGACAAGTTGAACGTATGAATAAGGTCGTTGTATCAGCTATAACTGCTTCGACCGACGTTGAAGAGAGCTGGGACAATTGCGTAAGCCAGGTTCAGTGGGTAATAAACACCACCATTAGCTCCACTACGGGCAAAAGCCCATACGAAGTCCTTATGGAGTATCGCCCAAGAGGAGTGAACGACTCCTATTTAGTCAATGAAGTGTGCGAGGAAGCTCCGCAAGACTTGTCCGTTCTGCGTGCTGAAGTAGCAGAAAGAATTAAAGAAAAGCAGGAAGTGCAAAAGTTGCACTACGATTCGAGACATGCTAAACCCAAAACGTTTGAGGTTGGACATCAAGTTCTCGTACATAGAGCAAAGTGCTCTAATGATGGGAAAAGTAGGAAGCTCGAGCCAAAGTATCATGGGCCATTTGTAATCACTAAGGTGTTGAAGAACGATCGTTATGTTGTCGAGGACATGCCCGGTGCGAAAAGATCACGTAAGGCTTATTCGGGTATTTGTCCTTCGGAAAAGTTAAAGTTATTTAGGACTATAGTTAGTTCTGAGTCGGAAGAGTCCGATAACGAAGTTTTAAAAGTTCAGCATTGAAGACCTAGAAAGTCTAAGTCTGAAAAAGTTTCGCATAAAAAGTTCAGCATTGAAGGCCTAGAAAGTCTAAGTCTGGAAAAGTTCCGCAATGATAGCTTCGAAAGGCTAATTGAGACGAAAAATGATTTATGCGACTAAGTTAAAGTGATTTGGTCTTATTCAAATTCGTTAAGTAAAATGTGTCTGTTTTGTTTGTTACAGATCGTAAGTAGCATGGCTTCCCGTGGGCGTGAAGAATCAGGTTAGGCCGACTGTGAAGTATATATCGCCGATGAATGGATGTTTGTTCTTGTAGACTGGCGTCACGGCCGGGTTGGGGTCAAATTGCCCATTCGAAAGGGTGCCAGTTATTATTAACAGAAAAACATTATCGAGGAGACTCACAAGAAAGGACCTAACTGATTATGTAGTTTTAAGAAATGTTTAAAAATATGTTTATGAGGGCAGTCTATTAGAGCCCGCTGTGCTGGGTAGACCAGATTATTGTATTGGTTCATTTTATTAAAGGATTTTATGTAGTTGATTTTCAATTCTTTAAAGTAAACTTTACATTTAAATTAATTGTTTACAAAACTAAGGGTAATTATATCCTGCGTTTACGTACGCATGAGAAATTATAGTGTAACTATGTAACGTTACTGTACTGTACTGTACTGTCTTGTATTTTCAAAGAAGTTTTTAAAATACCAGTGCCAGTCCTGCAATCTAAAAATTAATTCCTCCCAAATATAAACAATTATAATTAGGTTCCATTAGATTACGTATTACAGGCAATACGCAGAAAAGTTTCCCATAGTATTTTTTGAAATATAAATTGAGAAGTGCAATCGTGTATGAAAAAAGCATCTGTCGTAAAGAAACAAACACGATAATAAACCTCAATACCAGTAACGCCAGTGATACCGGCAACTGTAAAAATAAAATATTTGAAGCCTGTAATTTATTTTATATAAAAATAGGTATAAAAAGAGACCAGAAGGTTCACGGATTGATAAATTTGAAATAAATTCTATATACAGGGTGCCCATTATATATGGAATATAGTGTATATCTCGGTAAATATCGACTTTATAAAAAACTTTGATGTATAAAAGTTGTTTAACATTTTATTTTCCATAATAAGATAGCATTCAATTGTTTTTATTTCAGAAAACAAATGAGTAATGAATAACACTTTAATTTTTTTAAATAGCAATGTACCCTTTCATTAGGCTCATTTGATAGAGATTTTCTTTCTCTTTTCGATTACCCTTATATCAGAAAATTTTTGAAAAAAACGTAAAAAATGTTTATTAAGTTAATTTCACCAATAACATGAATCTAGATATCCGAGATCTCTTTCATTTGTCTTAACAATTGATTGTAGGCTTTTATTGTGACAGAAGTTTGTTTATTTAATTAAGTTGTTGGTACATGGAAAAATAAAAATGATTCATTTAACAGAAACTGAACGTATAGAAATTTTAATTATGGTCGGTTATGGGGATCGCAAACGAACACAATTCTTAATGAGCGTTATCCACATCGAAAACCAATAACCCAGTCAGTAGTTAGCAAAACCTTGCAACGGTTTAGGGAAACTGGCAATTTTAAAGATCTGGTGAAGACTGGTCTGCAGAGGTCTGGGACAAATGAAGATAAAAAGCTCGATGTTTTAATAGAAATCGAAGAAAATCCAAACATTTCAACTCGTCATTTAAGTTTAAACCATGCCGTAAGTAAAGGTTCAATACAGAAAATATTACATTCAGAAAAATTACATCCGTACAAACCGACTTTATTGCAAAAATTATCCGAAGATGACTACGATCGACGTGTTGAATTTTGTGAATTTATGATGGAGCGAATCAACAACAATCCAAATTTTCTTAATAATATTGTTTTTTCTCTGACGAGGCTACGTTTTGTTTAAATGGAAATGTAAATAGGCATAATTGTCGATATTGGGCCGCTGAAAATCCCAATTGGATGATCCAAAATCATACCCAAACACCATAAAAATTAAACGTATGGGTGGGAATTTGTGCAGATCACATAATTGGACCTTTCTTTATTCGTGGTACTCTAACTGGTGACCGTTATTTGCAATTATTGCAACAGCAAATTATTCCAAGTAGGTATTGCGGCAGTTGAGTCCATCCCCTCTCCTTTTATGCAAATGACCCGCGATCTAATTAATATGCAAATGAGGCGTGGTCTAATTAAATGCGCGAATTAAAATGCGCGAATTAAAATGCGCGAATTAAATGCGCGAATTAAATGCGCGAATTAAATTAATTGATCTAATTAAATTAATTCACGGTATCATTTACATATCTCCTCTCTCATTTACATATATAATTTCTCATATGCATGCGTGAACATATCTGCCATTTTGTATCTTTCATTTTCAATTTGTCATCTAGGATTTCCCACCCTTAGATTCAAATTTTTAGTACTACTACTGCCATCTATCGGTGACGTCATATGATCGGTATAGTAGATTTCTATGCACCTGTTGATAGGCAACCCGCAATATTTTTTATAAAAAACCAATGGAGCCAACAGGATTTGAACCGGGGACCGTTCGAATGGTAGTCAGCCAATGCATCCACTACACCAACGAGGTAATCTATTAAAAGACTGTAAAAGTTGTATTTATTAAATAGATACGCGTCACCGTTAATCTTATACGAACTAAAATTCATATTAAGCATAATTAATCTATATGATTATTTGACAGTTACATCATTAAATGCGCGAATTAATATTCAAATGAGGCGTGGTCTAATTAAATGCGCGAATTAAATTAATTGATCTAATTAAATTAATTCACGGTATCAATTACATATCTCCTCTCTCATTTACATATATGATTTCTCATATGCATGCGCGAATTAAATTAATTCACGGAATCATTAGCGTATCTCCTCTCTCATTTACATAACTGATATCTCATTCTGTACATCTCATTTTTATATATTATTTGCCATCTCTCTCTCATAAATTTATTTTAAAATAAATCAGTCCTGTTTGATATTTATCTTCAGGTCATCATGTAATTCTGCGAAAATAATTTAATATGTAGAAACGTAATAATAAAAATTTATTTTCAACTATACAAAAGTAACTCTTAAGCTACTGTCAATCAACTGTCGGATTAGCTCTGGTGCATTAGACCTGTTTAAATATGGCATAAACATTTAGTTTGAAAGAAAAAGAGTTGAAGAAAAGAATTAGGGTCGTTATGATTTCATAAAATTTTATTTAAATGAAACGTTTAAGAATATAGAATACTGTAGAGCATTATTTTTAAAATTCAAAAACATTATCTATAGCTAAAACTGTTTAAGAAATAACTTTCAAACTAAATGTTTTTTGCATGAAAATACGTACAAACTAATTAGCCATGTTGTTTTCAACATTCTTTAAAACTGCTTTTAACTATAAATAAACAAACGTTCTTACGAATGACTGAAAGGAATTTAGATTTTTATAAATAATTTGTTAAGAGATCAATGCTACTGTCAATCACTTGTCGGATTATCTCTGTTGCAATTTTAAAAAAGTTAATGAAGCGTGAATCAAATCTCTATGATTCATTTGAAAGCAGAAATACTAAACAAGTGACTATATTTCTTCTAAGTTTCTTTATAATTAGCTCATGCAGAATAACACAAAGGATGAGTCATATTTCTTGGTTAAAAAGTTAATGAAGCGTGCATCAAATCTGTCTACATTGACAATCAATATAGTCACTTGTTTAGTTAAAAATGTATATAAAAATTTATCCTATGTATTGGTGAAAACTCAAATATTCATGGAAATATAACAATAGGCACATATAACGATACTAATCAGTCTAACGCGGAATATATATTTTATATTATACAAACGGCTAGAAAAGAATAGGTACAATCGGATTATGTTCATACTAAGCTCACCATGATTATTATAAACATCTTAACAGAATAAAAAGGGCGATATGAATATAACTTATAGGATTTAATCAAACTAGAATCTCTGTTACATTAGACCTGTTTAAATATACGTCATAAACATTTAAAATACGGTTTACAAGTAAAGCAAATTCTAATTTGAAAGAAAACACTTAGGGTCGTTATGATTTCTTAAAAATTTATTTAAATAATTCCGACAAATATTTATAAATAAAACTTAGAAAAATGAATATTGTGTAGTACCACTTTTAAAGTCAAAAAGCTTATACCTGTTTCTTTAAATATTCTAATATTCAGGGCTATATGAACCAAAACGATTAAAAAATAAACATTCTTTCCCTGTTATGCGAATAGTATAATAGACAGGCATCGTAATCCCTAAAAGCAATCAAGCTTAAGCTATTTCGACGAAAACAATAGAATTTTAAAAATAATTACAATCACTTTAGTACGAACAATAACATTTAGCATTCTAGTGTATTAAAATCTAGAAATTGCAGAAAAACTGGTTTAAAATAAATTGTATGTAGTTATACATTGTGAAATAAAAATGTAAGAATAAAATACATACACGGATTAAACTAAACTATATATATTAAGAAATATTAATTACGGCTTTTATAGCTATTCTTAGACTAAGGCCTAATTTAGGTAGTCAAATTGTAGGTAATCGAATTGTAGATACATATCATGATGTGATATCATACAATTATATTCTAGTAAGAATTGTAATAAAGTCGCTGCTATAAATAACAACATTCTTTATCACGATCATCTATCATTATCATAATCATCTAATGTCATACAGAGTCAACAGCTAGCTCCTAAGTTCGTATATGCGAGAATCGGTATTATATAACACACACACCGGTCTACATTCATTGCTCTAATATTTATAGGAACTTTCTAGAATCTATAAAGTTGTACTACATATATTCAACTAATTTGAATATACGATAACTGATACTCATTATACTTCTATGCACACAATCGAGGTATCAGTACACTCCAACCGCGTGATCAAGATTGTAGTATTCAAATCAAGCTTCCTAGACCCTATACAAGTATTCTAGAACACAGAATATTCATCACTAAACGTATTCTTCATATATGAAATCATAAAATTCGAGTCTAACTACTGACAAGGTGAAAGAATGGGTGCAATCGGTTTATGCCCATACCAGGCTCCCTATGATTATTATAAATGTCTTAACAGAATAAAAAGGGTGAAATGAATATAACTTATAGGATTTAATCAAACTATAAAAATATCGATATATCCTACGTTGAGAAAATAATTATACTATGTAAGCATCAATACGCTACATACGATTATGAGCCTAAGTATAAGTATGAGCCTATACTTTAAACGTTGACGAATACTATGCATATTTCGAATAGAATATGCGGAAACATCATCAGTGAGGGATATAGGAATCTACAGACCGTATCAAACAGGATCCAACGAGTTGAGACAGGCAGAAACCTGTTAGTAGGAGAACAGTTGTATTAAATGTTTAGGTATAGGGGAAATGTAAACGTTTTAGTGATTCCTCCCTTCCTCTTTAGACGATTATAAATAGCAGAAGCAGCAGACCTACTCATTTAGTCACGATTTATCGGTGTTGCTGTTTATTCATAGTTAAAATGTCATTCTACAAAGCTGAGCGCATTCAACATAATAGTAGATGTGAACCGTATAGTGTGCCTAGTAAGTGTGATTCACCTCAATTTCAACCGAATAGCGATGACATCAAAACTTTTAAAAAGTTTGCAAAAGAAACATACGATATACAAGTTCAGGATGATGATGAAAAAATTCTAAACTACGAAAAATCAAGACTTCTTTGTGAAATACAGCTGCCGTTAAACAACAGTGGTTCGAAATATTTACATCTTGGACTGGATCCTTTCAAGAATTTTGATGTGTGTATAAGAATCTTGAAGAAAGGCACTGATCTAGGTGTGCAGTTTAGCGAAGACTCATTTAAAGATTTTATAGAGGATGCTTCGTACATATTAGGATGTCTGAAACACAACGAACTTGATGGATACGTATTGACCAATTATACGCTTCATAGTGTAGGAAACAAGTGTCTCAAATTTGTTCCGAAAACTAAAGGTTTTGAACTTTACATTTCCGAATTAAGTCTAGGGAGATTATACATGATGAAAACCTTTTTATGGAAAAAGATTGATAGTATTAAAACTATGCATCGTAATTACGAATGTTTTGCCGAGGAAGTCCTGGACACGGCTATAAAAGTTATAACAACGTTTGTAGACAATAATATTTTATTAAAAGTGTTAAATTCTTCTTGTAGATATAAGGATGATTTATTTTTGAATGAATTAGTTTATAAGTTTAATAGGAAAACTATTGTAGATTTGCAGAACGATCTTGATTTAGATGATAGACTTAAATTTATTACATCTGGATATAATGTATAATAAATATAATATAATAAATGTCTTTAAAACTTATTGTTTTTAATTGTACCTACATCTACTTATTCCAGGTAGTTTGATTGTATGCATATGTAAGACTAACCTAAAATCATGTGTCCTAACCTAATGCTGAACGGCGTCTAGACCTGTTTAATTAAGGGTTACGATCTAAGCTATTGTCATACAAAACATGCAAAAGTTTGATAAAATACATGACATAATGCTCATTTAAGTCAACACTTAATAAAAATAATTGTAGTACATTTGTATATATTCTTTCACTCTGCAGGAAGTCTTTTTAAATAGAACGTAGGGAGCAGAGTAAGTACAAAACAACATACTTTCATACAAGAACGTTTATTGATACAAGTAGTTTCGACTCTGCTTAAAACATAATACATAACTTATATATAATATCTATTAAAATAGTACATTTCGTATACACTAATAATGGTACTACATACCCGACTATAAAGTAAACATGGTAAGTATAACAACAGTTTAAAAGAATAGATAGTAAATATAACTATATCTAATTATTTTGTACTGATATAAAAAAGCCTCGGATCGACTGTTTCGACTAATGAAAAAAAAAAAAACAGGAACACTACCCCGCTTATTTATACTGATCGACCAGCGCAATCGGTTGTTCTCGGTTATAATCGTAAGCGCTCGGAGCAATATGTATGCTCGAGAATGAATCGTAGGTTCTATCCTAAGTGTATGTAACCCGGAACCGATGTCCGTACATTTTAAATTATCAAACTTACCATATAAACATGAATATTTACTACATTTGCTTTAATTCTTGTTCCCTCCCTACCTACCTACCTACCGTAAACAATATGACCAAATTATACTTGATCTGATCAAATATTGCTTACAAATCGGAGCTCTAATCTATTGTCTACAGTAGAATCCTTAAAACTCTCTATGAAGTTTTAGAATTATCGATTACTAAGACACCCGTTTCTTCTACCTCCTCCTTTAGTAAATTCATATTGTTAGCTTCTACTTTGTCAACTGTTACTAGAATGCTGTTCTTTAGATCCTTTACCTCGCTCTATGTATCTGTAGTCATTACAATGAAAGTTTGTACTGTTGTGTCGAATTGACAATTTGATTTGAAAATTTAATAATGTAATTTATCGTTTAAACTAACCCTTGTTTACTTCTATATATGTTTAATTAATATGTAATTAGTACATCAAAATATGTTCTTAATATGTTTTTCAATTTCCTTATAAAATATAACTATATATCATTGAAATAAAACATTATTAAAATATTAAAAAGTAATTTTATTTTATCACATCCTAAATATTTACACGACTGATCACGTTTCTCGTCAGCTTCTTTTCAAACAATTGCAGTCGTTTATCATAAACCTAATGGCGAGCCTGTATTATTCGTATTACGATATGGATATATTATTCAATTTTCATGTCTTTTGCTAACCCTACATATCCTAAGCTTTACATAGCTTTAGACATGTTTTATATTTCGTATTTAAACACATAACACGACATATCTGAATGATATATTAAATAAAAACAAATTGCTACTAAACGTAAGCTAGACTTGAATGATATCGATCGATATGCTATAATATGTATAGCTTAAATGCTAGATTAGTGAAGGAACATACAGTGAAGAGTGTTTTGGGAAAACCTTAATGTAGCTGCTGAGCTCTGCTAACCAGCTTCACTTATAGGTACACTATCTATTTAGCTGATTCAATAAAAATTTCGTTATTTAAAAATTCCTAACATTTATCTGTTTTAGAATATTCAAAGGCAGTATATGACAATAAATTATCGTGAGACTCCTGATCTATACAAAACGTCTTATATAAAATTAGAGATAAAAATTAATCCTATGACATATGGTGAAAATGCAAATATTCAATAATTCTAACCCCAATTTTTCTACGTTTCTAGACGTAATGTAATTTTGAACTGATTTTTAACCTTTTTCGTTATATCTACTACCCTTGTAAACGATTTCTACAGTTTTGTAATACGTCTTTATAACTTTGAAACTTTACGTGATTTTCTCTTACAATATCTATAGTTATGAGAACCTTGAAGACTTAACCTGGATAAATAAAACAGATAAATATTTTACTTTTTATTGAAACTAGTTAACTTATATTCTAACATACAAATATACAACAACAAAATAGAAAAGTATACTTGAGGGTAACAAAGAAGTCCTGGACGCTGTTATAAAAGTTAGAACAACGTTTGTAGACAATAATATTTTATTAAGTGTGTTAAATTCTTCCTGTAGATATAAGGATGATTTATTTTTGAATGAATTAGTTTATAAGTTTAATAGGAAAACTATTGTAGATTTGCAGAACGATCTTGATTTAGATGATAGACTTAAATTTATTCCATCTGGATATAATGTATAATAAACATAATATAATAATTATCTTTAAAACTTATTGTTTTAATTGTACCTACATCTACTTATTTCAGGTAGTTTGATTGTATGCATATGTAAGACGTGGGAAAACTCCTGATACTGCTACCTCTGGTAATGCTATGAAATAAAAACGTATCAAGATGATGCAGGAACTCAAAATGATCATCTACCAGAACGTTTACTACGCGAGAGAGGTAAAGAAATAAGAAACATAAATAGAATGTATATCGTTTATTTGATCATATTACATATAAATAGCAATACAATAAGATCATCTTACATAGTACAAATTAAATATTTACTTATTTTATGATTTTTCTCGCTTTAAGCTCTGCGATGACTGAAATTATTTCATTTTCGTTTTCGAGACTGCTGCTAAGAGCTTTCTTTACAGTATACAACAGACGAAGTCGGTCCACTAGTTGATCAGGCGTACTCTGACGTATACAACCCTGTTTCATCTTGTTTAACTTTTTGGGGAGACTAATCCCAAAGTCTGTTATTCTGTATAAATTCGGCCTGATTACATTTTCGTATTTCCAATGTTTAACGCTTATTAGTCGACCGTTGCGCCTATAGTCTTTCTTATGAGCATTAGTAAGTGAGATTAGTTTCATATAGTTGTCAATATCTTCCTCTGTTGGACTAGGAGAGCTTATTCGTTTAAGCGTTAGTAAATTAAACAAGCCGGATGTTCCATTGAGAAGTTTGTTTTTAATTAAAATATCTTTTCCCTGAAACTGTACTAGCGAACGACCAAACCGCCACTCATCGATGTCGTTATATAGAGCGTACCTAGTTTTGTCTACGTTTTTGTTTTCTCCGCTAGCTAATAATGCTCTATAATAGTTGGAGAATCCCTGATAAATCTTTAAGTCAGAACCGCATTCTTCTTCTTCTTCTTCTTCTTCTTCTTCTTCTTCTTCTTCTTCATCTTCAACAGATGTAACTGGAGATGTGTGTTCAAGTTTCGGTGAGAGATTAACGGTCCCTGGTCGAGGTATATATGGAATATCCTGAGGTTCTGCTTTATCTTTGTGAAAGTATGCTAATTTCTTACGTATAGAATTACGGGCGTTTAGTATTTTATTATTATTTTCTCCTTTATTGACTTCTGTAGTTGTCATAGCGGTTTCATGAACGTTGGTGTCACTGTGTCGACGTTTCAGATTCACGTCTTTAAATATTACATTATTGCTAGGTGAAGTCTTATTATCATCATCTAGGGTACTATGAACAAGTTTCAAATGATTTCTGTAGTTATCGAGACGTGTAAAATACTTTAAACAAATAGAACACTGAACTTTGTGTCCACGGTGTATATTCATATGACGTGCAAACCCTGATCGTAAAACGCTCGTATGACACACATCACACTCACGTCGCCGTTCCATTTTGACTAATGATTGAACATGAACTCCTATTTATATATCACGTTCCGTTTAACTTAATTAACCCTGGCTAGTCACCCTTCACCCTTCTCCCTTCACCCTTCTCCCTTCTCCCTTCTCCCTTCTCCCTTCACCCTTCTCCCTTCGGTCAGTGATCGTTAATCTCTCACTAACCTTATATTAGCGTATGCACCCTCTAGAGGCTGAATACAGGCGTATATATTCTGTATATTACCTCTTAGTTAACATAGTATTTTATAAAATAATTAGATATAGTTATATTTACTATCTATTCTTTTAAACTGTTGTTATACTTACCATGTTTACTCTATAGTCGGGTATGTAGTACCATTATTAGTGTATACGAAATGTACTATTTTAATAGATATTATATATAAGTTATGTATTATGTTTTAAGTAGAGTCGAACGTCTTACATATGCATACAATCAAACTACCTGAAATAAGTAGATGTAGGTACAATTAAAACAATAAGTTTTAAAGATAATTATTATATTATGTTTATTATACATTATATCCAGATGGAATAAATTTAAGTCTATCATCTAAATCAAGATCGTTCTGCAAATCTACAATAGTTTTCCTATTAAACTTATAAACTAATTCATTCAAAAATAAATCATCCTTATATCTACAGGAAGAATTTAACACACTTAATAAAATATTATTGTCTACAAACGTTGTTCTAACTTTTATAACAGCGTCCAGGACTTCTTTGTTACCCTCAAGTATACTTTTCTATTTTGTTGTTGTATATTTGTATGTTAGAATATAAGTTAACTAGTTTCAATAAAAAGTAAAATATTTATCTGTTTTATTTATCCAGGTTAAGTCTTCAAGGTTCTCATAACTATAGATATTGTAAGAGAAAATCACGTAAAGTTTCAAAGTTATAAAGACGTATTACAAAACTGTAGAAATCGTTTACAAGGGTAGTAGATATAACGAAAAAGGTTAAAAATCAGTTCAAAATTACATTACGTCTAGAAACGTAGAAAAATTGGGGTTAGAATTATTGAATATTTGCATTTTCACCATATGTCATAGGATTAATTTTTATCTCTAATTTTATATAAGACGTTTTGTATAGATCAGGAGTCTCACGATAATTTATTGTCATATACTGCCTTTGAATATTCTAAAACAGATAAATGTTAGGAATTTTTAAATAACGAAATTTTTATTGAATCAGCTAAATAGATAGTGTACCTATAAGTGAAGCTGGTTAGCAGAGCTCAGCAGCTACATTAAGGTTTTCCCAAAACACTCTTCACTGTATGTTCCTTCACTAATCTAGCATTTAAGCTATACATATTATAGCATATCGATCGATATCATTCAAGTCTAGCTTACGTTTAGTAGCAATTTGTTTTTATTTAATATATCATTCAGATATGTCGTGTTATGTGTTTAAATACGAAATATAAAACATGTCTAAAGCTATGTAAAGCTTAGGATATGTAGGGTTAGCAAAAGACATGAAAATTGAATAATATATCCATATCGTAATACGAATAATACAGGCTCGCCATTAGGTTTATGATAAACGACTGCAATTGTTTGAAAAGAAGCTGACGAGAAACGTGATCAGTCGTGTAAATATTTAGGATGTGATAAAATAAAATTACTTTTTAATATTTTAATAATGTTTTATTTCAATGATATATAGTTATATTTTATAAGGAAATTGAAAAACATATTAAGAACATATTTTGATGTACTAATTACATATTAATTAAACATATATAGAAGTAAACAAGGGTTAGTTTAAACGATAAATTACATTATTAAATTTTCAAATCAAATTGTCAATTCGACACAACAGTACAAACTTTCATTGTAATGACTACAGATACATAGAGCGAGGTAAAGGATCTAAAGAACAGCATTCTAGTAACAGTTGACAAAGTAGAAGCTAACAATATGAATTTACTAAAGGAGGAGGTAGAAGAAACGGGTGTCTTAGTAATCGATAATTCTAAAACTTCATAGAGAGTTTTAAGGATTCTACTGTAGACAATAGATTAGAGCTCCGATTTGTAAGCAATATTTGATCAGATCAAGTATAATTTGGTCATATTGTTTACGGTAGGTAGGTAGGTAGGGAGGGAACAAGAATTAAAGCAAATGTAGTAAATATTCATGTTTATATGGTAAGTTTGATAATTTAAAATGTACGGACATCGGTTCCGGGTTACATACACTTAGGATAGAACCTACGATTCATTCTCGAGCATACATATTGCTCCGAGCGCTTACGATTATAACCGAGAACAACCGATTGCGCTGGTCGATCAGTATAAATAAGCGGGGTAGTGTTCCTGTTTTTTTTTTTTTCATTAGTCGAAACAGTCGATCCGAGGCTTTTTTATATCAGTACAAAATAATTAGATATAGTTATATTTACTATCTATTCTTTTAAACTGTTGTTATACTTACCATGTTTACTTTATAGTCGGGTATGTAGTACCATTATTAGTGTATACGAAATGTACTATTTTAATAGATATTATATATAAGTTATGTATTATGTTTTAAGCAGAGTCGAAACTACTTGTATCAATAAACGTTCTTGTATGAAAGTATGTTGTTTTGTACTTACTCTGCTCCCTACGTTCTATTTAAAAAGACTTCCTGCAGAGTGAAAGAATATATACAAATGTACTACAATTATTTTTATTAAGTGTTGACTTAAATGAGCATTATGTCATGTATTTTATCAAACTTTTGCATGTTTTGTATGACAATAGCTTAGATCGTAACCCTTAATTAAACAGGTCTAGACGCCGTTCAGCATTAGGTTAGGACACATGATTTTAGGTTAGTCTTACATATGCATACAATCAAACTACCTGGAATAAGTAGATGTAGGTACAATTAAAAACAATAAGTTTTAAAGACATTTATTATATTATATTTATTATACATTATATCCAGATGTAATAAATTTAAGTCTATCATCTAAATCAAGATCGTTCTGCAAATCTACAATAGTTTTCCTATTAAACTTATAAACTAATTCATTCAAAAATAAATCATCCTTATATCTACAAGAAGAATTTAACACTTTTAATAAAATATTATTGTCTACAAACGTTGTTATAACTTTTATAGCCGTGTCCAGGACTTCCTCGGCAAAACATTCGTAATTACGATGCATAGTTTTAATACTATCAATCTTTTTCCATAAAAAGGTTTTCATCATGTATAATCTCCCTAGACTTAATTCGGAAATGTAAAGTTCAAAACCTTTAGTTTTCGGAACAAATTTGAGACACTTGTTTCCTACACTATGAAGCGTATAATTGGTCAATACGTATCCATCAAGTTCGTTGTGTTTCAGACATCCTAATATGTACGAAGCATCCTCTATAAAATCTTTAAATGAGTCTTCGCTAAACTGCACACCTAGATCAGTGCCTTTCTTCAAGATTCTTATACACACATCAAAATTCTTGAAAGGATCCAGTCCAAGATGTAAATATTTCGAACCACTGTTGTTTAACGGCAGCTGTATTTCACAAAGAAGTCTTGATTTTTCGTAGTTTAGAATTTTTTCATCATCATCCTGAACTTGTATATCGTATGTTTCTTTTGCAAACTTTTTAAAAGTTTTGATGTCATCGCTATTCGGTTGAAATTGAGGTGAATCACACTTACTAGGCACACTATACGGTTCACATCTACTATTATGTTGAATGCGCTCAGCTTTGTAGAATGACATTTTAACTATGAATAAACAGCAACACCGATAAATCGTGACTAAATGAGTAGGTCTGCTGCTTCTGCTATTTATAATCGTCTAAAGAGGAAGGGAGGAATCACTAAAACGTTTACATTTCCCCTATACCTAAACATTTAATACAACTGTTCTCCTACTAACAGGTTTCTGCCTGTCTCAACTCGTTGGATCCTGTTTGATACGGTCTGTAGATTCCTATATCCCTCACTGATGATGTTTCCGCATATTCTATTCGAAATATGCATAGTATTCGTCAACGTTTAAAGTATAGGCTCATACTTATACTTAGGCTCATAATCGTATGTAGCGTATTGATGCTTACATAGTATAATTATTTTCTCAACGTAGGATATATCGATATTTTTATAGTTTGATTAAATCCTATAAGTTATATTCATTTCACCCTTTTTATTCTGTTAAGACATTTATAATAATCATAGGGAGCCTGGTATGGGCATAAACCGATTGCACCCATTCTTTCACCTTGTCAGTAGTTAGACTCGAATTTTATGATTTCATATATGAAGAATACGTTTAGTGATGAATATTCTGTGTTCTAGAATACTTGTATAGGGTCTAGGAAGCTTGATTTGAATACTACAATCTTGATCACGCGGTTGGAGTGTACTGATACCTCGATTGTGTGCATAGAAGTATAATGAGTATCAGTTATCGTATATTCAAATTAGTTGAATATATGTAGTACAACTTTATAGATTCTAGAAAGTTCCTATAAATATTAGAGCAATGAATGTAGACCGGTGTGTGTGTTATATAATACCGATTCTCGCATATACGAACTTAGGAGCTAGCTGTTGACTCTGTATGACATTAGATGATTATGATAATGATAGATGATAGTGATAAAGAATGTTGTTATTTATAGCAGCGACTTTATTACAATTCTTACTAGAATATAATTGTATGATATCACATCATGATATGTATCTACAATTCGATTACCTACAATTTGACTACCTAAATTAGGCCTTAGTCTAAGAATAGCTATAAAAGCCGTAATTAATATTTCTTAATATATATAGTTTAGTTTAATCCGTGTATGTATTTTATTCTTACATTTTTATTTCACAATGTATAACTACATACAATTTATTTTAAACCAGTTTTTCTGCAATTTCTAGATTTTAATACACTAGAATGCTAAATGTTATTGTTCGTACTAAAGTGATTGTAATTATTTTTAAAATTCTATTGTTTTCGTCGAAATAGCTTAAGCTTGATTGCTTTTAGGGATTACGATGCCTGTCTATTATACTATTCGCATAACAGGGAAAGAATGTTTATTTTTTAATCGTTTTGGTTCATATAGCCCTGAATATTAGAATATTTAAAGAAACAGGTATAAGCTTTTTGACTTTAAAAGTGGTACTACACAATATTCATTTTTCTAAGTTTTATTTATAAATATTTGTCGGAATTATTTAAATAAATTTTTAAGAAATCATAACGACCCTAAGTGTTTTCTTTCAAATTAGAATTTGCTTTACTTGTAAACCGTATTTTAAATGT
Source organism: Agrypnus murinus (assembly GCA_929113105.1). NCBI lineage: Eukaryota > Metazoa > Arthropoda > Insecta > Coleoptera > Elateridae > Agrypnus > Agrypnus murinus. The sequence goes on from OV816024.1 coordinate 187,588,091, forward strand.
TTATGACGTATATTTAAACAGGTCTAATGTAACAGAGATTCTAGTTTGATTAAATCCTATAAGTTATATTCATATCGCCCTTTTTATTCTGTTAAGATGTTTATAATAATCATGGTGAGCTTAGTATGAACATAATCCGATTGTACCTATTCTTTTCTAGCCGTTTGTATAATATAAAATATATATTCCGCGTTAGACTGATTAGTATCGTTATATGTGCCTATTGTTATATTTCCATGAATATTTGAGTTTTCACCAATACATAGGATAAATTTTTATATACATTTTTAACTAAACAAGTGACTATATTGATTGTCAATGTAGACAGATTTGATGCACGCTTCATTAACTTTTTAACCAAGAAATATGACTCATCCTTTGTGTTATTCTGCATGAGCTAATTATAAAGAAACTTAGAAGAAATATAGTCACTTGTTTAGTATTTCTGCTTTCAAATGAATCATAGAGATTTGATTCACGCTTCATTAACTTTTTTAAAATTGCAACAGAGATAATCCGACAAGTGATTGACAGTAGCATTGATCTCTTAACAAATTATTTATAAAAATCTAAATTCCTTTCAGTCATTCGTAAGAACGTTTGTTTATTTATAGTTAAAAGCAGTTTTAAAGAATGTTGAAAACAACATGGCTAATTAGTTTGTACGTATTTTCATGCAAAAAACATTTAGTTTGAAAGTTATTTCTTAAACAGTTTTAGCTATAGATAATGTTTTTGAATTTTAAAAATAATGCTCTACAGTATTCTATATTCTTAAACGTTTCATTTAAATAAAATTTTATGAAATCATAACGACCCTAATTCTTTTCTTCAACTCTTTTTCTTTCAAACTAAATGTTTATGCCATATTTAAACAGGTCTAATGCACCAGAGCTAATCCGACAGTTGATTGACAGTAGCTTAAGAGTTACTTTTGTATAGTTGAAAATAAATTTTTATTATTACGTTTCTACATATTAAATTATTTTCGCAGAATTACATGATGACCTGAAGATAAATATCAAACAGGACTGATTTATTTTAAAATAAATTTATGAGAGAGAGATGGCAAATAATATATAAAAATGAGATGTACAGAATGAGATATCAGTTATGTAAATGAGAGAGGAGATACGCTAATGATTCCGTGAATTAATTTAATTCGCGCATGCATATGAGAAATCATATATGTAAATGAGAGAGGAGATATGTAATTGATACCGTGAATTAATTTAATTAGATCAATTAATTTAATTCGCGCATTTAATTAGACCACGCCTCATTTGAATATTAATTCGCGCATTTAATGATGTAACTGTCAAATAATCATATAGATTAATTATGCTTAATATGAATTTTAGTTCGTATAAGATTAACGGTGACGCGTATCTATTTAATAAATACAACTTTTACAGTCTTTTAATAGATTACCTCGTTGGTGTAGTGGATGCATTGGCTGACTACCATTCGAACGGTCCCCGGTTCAAATCCTGTTGGCTCCATTGGTTTTTTATAAAAAATATTGCGGGTTGCCTATCAACAGGTGCATAGAAATCTACTATACCGATCATATGACGTCACCGATAGATGGCAGTAGTAGTACTAAAAATTTGAATCTAAGGGTGGGAAATCCTAGATGACAAATTGAAAATGAAAGATACAAAATGGCAGATATGTTCACGCATGCATATGAGAAATTATATATGTAAATGAGAGAGGAGATATGTAAATGATACCGTGAATTAATTTAATTAGATCAATTAATTTAATTCGCCCATGCATATGAGAAATCATATATGTAAATGAGAGAGGAGATATGTAATTGATACCGTGAATTAATTTAATTAGATCAATTAATTTAATTCGCTCATTTAATTCGCGCATTTTAATTCGCGCATTTTAATTCGCGCATTTTAATTCGCGCATTTAATTAGACCACGCCTCATTTGCATATTAATTAGATCGCGGGTCATTTGCATAAAAGGAGAGGGGATGGACTCAACTGCCGCAATACCTACTATTCCAGCTTGCCAAGCAAATCTTGATGATCTTTGGTTTCATCAAGATGGAGTACCGCCCCACTATCATTTAGATGTACGCCGATATTTAAATGTGCTATTTCCGGCCCATTGGATAGGCAGAAGAGGGTCTGTGGAGTGGCCTCCCCGATCTCCGGATCTTACGCATTTCGATTTCTTCTTCTGGGGATATTTAAAATCAAAAGTGTATACAAACCGACCCCAGAATCTGGCCGAATTAGAGCAACGAATACAAAATGAAGCTGCAGCAATTTCTCCCAGATCGCTCAGAAATTATTTTCAAGCTTTTCGTGATAGGTTGGGCCACTGCCTTGCATTTAATGGTGAACATTTTGAACACTTATTGCCATGAAAACCATTTTATTGCTAATTTCGTTTTGTCTTCAAGCTTTATAAGAGACCTACATAATTTTCTGTTCATTTGTTTTATTTTGTTTTTTGTTCATTTGTTTAGTTTTGTACATTATGTAGATGCGCATCTGTTTATTTTAGGGTAATAATTCGAGATACTTTACGATCTCGGATATTTACATTCATGTTATTGGTGAAATTAACTTAATAAACATTTTTTACATTTTTTTTTAATTTTCTGATATAAGGGTACTAAGATTTTAGGTCATCGAAAAGAGAAAAAAAATCTCTATCAAATGAGCCAATGAAATGGTACATTGCTATTTAAAAAAATTAAAGTGTTATTCATTACTCATTTGTTTTCTGAAATAAAAACAATTGAATGCTATCTTATTATGGAAAGTAAAATGTTAAACAACTTTTATATAACAAATTTTTTTATAAAGTCGATATTTACTTTATTTATTTAATTGAACCTACATCTCTCATTGGTTTTTCTACTGCAGTTATAAGAATGAACATTTCATGTTACACCTTTTCAGAAACAAGAAAGTTGGGTATTACAATTTTTCTACTTTTATTTTGATCATCCATTTTGGAACTGTCTGGTGCACGTGGAGCATATGAACACGAACTTCTCTGGAAAAGATGCTATTCTCGGCGTTACTCAGTGTTAAATACCTGTCATTTCGAGTAAGATGTAGCTTTTTTCTTATGTAGTACATCATTTGCTGAATTAAAAAACTACAAGATAAAAATAATTAACTAGCTAATCAATTATTTAACACAATAACTGCGCAACCATTTCTGCATCATAAAACTATATTTAATTCTTTTTTTGGTATTTTCTGCATCGTATACCTTCCCATAATAATTGTTATCGGTTTATTCAACTGTGGTTTGGTTTGTGGTCTATTTAACATCGATTTTCTGGATAATCTGGATTAGAATAAGTAGTTTTTGGAGAATAAAAATGTACAAATTTTATTCATGTAAGTACGTGTTATGTTATTAAAAAGTGTTTCGATACTACGCAACCTAGAAATTGTACGCAAATATGGAAAATGTTAGTGGGCGTGTTGTTTGTGTGGTCAGAATATCTTAAAGCTCATTGTCAACATTAATTTATTGATTTTGGTATCGAGGTCGGCGAACTTAAAAGGTTAAAAGTAACGGTGATTTTCTTTCTGGAAAATACAATTTTGAAATTGGAAAATTAATTTTTTTCGAAAGAAAACGTAGGAAAATGAAATAATTAAAATCAATTAAGTTTGAGTTTAATCTTAAGAGTTAGAAATATCAAAAGAGAAACAAGAAAGAGAAAATCCGAAAACAAAGAAAATTGTGTTGTACAATAGCAAAGTAGTTCAAAGCTATGTTTAACTACTGTTGCATAATGTATTGTTACCTACGATTCCTTAGAAGTTCGCCTTCGAAAACTAGAGCTAACAATTTTATCAGTTCCATTAAACCTTAGTTAATTTTAATTTCCGAGGAGGACGTTTCCGGTTTCTAAAGGGCTTTGGTACTTTAAACAAGAAACTTTTAAATTTCGCTTTTATAAATATTTAGTTTTGCTTAATATGTATTAATAGCTACCTTTAAGGGTGTACTGTGTATTTGTATTATAGAGTACGATATACTAATTGCTGTTTGGAATTTACGTTAGAACAAATGAAACATGATCATATGGTAGATACATATGTGGTACATTATTTATTCAAAGCAGTTTCCAATGCACACAAGATAAATGTAGCAGATCAATATATGTATACATGCAACTCCAAGATAACAATTTCCTCAAAGATGTCGATGTAATTAAGCATGCATTTAATATTTTAGTGTAGTTTTTGCTATGTGCAGCTATATTTACTAACATTTAATAGAAACTAATGATTGGCCACTAGACCAGAGCGAGAAATACTTTTTAAATTATGTTATGCATTACCGATCAAAATCGCTATCCACTATTCACCATAGAATACGAAGGGCATTATTGCGAAAACAGCGTAGAAATACGGCAAACCAGCTTATTTTTGAAGTTGTGTTTTACATATGCGTTGTTCTACAGGGTGTTTCTAACGAATTTTTGTATATTTCAGGGAGCGATTCTTTATATGAAAAAAAGTTCATATGAACGTAGGTCCGAAAAACGGCCGCCATGGCTCTGAAAATATCCCATAAAAGAAAGATTTTATTTTATATCTTTAGAACGGATTTTACGTATGTGTTTTTCTTTTGGCTAAATATTATAATTTTTTTAATTGAAGGCCTCCCATCTCTGCTCCGAACAATTTGGCTGCCTAAAGTTAAGCAAACAGATTACTCGGACCTTCCTCGAACCTCCATACGTCCACCCCACGAAGCCATATAGACTTATATGTGGAAAATTGTGATATAATTCTATTTGTAAGGATGGGAAGTAGAGAAACAGATAAATAAATAACAATCTATATATTTAAAACACAAGGAGTATTTTTGTTCCAGTTCGTTTGCGAGTTGCCGATCTAAGCGATTTTTTTTTAAATTGAAGATTTCGCTGTGTGGATCAGGTAACACTATTTAATTTTTGTATTTTTCTAATATTTATATTTTTTATTCAAACAAATATAAAATGTTTAATTTGAGACGGGCGAATCGGACTTTCACTAGAGGCGCCCTCTCACGTTTTACGGTGGCGAGTTTCGTAAGTACTCCCGCTAATAAATATAAAAGGGTGATGCAGCATTCCACTTCAATCATTAATAAGCGGTTAATATGTAGTTAATGTTTAAAGAATTGTTAGGTTACGTAGACAAAACCCGCATAGTTGAAAATTATGAACATACGAATTATTATTAGACAAATAATAGCTGATGGCAATTGCTTATTCAGAGCAGTTTCATATTGTTTGTATAAAACGCAGGGAATTTGTCAACACTATGTTTATGTCATGTTTTTGATATATGTACTAATAGACGTTTTCAAGAATGTTTTAAACCAGATCGATTTTTGATGTTATTCTTATTATTTCGTAAGGTAGAATCTCCGTATGTATGTATGTAGAATAAACTGGCGTGGAGGGGTAATCCAGGGGAATATATGTCGGAAGATAGGGTAAGCTGGGAGAGAGTATTGTTAGGCTTAAGAATTTTCAACTGGATATGTTTGGTTGCGTTTATTTAAATAATGACTCACGAGAATCCAAAGGATTGTAATCACACATCGAAGGTTGTATATACGGAAATCCTTCAATGCTTTTGACCGTCATGCCTTGACGAGGTTTCCCTAGTATTCTATAATTTAAGAATTTGATAGATTATTATTAGACTAGACGACAGCATTCCAATTCTTGAGATTAACTTTAATTTCTGTAACTGTGTTTAAAGTTTTGAAAGGGAATTTGTTTAAAAGTTTAGGAACGTAATAGCTTGATTAGGCTGCACCGTAATGATTATTATTAATTCTTGGAGTTAAGTATGTTCTTACTTGTGGTCGATATTCAAGAAATAAATGAGTTAATAATTATGTTTAAAATGCCCCACGCTATATTAATGTTACATTAATAAATAAGTAAATAAGATTTTATAAGAAAGCCCCACGTTCGGGCAACAGTAAATTATGAGATGAAGTCTTAAAATAAATAAGGATAACTATAAATGAAATAAATTCGGCTAGCTTTAATGATTATAAATAATATACAACACTCCAATAATTTACCTTTACCCAATGTGCTAGTTCAGTTTTGATTTGGTTGAGCATGAGACTAAGACAAATGCCAAAATTGACTAGATCAATCCCCTATCTGGAAAGAAAAACGTACTACAAACCCCACCAATAATTCCGCTTCTGGGCGAGAAATAAATTTAAACTTTCTATTAAAGTATGAATGGATACTTGCATCCCACATAAATAATAAAGAAACGCCTTTAAGATTATAAACATAGATTGTAATTTATTTATAAGAAAATTGTAATAAAAATGTAATAAAATCAAAGAGATATAAATCCTACAGAAAAACCTTTTTTAAATTTAATCAAATGAATTATTATTTTGTTGATAACCTGACATATGGGTTAAAACAAGTTTCATTTGAATAGACCAACATAGAACAAATTTATAAAAAACTTCCTGTTAACAAAAAAAATCATTAAATTAATTAACTTTGTTCTTATTCGAACTTCTTAAATTTTTAAACAAGATTATTTAAAATTGTTTTATAAAAATGATTTATTCAAACTTGCTGACCAGAAAACGAATTTTAAAGCGACTTACTCTTATATAGTTAAATAATCCTAAATATGTGGCGCTACACTCATTCCACAATTTCCCGCTGTACACAATCAGTAACTACAGACACTGATTTACACGCAACAAATTTCGGTCGATGACGAAAAACCTTGATTTCTTCTATTTAAATAATATGATTCAATCACAAATCCCTGGCATTGTGTTTAAAAATGAAGACAATTCTTCTTTGTTCCAAATTTTACATTTCTGATTCTAATTGACGTTTGTTGTTGATAGATAAAACTTGTGGGTCACAATAACCTTAGTTTATTTTACAGAAATTCATTCCGGAGCCGACGTGGGTTCACCCTTCAGCGTTTATCGAATGACTTTGTTCTTTTTCGAAGGCTTTTTTATATGTTTAGCCAAAAACAATCGAAAAAACAAGAAAATCTTGAACATCGCCAAAATCATGACGTCACAAAATAAAACATGTGTTAATAACTAACGCTAATCCTAATTCTAAATAGATGAAAAGATAGCTGGTAAAAAGACAATTTAAACAACATAACACATTTATGGTCCAAACTTCATATTTACAAAAAATCAACAAAAACGATCCGCTGTCAGAAATCACACTAAAACTTAATTACATTCAAAATACACAAATCTCCAGCTATTTCAGTACATGGAATATTTTGATTGTTACTCTAGGTAACCTAATCATATGGATTTCACAAAAATTATAACTAAATACTAAAGAAAAACTTAACTTAAAAATCTAACCCTTACGGTTTCTGACCAAATGATGCTAATGCAGGATCTGGACTAATAAAAACAAAAAAATCCATAAAAGTGCATATAAAAAGAACACTTCAGGTGACTGAATTAAAACAATAATGAAAAACATCATATTAATATCAAATATTTCCAAAAATCAGTGAACATCAACTTTGCCGATATCTTCGTTCAAAAAACATAACTATACGGAGATATGGAGATCAGTAGGTCAATTGTAGCCTAATAGACTTCAAGATAATGATTTTGTTTTAACTATTTCAAGTAAAATCGCTACCAGAAACCGACTTGCCTTTCTGGGATAAGGAAAATTCTCATCTGCGTTATCTAACGTCAAAGCTCAAATCTAACATGAAGATAAACATTCAAGAACAATGAATAAACTATCCTAAACTTGTAGCCTGTGTTACATAAAGCATGTTTTATTATAAAACAATATAATTTACTCATATGCCTTTTTTTTAACTTCATTATTTTATTAAAGTGAGGTTATGTCTGCATGAAAAGATCGTACTCCTATAATTCTGATTTATACTAATAATGTTCATAAAATATTAAAAGTACGCAATACGTTCCTTGTATGTATATTTAAACTTATTAATCATAAAAAGTGGCCAATAAGAATAATCTTGGGTTTATATGTAATATAGTTTAATAATAAACAGGCTGACGTTTCGATCACTTTGCGTGATCATTTTCAAAGCCTAAAAGATACATATTGCTGTGATATTTGAAGGTAGAAATGTTAAATAGGTAATTTGGGTTGCCTATCTTTCAGGCGTTCTTATTGAATCTTTGTTAAAAGGTTTATTTAATAGTATCAGAAGTAGGGTTGAAGCTAGCTATATACAGGAATTAAGTTAAATACATTCTTTTTGCAATAATTTCTTGTTAAAGTTACATTTCATGCAAGATTACTTAACGATCCGATCTATTCATTACATAACCTCAATTTTTGTAAATAATTTTCAAAATGGGTTTCTTTAGAAGAATAATTTATTCACATTATGTTAACATGCATAAGAAGTTTTATATTTTAACAAAAGGATACTATGTAGGTGGTGTATGATTTGATAATTGTAGATTATAATACAACGGTTGGTACGTTGAAGTGTTTTCCTTAAGGAACCGTCAATAGCTCAAACTTGGTAAATTGCACCTAGAATAAAATAAAACGGGCTATTATGAGTTAGTTAGCATCTATAAAAGAGACTTACCTTGCTTAATTTTCATAGGGTGATTATTTTTTTCTTCTACGATACATGGTATTGGCTTGTCAAGCCACCGTTCTAATTTAATTAATTTAGGTTCATGATGTTATTGTGGAATTTCGTTGGATAACATCTTGGCTGTGGAAGTTGCATAAAGTTTTTGTTGTTCTATATAGTTGTTTTGTCAGCCGATTCAATTTAAATATGTCGATACACCTGTGCCGAGAATATATTTCTTTTTTAGTTAATTTTGTATTGTAAGTGTTTATTATGAATGTCAAATGATTGGGAAAAGGTAGATAATCAGATTATGTAAAGATTAATGGGTTAAATTGGTGGTTGGACAGATTTAAATGGAATTTATTACAATTTTTGTCAAGCGTGAATAGTTGTTTGTTCGACTCAAAATTGTGAGTTATTGTTGGGTTTTAGAAATAAAAATGTTATTTTATTAGTTTAAGGTAGTGTTGGGGATTTCAAAATAATTTGAAATGTCAGATTTTGGTCCAAGGAATACTTCATTATGTTATTTTATTGTTTTTCTATATGTTTTAATGCAATTTGTGTTGTGAAAAACAATTAGTAATCTCTAGAACGTATTAGAAGGAGGACGTGTTGTTCTCATATTTAATAACCTAAAAAAAACAAGCATGATAATAAATTGGAAAGATAAAGTGAGGTTACAAATTTTGAATAATTGAAATTCATGCATATAAATGGATATGGCTTACCTGTTTGTCATTATGTCAAGAAAATTATAAATCATAGAATTGATTTGGATAATTTCAACACTTATGGAACTTATTATTTTGAAATGCATTTGAAGAAGAATTTGCAGACTTGCATTTTAAAAATCTCACCAACAGTCAAGAGTTTGGTTTGTGGTTACCATAGCAGAATTTTCAAATCTGAAGAAGTGCCTTACAATTCTCCTTACAATCCACTTACAATTCTCGGTCGCACACTAGTGTGCGACCGAGAATTGTAAGTGGATTTAAATTTATACTGGCCATTAACGTAAAATAAGTTAAAATAAAATAAAAAGATCATTTCGGACAAATTTTATTAAAATTATAAAAAAAATATAACAAGACTTAACTATTGAGACAATTTAAACTATTTCTATTATATATTAAAAAAAAATTGAGAAAATTCGACTACATTAATTTTTATTTAAATTGTTGTTATAAGTAGTTTAGTTAGAAGGTACAAAAATTGATGTAGAAATCCCAAACATTAAAATAACCTATAAAAAAAATATTAAAAGGCTGATTAGTAGTTTTTGTCAATTGTTTATTTTTTTATTGGTGTTTAAATGAAATAAAAATTTCTGTTTCTTCCTATATATTGTTAATTTTTATTTATTGTTCATTTTTCTTCCTTGTGTGGAAATAATTTGTGATTTTCAGTTTGTTGCAATTTTCCCAGCTCAGGTGTTACGATTAAAGGTGGACCCATTGATAGTAGAAATTGGTAAGGTAAGGTTATTGTATTTTAAATTTCAGAGATATTTGTCGAGTGCTTTACTGAAACTAAAGTTGGAGCTAGTGACGGGACAAAAATCTATTAATAAAATATTGTAGTGGTATGCTGTTGTGTTGTAATTTGTTTTGTTAAGGTATACACCGTATCACTGCAATATGTAAATGTTAAAAAAATACAATTAAATTCTTATAACTATACCTTATTATATGAATAAATAACATATAAAAAATTTTTAATAATGTCAATTAAAAATTATTGACATATAACAGTTTGTCATACAAACATAAAATATTAAACAAAACAAAACGATACATTCAGAAACAACCATGATATATGTTATTAAGTTCATCCACATCATTTCTTTCGTTCATTGTGTTTTTTCTTTTAATTATATTTGTCATTTCTAAAATTAATCTTTTTTTATAATTTTTGACATTATTAATAATTTTAACCTTTTCATATGCTATTTTGTGATTAAAATTGATACTATGTTTAGTTAATGATGTGAACTTATCAGGATTCATTCTGATATTATATTTATGTTCGTATAATCGTTTCTTAATGTATCGCTTTGTTTGCCCAATATATATCATATCACAATCACCACATGGTATACAGTAAACTACATTTGATCTGTCAGTAATGTTATCTCTATCTTTTAGTTTATTGAAATTAGTATTATTTTTATGTTGGTTATAGAATTTTATATTATATTTCTTAAGAGTTTTTTTAAGTTTATAATCTACATTTTTTACATAAGATAACGTTACTGTTGTCTGAGTGACATTTTGTTCTTCCGTGTTTCTAATAGCATTTCCGTTATTTGAATTTTTCTCGTTGATCATACGACATCGTAATTTTATGTATTTTTCAATAAAATCCAGAGGATAGTGATTATTTATGAGAGTGTTTTTAACAATTTCAATATTATCTGCATGAAATTTCTCGTGTGAAAGTAAGATGGCTTTATCAACCAAATTATACACCATAGCAATCTTTTGATTATTACCATGATGTGATAAAAAGTCGAGTACACGTCCAGACCATGTTTTTTTTCCTGAACCAGTTAGTAATAATAGTATCACCTTCTACTATTAAAAGTGTGTCCAGAAAACTAATAGTTCTCTTTTGGTCTTCTATCTCCACAGTGAATTTCATTCTTGGATGAAAGTTGTTAAAAATCTCAAAAGTCTTTTCTATCTTATCCTCTGGTAAACATGTTATAATGTCATCCTTTCTTCTACAGGTATCTGGAGATGAGCTATCAACGTACGGATGGGAAATTCATACTCGGCACAGATGCAAGTAATCTGGCCATTGGGGGTGCACTTTCTCAGATACATGATGTACAAGAAAAGGTCATCGGCTATTTTAGTAAGGTTTTGTCGAAAGCCGAAAGGAATTATTGTGTGACCAGAAAAGAATTATTGGCTGTCGTGAAGTACGTTGAGCATTTCTACAAATACTTGTACGGACGGAAGTTTTTATTGAGGACGGACCATGCTGCATTGAAATGGCTCCTACAATTCCGTAATCCGGAAGGCCAGGTCGCAAGGTGGATCGAACGATTACAAGGATACGACTTTGACACGGAACATCGAGCGGGCACTAGTCATCGAACTGCCGATGCTCTTTCAAGAAGACCCTGTCCAACGGATTGCCGTCATTGTTCTCGTTTGGAAGAGAAAGTTTGCCAAGCATTAAGAACTACCATCGTCAACGACAATTGGTTGCCGGAAGAATTGCAACGACAGCAGGAGGCTGATCCCGAATTAAAAATGGTACTGGAATGGAAGCGCGTGGGAGAAAGGCCTGCCTGGGAGGCAGGCCTTTCAACAGAACCCTCAAAGCATATTGGGCCCAATGGAAGTCTTTGAAGGTGGAAGACGATCTCCTGAAACGAGTACTGGAGAGTGAAGATGGCACCACCATTAGGTCTCAGTTTGTGGTTCCAAGGAGCCGAGTGGCTACAGTATTGCGACATCTCCATGACGGTGCCTCAGGAGAACACTTCGGTGTGAAGAAGACTTTGGAAAAAGTTAAAGGGCGTTTCTATTGGGTCAATTGTAAAGAAGACGTGAAAGAGTGGTGCCGGAAATGCGAAATATGTGCTACTGGTAACGGACCCTTGGGGAAACGAAGAGCACCTATGAGGCAGTACAATGTGGGTAGTCCTCTAGAAAGAATAACTATAGATATTGCCGGACCATTTCCCGAAACCGACGATGGGAACAAATACATCTTAGGTGACAAAAAAGGTCATTGGCTATTTTAGCAAGGTTTTGTCAAAAGCCGAAAGGAATTATTGTGTGACCAGGAAAGAAGGTCGCAAGGTGGATTAAACGATTATAAGAGTATGATTTTGACACGGAACATCGAGCGGGCACCAACCATCGAAATGCCGATGCTCTTTCAAGAAGGCCTTGACCGACGGACTGCCGTCATTGCTCTCGTCTGGAAGAGAAGGTTTGAATTAAGTATTAAGAACTACCATCGTCAACGACAATTGGTTGTCGGAACAATTGCAACGAAAGCAGGAGGATCATCCTGAATTAAAAATGGTACTGGAATAGAAGCGTGTGAGAGAAAGGCCTGTCTGGGAAGCCGTCAGCCCTTTCACCAGTGCCCTAATAACGTATTGGGCCCAGTGCATTGAGTCCTAGAAGGTGTAAAACGGTCTACTGAAACGAATGCTGGAGAGTGAAGATAGCACCACCATTAGATCCCAGTTCGTGGTTCCAAAAAGCTGAGTGACAACGGTATTACGACATCTCCATTACTGTGCCTCAGGATCACACTTCGGTGTGAAGAAGATTCTGGAGAAAGTTAGGGAGAATTTTTATTGGGTCAAATTGTAAAGAAGGCGTGAAAGAGTAGTGCCGGAAATGCGAATTATGTGCCACTGGCAACGGACCCTTGGGGAAACGAAGAGCACCTATGAGCCAGTACACTGTGGATAGCCCTTTGGAAAGAACTGCTATAGACATTGCCGGACCATTTCCCAAGGCCGGCGATGTGAATAAGTAGGTCTTGGTGCAATGGACTATTTTACCAAGTGGCCAGCAACACAGGAATTGAAAACATTGGAAAGTCGCTCGTGGGTGCCAGACCGCCCGAAAGACTTTAAATAGCGCCCTCTGCTGGGCGTCTGAGATGCAAATTTTGCATGGCCATATTCTTGTTTTTCGTGTTCGATACGAGAAGATTAATACTTTCTAGCATGTTAAAAGCTTCATCAATATTTTTTTATTGCGGCTCTCTACCTGAAATTCTAAAATTAGTTTTTTAATTTATTCTATTGATTATTTATTTTTGTACTGTTTTGTTCTACATTTTCCTTAATTGAAGATTAAAGACCATCAGAATAATTAAGTGGCGTATTTAGGTGGCTAACGAAATGGCGCCACCCGCCCCCCTTAAAACTTTTTTTCTATTTTGCGTCTATAATAAAGCTGTTAAAGCAACCAAAACAGCGCGTTAATAGCTGATTTGAGTGCTTTAATAACCCAACTTTTTCAAAGTTGGTAGCATTTAAAGAAAACAGAAAATTGACAAAAACTTCACTCTAATAATTTAAATTTTCAAATGTCACATCAGTGTTGTCAACTACCACAAAATTCCCTAAATCTTTAAATTGCGGTTTTTTTTATTTAAAAGGGGAATAAAAGGCGCAAATAGAAAAAATAGCATAAAAAACTCGTTTCAAAAGTCATTATTATCATAATTTATTTTAATAATCTTGCTTTATGAAACTCGTTCTTTAATATACTATTAATATTCCAGGTCGTTTATGTCAAAATCTATGTTATGTGAAAGTCTAAGTATTTTGATTCGGAATTTTTATAGAGTAACTTCCCCTCCCTCGAGAAAATTTATAAATACGCCACTGAAAGAACTAAAGTTTCGTTATTTACCTCAGCTTGCTAGATAATCATGTTTTATTAATTGAAGAACCAGCAATTAAAGCTTACTAGACGTAAATCGTTTTTCATGTTTTTCTTGAAAATTGTCTTATATAAGAGTATTTATTATGGTTGAAATGAGAACACGATACTCTATCAATTTCAGTAAAAGATACCTATCATGTAATTTAAAATGTTGATGATGTCGTCACGCTCACGCCGATTTAGTAAATACAAAATTTTCTGAACCAGAACATAGAGAAGTTTGTGTCATTTAATATCGTATGTATGGTTTATATCATTTCTGACTGAAAATAAAGTTGCTACAAAGCGAAGCACTTTAAATCAGAGTGTATACATTTAGGATATTTGATATTCTTTGCCTAGAAAGGTATTTGTATAGAAATTTTGCTAACCAACAGTTTTCGAGACCAAAATACCAAGGATACATGAGGTTCCAGAGATAAAGATTCGTCTTTGGGAATAATTTTGAATGGTCCATTAGCTTCCTTAAGGGGCTTTTCTGGACCTATGTTTACCTGATCTTTTTCATATTTTCTTACGTAGAAACACTCCTCAGTCCTTGAAGTATATTCGCGTTATTTTGGGTCACCCGGTATACATAGATAGATACTAGACCCTCATTACCGCTTTGAATTTTTATTCTGATGGTTATAAAATAAGTTTCAATTCAACGAATGAGGACTTGGAAGTAGAATAATACTTCGCTACGATATTCTAAACCTTTAAAACTGATCTAGATCTGACATTGCGAGGAAATATGTGTACAGCAGCTACATGTAGCTTTTGAACATAGGTGACGAAGTTCTTTAGATAACGATTAAATACAGGAAAGCCTTGTTTAGTAGTAATCTCACAAGATATACAGACTCGCATTCAAATCTCGTACAATTATCCGTATTGCGATTCTTAAGGATTGAGACAGTCAAAATATTGAAGTAGCATCAAAAAAAGAAAGTCGTCAACTGCAGAGGCAGTTTGAACCATTCAATATATGAGAAGGTTACATAAACAATTTGCAATAAATGTACTTTGTTTGAAATAAAAGTTCAGTTTTATCTTTATTAAAAGGATATAACATACATTTCAATACATGTTAAGAGAAGGATGTCCTCATAAGCGACTATTCTTGAAAAAAGGGAAAACATGTTTTTTAAGAAAGAATAAGTGACTATAGGGGTAATAAATATAAATAAGAGCTGTAAAATCCTTATTAATTGGAAAAAAGGAAAAATAAATTTCATTTGTATACAAATAAGAAAAAGGGGTTGACAGAAATTAAAATGTTCAGAGAACCTGTGTAAAATATGTAAATAGTTCCTGTTGGCATTGATGGTCAATAATTGAAAGAAAATATAAAGAATTTTTGTTATTCCGAAACTTCAAAAATATATATAGCAATTCTCCAAGTATCTATGCATGGTAACCACTGTCGATACGTCAGCGTCGGTAGGGGAGTGAAAGCAAGTCTGCAAGGAAAACTTGGTAAAACAGAGGCAACAGCTAAAGGTCCTCGCTATCATAAAACAGGTAGTGTGTTGTTATAAGTACATCAGTAGTGAGTGAAGAAGATATATCTTCACAAAGGTTAATAAGGTTATAAAGAAACAAGGATCGAACATCCCTTACATCAGGGTCAATACTGTAACAAAAATAAATAAAGAAAGGGTTAGAAAACATTGATACAGTTACAGTACTACTACATTATACAGTACTAGTAGTCCTTAGCTGCGGCTTGGCAAGTTGCTAGGAACAGCTAGTATGAATAGTACGGCTTGATATCGATGCTACTCTCACGGATTATACATGTGAAATTATAGATATAAGTAATGGGTATAGTATCTAATAGCTAGATGAGCTAGCATTGTTAAAACTAATTTGAAGCATTTTCTGCTATTCCTAGCAACTATTACGAAAAAAGCTAACATTTTTATGTTTTCTAAACAGATGCAGTAAAGCGACGGCGGTGAAAGCCTTCAGTTTCCTTCGACGTGATGGAGCTACAGAAATAATCCAAAACTTCCTGTTACAACCATATCAACGCCACAATAAGCCTTTCTCTGAGGACTTCCTCATTAAAAATTTAAAACCAGATTTATATTTTTAATTAATGTACTTTTTGTAATATCAAAATGTCTCTCGTCTCATAAAGTTACCGTCAATGAAAAAACGAATATAATAATTTTTTGAATGTAACCAAATTAATCAAATTCCGGATTTAGAGCAGGGAGCTCAGTTTAAAAATAACTAGATTTGCAAAAAATTGATAAAACAATTTTTCTCTGGCAGCTTTATGTCTTTTTTTATAATAACTGTATGGTTTCGTATATTAGTATGCATGCTGTACTTGCTTATGGATTAGTTTGCATGATGTATGTACATGTATCTATCTTCAGGATCAATATAAATCACAGCATAAATCTCTTCAGTTACATTGACAACGATAAGGTTATTTGAAAAGACTGATGTAAAAGTTCATAGCAAAGTCCTATATTGAGAATTAATTCATATTTGAGCATATAAATATATCGTTTGTTAGAACTAACTAATATAGCATTATAATAAATTATTTTTATTAATTTATTACTGTAAAATTTCTCAAATATAATTATCATTGTTTGTAAAATGTTTTGGTAGTGGTATCTGTTTTATAAGAGATGAACAGTGCCCCAGTAATTCCAATATTTATAGTATTCTGTAGTAGTAATACGTAGTACAACATGTTGCCGGTAGATGTCACTAACTAACTAAAATTTTACTTTACGAACTATCTTTTATTCACTTACATTAGATGTAATAATAAATATCATGAAATGGCATCGTTTGATATTTATAAAATTTCAAAGTTTAAAACAATTGAATACAATTTGTAAAGAGTGATTGATACCTTCTAAATTATTCAAGAATATTCAAATCTGGAAAAACTACTAAGCACTGTAAATGGGTAAAATAGTCTTCGTAAGTTTTAAATCATTCTATACATTCTATATGTTACATTAGCTAGCAATAAAGATTATAGTATTCTATCATAGATGATACGGACTGCGGCGTTATTATAAATTGAATTGCTGTCCAACATTCAAATGCAGTACAACTCCAATATTTTAATACAGAGAAAGTAAAACTTTTCAATAATTTCATATTCTAAGGATAAGGTATATCATATGTATACACAAATGTTATTTATTATAAGATTTAAACAAAAAATAATAACGAAGAAATTAGTAAAACGAATTTATTACAAACAGCTTACTTACGTTCTGGTCCACTACGTGAACGCATGTTTAAATTTGTTGTAATTTATTGCATACAGTGTGTAAATAAAGTAAGGAATAAAATTCATATTTTTTGTATTATCACTGTTTGGACAAAAAGCTCGGGCATGTCAATTTTATTGTTTTCCTGCGGATTTTATGGATGTCAATTTTAATTTTTTAGTTTACTACTGTGGGACCTATGACGTCATAAACTTTTTTTTAAATGGAACCCCCTTATTTTTTTCTAGAAATGAAAAGTATATTTTTTTCTGAGTTCAGCAATACCCCATATGTGGTATTTAAAATTAGTATTTTTTGAAATATGGAGGACCGAATGTGATAACTTTCACGAAAATAATAATTAATCTTTCAAGTCTTATTACTTTATTTACACACTGTGTAACAACTTGCGCTTCGAGTACTGTATTTCTATAAAACGTGTTTATCAAAACGAAAGAAATCATTATTGAGTTCATAATTAAATGTCTACTGAAATATCTTTCTTTAATTAGAAGTATCTGGAAATAGCAATTAACAAAATCTGTCATCAACATGATAACATTGACGTCCATCGGTGTAATTAAAAATAAACCCTTTATTAAGAAACGAAAACTCTGGGTTTTAATAATTTAATACTTAATTTAGTTAAAAATGGATATCATAACGGTAGAAAGCAGGATTAGTGTTCCAGTGTGCAAACACACACAGTATTACTGTTTTCTTTTAAAAGGAAATATTGTTTAAGTAGCATAAACACATGAACTGACAGACAAATTAAATGAGACTCGTGTAGGTATAGTCACAAGTGATTGTTGGGTTGCCTAAATTTATCAGAGTCGAATTTGGAAATATTTCTGATGAAATTTCTTTAAATTCCGCGTTTTTATTTGAATTGGAAACAAAATAAATTAGTCATATAAATATTGAAATTATAAAAAAAATTAACTGTAATGACGCTAAGTAATAGAAATAATCTATAATAATATTATACCTTGAGATGATTTCCTTCAAATTAAACGAGCAAAAGAACGGAAAACTTGATTTTTATGTTTTAGTTTGCGTCTTTATAGGTGGTTTTATAACAAAACATGTTTTTAAATAAGATCCTAATTTTATTTATTAATGTTAAAAGACAAAAAGGAGAAGATGTAATCACAAGAAGACGCAACTAAGATTGGGTATAAAGTTAAAGCGAGTTTGGTTTACTGGTAAAAGCACCTTATTTCTGACCACTGTTCACCGCACCGGTTCAAATCCCGATATTGTTTTATATTGTTTTACAGCCTATTTTTTAAATTAATTTATGTCTAAAAGAAATTGAATTTTAAAAATTCAATTTGAATAATAAAACAAACAAATATATATTTACTGAATAGCGAAAAACTTCCTCTTGCATTAAGATAGATCACGTGTGAGACAAACTGCTACCTGTGAAGTCTTTCTAAGAAATTCTATTATTATACTATTATGACGGTTTATCTCTATTTTCAAAGCAAATTTAGTTTATGATTTTATTTTATTTTTAGAGTATTTCTTAATTACAAATAATCAACTACAACTGATCCCGAAACTCTACATACTATTTAAAAAAATGCATTTTAGATTTGTAATATATTTATTATGAATGACATTATTTAAATTTTTAATTTTTTAATAGATTTTTCTTGCTTTTTGTATTTTTAATGTAATTGTGCAAAACACACATAAAGGTTTCTTCTATTTAGTGGACTGTATTATTGCTTTATACTAAAAATAACTTGCTGCAAGCTTTTATTTAAAGAAAGAAATTCTATATTTATTATTTGCTACAAGTATAATTATTTTTCTTGTGACAGAATTATATATTGACTATTCAACTCACATGTCATTTATTAAAAATTGACCAATTAAAATGCAGCATTTGATATTTTTAATCCAATGAAAATGAATTGTATCGACAATTCTCACTAGTGAAAATTGTCGACAATTTTCACTAGTGATAACAATCGACAATTTTAATAAAACACAAATATTTAACAACATTTATTTTTGAGTATTGAACGTACAATTATTAAATGTAACATTGCTACATTTATGAAAAACAATTTGATTTTTTAAGGCGTGTTCGTTGAATAGTCTCTCGAATACCATAAGTAGTCAAAGTTAAGTAGACTATTACTTAATACCAATCGTGCTGCGCACTCGTGGTATTTAAATGCAAGCATGATAGACATTCGTGAAACCACCACAAAAATAGTCGACATAACTTTGACTACTAATGGTATTATAAGTGACAATTGTATTGAATTAATTTGTATTAAAAACGAAAACTTGGTTGCTTAGATGCCAATAAGGCAGAGCTGCTTTGACATTAATATAGTGTTGGAAATTGTTTCCAACAGTAATGTGAAGACAATGGGCGTGTTTTAAATTTAATACGCGATTTTTTCGACAACTAGCAGGAAGAGACCACATATTGATAAGGAAAATATACGTCCTATGACTTATAGCTGCTCTCATTACGAGGTTTCTAGTTATATTAGTTATATCCTGGATAGGGCCGAATGGGGTACTGTAATTAATTAACAAACTAATTTATTATAAATACTGTAAACACAAAACGTCGTGCTTTTACTATACAGATGCACTATTGGAAAAGTGAGCTATAATAGGCCATAGACAGTTTCATAAGCCAATCTGATAGCATCTGACATAAAGCACAAAGCACAAATAAAATAAACACAAGCCCAGTCATGGTGGCCAGAAAACGGAAACACCAATTTTTTGCTATTGTAAATGGATATATTGAGTTAAAATCAAGATTACTAATGTTACATTTTTAAAATAGATTTGTCAGTTGTTACCGAAAGTTTCTGACATTTAAATAACCTTTAAACGTCACTTTAAATAATTTATAGCTTTGACATCTTGGTCTACGTGACTTTTCTATCTTCTTAGTAAAAATATCTCATACACTAATATGTGCTAAGGTGAGAATTGAAAACATAAGATATTCTGTATATGTGATATACTGTAGATAGTGGATTAAACATTAAGCACAGTGTAATATTTATTTATTGAGATTTATGTCCACTGTAGACTAGGCACCGTATCCGGTCATCACCGAGAAAGACAACCCCGAGAAACCAAAACCGAGAAAACATAACCGAGAAACCACAACCGAGAAACTATAACCGAGAAACCTCAACCGAGAAACCATAACCGAGAAACCACAATCGAGAAAACCAAAGCCGAGAATGGAAACTACCGAGAATGCATGAAGTAATAATTAAAAGTTAGCCACGTTGATAGATCTAAAAAAGACAAAGGATACATAAAGCGGGGAAAGAAAGAGAAAGACCAACGGCTTAAAGGAAACGCGTTCTTTTGAGAACTTATTTGCCTTCAATTAAATAAAACAATTTAATTTCTTTTAATTAAATTCATTTTTATTATATAAACATTTTTATTTATAAATAATTTTTGATTTGTGTTGGTCTGTTCAAGTGAATGACCGTATTGGCCCTATGTCAGGCCATTACAACTATTAATCACATTTGAGCAAGCGTGGGAATTTATTTCTCAATTATTAATTGTATTAATTTGAACAACATTTCTTGCCATTGATTTTTCATTCGAATTTTTACTTTGTTTTTTAAATAAAGTTTATGTGTTTTTAAATTTACTTATGTGTTTAATTGATGCATATACAAGATCCAGTTTTCTTTTCTTTTGAATTTAGAGTTTAGCAGTGGTTGTCCAGTTTGCTGTAGCCCTAGTGCTTGCAATTTAAGTTTTTCTCCTTTTTCATGCATAAGAGTTAATAAGAGTCTCGTAATTCAAACAATTTATGCTTTACCGAATAACCCTGAGCTGGCTGAGTGGAATAAAGAAAAATATCTGTGGTGTATTTTCATTTTAATCCACCGTATATAATTTATGTTTTAATTGGAACGGTGGATATATTATATTTTATTTTAATAGATCACCGCAATTTATATATATATATATATATATATATATATATATATATATATATATATATATATATATATATATATATATATATATATATATATATATGATACTTCACTACTTTTCCGGGTTTCACTCCGCGTATTCACTATTCGGCTCCTAGAGGAACCAGACAATGGTTGACGACGTTTCGGCAAGATCACACTTGCCATCTTCAGGTCACTTCTAACTTCCTTCTGCTTCGCGTGGTTACACGATGTAGACTGATGTTGTGATCTTGCCGAAACGTCGTCAACCATTGTCTGGTTCCTCTAGGAGCCGAATAGTGAATACGCGGAGTGAAACCCGGAAAAGTAGTGAAGTATCATATAATATCCGCGGAAACTTAAAATGTAACATATATATATATATATATATATATATATATATATATATATATATATATATATATATATATATATATATATATATATATATATATATATATATATATATATATATATATATATATATATATATATATATATATATATATCTATAGGGCACCACTATGCGTCCCCCCATGTAAAATCTTAGGTTCAAGCAGCGTCCGAAGTCACTCGGCGTCCGGATATACGGACGCTGGGTGACTAGTGCCTCAAAATTGCACCATATGAAGCTTAAAGTGTCTAGATGGCGAAAATGTAAAAATTAGCTGTGCGCAGTTTGACACCCATTCCTGATTCGTGTATAAAATGGTAGTTCGAGCGTTTGCCACACGCAGCGCTAATAGCGCGGGATTTGTATACATTTGTATACAAATTTATGGCATAGGTTTACCCTGCGTCCGCATATTTAACAAGAATTGTGTTGGTAACACTGATTCCTTTGTGGCTAGACAGTGACGTCATTTCAACGGGACTTCACTTTATGCATTGTATTTCTTAGTAAAGATTGCGTCATTTAAGGTGACAAAAATTCGTACATATTATATTTTGTTAAAGCTATTTAAGAAACACTTTTAATACGTTTCATTTATGCGTCATGTAAATTTCGTTTAAACCGGTTTTAATTGCTTCTACAAATGGGCGATAATTTTAATAAAATCGTAAGATTTAATTCAAAGCTCTATTGATTTAAGTGAAACAAACGTAACCATTATTATATTATCATTCAGTATTTAATCAATCACTGATGCTGTTAGCTAGTAATAAATCTGGCTGTTTAATCTTATCCCATATTATATTTTAAAATTTTTAAAACTCATATGTTTGTGAGGCAGACAGTGACATCATTTCAAACGGGACTTCTTATGCATTAAAATATTGAAATTAAATAACTTTTACAACTTCTAATTTGTTAGATGACATACAAACTTGAGATTTGGCACAATTATAGGAATTGGAATTCTTGTAAGTAGGAAAATAAAAAAATATATTTATGTCAACCCTCGCACCCCCTGTTAGGAGTTGTAAAACTTCTAGATGACTTAGAAACTTGAAATTTGGTGTAATTATAGGATTTAAGATTATTATAAAGAAAAATATAAAAAAAATGTTATGATGTCAACCCCTGCACCCCGTTCTGGGGTTGCAAAACTTCTAGATGACATACAAACTTGAAATTTGGTATAGCGATGGAATTTAGGACTCTCCTAAAGAAAAATTTTAAAAAAATTATTAAATCAACCCCCATATTCCATTTGGGGGTTGTAAAACTTCTAGATGACATACAAACTTGAAATTTGGTATAGCGATGGAATTTAGGACTCTCCTAAATAAAAATTTTAAAAAAAATTATTAAATCAACCCCCATATTCCATTTGGGGGTTGTAAAAGTTCTAGATGACATACAAACTTGAAATTTAGTATAGCGATGGAATTTAGGACTCTCCTAAAGAAAAATTTAAAAAAATTATTAAATCAACCCCCATATTCCATTTGGGGGTTGCAAAACTTCTAGATGACATACAAACTTGAAATTTGGTATAGTGATAGGGTTTAAGACTCTCGTAAAGAAAAACATAAAAAATTTTATTAAGTCAACCCCCGCACTTTATTTGGGGGTTGTAATACTTCTAGATCACACACAAACTTGAAATTTGGTATATTTATAGGGTTTAGGATTCTAGTAAATAAAAATTAAAAAAAATGTTATTATGTCAACCCCGCATCCCCTTTTAGGGTTGTAAAACTTCTAGATGACATACAAACTTGAAATTTGGTATAGCGATGGAATTTAGGACTCTCCTAAAGAAAAATTTAAAAAAAATTATTAAATCAACCCCCATATTCCATTTGGGGGTTGTAAAACTTCTAGATCACATACAAACTTGAAATTTGGTATAGCGATGGAATTTAGGACTCTCCTAAAGAAAAATTTAAAAAAATTATTAAATCAACCCCCATATTCCATTTGGGGGTTGTAAAACTTCTAGATCACATACAAACTTGAAATTTGGTATAGCGATGGAATTTAGGACTCTCCTAAAGAAAAATTTAAAAAAATTATTAAATCAACCCCCATATTCCATTTGGGGGTTGTAAAACTTCTAGATGACATACAAACTTGAAATTTGGTATAGCGATGGAATTTAGGACTCTCCTAAATAAAAATTTTAAAAAAATTATTAAATCAACCCCCATATTCCATTTGGGGGTTGTAAAAGTTCTAGATGACATACAAACTTGAAATTTAGTATAGCGATGGAATTTAGGACTCTCCTAAAGAAAAATTTAAAAAAATTATTAAATCAACCCCCATATTCCATTTGGGGGTTGCAAAACTTCTAGATGACATACAAACTTGAAATTTGGTATAGTGATAGGGTTTAAGACTCTCGTAAAGAAAAACAAAAAATTTTATTAAGTCAACCCCCGCACTTTATTTGGGGGTTGTAATACTTCTAGATCACACACAAACTTGAAATTTGGTATATTTATAGGGTTTAGGATTCTAGTAAATAAAAATTAAAAAAAATGTTATTATGTCAACCCCGCATCCCCGTTTAGGGTTGTAAAACTTCTAGATGACATACAAATTTGAAATTTGGTATAGCGATGGAATTTAGGACTCTCCTAAAGAAAAATTTAAAAAAATTATTAAATCAACCCCCATATTCCATTTGGGGGTTGTAAAACTTCTAGATCACATACAAACTTGAAATTTGGTATAGCGATGGAATTTAGGACTCTCCTAAAGAAAAATTTAAAAAAAATTATTAAATCAACCCCCATATTCCATTTGGGGGTTGTAAAACTTCTAGATGACATACAAACTTGAAATTTGGTATAGCGATGGAATTTAGGACTCTCCTAAATAAAAATTTTAAAAAAATTATTAAATCAACCCCCATATTCCATTTGGGGGTTGTAAAACTTCTAGATCACATACAAACTTGAAATTTGGTATAGCG
The DNA here is from genome assembly GCA_929113105.1 of Agrypnus murinus. Classification (NCBI taxonomy): domain Eukaryota; kingdom Metazoa; phylum Arthropoda; class Insecta; order Coleoptera; family Elateridae; genus Agrypnus; species Agrypnus murinus. The sequence goes on from OV816024.1 coordinate 187,612,712, forward strand.
ATGGAATTTAGGACTCTCCTAAAGAAAAATTTAAAAAAATTATTAAATCAATCCCCATATTCCATTTGGGGGTTGTAAAACTTCTAGATGACATACAAACTTGAAATTTGGTATAGCGATGGAATTTAGGACTCTCCTAAAGAAAAATTTTAAAAAAATTATTAAATCAACCCCCATATTCCATTTGGCGGTTGTAAAAGTTCTAGATGACATACAAACTTGAAATTTAGTATAGCGATGGAATTTAGGACTCTCCTAAAGAAAAATTTAAAAAAATTATTAAATCAACCCCCATATTCCATTTGGGGGTTGTAAAACTTCTAGATGACATACAAACTTGAAATTTGGTATAGTGATAGGGTTTAAGACTCTCGTAAAGAAAAACATAAAAAATCTTATTAAGTCAACCCCTGCAATTTATTTGGGGGTTGTAATACTTCTAGATCACACACAAACTTGAAATTTGGTATATTTATAGGGTTTAGGATTCTAGTAAATAAAAATTAAAAAAAATGTTATTATGTCAACCCCGCATCTCCTTTTAGGGTTGTAAAACTTCTAGATGACATACAAACTTGAAACTTGGTATAGCGATAGAATTTAGGACTCTCCTAAAGAAAAATTTAAAAAAATTATTAAATCAACCCCCGTATTCCATTTGGGGGTTGTAAAACTTCTAGATGACATAAAAACTTAGAATTTGGTTTAGTTATAGGGTTTAGAGTTCTCGTAAAGAAAAATATAAAAAATTGTTATTATGTTAACCCTCCGCTACCCCTTTAGGTGTTGTAAAACGGGACTTCACTTTATGTATTTAAGTAATGAAATTAAATAGTCTTTATAACTTCCGAATTTCTAGAGTACATACAAACTTGAAATTTGGTATATTTACAGAGTTTCGGATTCTCGTCTAGCGAAAAATTAAAAAAACGTTAAAAAAACCCATATTTATATTTTCAAAATTTTGTTCTGTTTTGGGTAGCAGCCACCTCTTAGAATTTCTACACACGGGAAAAATAGTAAACAATCTTTGCGTTTCATTTTCGAACGGGTGCCGTGAAAGAACATAAAAAGTCACCTATTTTATAGATTTTGCGAAGTTGAGGGTCTAAGGGGGTAGCAACCAACCCTTAGAATTTTGAAATACGGGAAAAATAGTAAATAATCTTTGTTGCGGTTCATATTTGAATGGGTGACGTGAAAGAACATAAAAAGTTACATACTTTACGGATTTTGCGACATTAAGGGTCTAAGGGGTAGCCAGCCATCCCTTAGAATTTGCAAATGTGGAGAAAATAGTAAAGCAGTTTATTTGCGTTTCATTGTTGAATGGGTTGCGTGAAAGAACATAAAAACGCACATGCTTCCCCGATTTTGCGAAATTCAGGATATAAGGGGGTAGCAGCCAACCCTTAGAATTTCTAAATGTGAAAAAATAGCAACGATTTTTGTTGCGCTTCATTTTCATGGTTATCATGAAAAAACATAAGAAGTCGCATATTTTATGGTTAATAATATACAAGATACTTTTTAGATTTTGCAAAATTCAGATTTCAAAGGTGTACGAGTCACCACTTCAAATGTTTAAATGTGAAAAAAATAGTAAACACTTAGCCATTTAACGGGTTCTGGCCTATTTAACAGTCTACACTCAATCATCCGGACAAGCTTTTGGTTATAGTAATGGAATTAAAAGAACTTCGTAGATTTCGGCTTCTTGTTTACGAAAACAGTATTAGAATACATTCACTTTATTATTTCATTATCATTCACTTTAAACCTGTAGTACCTTATTACTTTTTTATTCAGAATCCCACTTGCTATCGATTTCCATACTTCAAATCTAATCGTTCCATTTAAAAAAATCCTGATGATGATATCCAGCACCAGCACAAGTTCTAAGATGTGTTCTGATGTCGTAAACTAGAGGTCAAAGTATACAAAGTTCTTTTAATTCCACTGCTATAGTCACAAGCTTGTTGGAATGATTCAGTGTAGACTGTTAAACAGGACACCCTGTATAGTCTTCAATATCTTCCTCTAAATCGCAGAAAAATTAATTTAGTGACAAGCGGTTTGGACAAAAAATTGGTTTTTATGTTATTGCACTGTTATTGTTAAAATTAGGAACATTTCTTTGAGAAAAATAATGCCTATATGAAAAGTGTTCATTTAACCAAAACGAAATCAAAAAATTAATAAACAAGAAAACATAATTCCCTATTTTTTATATAAATCTTAAATGAATTGCTTTTTGGTCTGAAAATTAGAACCCAAGATTTCTTTCTATAACCCCTACAAAAATTTCATAGATATATGGCATGTACTTTCTGAGATAAAAACTAATTTGTTTTTAATAAAATTGTCCCTAAAAATGGGTAACTTTTATTACCTATTGTCTGATAAAAACAAAAGTAGCTATAGCATTTAGAAATATAATATTTTACTCAAGTTAAGCTTTATTAAAGTCAGAGGACTCGAGAAAAAAATGGATATTAGATAATCAGGAATATAACTAAATATTATAGTTTGAAAGACATCCTTATAAAAATTTAATGTTGTTAGCAAGAGAATATTTCCTTGTAAGCATGGATTAAATTTCATTGCAGGTGTGCAAGTCCATAAAGTGACGTAATTTTGTGTATGCTATAACGCATATGCTCAGCACACGTAAAAAACAAAAGCTAATTATTGTGTAAAATGACACTTAATTCGAATTCTAGTTAGCGAATAGATTCTGATATTGGGCTATTGCCAGAAATTCCATTTTTTTCAAATTATGCACGATGGTACATTTTATATACTAGAATGATTGCTTGAAGCTGGAAAAAGAACTTAAAATTTTCTGCTAATAGACCCAACCTGTGTATTCTTGTATATAACTTTTTTCGGTCAGTTGTGTTTACAAATTTTTAATCGTGTTCCTTTTAACACTCGTTTTTCGGGGATTTTCCAAGGAGTAGAGGTTCTCTTTTGCAATTATGAATTTGATAACGGTTACAGCTGTACATATAAGTAAATGTAAAAAACAATTCATTTATGCAGCATTCATTCGGAGCATTTAAGAATTAAAGTAAACATTTTAGGTTCTCAGAATTGTATGATGAACAATTTGACGTCGCGTCATCAAACATCGTATCAAATATCATGTTACTGAAGATTTTAGTTGCCCATTGCAAAATCTTAATTATTTATGCTGCCAGATTTTAAATTTTTCTTTATATTCTTGAATCTGAAATTTTTTGAAAATATTTTAAATGTTTACACTTGAAACCACCAAAACAAATTTTGGTTAAAAAGTCTTGAATAATTATTGTTTTAAATGCGTTAATAGGATTGAATTAAGATTATTATTTTTTGTTTAAAAGACTGACATGGAATTATAAATTATAGGACCTTCGTCCAGCTTCAAGCAATCATTGTAGTATAAAATGTACCATCGTGAATAATTTTTTCTATCAAAGAAGAAGGAAAGTGGCAAACACTCTCTTATACTGCATGCACGCAGGCCCCAGTTTTTTTCTGCCTGTCATTTTCTACGAGTTTCTCAAAATATTTTTTATGTCACTATGTGTAGTTTATAGCAATTTAAATTTGTCCAACAAGCGTTGATCTTCGTACACTGGTATAACACCGTAAGCGTTTCAAAATGGAAAACAGCATTCCAATTATACTGTCTCAACAAGGATTTTCGAAGCTCCACTGTCTTTGAGGTATAGCCCAATGCATGAGAGTACTACTTTTAGGAGATGAATCCCTCCAAGACCAAGCAATAGGTTGGGATTTTTGTTAGACACACTGAATTTATTTGAGCATGTGATGTACTTCTTCATTGCATCACAATGAACCCTTTAGTTCAGTTACATTTGATTTTCTAAGAAATAGAGAAACCATACAAGATCCTTGGGAAGGTTTTTACTTCATTTTCTTCGTTAACGTCACTATTTCCTTTTGTTTTGATAGTACAGTAGCTTTTGAGCAGTACGGTAGTTTTTTCTTTTCCTTTGTGTCATAATTTTTTGCAGTTTTCAATTTTCCAACACCATAGTGTGTTATTGTCGAATAATTTATATGAAGAAAAGAAGTTGTCAAGGAAAATATTATGATTAGGGTTATTCTCTACAATAGATAGTAGATAAAAAACAAAGTCACCTCCCAACCCAAGTCTGGATTTTTTATTATTTGGAGGATAACTTGTATAAGTACCCTTCATCTGAACAGATATACCATAATTTGAAACCGAATCTTACCGGTTTCACTTTTAGAAGCATTTTGTTGCGAGTGCCGTTCAAAATATGGAACTATCTGTTCATCTAGTAATATAAGTTGCACGAGAATACTCCATACTGCATGAGTTTTTTATTCATGATGTAAAAATTACCTACTAAGATTTACCAAAAAGAATGAAGTGAATATAATCATGGGTGACTTCAACGGAAAGATAGGTAAAGGAAGAGTGCAATATATTGTTGAAGACCATGGTATTTGCAAACGAAACGATAGGGGGGATATCTGGTACAGTTCTGTAATGAAGAAAACTTAATGGTAGCAAACACCTGGTTCCAACTTCCAGAAAGGCGATTGTACACTTAGAAGTGTACTTAGGACCAGGAGACAATGAAGGAAATATCATAAAAAATCAAATAGATTATATACTGATTGATAAACGATATAGAAACGGAATTAAAGTTGTAAGAACTTATCCTGGATCAGACATATGATCTGATCAGAACCCCGTAGCTGAAAAACGTGAGATTAAATTGAAGAAAATCCGGAAGAGAAATAAAACAAGACCTAACTTTGAGAAACTGGGGGAACCACAAATAAAAGAGGAAATAACACGAGTTTTGAATAGTAAGTTTAGGGAAACGGTATAATTGGAAACAGAAACAATGGAAAACTTTTGGCAGTCTGTTAAAAATGTAAACATGAAGTACAAGAAAATGAATTGGAAAACCAAGAGCAGAGAGCAAAACAGAGATGGATGACGGAAGAAATCCTTTTATTGATGAACGAAAGAAGGAAGTACAAACATAAAGACTATAATAAATATAAAGAAATCCATAAAAAGATTACAAGGCTTATAAGAGAGGCAAAGGAGACCTGGGTGGAGAAACGTTGTCAAGTACTCGAAGAGCTGCCAAGAAAGCATGATTTCTTTAACACACAAAAAAGAAGATAAAAGAAATAACTGGAAATAAAACCCATCAACACGATATCTTAGTCACAGATAGTAACAAAAAAACAATAGACCCAAACGAGATAGAAGAGATTTTGACAAGCTATATACAAGAGCTTTTTGATGATATCAGAATGTAACCAGAACCAAGTGAAATAGATCAAGAAGATTAGCCATTGAGAATTATTATAGCAGAAGTGAAACGCGCAATAAAACTATCAAACCACGTAGAGTCTCAGGTGAAGATAACATCTATACTGAGATGCGTAAAGTATTAGACGATGAAAGCCTCAACATCTTAACATCTTTCTTAAATAGAATATACTATACAGGAATCGTACCACACGACTGGACCCAACTTACTTTTATTCCGATACCTAAAAAGAGCGGAGTAAAACAGTGCTCACAGTACCGATTGATTAGCCTGATGAGCCATGTACAGTAGATAATGCTAAGAACATGCATCAACGAGTACACACAAAATGCGGACAATATGTAGGAGAAGAACAATTTGGTTTTCGCTTAGGCATTGGAACTAGAGAAGCAGTTCAAGGTCCTAGGACTAGCAGAAATACATAAAACAAAATTAAATAGCTTATCGGTATCTCCAGTGTAAGTGACTCCTGCGTACAATGTTGCTTCCTCACGGCTTGCTCCAAAATTATAAGTCTGGATTTCTTCAGCTAGTTTGCAAGCATAATTTTCAGAGAAGTCTATATGTAGTAACCCTTCATTCTTACTAAGACTGTTTTTCAGTGTGTTCTTAGCAGCATTTTCATTTTTAATGTTAAATTTATATTTATTTTTAAAGTTTTCATTTCTTCTTGAACCTCTCCCTCCAACTCTCGGACAGGTTTAGTAACATTGATTTTAGCTGCAATCTTAACATTAAATTGAACCTTTTCTTCATTTTATTTTGACATTTCAGAGGCCTGCCATACATATGCAATGCGGAAGCCTTACTACATGTTACAGGAGTTCATATGAATTTTCATTATCTACAAGTTTTAGTGGCTTTAGTTTTTGTGGTTTGAAGCTTATGTTTGCACGTTGTTTGTACAAGCAGGTAGCTCTGTTTATTTCATTAGGTTTGCATACATAATATAGACGGTAATAACATAGGGATGGCATCGAGAGAATGTACTGTAGGATATTTTTGTTTTGTGTGCAAGGCCAATTGTTTTATTTGCTAAACTATAAAGACGGTAGTGTCCTATATCAATGTACATCAACAAAGCATTTAAAAATATTTTCCGTTGGTTTTTTTGACCTCCAGCAACTCTCCAAGGTTTCACCAGCGAGTCATGCAAAACTAGAGTACGGATTGCTTATTCCTCATTGCTTTTTCCTTTTCCAGGTCCAAGTCCAACAAAACGTTTCCCTGCAGTTTTTTTTTATTCAGAGATGGGCATTAGTTTTTCTTCAGGTGTTTTCATAACTGTATTGTTTTCAGTTTTTTTCTACTTAAATGCTTTCTTCTTCTTTTCACATTCTCAAGTTTGCTCAAAACAAATAGCCAGAAACCCAAGTGCAGAGAGGTTTCTTTTTGTATCTGAACTTGCCCGACGAAGAGAACACAAAAAAATTGAACAGCTAAAAAATCATTTGGCAGGTCAATCACCGCTGGATATTTTTCTAAAACTTTTTGATGATGAAGTTCAAGATATAGTATTGCGATTTTTTGTAAAGTAGGCTCATGATAAATGAACTCGCTAAATGCAAAACTTTGTAATTATTTACAAAAATAATTATAACAATTTAGATATCGATATTATTGGTTGTCTTGTTTTATGGACTTGCAGTACTGATAAATGTATGAGATGCAAACTTTGGTGTTTTATAAATGTAAAACTTCACGCTTATAAAATATAATCATGTAAAAGTCATCATCAGATGCAAAACTCACGGGAAATGTGAGATTGTTAGGTGCAAGACTCAAGTTCACTAACAATGTAAACGCAGAGTTTTGTATTTAGTGGGCTCAAATAATACACACGATTTTATATTTACAAGGGAAAAACTTTTCAGTTTTATTGGCATCCTGTTTTTATTAGGCTATCATACGTTGCCCCAAGCTAATTTGTGTTGGTATGTTGAAGAAGGCAAAGGAGTCGATATTGCATAAAACTGCATGACGAGAAACAAATTCAGAAATATTCAGTAAGCTCGATAAAACTGTTACATTTTCTAACTTTGCGGCCTTTTTTACATCTTCTTTTTCTTAAGGTGCTGTCTTCTTATAGAAGGTTAACAACAACTTCGGCAAATCGTTCACTATCTTTTGCTATTCTTAGTAATAACTGTGAGTTTAGGCCAGTGCAGTCTCTCACATTTCTCAACCATGAGCCTTGTCTCCTGCCAGTTCTCTTCTACCCTCAATCTTGCCCTCCATTATCAGTCTTAGGTATGGCTCAGCAGAAGTTCAAGAGTTGCAGGGAGAGGTTCAAGAAGAAATGAAAACTTTAAAAATAAATATAAATTTAACATTAGAAATAAAAATGCTGCTTACAACACACTGAAAAAGAGTCTTAGTAAGAGTGAAGGGTTACTCCATATAGTCTTCTCTGAAAATTATCCTTGCAAACTAGCTGAAGAAATCCAGACTCATCATTTTGGAGCAAGCCGTGAAGAAGCAGTCATTTACGTTGGACATACCGATAAGCTATTTAATTTTGTTCTATGTATTTCTGCAAGTCCAGATCATGTCCTGCAGCTATTTGGGCACACTTAATCCTGTCTTTACCTTTCTGTCGCAACAATTGCCAAGAATCCAAACAGTTTATTTGTTTTCAGATAGACTCTCCATTCTTTAATAAGGTAGTTAGTTATCTTTAAACTTTGATGCATTGAGTATTCCTTAACTATCTTTGTAACATAAACGGTTTTTGTATTTAGTCAAAGTAAAACTTCTAACCGAGAAACAAGAACAACGACGAGTGACATGGACTAAATATGTAGTTGTCCTAGACAATGTTCCAGAGAATGACTGGTATAAGGTCATATTCAGCGACTAGTCAAAGTCTGGTGTTTTCGTTGGTTACTCTCGCAAAAGACTGATCGGAGCTAAACATGAAGCATTCCATAAGTACTGCTTAAAACGTACGGTTAGGTTTCCTCAAGGTGCAATAGTTTAGAGCTATATGTCAGCTGGAGGGTTAGAATGATTTCAGTCCATAGACGGCACAGTTAATGTTGAAAAGTATCAGCAAATTCTTAACGCAAACTTGTTACCAATCGTTAAAAATCGATCTTGACCGCGATTTAATCTTTCAACAAGATGGTGCTTCTTACCACACATCAAAAACGACCAAAAAATGGTTTGAAAATCATAATTTCAAAGTTGTTGAATGATCCTCAAGCAGTTCGGATCTTTAGTGTTATTGAATTTGAAATTATCAGCAAGTGGGGCATTATCCAATTTAGATAATTGTAATCCCCAAGTTAGAAGTATGTCAGCCAAAATTTAAGAGGCGAATAAAGCAAAGCGAGATGTTAAATCTTATTGAATTGTATTTATAAACTGCTATCTGAATATTTAGTTGTCAGCGAGTTTTATTGAATTTTTGAAAATTGTTTTCTGCAGATCTTTTTTTACAGAAGTTAATGGTTATTGTTTGAAAATGGTGTAATTTGGAACACTAGTAGGAAAAATAAACACAGAATTCATGAAACTGTCCAAATACATATTTAGTTGTTAGGGCTCGTACATGTTTTGTAAATTTCGCAGAGGAACATCGATAACTTAATACCAGAATGTATATTTAAAAGGTAAATAAAATAAATAAAGGTTGCTCATGAAACTAAAATTTGCAAGTAATAAAAATTTCTTTCTCAAAATATTATTCCAAACACAAATGAAAATGATCCGAAATAAACAATTATATATAACAAGGTTACAAGAAATGTGTTTAATACCAAAAATAGGTGAATAGATTAGCATGATCTTACATTTTAGATATGATATTATTTACTACGTATTATGAATGCACAACTGTTTTCTTCTGAAACTAATAATGGTTTCAATTTATAAAAAATCAGTAATTGATTAAAATAAAGTAAGCACTAATAACGAAAACAAAAACGTCATTTTAAGAGATTGCTAGTCAATAATATTTTTGTTGCATCGTTATTTAAATATTTTTAAATTACATAAAAATACATCTGCACTGACCGCTGGACCTTGAAATTCCCTTCTAAACTACCTTTATCACTACCCAAACTTTTTTTGTCAAATTTCTCTTTAGGCAATATTTGATAATATTGTTGCATGCGCTCATTTTTAAGGTTTAATTTAAAAAAAGAATCAGCTTTCTAGCTCAAATATGTTTGGAGATATAACGATTTAAACCACTGGAAGAACTTAAAAAACTGAAAGCTCTAATTAACACATTAAATCGCTCGGCTCTATAAAATATAGAACGAGAAAATGTACTACAGAATGTCAATAAGAAATAAAACAACGAATCTGATATTTTTAATTAGGTATTGAAATTAAAATGCGTTCCCAATAAAAATTAACAAGTCAATCAAAAATCAATATATTTCATTATTTCATAAAATCAATTATTAGTCGTTATAAATAACCAATAAGTTTTACCTTGTGCGATCGAATAGTAACTGTTTTGTAAAACAGTGACAGAAAGAAGATAATTTAAGAAGAACTACAAATTCCTTTTTATAGTTTGCTTTAATAGACATGTAAAACGTAGTTTCTAGTACATAAACAAACATAAATACAAAACAATACATCTGCACTGACCGCTGGACCTTGAAATTCCCATCTAAACTATCTTTATCACTACCCAAACTTTTTTTGCCAAATTTCTCTTTAGGCAATATTTGATAATATTGTTGCATGCGCTCATTTTTAAGGTTTAATTTAAAAAAAAAATCAGCTTTCTAGCTCAAATATGTTTGGAGATATAACGATTTAAACCACTGGAAGAACTTAAAAAACTGAAAGCTCTAATTAACACATTAAATCGCTCGGCTCTATAAAATATAGAACGAGAAAATGTACTACAGAATGTCAATAAGAAATAAAACAACGAATCTGATATTTTTAATTAGGTATTGAAATTAAAATGCGTTCCCAATAAAAATTAACAAGTCAATCAAAAATCAATATATTTCATTATTTCATAAAATCAATTATTAGTCGTTATAAATAACCAATAAGTTTTACCTTGTGCGATCGAATAGTAACTGTTTTGTAAAACAGTGACAGAAAGAAGATAATTTAAGAAGAACTACAAATTCCTTTTTATAGTTTGCTTTAATAGACATGTAAAACGTAGTTTCTAGTACATAAACAAACATAAATACAAAACAATACATCTGCACTGACCGCTGGACCTTGAAATTCCCATCTAAACTATCTTTATCACTACCCAAACTTTTTTTGCCAAATTTCTCTTTAGGCAATATTTGATAATATTGTTGCATGCGCTCATTTTTAAGGTTTAATTTAAAAAATGAATCAGCTTTCTAGCTCAAATATGTTTAGAGATATAACGATTTAAACCACTGGAAGAACTTAAAAAACTGGAAGCTCTAATTAACACATTAAATCGCTTGGCTCTTTAAAATATAGAACTAGGTATTAGTAGCAATAAGTATCATCACAATTTTTTATATGCATTTAACCTATAATAATAAATTAACCTACACAATTTAAATAGTTTTCATCTAGAAAATACATATTAAAATCAACTAAATTCAACTGAATTAAATAAAATTCAGACACAATTGAATGGAAGTGAAAGATTTATTAAGTAGCTTTAATAAAATTATTTTTGTTACTTTAAATGACGCAATCCTTACTGAGAAACACACATAGTATTTTGGCAACGCAGAGAGTTTCGAATATACTCCCAGATGTTAAGTTTTATGCAAATAAATCAAATTTTAATTATTATGGCCGCCATATTTCATCCGCGCTTTAAATTTGCAAACGTTGACATCAAATTTGAAATCAGCGACCTGAAAAACCCCTTTGTAGAAAATTTCATACAAATCCAATAATATTTCGAGTTTTATGATGTTTTTATGCATAAATCTGAAAGCCTTTTAAATAAAATTCATACACATACAGAAACGAAACTAAAAGTATTTATTACATAGCGTTAATAAAATAGAATTATTTTTGCCAGTTGAGATGACGCAATCTTTACTCAGAAATCCAGAGAGTAACTCGACACCGCAGACAGGCAAAGGAATTCAAGCAGGCTGGCCAAAGCTGAAAAAATAAATGGACGCTGTATAAACCTATAGGTTGCATAAAATAAACAGACGCTGAATAAACCTATAGCTTGCAAAAGACGCTGACTGATACCATCATTTATATACACTTATATACGCCGGACGCTGGGCGCTACGCTTTTGGTCCGGACGCATGGTAGGCCTCTATAGATATATATATATATATATATATATATATATATATATATATATATATATATAAATTTTAGTTGAAATTAATTTTTGTTAAGTTGAATAATGATTTTACATTAAATAATATTTAGAATGCAAATTCATATAGAAAAATTTATCATCGACTCTGCTGGGACTCGAACCCAGGACCCTCCACTGTCTAGGTGGTATCTCTACCAACTGAGCTACAGAGTACGACTACCAGCATAGCGAGAAATTTTCCATATGAATTAGATGTTTAAGCAGACATACAAAGTAACTAGATATTTTTTTTTTGTTTTTTGAATATTATTAATGAAGATCAGCAAGTCGCATGACAACAACATCAATATTCAAAGTATCTAGATTATTTTTAATCATTCCGAAAGGAAATTAATTATATATAAATTTTAGTTGAAATTAATTTTTGTTAAGTTGAATAATGATTTTACATTAAATAATATTTAGAATGCAAATTCATATAGAAAAATTTATCATCGGCTATGCTGGTAGTCGTACTCTGTAGCTCAGTTGGTAGAGATACCACCTAGACAGTGGAGGGTCCTGGGTTCGAGTCCCAGCAGAGTCGATGATAAAAAATTTTCTATATGAATTTGCATTCTAAATATTATTTAATGTAAAATCATTATTCAACTTAACAAAAATTAATTTCAACTAAAATTTATATATAATTAATTTCCTTTCGGAATGATTAAAAATAATCTAGATACTTTGAATATTGATGTTGTTGTCATGCGACTTGCTGATCTTCATTAATAATATTTAAAAAAAAATATCTAGTTACTTTGTATGTCTGCTTAAACATCTAATTCATATGGAAAATTTCTCGCTATGCTGGTAGTCGTACTCTGTAGCTCAGTTGGTAGAGATACTACCTAGACAGTGGAGGGTCCTGGGTTCGAGTCCCAGCAGAGTCGATGATAAATTTTTCTATATGAATTTGCATTCTAAATATTATTTAATGTAAAATCATTATTCAACTTAACAAAAATTAATTTCAACTAAAATTTATATATAATTAATTTCCTTTCGGAATGATTAAAAATAATCTAGATACTTTGAATATTGATGTTGTTGTCATGCGACTTGCTGATCTTCATTAATAATATTAAAAAAAAAAAATATCTAGTTACTTTGTATGTCTACTTAAACATCTAATTCATATGGAAAATTTCTCGCTATGCTGGTAGTCGTACTCTGTAGCTCAGTTGATAGAGATACCACCTAGACAGTGGAGGGTCCTGGGTTCGAGTCCCAGCAGAGTCGATGATAAATTTTTCTATATGAATTTGCATTCTAAATATTATTTAATGTAAAATCATTATATATATATATATATATATATATATATATATATATATATATATATATATATATATATTTATTTATTTATATATGAGCTGCTGCGCGAGGAAGGGAATTCAATTAGTGTTCGACCGTTGATTTGAAATGGGCTTTGTGTAATTAGTCACCAAATATATCAGTAAATAAATAAATGTTTAATAATTTTTGTTTGTAAATATCTATTATTTAAGTTCGTTAAACAGTTTATAATTATAGTGTTAAATAATTAGTTAAGATTAAATTGGTTTATGTAAAGAGTATTTCTCTTGCTAATAGACGATTAAACAGCATTTTTGTTATTATTTTAAAAAGAACGTTACAATATTAACATCTATTCGGCATTTTGTTTTTTTAGTTTTAAGATGGTTTATATTTATCTATTATATTCAACCTGCTGGTATGAACAATTACTCTTTATATTTAAAAAGGAATCCCTCTTATCATAGTAAACAAATTATGGTTCCATTGTTTATTTAACAATATTTCTTGGAGTATGAATAAATTAATTTAAACTAAGCATTGTGTGATGATATTGGACCGATCATTAATTGAAGTTATTCAATATTCAAACCTGCTTTAACGTTAATTTAACTAATTATGATTAGTTATTTAATTTAATTTTGATCAATATAATCTCAATATAATCCGAATCTTTTTTTACTTGGGGATTCGAATCAAGAATTGTAATGACCACGAGTAAATGGCAACCTTAGTCCTTATTATTTCTACAATCTATAAGCTAGAGACCAGTACCTACGCCCTGAAGGTAATTTGTCAATAAGAGATCTTTCGCCGGTGCATTAAATTACAGTAAGTATCGTTCTTGGTGAAGTAAGCAATTTATGTAAGTATTGTAGGTTGTTTCAGTTTAAGACTTTTGTGTTTACTAATTGTATCGCTACAAACTAGCGCCCATGCGTAGGACTTTTTCATTAGTGTAATTTTAGTATGTTACAGGATATATAATTCTTATTTAAGTTAGAATATATATTTTTCAATGTGCTTATTAACACTGTAGTTACTGTAAAAAGCACACTATTATAATTATAGTGATTCCTTAAGAATATCATTAATTTGTCGAAATGCCTTGCTTAATATTGGTTGTTCTCACTTGAGTCGCATAAAGTGTGATTGAATACTTACCCTATCCTCACACCTACCTAGAAACAGCACAGAAAAAATGTTTCATTGTGTTTACATAAAATAAATTAAGTTAAAAGATACTGTATTGAATTTTGGTTTACATCAAAATTTTTACAATTTACATGTTTGAAACAAAAATTCCAAATTTTAATAGGTTACAATATAAACTTTGGTATGATTGTACAAAATTCTATGTTATGCCAGTAACATCGGTATAAAAGTGCATTTAGACAATAATGTCCTGTTCAAAATTCAAAACAATGATTACCTATTAGTAGCTGTAATCTATTAAACTTAGCGACATAAAATCTCAATCAAAGATGCGAATTGTTCTAAGTAATATAATAAATGTTGTCAACTGCATCTTCCATTGGGTTTTGTTGACATAACAATTCAAAAAATAAATTAACACTGGAGAGGGCTCAGAGATTATAAGCAATACTCAATTTGATCCAATTAACCTTTCTGTGCACCTAAACCAGTAATAAATTAATTAACATTTACACTAATTATGTACACTATACTTACATTTACAAACTTATACAACTATATCAAGTTATTTGTCTATATATATGTGTATGGATATTTTTATGTATGATTGATAATACAGGTAATTTTGAAAATCAAAGCGACTCACTTGATCATGGAAAATTTATTTCAAAAATAGTTAGCATAAAAGATGTTTCGTTCTCGTACTTCCAGAATTCAGGTTATTACCTACATCACCTGAGATATATTTTGATCTTATCTATACTTGTAAAATAATGCCTCATAAACCAGTCTTTGCAGTTTTGATATTTTGATTATCATCTAAAAATTAACCTTTATTAAGAAATAACTAAACAGTTAATATTCTTCTGTTATTAACGAAAATTAACAAGATCTCCATATAATAATCTTAATTTCTTAACTGGAAGATAAAATATTAGAATCTTGATATGATCGCTCAATATTGCACTGATTATCAGTCCTTATGTTTTCCTCTTCATCATCCTCATCATCATCTGCATATTTAATTTCGTTTAAAATATTACTATCCATTGGACTTTTCTCAACTTTTGTTTCCTTTTCGCCAGTTTCTCCAACATTTGGTAGACTTAAACCTAACTTGCCTTTAGGAAACTCCTGTAACTGAATAGATACAACATTTGTTAAATCATCTTTAACTAACGGTGTTCTTTCGGTTACGATTTCATTAGAGTTTGCCCTGTTGTCATCTGTAATAGGATGGATCTTTTTATTGCGCCTTTGATTAATTAATGGCGAAGACTTAGGCGTACTATCACTTAAAGACCTTCTTCTCTTAGGAAGAAGTAACTCTTCTTCTGGTGATTCTTTATTACTACCGGGATCTATAAACTGCTTAGGCGTTATATCATCATAAGTCGGCACAACTTCATCGATATCTTTCAAGATTTCACCTCCTTCATCTAGAGGTGGAATCCATACTAAAAATGCAGGATCCATTCCTAGATACGAACCAGGTGCTGCACCTGCATTTACTACATTGTAATCATAATAATCCATTTCTAAATCACCGTCCGGCATCGCGATTGAAAACTCTGATCCTAAAGGTCCTGCTAGCAATTTTTCACGATTTCGCTTCTCCTTACTTTCCTTCTCATTCGTTTGACGAATTGTCGCCCTACTAACCATGCTGGCCGCTGGGGAATAATAACCCTAAAAAACATTACTTTACAAAAGGTCAGTTAGATGATTAAAATAAAATGTGCGTTCCAAAAGTGCTCTGGTGAATAAACGTATTGTGAGTTTAAAATATAGAATAAAAGTGCTTTAAATAAAATGTGTACTACACAAATATGTGATTTGGTGCTACAAGTGTTTAAATTTCTTATGTCGCACCGGATCGCTTTTGGAACAAGTCTTGATTGGTGTTCTCACATTCGTTAATGTAGCTGTACTGACATTACTGTATCGCCTGCTGGAACACAAACTAATTTTTTCATCCTTTTCGCCTGAATGATCTTTGGTTGATGCACTTGATGAACGTCTTAAATGTTCGTCGTGCGGACGAGGAGAACTTGGTAAACTACACGTTATCGTTTCATCCGCTTCACTTACGGTTCGGATAATCCCAGTTGTGGCAGTATCTTGTTGTGTCAAAGTTGCTGTGCTGCTTGCGCTTAAACTTTCTTCCTCTTTCCTGCGTAAACACAACAAGAAATTTTGAATGCTAATTACAAAGTTGTGTACATTTATACATTAAGGCAAATAAGATTACTTTTTGCAATTACATTCATTTAAAAATTATACTTTTCATTTATTACAGTGTCTTATTTAAATACAACTAATATCTAAGATTGAAGCACTTTAAAAAGGTTTTCCAGCTCTTGATATTTCTTTGCTACCAGCTATTTCAGAAAATTAATTTTTCCTACAAAGCATAAAGCTCTTCGTATAGAAATCAATTGCTTCGGTTTACTTCATTAATTTATGTGTTGGAATTTTAGGTTTCCAGCTTTTTTGCATTTGTAAGATTTCTTTTAACAATTCCTATTAATCAATATGCAGCGTTTTAAGATTTTTCATTAAATAGTTTTAAATTGTATTTTGATTGCAATTTGCATATTTTCATGCTTTCTTCTGTTGGTAAAACTCATCTTCTAAGGAAACTAATAATGTTATTCGATAAAACCACACAAAACTGGATTTTGATGCAGTTTAAGATTAACATATAAAAAGTCTCCAAAGGTCCAGACTTTGAAATGACATCGAGAATGGCTTTTGCGAATTTGTCGCCATTTTTTCATGCAATAATGTTAATGTAGGAAATGTAGAACGCAGGGGGGAGATGAAACTAGGAACGCTGTCGAAAGTGATATTGAAGTAGAACGTGAGGCATCAAATCAATATAATGTCAAAAAGAAAGATGAATCGAATGATGTCAATATAACGTACTCACCAGGTAATGAGACGTTCAATAATGACGATATAGACACGTCAGATGATATTTACTACGGATTATGAACAGATAAAATCTACCGAGGCAGCCTCTGAAGCTGAAGAGGGCAGCCTAAAAGATTAAGATGCAGGTAAACTGATGGAAATCTGTAGATTACGCGTACAGAGGATACCGCGTTAAACTACAATGTTTTACGAGGGTAAATCAAATATAAACAGTAATTTTGCTATTCCGCTTAGAATGCAGTTCCGAGGTAGCTGATGTTGTGTGGAGTAGATGTTTGGTTTATGAGGAGTGGGGAGCCGGCCGGGTTCGCGCACATCTTTGGCTTTGTCGTCAGTACAGCCATGACCGAGCAAGAGGTACATTCGTCTGTTGCGCAACGGATTATCATAAAGTTTTTAAACAATGAAGGCGTTAAACCGTCAGAAATTTTAACTCGTTTGAAGGCACAGTTTTGGTACAGTACACTGTCTCAGAATCGTGTGTATACGTGGGCGAGAGAATTTAAGGGCGGACGAGAACGTGTTGAAAACGAAAGTCATGATCGACGCCCAATGACAAGCCTTACAGATGACAATACCCGTACCGTTCGAGAGCTTATTGAACGTGATCGCCGGTTAACCGTGGAAGAAATTTCATCAGAAGTGGGTATCAGCTATGAAAGTGTTCAATCCATTATAACTGATCAACTTGGTTTTCGAAAAATTAGTGCTCGATGGGTTCCGAGGTTGTTAACTGAAAACCAAAAACAGGTTAGGTCGGAGATCGCTGAAGGGCTTCTGAATCGACTTCAGCGAGAAGGGGAGGCCTTTTTGCAGCGCATCGTGACATGTGATGAGACGTGGGTACATCACTACACCCCCGAATCTAAAATGGCAAGTAAGGAGTGGCGAAGAAAGAATGAAGGTTGCCCAGTGAAGGCCAAAACTCGGCACTCAGCTGGAAAAGTCCTTGCAACGATTTTTTTTTACTCTAGGGGAATTTTACTGATCGATTTTCTACACGATCAACGTACAGTGAATGCGGCTTACTACTACCAGTTGTTACGGTCGGCAAAAGTCGCCTATCGAAACAAAAGACGAGGCATGCCCATCAGAGATGTCATTCTCCTCCATGACAACGCCAGGCCTCACACCGCCGCCTTGACAAGGAATACACTGGAAGAAATGGGCTGGGAAACCCCCGAGCACCCTCCTTATAGCCCTAACTTGTCCCCCTGTGACTATTTTTTGATCGCGCCTATGAAGGAATCACTGGGAGGAAAACGATTTGGAAGCAATGAAGAAGTCGAAGAGCGCGTGTACAATTGGCTCTAAACCCGCCCTCAAGCTTTCTATAACCAGGGAATACTGAAACTTCCAAATCGGTGGCAAAAGTGTGTAGATCACGCAGGAGACTATATTGAAAAATGTTAAAACAATGATTTGTGTATAACGTTATTCAATAAATGATGAAAAAAATTACCGTTTATATTTGATTTACCCTCGTATCTGTGGTACCGTAGAAACCAACAAAAAGGTATGCCGATACCTAATAATACCCAAATAGACGCCTTTGGGATTAAATTTGCACCCGCCCCCCTCTGCATCGACCATTTTAATGCCACTCTATTCTACTTTTACCTAGTCATGGACTTGTAATAGCACAGAACTGATACTATAATGTATTACACTTAGTATTACTATTAAGATAAGTTGTTGTTACGAGTAGTCATTGCAACGAGCGATAAGTATGTCCCCGTTGGCAAATAAAATGTCAGGTCGTGCAAAGAATATAAAAAATATAAATAAAATACTACAACATACAATACTACGTCAAGAAATACTATAACAATGTTGGTGTAAAGTACACATGCAAATGTCGGGTAATTAGAGATCCTCGTCAAACCTCGGTCCTACAAGCATTATCTTCGACCTGATAATTGTCATCTATCACTCTTGTAGCTTAATATACTATTAAAACTTTTTTCATAAGCATTTTGCACAGTTTTGCAATTTTTTAAAAAATTGAATCTACCTCTCCTGGATTTTTAGGAGGTAGGAGTGGACTGGGAAGTTGATAGAAATATTTTCTGTAAAAGATTTCCTACATCTAATGTAAGAATTTATCTATTTCGTCAATACGAATTATGTACAAAGAATACAAACGACAAATACCTAACTATAAACTAACTTTATAGTTCAGGCTACGTAACCAGCAGTAACTTATCTAAGGAATGCAAGGGACAGAATGCAAGGGTCAGTTTTATTTGGATGGAGTAGATACCGATGGAATACGTGGTAACACTGTACTCGTATACAGAACGTCTTCCATGTGATTGTTTTTTCTATTTTCATGAAATTGAAATAAAAAATATTATTTTGTTAGAAAATGAAACAAAGAACTATAATTTGATAAGCAATGAGCTGCAGATGCAGAAGCATTTTGAAACTGAACAAAATTTAATCGAGACCTACAAAGACTCATGTTCTATAAGATAAACCGAACAGTAGCAGACAGGGTGAGCCTATCATAGTTAGAACAAAACTAATTTATTTCAATGTAAGACTATTATTATATTCAGATCTATAGAGTAGATTATATATATTATACAAGTTTGTTGATAAAATTATTAATTTACACACCTTCAGACAGCGAGAAGTCGGTTTAATTTCATATAATCTTCGTCATAAAAAAAAGGAATAGACCCTTGCGAATGATAAGCCTTGGAAGCTAGCACAAACCTGGTTTTGAAGTCCTTTTTTAGCAGACGGTGTCGCGTTTCTTTATATTATCTGTATATCGTTTCTTGTGAATTGATAGTGACTGAAGAAGACGATTTTAGCTCGGTAGCAGTGGAAAAACAAAATTGTCAATAGACTTTTTTTTCATAACAAGAAATAATATTAGTTTGAGAATTTTCTTTGTAATTAAAACGTATGTAAGTAATTAATCTATAATAATAATATAATAATAACGGCTACTACCGGTAACCTGAAAACCAAAGCAAGGAAGCTATGAAGCTTGTGCGGGAGAAAAGGGCGGTTATTATTATTATTATTATTATTGTTAAGCAGGACCATCGTGCGGCAGCAACCGACTTACAGATGTTATAGCACAAATCTCACATTTGTGTTACAGCTAAGGAAAAACCAGATTTAGCGGCACCGAGAGACTAAACTTATGTTAAGTTCAGCTAAAATTGTAGTTTAACATTATATACTTAACCAAAAGATTTCTAATTTCTTCAATGACAAAATTAATTCTGATCGAGTGGTTAATACAGAAGACAAACCCACAGGAGATCCCACAGACGGTTTTAGGCCGAGAAAAAGGTAATATCGTTACCGAAAATACGTATTGGCAATCGAATGCCTAGTTAAGGTTAGGAGACAACGTTTAAATATAGTGTTGTGATAAAGTTCCTATACAATCCATTATTAATGAAGCAAAAGTTTGAGAGAAACCAAGATATTTTTTTCTGATAACATTTTGTACGTTCCGAGTACTATTATCAGTATAATAATAATAATATCACACTATAAAAAATCACCAAATCTGGTTACTTTTGTTACTCTTTCCCCAAACGAATAGACTATATGTGTATTAGGTAGCTCAAAATATCAGATGCAGACCGATGTGCTATATACTGATTTCTCTAAGCTATTTTACAGATTTGATTACCATATTCTTTTACAGAAGTTTCAGGCATTTGGGTTGTCTACATCTCTTACGAACCTTTTCAGTTATTACTTAAGATCGACGTCAGTATGTTGCGCTTCATGAGATCAGGTCTGTTGAATACTTGGCTACATCCGGTATTCCACAGGGGTCAGCACTCGATCCGCTATTTTTATAAATGATATTAGTGAAAACCCTGATGTTGATTATCGCTTATATCCAGAAGATCTAGGTAGCTTAAAATTCTACAAAATAAAACTGGTACAAAAGAAAATTTAACAAAAAAATGTAACTGATCTTGGAAAATCTAATGATGGAAACACCGCCAGAAGAATTTTTGAATAATGAATGTCGACAAAAACTTATTGAAAAAACATATAATAAACATATAATGTTTTAACAAACGGAGTACAAAAACTGTAAACGAGTAAACGAAAATGCAATAAAACGACTATATACGAGGTGTGACAATTAGATAACGAGAATTTCCGTTTAGTGCTCGATGTGGCAAGATTAGCGTGACACAAACTACACAACTCACTTCTACACTCAGTTTACTGTCTATGATCGCAGTTGCAAGTTTGCAGCGTTCCTCGTTTGTGATTTAAAAATGTTTCAATACTGATAATAGTACAGAACTGCATGTCGGAAAAATGAGTGATGTGAAAAAAGAGCAAAGATGTGTTATTAAATTTTTAGTGAAATTATGCTATTCAAGCGAGTGATGTAGTCGACGTCATGCCAATTTTGCCACATCGAGCGCTCAACGAAAATTCTCGTTATTTAATTGCCACACGTTGTACACAACTATATGTACATTCGAAATGTTAAGCATCATTTGGTTGACTACAATTATTATCAAAATTAAAATCATTTTATCGGTCATGTTGTCAGAATTTGCAATTCTAAAAAATTTGGAATATTCTCAACTAACAATATTACATGTGAATTACGTCCTTGCTGAAACTCAGTAACTGCTCATTGTCAAATTTTGTGCCCATGTAATTGTTTGTACTGTTTTTTTGAACATGCTTAGGAATCCACCTAAAACTTTAAATTCTGGCAAATCAAATTATTGTCTGGTTAAACACAATTTTTACAGAGTGGTTAAGCGATTAACAAAATTGCAGATTTTGCATTACAACAATTTACTTTATGCTTTTAAAATATCTTAGATGATGTTACTATACTTGAAAATTATCATAATGTTCTGGCGAGAGTTTTGGCTAAGAATGTTTTGGTTCTGGTATTCGTTGTTCTGATACTTTGTACAAATTCTCTATCCATAAAATCTGTGGAGAGTTTTAGTCATCTCACATGTATTTTATTATTAGATAACCTTGTTTGCTGTTGAAAGAATAGCCATAAATGATGACAAAAGTTTGGATCAAAAATATATGGCATGTTGTCTCTACTCTTATCTAACTATATACAAGAACTCTAACCTAAGATTGCTTATTACACCATCTAAACTTGTAATAAGAACTTAAAAGTGTTCAATCAAAGAACTTTATCAATATGATAAGTGAAAAAGGATTGAGTAGTGTGTTATCAGTTGCCATTATCCAATAAATTGTTATTGTCGAAACCGTATCGTATATAAAAAATGAGAGTTTCCCAGAATATTTAACTAATTTTGGAATAATAATTTATATTCTTTTGGAAATGTCTCATAAGACATTACGATACCTAACGCAGAAATAAGGCAACCTTGAAAAAACTGCAAAAACCTTCATGCATCATCTTTTATATAGCTTATTAGTAGCATCTTTTGTTTTGTATTCTACGTTGTTAGGAGCATTTTAACTATAAAGTAGGGTTAAAACAATAACGAAAATAGGTCATTGAAGGAATGACTTGAAGGCAAACTTGTTGCTCAGGTGGGTTATTGCTGTAGCGTGGCCTCCAGTACCTGCCCCTTTATCCTAAGGGTTCTATCCAAATGTTGAATAAGTTGAAATGTGACGTAATATGACTTCGATTCGATGTATTGAATTACAGGGTAAGTTCGGCATTGTAACTCTTTTTGCTCCAAAAGCTCTATTGTCATAGTTACAATTATCTGCATTAATAGATACTATGGAAACCGAGCTCTTCGAGTTAAATAGATCTGAATGCCGAACTTACCCTATATATCGATATAAAAAGGGATATATCCAAAGCCCTCTATCCATATGAATATACAGCGTGTTCATTTGAAAACTTGCCACCTTGAATATCTCCTAAACTATACAAAATTTAGATTTCAGCAAAATCACGTCAATTTATGTTTCGAGTGGGACATTTAAATATAGGATTGTTAAAATGTTAAATGGCACCTCCCAATTGTGACGCCTAATCCTTAAGAGAAGAAAAAAATCTTTTAGTGCATAAAAATTGAAATCGGGTTATGGGATTGCAGAGATACACAAAAAACGTCTTTTAACAGCCCTCCTTCAATACCATTTAATAGTTGTTTAAGTATTAAGGGCGGTAGGTAGCCGAGGTTGGTAAAGCGTATCTAACGCCAGTAATGTTTACACTATTTTTGCCCAATCGGATCTATGAATGCATTTTAAATATATAGAGTAAACATTAAATACATCACAATGAAAATGTGAATTTTCAGTCGGTAAATGTGCCTGGTTGTTATGGAGTTGAATAAACAAAAACAATTTTTGTCATAATCCGGACGAATTTTAGAATGATAGTGAGTGTCTTTCGACTTAACTGACGAGATACTTTATTACCGAGCCTTGGGCGGTAAGTTGAACTTACCGCCCTGAGAGCAGAGCTTGTAAATAGGTAAACCAAAACGCCCGATCGGGCAAAAATTATTTTACGTGCAAACGTGACTGTTGTCAGTTTGTGTCAGTTTAGGCCTTGACCTACAGCCAACTCAAGCTTATTATTTAAAAAACTGATTTTGTTACTGAGATACCATCTTTTATAGATTACAGAAAATACAATTTTTCAACGTAAAACATTTCTTATGTTGCTCATACTTTTCGTGAGGGTAATGCTTGGTATCCACAAAATCCATAGACCGGGAATTCTAGGAAAAAATAAATTGTGTTTTTGCTCACGATATTTTGTATAGTTTAGTAGATATTCAAAATGGAAGATTTTCAAATAAACACACTCGTATGCATGAATTTAATGCAGCAAATATACAGATATACAATTTCTTTCGATATATCGCTGCCATACCCATTGAAATCACTAAAGAAACGTAAGTACGTAACATATACAGAGCTAATCATTTACCAGGCAATATATGTAAATACTACAAAAGAGCGTGCTATATAATTGGTTGCCTTTGTCTGCATAATGCTTTGACTCGACTATTTTCAAATGCAACATAGGGAAATTCCACATATTGCAATTTAATTTAATAGCGCTGTTACGTAAACAACTATCTAGATACAGTTGTACTTACATACAAACATAATTATACATACATGTTTAGTTAATGCGACACTCAAATAAGAAATACTCTTAAATTGTACAATTGCAGATTAAAATAGTGACCTAGTTTCAGTAGTACTTAGTTTTCCATTAGTGTAAGTTTTTCGGAAAGTTTTTAATATTCTTAGGCATTATGTACCTGCTAAGTTATAATGCAAGTTTTCCACTAAAGAAGAAATTTAAATTCTTCTGTTCATAACTGGGTCGTTACTTTTCTGTAATACTAGACAAGTTTTTGTAGAAAGAGTATGTAATATGTGAAAAATATGAAAGCGTGGTTTATTACTGTAATTTAGCTGTAAATATGAGAGTTCATATTGCTTATGAAATAATATAAACTGATAGTAGTAACAAACTAAAATACTTTTCCCATGTACATTGTTTAGATTGAAAAGTAATGAAGAAAAATATTTCTCCAGATAAACCATATTTTCGGAGAAAAAACCTTATTTAACCTTTTTTAACAAAAAAAGGTTTTTTGCCATTCACTTTATAGAGTGCTATATATTTACAATATACAGTGTGTTTTTTGTAAACGATAATATAGGAAATCCAATGGAATTTTATCATTTTCCTCGTAAGTTTGTACCCTTGCAAATGTAAGTAGAAAGAAGAATTCATTTTACGTCAAAAAAATATTAAACTTTATGACGAAAACCAAAATCGATTTAGAAAAAGACTTAAATAGCTTATTGATTTATTGCTTTTGGTAATAAGTTATTAAAAAAATGCTGGAAGCTGAACGCCGATTGGTGTAGCGGTTAACGCTTCAGATTCCTGATCAAGAATCGCGAGTTCAAACCCCATTATCTTATACTTTTTTTTTTTAATTGTATTGCTTACTAATTATTATTTTTAGAACTTTATTACAACGATCATTAATTTTTTTTATTGTTAGATATTTTTGCTACGGGGGTTTACCGTTATTTTTTGTACAATTTTAACTATCCATCAAAAAGGCAAATGAAAAAAGGGCATAAAACTAATAAATGTTATAATAAAGTACTAAAAATAATAATTAGTAAGCAATACAATTAAAAAAAAAGTATACGATGATGGGGTTTGAACTCGCGATTTTTGATTAGAAATCTGAAGCGTTAACCGCTACACCAATCGGCGTTCAGCTTCCAGCTTTTTTTTAATAGCTTATTACAAAAAGCAATAAATCCATAAGCTTTTTAAGTCTTTTTCTAAATCTATTTTGGTTTTCTTCATAAAGTTTAATATTTTTTGACGTACAATGAATTCTTCTTTCGATTGATACCAAAATTTCTACTTACATTTGCAAGGCTACAAACTTACCAGAAAAATGATAAAATTCCATTGGATTTCCTATATTATCGTTTACAAAAAACACACTGTATGTAAATCGTATAAAACAGCGTGCTGTGTAGTTGGCTGCCTATGTGTGCATAATGCTTTTATTTGATTGATTTTCAAATGCAACATAAGGAAAATTACACATATTGCAATTTAATTTAATAGCGCTGTATGTCATCTATTAATTTTCATTTTTATTATTTTGACGAATATGAATAAATTTTTAAAACATTCCAAGAAAGTAGGATAATTTAAGGGAAAAAATACTAAAGTACCAGTGAAATAATTTTTAATACAATTTTAACAGACGCAATTTCCCCTGTTAGGTATCAGGGAACAAACTCAGATTTGTTTATAATTTAATAATGTCTATATAGTAATGTGTTACACTACTCTTCTTGAAAATAGCTTACATACTTTCACTTAATAATTCAGCAACACTGTATAACACTTCACAAGAAAGAAAAATTAAATTCTTACGCAAGCGTAACTTCATGTTCTCCCTCATTCTGTTCACAATCCATAGATTCCCTTAAGCGATTGTGTTTATTTTGTCGGGATTTCATAGGTCGGAAACGTGTTAACGATATCACTTCTGATAATAATGTTGTGCTGGAGGAAGCTCTAGTTCCTATTGGTAAACTTCCGAACGAAGCTGAAATATCAAAACTGCCATTTTTCCTTTTTTAAAACTGAAATAAATTGTCCTTACCTTTAGGATCTGCCAAAGAATCCTGATCTTCCGCCTGTGCTACATGATATTTTCTATAGCGCAACAAATATTGAGCCCCTAACAAGGCTGTCGCCACCAAAAGGCCACTCAAGAAAAAAATTGTAGCAATGTGAACTGCCGTTAACTTTAAAGCCGCAGTGGGAATGATTCCAACACCTTGTGCGATTGGCATTCCTGTTATGTTAGATTTTATAGGTCCTGTAAAAAAATTCAATGAATAATGTATGCAAACGCTTTATCATAATTTAGTTTTTTTTTTACTTATTTGTATGGCTTGCGCTAAGAATCCACCCCCACAAAGATGACCAGCGGTTGGAACTTCGTTAGAAAAAAATTCAAGAAGTAAATTGGACCCTGAGGAGTTAACTACCGACGGTACAGAATCAGGAGATCCGTATAAATCAGCAAGCAAATTGGCTGATAGAGAACTTCCATCTCGAACTTTCAACCATTGTGATCCACAAGGTAATCGGAATTGCTCAACTCTAAATTGAATTGTGTAATCCTCATCTGCCTGTGGAATGTTACTGCATATTACGTCAAAATCGTAACGGTAGCATAAATAGCAAACCTGTATGAGCCAGAAGGTGCGACCAGGGCAGCTTTGCGAGGATGTTTCTATAATACGCTTTGGTTTAGTAGGACCGAGATGTACCACGCATCCACACCTACAATACGGACTCATCTCCGTTTGTACTTCCGGTAAATCTGCGGTGATGTCACTCGATATAGAACTGCCATAAATACATTCCCAACTGTTCCCGAAATCTAGACCACATTTCTCTGTCTGTACCCTTGGGCCCTGTAAGCAATTCGAGAGAAATTTAACTGCTACATTCTCTTTAGATCAATAGTAAAACATTAAATTAAGAAAAAAAAAGTTAATTAAACTTAAAATATTATTCAAATGCAATTTCTTACTCAATTTAACCCTAACACTAGTTTTCTATAAGTTATATTCGTAAATAACCATCTTAACGGGATTTCCTCTGCTCTTTTTTCGCTAACATTAAATTTGTCCGTGAATCTCCTTTACATCCGTCGCAGACTTCGGATTGTTCTTTTACATTATTGGCTTTTTGTTAAGGATATTTATAAGAGCGACATTTTAAGGTTGGAATTTATTCTTTTGAATAAAATTTGAATACCGTGGATTAAGACTATTTACATAAAACTCGGAGAAATTGTAAATGAAAATTGGCGAAAACACATTCAAAGAAATTTAAAATTCTAGATTACATAAATCTTATTTTTCGTTTACATTCTATTAATGTTTCTTTTATCCACTTTTAATATCAGAGTTAATAAGAATAATATTAGTACATATTTAGAGTAGATTTCATTTAAAGTAGTAGAGCTTTCATTCATTAACGTTATTGATATTTTCAGATACTTAACTGTTATGTTAAACTCACTTTGTTAGATTATAAAATTGATAAACAAGTTTCCCCGTATAATTGTGAATATCGTAATCCATTCGCCTTACAGTTACAACCTGTAAAATAAGCTGTCTGCATTTGCTGTGGCCAATTGTGTAACCGAATATTAGATTAGCGCCCTTCTTCTAGGTGACCTTAAAAGTTACCATAATACTTTAAGAAGCGAGTTTTCATTTTTAATGTCCAAAACGAAAAAAGTTTCCGTGTCTCTATTCTGGGTTAATAATGGTAAGAATTAAAGTGTTATAATCCTTTCTTACAGTTTTGAAGGAGTAAATAAATAAATAATCACGTTTAAATAATCTGATTACTTTATATTTTTAAACAACCAGAGGGTAGCTGCGTTGTAAAATATGGATCCACCATTTGCCTACATTTTTAAATATTTTTAACTATCCTATTACAGATAGTTAACACATGTTTAACACAATGAATTTGAACTTCGAACACTGGAAGCAATAGCTTATCTAATATATTGGGGTAGGAAATCCTCATCAACTTCAACATTGGTGGTAAACATACAGCGCAACTGAGGAAAGTATCACATCGTAGTCATTATTTCATATCCACTTTCAACAACGGTACAGCTAGCCAAAACACAAGGCGCTCCGTATCGATATGTTCAAACCTCGGTAGTGTAAACTAGGTTCAATACTGAGAGTAAAAATCACAAAAGTAGTAGGTCTATCTTTATTTGTTTTGGGGATACAAGGCTATTAGTTTTTGAAGGATATCCATGATTCAAGAAACACCTGTCTGGAACCACAACCTAGATTTTGTTCAATCAAACAAACAAACTCCTTGGTACCTATTTGGAAAATGTAATGTTAATAATACGATGGGACACGTGCCATCAAATGGATGGTGTGTCATCACATTTCGGAATTGCCGTTCAGAATTTCGTAAATATTAATTACCCAGGATGAATTGGTTGTGGTGAATCGGTTACATGGCCAGCTAGATCTCTGAGATAATTCTGTTGATTGTATGGTACGACGTAACGGTCACATGAAATAAAAAGTGCAAAATCGACCTACTACCTTTGTGTTTTTTTTTACTCTCAGAAATGAACCTACTTTACACTCCTGAAGTTTGAACATAACGATACGCAACACCTTGTATAGTAAAAGTTAAGAACATAAAAATTAAGATTTTGCATAAAACAGTTACCCCGGGATTTACAAACTCTATGATCTCCACGAAAGCTGAGATTATTTAACTCTTTTATTCTGAAAATGTTTACAAGTTTTCATAATTATATACCAAAATCTTCATTTTAATACGTATATAAAATGAAGACAGTCCAAGAAGAGCTGCCATATACCAACGAGATATTTCAGATTCAGAATAAGCAAGATTTTTAGTATTAAGCGCTATCGAGCAAACGTTTTCAAGCGTCTTGTTGCTTAAAGCCAAGCAAGCACGAAAGTGAATAGTCAACGGTGGACTATGTCAGTCATCATGAGCGCGGACTTCATGTAAGAAGCAAATGTAAATATAAAGCTTTATATAAAAAGCAAAGGAAAGAGATACGATTCGCATCGATTTTTTTGTCCGTCATGTAATAGTTCGGCGTAATAGACACTTTTATTTTGATTAAAGGATACCCCGTAACCTTTACTTTGAAATTTTTTTCTTGATCTATGAATTGGCTGTTTCTTGTACTAAAATTAAATACTGCTCTTGCACCTACTCCATGCCAAGTTTCTTTAAATTCTATTGGTGAACTCCCTCACACCTCTTTATTTTGTATTCGCTGATCATTAATTTATAAAAGAGCAAAATCTCCCAAGGAATACGTCATCTCGGAGTTATTCGCAAAAAACGAGAAAAAAATATGTCGAGGTTTTCAGTACACCCCGACTAATACTCACGTAGAAAATTGGTGCAAACCTCAAATTCTTCTATTTACAAGTAAATAGAGAGTAGAGAGAATAAAACAGTTTCCGGCTTTCCACGATTTATTTCAAAGCACAGCCAATTCTCGACCTACCTTTACTGACCTAATCATAAATTTTATCCAATACCTCTAAACAAAAAGGGTGCTATCTTGATATTTTTAAGCAATTAAAATTGAAGTTTACTCACTAGTCGGTAGAAAAGCCCTTTTTACTAACACCACCTACATAACAAGGCCTAACAACCACATAGTGACGTCACGACAAAGAGGCAATCCTCGAATCTTTCATTTGTCATTTTACATTCAAATTTTAGCTAATAGGCTGTCTTATTCCACCAAAAATAAAAGATTTCCCAGAGTATTAATTAATAATGGGTTTTTATTTGGCAGGAACCTATTTTCGTATGAAAATCCTACCATAAATATAAAACACCAACTTGTGTTTATTATGTATTTGCAAGTAATTATCTTTAAAATAAATTTTTTGTAGTAGTTAAGGCTAAGTCGATGGTAATGGGATGTGCAAAATAGCTCAGAGAATATGAATCTTAAATCAAATGGCGGTGACTACACGTAAATAATCAGAAAATCAACGCTAAAGTTGCTATTTTGAGGTTAGATTGTTAGGTTACATACTTGACAGAAAGATTTTATAACTCGTATGTGTTATTGCGAAGCTTTTCTAAAGAAACCCCTTGGTCGCGAGGATCTTGGGTGTTTTAAATTTACTAAACCGCCTTTGCTAAGTATACTGTTAGGACGCCAGATTAATTATACAAGCTAATAATATGCTGCACATATAAAGATTACAATACACTAGCCAACACAATTACACAATTGACATAATGCTATTATAGTTTATTAGTACATACTGTCTTTTGTTTGTGTTTGTTTTCCTTTTGTATGTGACGTCACTATGACGTTTACAATATGTTGTGAGGCCTTAGTTATATAGGTGGCGTTGTTTTTACCCATTGTAGAATATTGGCTGCTATTGTAAGTAGCAACTAATCCCCAGCTTTCATTGCATTATATTATTAAAATCCAGTCATCGGGCTGGAGTATCAAATTTATTACCGTTAGAAATTACAGACTAACTATACATGGCAAATTCAATATTTCAACTTAAATAAAGAGGTACTATAAAGAGGTATAAAACGCTGTATGGCACATGTGAGTTAAGGATATTATCAAACTCAGAAAAATTCCTTACTTTTAAAAATTAAGAACTTTCCGTTTGTAGATAATATCTTAACTCACTTGTACTATAAATAACTTACTATTAAAGTGTTTTGATCCATGATTTCTTTCAAACGCCGTTGTAGTAGAAAAGATAACCTCACTTTTAAACGTCAAATTTGCATCCTTTGCAATTTGACATGATTCAAGTTGCTGGTTTGACTAGTAATTTGAATTTTGACCCATATGCGCGTGATTGATGACGCAGCTATTATCGCTGCTAGTGACTACTATATTTATGTACTTAAGTATATGGACAAAGCGCTCACCTACATAAATGAGTGTAGATCAAGAACACCTATCGCATCTTATTAAGATAAAAAATTAATGTTATAAACAAATTTATTAGTACAAAAGTTATAATATTTCACACAAACTCATCCACTGAAAGATTTAGTGGCTGTATTATATATTGGACAGTTTTTTAGGGTGAATTGCATATACGAGGGTGTATTGATATCCAGTTAGCCTAGGCCGGTTCCATGGATACAGACAATATTGTGATACCATAGGAACGAACAATAACTTATTAGAAATATAAGTGTAGAATTTTACATCTAAAACTTAAAACACAGTAGAATTTAGTAAAAAGGATATCAGCCGAAGTTGTGAAAATCGAAAAATTTGAGTATCTGGCCATCATTAAGAACCTGTATTTGAAGGGGCTAAGAAGCAAGCAGATTTACGAAAATATCCCTAATACACTTGGCGACCAAAATCCCCTCCGACTGTTAAAAATTGGATTGCAGGCTTCAAAAGAGGTAA
This sequence comes from Agrypnus murinus, assembly GCA_929113105.1. Classification (NCBI taxonomy): domain Eukaryota; kingdom Metazoa; phylum Arthropoda; class Insecta; order Coleoptera; family Elateridae; genus Agrypnus; species Agrypnus murinus. Next base: position 187,644,239 of record OV816024.1, read on the forward strand.
ATTTTCCATTGAAGATGATCAACCGGGAAGGCCGATTATTGTGTCCGTCCCGAAAATATCGATGCAGTTTGACATGATATTATCAGTTATTCAAATTGGGCTCAAACGAATATCTGAGGCACTGAATAGTTCATATGAAAGCGTCCATCATACAGTACACGTCGATTTGGACAAGAAGAAAATTTCTGCAAAATGGATCCCCAAATGTCTGAATGCTCATCAGAAGCGAGCAAGGGTGATAGAATCGCACAAGTGTGTGCTCGGTTTGAAAAAGTTGCTGACTTCTTAAGGTGTGTCGTCACTATGGATGAAATGTGGGTACATCTACAAGTCAGAAGCAAAGCAGCAATTGAGCCATGGAGACACTCTTGTTCCCCAAGACCTAAGAAGTTCCGAGTTGAAAAAAAATTGCTGGAAAAGTTTTTGCTTCAGTGTTTTGGGAGTTCCGTTTCCATGGAGTAATTATGATTGGGTTCTGAGAATTACTACTCGACGTTACTGACCACTTTACGAAAAGAAAATTAGGGAAAAAGACTAGGAAAGTTGTCCAAAGGCGTTTTATTTTTGCAATAAGACAATACCCCTGCACACAAATCGAACATTTAAATGAAATCAATTTTTGGTTTAGGGTTCGAATTACTCAAACAACCTCATTCACCGGATCTGCTCTGTCCGACAATCATGTCTTCCCTAAACTGAAAAAAAATTTGAAAAGGCGTAAATTTTCCTCCAACGAAAAGGTTACAGAAGCTGCGAAGACCTGGTTTGCAGGAGAAGATGAAATCTTTTGCGAGGTTTAGAGGCGTTGCAGGTTTGCTGTAATACATTCATGCAATTAAGAGGAGATTATGATGAATAATAAAATATTTTGAATTTTATTTGCTTCTATATAATAGTAGGGTAAGAATTCAATCAATACCTCTTCGTACATATACTAAGGGGTACGATGAGTTGGTTAAATTTGAACAAGGCTTAATTCATTGCTAACAATTCTTAAAAGGCAAATAAAAGGCTTGGAATTAATCTTGGTTTAAAGTTAATACACTTCTATGCAACACGCTCTTAAGTTAGGCATCCTTTCTGTGACCTTGATCGCAATTCATTGAATAGTCTCATGTAGATGTCAAAGTCAAATTTGTCAAAATTTAAAACTGATGAAAAATGAACAATTTGTATGTAATACAAGTTAGTGTGTGTTGACCGCTAGGTGCATGTGCTTGCTAACACCTTCGAGTAATTGAATAAATCAGTTAAGTTTTCGAAATAATTTCTAAGTGATGTTTTTTCGTGAGTATTACGGTATTAATTCATAATATAAATTTTTGAAATATTAGTGACTTTTTGAAACACTTTAAAGATAAATATTCTAACCTTAATTTAAGTAAACAAAACTTATCTCTGACCTTGTGTGTTCTGTAGTTGCCGAATATTTCCTTATATTCGAGCATTTTTTAAAAATCGTAAAATTAAAATTAAATTATGGCTTCTACCTCAGTTACCTGTAAATGCTGTAAAAAATTAGTTGAAGATCACAAAGCAGTAACCTGCGCTGTTTGCAAGAGCAACTTCTATCATCAATGTGTTGAATTAACTTCATCCGAAGTACGTTCCATTAAAGTTAAGAAAAATATTAAATGGACTTGTGCTGACTGCGCTATTGTGGGGGACAATATTGATGATCTTAAAGCCTTAATTATAGCATTGCAAAAGGATATAGAGGACATAAAACTTCATACTGTTGAGGCACAAAAACCGCCTTTAAATTTTGAGGAAATTATCCAGGAAATAAATGATAGAAACGAACGTAAATCTAATTTGATACTTTTTGGAATAAAAGAAGCGCAGAATATGAACTCTTCAAATGAAAGACTTAGGCTTATGACAAGGAAGAGGTTGGAAAAGTGGTAAAGATCATAGTGCCTGAATATAATTACCAAGACTTTAAACCAATTAGATTGGGAAGATATGATCCAACCAAACAATCTCCAAGACCAATAAAAATCACACTAGACAGTGAGAGATCTGTTCACAAAATAATAAAGAATACTGTCCAACTGCGTAACAGTCAATTTTCATATGTTAAAGTATCTTTTGATCGAACACGACGACAAATTCAATACTACAATTCATTAAAATCTGAACTTAACGACAAATTATCTCAGAATCCAAATGCTAATCTCAAAATTAAGTACGTTAAGGGTATTCCTACCATTGCTTCGGAAAACTAAAACAGCCCAACAGATTCTTTCAACTATATTACCAAAACATACGAGGCCTTAATACAAAAATAGTTGACTTTTATTCATCTGTTACAACCTCAGACTATTCTTTCTTAGCAATTACTAAGAGCTGGCTGAAGGAAGATGTAAATAATTCTGAATTATTTCCTAATAACTTTATTGTATTTCGAAAAGATAGAAACTTTATGGAAACCCACACTAGCCGTGGTGGTGGTGTACTTCTTGCTTGTGATGTCAGATTTGAGGTTTCTCGAGTCAATCTCCTTGGATTAGAGAGTATAGTGCCGTTAATTGATGTAGTGGGTTGTAAGTGGACGATAAACTATAATATAATTCATATATATGTAGTGTATGTGCCACCTGAAGTAAATAGCGTCGATATGGCGACATTCTTTGAACATCTTCAACAACTACTAGTGAACCAGTCTAATGCTGTGATTGTCGGTGATTTTAATATAAGCAAGTATGTAAATAAAGAGACAAGTGATCCAAAAAAACTAGTCCTTTCGAGATTTCTGGAATTCTCTGAATTACAACAGTTAAATACAATTACCAATGATGATGCCAGGATCTTAGATTTAATAATCACAAACGTGAAAGGTGAAGTAAGACGGGATTGGGTACCTTTATTAAAAGAAGATATTAGACACCCTGCACTGTTATTTAATTTTGAAATTGAAAATGTTGCTCAAACTATCTTTCCCATAAATACTACTAACAAAGTATATAACTTCAAGAGAGCTGATTTTATGGGTCTGTATAACGAATTAACAAGGGTTGATTGGAATTTTCTGGACCATTTTACTAATGTTAACGAAATGTGCCAGGCATTATATCAAAAATTATATTCTATATTTGATCAATTCGTACCAGTATTTCAAAATAAAAACTGCAAGTTTCCAAAATGGTATACGCAAGATATTATCTACTGTTTGAAGTTAAAGTCCTATTACCTACATAAATTTAAAAGCACTGGAGTTGAGTACTATTATGATGAATTCTCTCGTTTGCGAAGACAAATAAAAAATGAAACAACGCAAGCATATAAAAATTACATTGCCGAAGTTGAAGATAGCATCTGTAGTGATCCAAAGCGCTTTTGGTCATATATAAAAGAAAAAAAGGGTACTACTAGAATACCTAATATTCTCTTCCTGGATGAGGATAAACTTGAGGACCCTGAAGACATATTGAATGGCTTTGCTAACTACTTTAGTAGCGTATATAATCCAAAAAGTAATATTAGCTACTATACCAAATCTAATGACGATAATAAAGCCTGTATAAACATTAATAAAGTAACCAAGACAGATGTATCAGCAGCTTTAAAACGATTACCAAACAAACAAACAGCTGGACACGATATGATTCCTAGTTTTCTGGTAAAAGATTGTGCTTATGTTTTTAGTGAACCTCTATTAAAAATTTTCAATGCTATCATTCAGCGCTCCAATTTCCCAAGTTGTTGGAAATTAGCAAGAGTGTGCCCTGTTTTGAAGTGCGACAGTCCAGATAACATCAAAAATTACCGACCGATCTCTATTTTGTGCAATTTTGCGAAAGCCTTCGAAATGATTGTGTATACTCAACTTGCACCGTGCCTTAAATCTGTAATTTCCCCAAACCAGCACGGCTTTATGGAAAAAAGGTCTACTGTTTCTAATTTGATAGAAATCAAACAATTTTTATCTGAATCCTTAGATAGACGGATCCAAGTTGACGTTATCTACATGGACATCTCGAAGGCTTTCGATAAAATCGATCACGCTGTACTATTAAATAAAATGTCGAAGCTGGGATTTGGCGACTCGTTGATAACCATGTTTATATCATATTTGGATAAACGATTGCAATATGTGAGTTATAACGGATTTAGATCTAAAACATTCGAAAGTACATCTGGAGTCCCTCAGGGATCTAACCTCGGCCCTTTATTATTTTTATTATTTATTAATGATCTTGCCGATTGTCTCAAATGTCAAAAACTTTTATTTGCCGACGATCTAAAGATATATACTGAAATTAACAAGGTTAGCGACTGTCATCAGTTACAATCTCAGCTATCGAACATACAAAAGTGGTGTTTTGATAACAAGCTCTCTTTAAATGTTTCTAAATGTAAAGTATGTTCTTATACAAGAAACAAGCATACCATTCTATTTTTCTACAAACTCAATAATGTAACGCTTATACGTTGTAACTCTATTAGGGACTTAGGTGTTATATTTGACACCAAGCTTACTTTTATCGAACATATCAATAGCACTGTCAATGCTTCATTACGAATGTTAGGTTTTGTCATACGAAACTGTAGAACATTTTCCAATGTACATGCTCTAAAAACACTTTATTTCACACTAATACGATCGAAACTGGAGTATGCTGCCATTGTGTGGTATCCAAATTATTGGGTGCATAGTCATTGGAAACTGTTCAACGATATTTTCTCAAATTTATCTTGTTTCGTATTGATGGTGTTTATCCAGGCAGAGGAATTGAGAATAAAATTTTGCAAACTAGATTAAATATCTCCTCGTTAGAAGAACGTGCTTTCACTTCTAGTTTAATATTCCTATACAAATTACTGCATGATAGAATTGACTCGATATCTCTGTTAGCTCAGATAAATTTTTATGTCCCGCGAATGAATGCGCGTAATTCAATAGCTTTTTATCTAAAAAGTGCTAGAACTAATTTATACAAGAGCTCTCCACTATTTATTATGTGCACAGGCTATAACAAAATTAGTATTGACTGTGATATATTTCATTGTTCACTAAATGATATAATTAATGTATGTATAAGATATTTTGCAAGGTGAATTAACAAGATATCGTAAAATCTTAAACATAAATAGATAGTTCACACTATTAAAACTGTACCTAGTAGTTTTTTGTAAACTAGTTTTTGTAAAAACTAGTACTCATATTTTTTTGCTATGTTAATTGCTTTCTAATAGATGTTTTGTAATTATTTTTGTCCTATAATTGGATATTAATCTGTTGGGCAAATAAATTAATATTATTATTATTATTATTATTATTAATACTGTGAACGTACTAGTTGTTCTGCTCACAATAGTGCCATAACATGCAAACTTATAGGTATTTATTTATTTTACTGATAACTGTTATAAATTATTAGAAATCATGTAACATTGTTTCCAATATACCTTCTGCTGTATTTTGCTGCTATATAAAGTTCGATTCAGGATTAATATATAATATTAATCATGAAACCAACTTTACATCTCAGCAAAATAAGCAGAAGGAATATTGGTAGCAATGTCACATATTTGTAACAATTTATAACAGATTATAAGAGTAATAAATTTTATTAAAAAAACTTTTTGAGCTGACAATACTTCTTATTTTATTCTAAGCTCGTAAGAAGTATTAGCAACTCGCCTACTTCAGAATATTTTAAATAGAAATTTAAAAACTTAATCATTACTGAACACATAATGTTAAAAAAAACTTGTAGTCGTCCTTTGGAGATGGTCCCTTTTCGTCAAAGTGATGTGCAGCACTAACATTTTTTCATCTACTTCTTAACCCCTCTTCCTCTTTGGCTGTGCTGCTCTGTGGTTTCTGAAATTCCTCAACAGACTTCTTATCCCTCCCCTGCAGCTGTGGTAACTCTACATGAAAGGAGACTATTTCAGAACCGCTGGTAGTTTCTTAATTTACATAGAATCTACTTGCACCTTTTTCCCTTGCAAAGATATGTTGTTTCATAACTGTAGTCCCCATTTCTGAGAGAATAATAATTTGACAACTTTAATTGCTTGGTAAAATCCAGATTCATCTTGGGACACAGGCGCGTATTGAGCAACCAATTCTTTAAAGCTGGGTCCCATCTGGATCTCCACGTGTTTTTGAAAATATGAAAATATTGAAATGTTTTGAAATTTCGATCGTAACATTACTGGTTTAGGTATAAAACCTATATCTTCTCTTGCATATGTTGCTGACACAGAGTCTATGCTCTCTAGAGATTACTTCCTTGGTTAACAAATTATTCGGAAAATCTTCAAGTTTCGCAGCTACCAAAGCTTTATCTTTAACTACAAATTTAGTTGCTAACACAGCTTTCATGGACATATCGACTAGCGTGTAGATTTTGATCCAGAATTAATATCGTTTCAACTTCTAGCTTCTATAACTTCATCTGAATAGTCTTATATTTCTGTAGCTTTCTAGTCATGCAATCATGTTCTTCCGTTAAACGTTGAATCTTTGATGAGTAGTTTGTGAGTACGAATTCTGTGAGCAGTCGAAGCTATGAGTATTTCAGTAACTTCCTGAAATTCAGTGAACAGCTGTAACAATCGCGTTTCCATCTCCTCGTTGTTCAATAGGGAAGACGCACGTATTTTTTTTTAATTTTTGTATTCGTTCATTTTGGTTAGAAAAATATTTCCAGATAAGCGGAATTTCTAAAAACCCTCAATTTATTTGAAAAAATTAAATTTAAAAATTCTCCTCATTTAAAACCGAATTTGGCCTTGAGCAACTTCCCTCAAAGCTATTTGATGTAAAAAAGTAGGTACCGCTGTGAATGTGAAGAAGCAATATTGACGATCTACTCAACGTTAGATGACGCTGATGAAAACCAATAAACTGAATTTTGAGTTAATATTACCAGAAATATTTAACACCACTTTAATTATGGTAGACGATATTTGAACTTGAAAATAAAAAATTTTTCAAACTGACGGGTAATACAGGACTCTTAACTGTTTCATTAGCACCAACAGTGGGTCGTCTTTGGAACTGTAAGAGGTAACAAAGTTTCATCCATTAGAGGACACCAGTATTGCATTTTAAATTTATTTAAATTTTCAAGGTTTTCAAAAATCAATTACTTAAAATTGGTAATTGTTTAATGCATTTATAACTGATATTCTAACTAATTTAGTAATGACGTTTATGAAAATGCAAGAATCTCCTCAATTGACGACATATGCGTCTTCCCTATTTAGCTTTACCAATAACAATTGTGTTTTCAATATGATAAAGTTCTCTCTTATGTCTCACTTCGTAACTTTATTAAGTTAATTTATCTTTACGAATTCTAAATTCTTCAAGGTAATTTAATTTACCAGTTAGTAGTTTTGTTTCAGATGTTAATTGTTTGTTCATTTATTTATATTCTGCTTTCATTTCAACAGTCTGAGTTTGATATTCTTCAACTTGATTAGTTCGCGTATCTTCTAATGCAGTCAAGCTAACTTGAAACTCTACAATTTCATCTGCCTTTTCTTGTAGTGAACCTTTAAGGAAAATAATTTCATTTCGATCTTCATCTAATTTGGTTAAATTATGCTGAGTTCTTAATTTTTTGTATCCAGAGCTAATTTCCTATTCAAATTCATAACTGTCAATTCGTAAAATGTTTTGTCAACTTCTGTCAAAGCATTTTGATCTTGTTCGGTGGACGCTTTTCCTTTTTACCCTTTCTTTCCACCTTTCTTGCCTCTGGCCATCCTTAATTTTGGTTATGATTACACTAAACTTAATAATATTGAATATTTATGAACAAAAGTAAACAAAAAATAAACAAAGTTTCTGTTGTGCACGGCAAACACGAACCGTTCTTCTGCTTTGTTGAGTTTCTATGGGAACATTTATTGATTAATAATTCTAAGAAGGGCGCACCTATGAATTCGCCGTAGACGCGAACAGGTATAATAATGATCATAAACGTAGAGGGTTGTCTTACCTCACAGAACTTTGCACCGTATCGGGGTGGTGGTGAATCGCAAAACCGATAACGGTTCCTTGTTCCTCCCATGCAAGTGCTCGAACATGGAGTCCAAGAACTCCAAGGTCCCCAACCACCACTTTCGGAATCTGAAAAATGAGAATTATTACATTTCATTGGGGGTCATTTTCACTAATCATTCATTTTTAGAAGTGCACTTAACTTATTATGACTCTGAAAGAATAATTTATGCCTCTGTTTACAAATGTTCAATAATTACAGTGCAATTCACCCTAACGTTTTTCATCCCCTTCGGTGAACAAATCTTTGCTATCATTAGTTCTCCCCTAATCATGCTTTATCTTATAGTTGAGTGCTCTTATATTTTAGCAAATGAACACTTAGGGTATAATATCGTAAAATAACACTTTAGAGGTAAAGGGAAAAAAATGTTTTTGGTGGTTTTTGGGCCGATTCGATAAATTTGAAAACAATTTGCTTACTTTTTAGATCTAAGCAAACCAATAGAGCGATGAAAGCTCATTACAGCATTTTAACTGCAACCTTAATTGAAATAAATTCGTAACTGGAAGCTTTTAAATTATTAATTTGCAGCAATCAAATAGCAGGAACGCCGTTATTTTCATGCAAGCTCGTTTAGATAATAAAACTCATTCTGGTGTAATAAACTTGAAATTAAACCCGACTACTGTAAATAACGTGTCCGCTACAGAATAACGAAATTTATTGCACTCTTTGGGCTAGCGTTTACTGTTACTGATATTCTAAATAGTAATTAAGCTGAAGATCGAAATTTTATCAAATTTTATATTTTACAATCAGGTTCAAATAATTAATAAGCTAATTTTAGAGTAGTATTTCCATGCTACATAGAAGTGCAATGAAATTTCATTCAATATGATCATGTACGCACAGTAACTTGATTAACATGACTGAGATCAACTCTGGTTCAGTATTGTGAAGACGCCTTAGAAAATCTTTGTAGACAAGTTAAGCAAAGTTCATGGCAACGCGTTGGTGGTGAATTAGCAGATATACCTGGATTCGATTTATCTCAATTTACCTAATTGTTAGGAAGAAGTCGGAGAGCAGCAAATCTCTTGATTGAAATACTTACTTAATACTACAATTAACAACACTTATCTATAATATGTATGGAGACCCAGAACGCACAAAGACCGAAGAAACGTCTTTTCACTTCGTGGAAATATATAAAGCTTACGGGGCTGTTACGGTTTGAAATCTTTGTTGCAATTATGTTTCATAGGAAACAGCCCGGCACTATCTGATGCTACTGTGATATTTGATGAAGTTGCATGAGTTGCTACAAAATCTGCAATAATCCACTACTTTCTAGACTATAGCTAGTATTTTTACTACATCAACTATTTACTACAGTTGTCAGCACTCATGCTAATAAAATTATTAGCTATCACGCAACTTATACTTGAAAAAGTAACCGGACAACCATTACATATAGTGGTCTGCTTGTCGATGAAGAATCGAAAAAGGAAGCAACATAGAAATTTTAAGAAATTTCAAAAAAAATTAGATACATATATTCTAGTTAGTATTTCCCTTCTATACTTGTGTTGTGTCTGTTGAATAAAAACAAGTATAACGGATCTACAGCTTAAGGTGGACTCCGTGCCACCCCAAGTACATAGTACTTGTATTTTTTTATTAATTTCAGAAAAGTTTCCCGGGCAAAGTATATCTCGGTGGTTTGCCATTACCTTCCGAAGGAGAAGTGATTTTTAAAAATTAGATGATATATTGGCCGGGGTTCGAACCCGGGTTCCTTGGTTGTGTCCCCAGCGATTGTGGTTCAATCAGTTGCGTGCGGGACTACGCGCATGCAACTAACCGAGCCACAATCGTTATAATATCTTAAATTATCATTTGAAAGCAAATCCATATAGAAAAATTATCATCCTGGTTGGAAATCGAAACCAGAACCTTCCGCTTTCCGGACGGCATCTCTACCTCTGAGCTACCTGAGACTACTACCAGTAGAGTGGTAAGTTCTCCAAATGGATTATACATTTAGCAAACATACCAACTAACTAGATTTTTGTCTGCGAATGAAATGAAAGAATATACAGAGGTGCTTATGCGATTGTTCAGGGTTTTATTGCTTTCTGCGATTCAACAATTATTGGCAATCTGTTACATGATCTGTTAATTTTATTATTTAGTTTAACGTTATAAATTAATTCATTTGGATCATTCCTGCTCTGTTCCTCTTCCTGTCTTGCTTTCATTATCATTTACTCTACAACATAACTTATCAAATGGACATTCATCGTCAATCCCCAATGAGCAATATATTCTTCTGAGATAAAGCGGATTATTATGTTTGTGATCAACTAGAAAATAATTTTAATTAGCAAATAAATAGAGTGATAGGAAATAGTTCTCCCCGTTAAATTAGTTTTGAAATAAAGTCGTTAGTAATTATTAACAATCGTTCTAAATTTCGCCATGTAGAAACAGTAGTAACTACGCATAGATAGTGTCAGGTATATAATAGACGCTAAAGTAGTGTCAGGTACCTCAGGATCAAGAGATCCCTTTTTCTTGTAGTGCAACCTTCTACCAAAAGGGATAATATGATGGTAAAAACACCTCGTGTCAGTTAGGTGCATAGATAGCAAAAATAAGAGCTGCATGGAATATTGATGGGATAGTTAGTGCAGGTTTAGCGGGATTTGTTGGGATTTCTGTACCTGGTAGTAGTTTCGGTGCTGTGTATTATTATCGAAGGTAATTTATGCCTTTGATAGTGATGCGTGGTGTCAGGACAGTTGTTGGGTTAGGAACGTTTGAGGTTTTTCGTTGGTTGCTTGATTTCTATTTCATTTCATGATTATGAAGTTTCACAAAGTAAGACTTGAGACAATAAACTCAAAGGTAAGAGACCTTGTGAGGAGTTGGTATATAAATTGTTTCGAGTTGGACTCCGCGCAAAATAGGATTTGGTGTCAGTGCAAAGATCGACATTAGGTTTACAGACGGATAAATTGTTTATACCTGTAAGCGGTATTCCAACCTCCATTTGTATCTTCTATTTTATTAGTAAACAAAAATAAAAGACATACTACAGACAGACAGACTATGTATACATGTATACATAGGTAGCTAGATATACGCAGGTGCTAGATTGCACAGATTACATATAATGTTTCACAGCATTAGGTCTCGCCTCGGGTTATCGTTAGATTTCCGTTAGACATTGCGCGCGAAATAGTTTACAAGCTTCTGCGACACCCGATGGACACTATGAGTTTAAGAAAGTCCCATTTGGCCTCGCAAATGTATCTGGAGTTTTCTTGAAATTGATGAACACTGTTCATCAATCACTGTTCACTGCGTGAAGCTAAGCAGGCGCTTTTCCCGAGGATGTATTAATCCCATCAGTCACTGAAAGATAATCTCTGTAGGTTAGCTACGGTGCTATTTGTTTTCTCCAGTGCAAACACCTAACACTTACCTTAGGGAGATGTGTATTCTTTCAATAAAGTGTGATCCACCTAAATTTGGAAGAGTCTGCAAACAGTGTTAAACCAGGAAGAAAAGTAAAAGATTAAACAGATGCGCCGATTTTAGTATATCTCCAGACCCTTTGTTCCAGGCTGCCGATTTTAAAATTTAATTAGATCTTCAGACACTTCGTTCCAGGCTGCCGATTTTAGAGTTTAATTAGATCTTCAGACACTTCGTTCCGGGCTATGTTATAATTGATCATCTTCTCACAAAGCTCACGAATAAAAGGGATCAAGTAGGTGTGGGAAGCTGAATAAGAGCGCCTTTAAGAATTTTGCAACGGATTGTAATCACGCGTTCGGTACTAGCCATATACGATCCTCACGCTTACATTAAGGTACATAGAGATACGAGTGCGGTAGGTTTAGCTGGTATTCTTATGCAGAGATAGCAAACTAAATTACGAATAGTAGCGTATTATAACCATCAATCAGGTAATCAAAATAACTCTTTTGAGCTGGAGACTTTAGATGTCGTAGAGACCCTTAAAACTTCCGTGTACATATCGTTGGCCATAGGTTCATAGTGTTCATAGGCCATAAGTTCAATACCGATTGTAGGTAGTACTCGCAGGACAACTTGTATAAAAGTGGTTACCTAGGATTGTTAAGTGGTGGCTCTTAGTTCAGTAATATGATTTCAATGTAGAATACAGGTGAAATAGGGACATGAAACAATGCAGATTCCCTGAACATAGACCCAATTGAACAATAGCAACCACTCGTTTTTGAGGTGCTGCATATCGAGCCATGTGATTGAGTATTATCTAAACTGCTAACAGATGATAAAATAAATGACACTCAAGAAGTTTCCAAACACCGAATAATACAAAATGATCTATAAAGATTCTTGTTACACAATAATTGTGTGCACCTCATCACACTTGTAGGTATACACGGTTGGCACACATGTAGGTTGTACATGGGGAATGCTACTATACGTGGTAAGAAGTACCCATGACGGTATGGGTCACTTCACAAATGACATCAAAGAAATTAATCGAAAATTCCCGTATGCGGAATTATGTGGAGCAATACAATGCGTGTTGCCCTCCTTACTTATATACCTAAAATCCTTACGATAAGTAACCAGGATATTTTCATCATATTCCCAAGAAGCCTATCTCTTTTCATACTCTACATATAGACGATTTGATCCCCATTCACAAAAAAAAACTAAACGTGGGTTAAGTTACGTGCTGGTGATGGTAGACATATTCTACCCAAATAGACTTATATTCAATCGCGGCACCGCGTTAACATGACGGAAATCTTTGGAAATGTACTGTGACATGGGGTAGTAGTAGAACCTTAGAGTGCTACCGTTATACTACTTTGGTTGCTGGTCTAACAGAAACAAATTGGGTTGAGGCGGTCTCGAAAATATGATTTGCAATAAACAACGCGATTAATAGAGTAACACATCTAGTGGGTTTGTAATGGATTAAAGACATAGGTAGGTGACTGATATTACGAAAATCAGTCTCAGAAAGAATTAAGGCTAAACAGCCAGTGCAGAAGGATGGTTTTGATCGAAAACCACCTCCAGTTTATAACTTGAGTGACTTGGTACTTGTTCCAAAGTACTTAACTGTCGACAGTACTAGTAAGAAACTTGTTCCAAAGAACTAGAAATCTTTAAAATAAATATGCCGAAAGTACTTTTTAATAAAATTTAAATTATTGAATTACGCCCCCGTCCTACAATTTGTTAAAAGCCCCAAGCCTACCTCACTGTATCTAACGGTACTTAAAGAAATTCTAGAAAATGGTAAACCAGCTTATTGTTATAAAGGAAGATTTACATTAAAGCCGACTGTTGATGCCGACAATTACAAATACCGTTACCACTTGGCGCCAACAATATTTAACAACATTTCTATTTTCGTAATTTTCGTTTTGGAGTGTCACATTTGAATGTGTGTGTTCAAGTCAATGAGGTGAAGAAGTATTTTCGAGGGTTTGTAATAGCCGATAGAAAAGTATTACTACTTTTTATTTTACCTTTCCTCTATTTAAACGGCACTATTAAGTTATTTGCCTTATTGCTTGAAGTGTTAATAATTGTATTTTCAGGCGTTCGCACTGAAAAGGTGGTTTCCACAATGGTATTGCAATATTGTTTCGTAATAGTCATTCACACATGTCTGCGTTGCGATCTTTTGCGTAGTATAAGTACCCAGCACCTATTGAGTTTAACCGTTGTTTAACTTGGTTAATCGGTTGCTGTGTTAGAAATGACATTTATTTGTGTTTGATCGTTTTTGGTCACACAACTGGTACAGGTTGTGTTGTTTTATTGTGAAATTTTGTTATAATTGTTTTTGTTTTCTCCCCAATTCCTTTATAACCTTCACCTATACGTTTTGTTAAAAGACTTTTCTCCACTATATTTATAAGTTATCAACGTTGTTTACCTAACTTGAATGTATTGCATTCTAAGCCATTTTATTGACTATTTAAATTATTTATTACTTAGTTGATTCTGCCTTATCACCATTTTCTGCAAAAATTATTGTATGGAAATCTTTTCGGATAAAGCACTTTCGAAATTGATTCTCTTGAAATGTGATTGTATTTTTCATGCATTCTGTGAAAAATTGTTCGAAAGTTCTATTATCTAGAATTTAAAGTGTGTGGAAGTTTCAATATTTTCCAGTTCTTTAGTTTATGATTTGTATTATACTAAGGATGATTTCAATCCGTTCCTTGTTTTAGTAGGAAATCTATTGCTTATCAAATTCGAGAGGTGAAATCATTACCACTTTATTTAACAATATCAAGCTATAGGCGAACTGTTTGGTAGGTCTTGGTTTATTGTGAAAATATTTTGATTAACTGTAGAATTTTATTTAGGCTTTTCCCAGAACTTTTGAACATTTTCTCCCTTCCTGTTATAAACAACGGGCCGAAAAATTTATAAATCAAAAGCTTTAACGAATTCAAAGTTTAACCATGTATAAAGGCCAGGAGAACGACATATACCACCTTTTGCTACAGAAAATACAAAATAGAAGAAAAAGGGTTAGAAATCGCCGAAGAGAAGACAGAAATAATAATAATTGCTACTATCCATTATCTGGTGAACTAGGCCAGAGAAGCTATCAAGCTTGTGCGGGAGGGAGGGGCTATTATTAGTGTTACATTCGTATTATATAATACATATTATACTATTACATATTACATTCGTGTTACAAGTAAGTAAACCTGCAGAAAGCCTGAACCAGATCAGCCGGTACAGGGAGTCGAACCCGGGCGGCTTGGATGAGAACGCTAATCTCTACACTACTAACGCTTATCCTCTGGTTATCCTCTATGGAGGAAGAAAGTTAAAGGAACTCATGACAAGAATAGGAGAAACAGTAATAACATCAAAAACTGCGATAAAATACCTAGGCGTATGGTTGAAATGTCGGAGCACGACAAAAATATCGGTAAAAGCGTAAAAAGAAATATCGGCGTATATGCCCTATATAAAAGGACCAATCGCACTTAAGAGGAGGACTCGTAGCACAGTGACGCACTCTATAATTCTATATGGAGCCTAAATATGGGTTAAGGTAATACTACATAAGAAATATAAAAACATGCTAGAAAAACAGCAAAGGTGATTAGCATTAAAAATAGTTAGCGGATATCGTACGAACCCAACAAAAGCGTTACAGGTAATAGCGTCGACTATTCCTATAGAGCCACACGTAAATAAGAGAAAACTCTCATATGGAAAGAACAAAGAATTCAAAATGTAAACAGATGGTAACGAAATAGAACAGAAATACGGATAAGACAACATGGACGAAACTACTAATAAAAGATATACTGAAGTGGCTTACAAGAAAGCATGGTCAGGTTGACTATTACATTACCCAAATCCTGAGAAAAAATGAATGCTAGACATCGTATTTAGAAAGATTTACAATAACAGAGGAAGACAGATGTATCCACTGCGATGCGGAGACTGCCATTGCTCAATATCATAGTAGACTTATGCTAGAAGGAGAGAGGAACTAGAATAAAATACATAACTTTATAAGGAAGATCATAGAAATAAAAGGTGATACTGGGGTAATGCTCAGCAATTCCAAGATCGGAGTTTTAGTTGGTAGGTCCTCCTTGAGAACGAAGGAAATCCAACATACTTATGAAGACGGACAAAAGTCCGTTTAATTATCTATGAAGATTTCGTCGCCTATACCCCCCACCCAGACAAAACCTATTGCCATAATTGTTTTAAATTTTCATGTGATAACATTTAATTGAACATTTATATTGTTGCACGATTTAAATTAATGCTATTTCTTCTGCAGAAAAAGTATTGGTAAGTACTACTGTCTCCGTTTGGTTTAAAAGTTAGATAGGTACAGCTTCCTTATTGGTAATTTATGTACAGATGAATTATTGCTTAAGATTTATGATTAAAAATAGGTAATAGACATGACATTTGATTTCTGGATGTGCACGAACTGATAAATTATTGACTCTGATTTATTAACCGAAATTTTATACTGTTTCTGGCTTCATATATAAATAACTCTCTAACTACTTGTTTCTTTTGTGAACTATTGTGTTTTATTTCAATTTTGCTTTTGTAGGATTGGACGACAGCTGTTAATTTGGTATCAGTCGTTGGTCGGACTCATTACCGAATGATTACGTTAGGTATATTAATCAAGTTATTTTTTGTTGTATACATGTAAATATAGCGCTCTTCCTTTTAACACCTTTAGCTAAACGGTCAGAAAAACTATAGAAGTTTTTAAATGTAGTTAAAAATATAAATATGGTTAGAAATGACCAAAGGGGAATAATTAATATGCATCCATTTGTTTTCGAAATATTAATTTTAGAAGACTACTGTGCAGAGTGCTGATAGTCCCTGGAGTATATAAATTACTTTAATGGTGGCAAGCAATCTAAGATATGGCAAAAAGTATTAAAGTTTTTAAATTCTATATTTTAGAAAGTTTATTGACAGATATAGTTTGGTATCTAGTGTTTAAATTTTGCCTAGCTACCCTTATTTTTATTAGAAATTATATTAGAATTCTTACATTTGCTGTAATTATTTGTCGTGATCATAAAAATGCTTGTACCTAATTGGAATATACGTACATATTTAATATGGATAATTATTAGTTTGCATAACTTTATACTGTAACACAGATTCATGTTTTACGATATAATTTGAAAATATTTTCTCTACAGCATTCTAGCCCCTAGCGATTACGTTATTTTACATTAAAAAAACGAATTTTGTACCTAAAAGAAAAAACCGTTAGTTATTGAACAGTACATGTATGAAAAATAAAAGGCATATGTCGATACCTATCGTCTACAGTGTCGTAAAAAAAGCAAGTCGTAAACAAAAAGGCAGGCACGTATTTTTTCTTTGCAACTTTCACGAAACCATCTTTTCGTGATTCTTAAATATTTAGAAAGGAGACTTTTATAGCGACCAGTCCTCTTTTCAGCTTTTTGGCTTACAAGATGTATATTTTAAGAAATTCTAAAGAAGTAAAATTTATAGTTCTTGAATGGTTTGTATTTTCAACAACAAAGTTTTGATATTTTTTTGTAAGTGCGTATCAATATCAACCATAAAGCAATTTTTTAAGCAAAAAGTGTATTTAATAAAAGCCTGCCAACAGAAAGTATTTCTGATATGAAGTACTATGCATTTTATGTAAAATAGCTGTGATTGATGATATGAATAGATTATAACACAACTTTTCTTTTAGCTTAAAAGCCAATTTCAAGCTTTTTTACATATATGAACTGTTATTATCTTTAACACTGTCTGAGCAGCGAGAAAACTTAGAAGAGGTTTTTTTACAGATAACGTTAAAAATATCCATCCCAGGAATATGATGAAGGCGGGTATCTACAAAACTATTTTAATTTAATCTTGCTGGGAACGTTGTTGCAAACTTGCGATGTGGTTTTAAAGGATCTTTTTAAAGTAGTTTGACATTAATTTTTTAAAAGACTGTGTGAATTACCCACGTGTTAAGCCGTTTTTAAAAATTCATCTCCTCTATTTACCTTATTTAAGCTTTAAAATATTCATCAGTCCCTAAAAACAGAAGAACGTATGTATGAGATAGCTACACGTATAAGAAAGATATGTATTTTTATGGAATAGAATACAGAAATTCTGAAAACCCCTTACAACCGTAAAAGGTCAAGTAAGCAACTTCTTAAGACAACACTGAACACAAATCGATTTCCGATACACGTTAAGTTAAAAAGTTGAAACATTATTTAGTAAAATTTTGAATTATGTTGTATTAGAGAGTCGCAGATATCTAACATACAGCCGTCGGAAAAATAGTACACTTTATTTCAGCAATTTTTGTTCAAGGTTAGAAACAAGCATGTATCACTTAGGTGCAGCTTAATATCACCAAACGTAAACTAAATATCGTCATGATGATGTTTTTTTGATATTTCTTTTTCCTACTTGCGTGACCAGTCACCAAGACGTGCACTTACACAACCGATTGTAGAACTACCCCGTCTTCAAACTACCAAGTTACACAGAAGTTACGTTAGTGAACTGAACACTTTTTTGTATTAATTATCTCCTAACATATTAAATTAGAAACCTGATCTCCAGGTCACCAATTCTAGTTCCAAGTTAATATCCAGAACATTTTTTATCTCATATAGAGCTGAATTTTTTTTATCCCAATAGGGAAGTTTCTTTTCTAAAGGGCGATTACAGTAGTGAAAATAAATTATGATTCTCGACATAGAATTTTTTAATGTTTTCGCAGTTATTGGTTTTCTAACACATATAGTACTTGGGTATCTTGTAAGGAGCTCATTATTACGACTATTTAATTCTCTCCATTTTAATGTTAAATTCGATTTTATATAGAAGAGAAAATATTTCCGTATTGGTACATACAGCCAAGTTTAAATTATAGATAACTAAATAAAAGGATTTATTTCAAACTACATTTCTAAACAAAGTTGATTGCATGTGTAAAAATATTCGTTTTACACATGCGTCAGATGAACCTGTTGGCACCATATTAAAATCATGTAATTTGTTGTAATAGTCAACAGAATTATTTTAAACAAATATTATTTCTTTAAAGCAGGTTAATAAATTTTTCGCATCAAAAATATACAGCAATTTATAATGTTCTTTCAAGCAAATACTGTGTTTATCTTGAGTGTGTTATGGGAAATGTTTTACCCCCTCTTAAAATTCAGATATGGTGATAGCAATTTGACCGAGACAGAATACCCTTAATCATTCCCATACGAGCGTTTTCCCTAACAAGCATGCCATGTAGCTCTCGCGACGAAGTGTAAATTCAAAAAGGGAAGACTCTGAAGGAGATCTCAGCTCTGTGCCCTCATGGTTTTGTAACCTTATTGTATCGTTGTGTTTACGGCTTAAACCTTTAAGTAAAAGTTAAGCGTACTATCTTGGTTAGTTTCAGGCAGATGGTCAAGCGATTCAATGAAATTAATGGTGAACTCTGACCCTTTGAATTGTGAAGGATTCTTGAATCCGTTACGTATGGAACTACGTCTCCTGTTAATATCAAGTGAATCTGGGTAGTTTGTGAAAGTTATGTTAAGTTAGTGAAAGAATAAGAACGTAAATAATCATTCTCAGAGGTGTATTAAGCAAGACAGGCACCCAAAGCCCGCGTCATTTTGTGCCCCCTTAGTTACGAATTTTTTGTTCTTATGTACCCACTACACATAGTATAATTAGAAATAGACGCAAAATCTATTGAAACACAAATATAAATTATTAATAAGCATTTTTATACATTATTAAATACAAATACATATTAATAAATATTTTGTTCATTGAAGAAAGTGAATACTTAGGAACGTAGTAATAGTCCATAAAAAGTCACCAAATGAAAATATATATTTTAGCTGTAAGACTTTTTTCGAGATTTATTGGCGGCAAATATTTCAATAATCTCTGTAAAATCAAGATTTTTAGGAATTCCAAACTAGGGTTTCTAGCTAAACCGAAACTGTGACTAAGAAACGGTTAAAGCTTTGTTTCTGCCAACCGTAACCTCTACCAAATCGTTTGTAAAAATTAAAAAGTAATTAATTAAGTCCTGTTCCGAGCCGTCGTAAATTCGTTATTAGGAGATGAGAAAATTAAATTTTCGAACTACATCTGTCACAAATGTCTTTTGTCAATAAGGAAGATTTGTGAGCGTTTAAAAATAGTTGACAGCAAAAGTTTCAATAATCTCTGTAAAATCGAGATTTTTCATAAATATTGATCCTATGGTCGAAGTTTCGACTTTAAATAATTTTTAACTCTGTTACGACTTAAGTTTTCTTAAGAGTTTTCCCTCATGTTCCTCAATTCGTTTACTGTTTCAAATAGAACCGTTTAAATAGTCATACAGGTATAATTGCACTCTTCCGCAGATTTTTTGTAGATAGAATCAAGCCCGTATTTCCCTTTGCTTTTATACATTTTCTTTTTATGCATTCCGTTCTTTGACTCGTTAAAAAGATTGCGCCCGAAGCCCGAGTTTCCTGGGCTTCTATGGTAATACGCCCCTGATTCATTCTCTTTCTTTTCGAAAGCCAAATGACTAATAGGTGATTTGAGTTTGTTCTAGCAATAATATACTCGATCAAGGAATAACCAAAAACTTTAATAATCAAAAAATGAAAATGATGGTGAAGTATAAAGATTTATTCAAAGTTTAACATTAACTGTCTTTTGTTCTGCTAGCGGCAAGTAAAAAGTTTTTTAGTAAGTTTAAAAATATAATAAAGGCAACTAAGTGTTTGGTGTTGCTTTGGATGATTTTGGGGTAACTAATGTACTGTAAGTTATTTTCTTAAATAAGTATCAAAGATTGGTTTAATAATTTGTCTGAAGTCGCACCTTCAAAACATAAAGAAGGCGAATTTCTTTTCCCAAATTCTACACTCCTCTCGCATTTTTTTTAAATAATAACAAACAATTTGGATGGCGCCCTCTATAAAATTGTTAATTTATTTCTGTGTTTATTCTGAAATTAATGAGCCTGTGCGATTAATACTTGCCACACCTAAAAGTAATTTGATCAAGTAAATAATTTCATCTCGGTGCTTTGAACTTTATTACGTAGGTAAGTATAAGTAGTGTGAGTATTTATTGTACAATGCTAGTCCAATCGCGGAGTTTTTATGGTGGGATTTTTTATATTACAACCTGTCTATCTAAAAGCCTTATGTTCTGAAAGCTACAACACCTCCAGGTTTCAACCTTTCAAACAACATGCAAAGTACTCCGCACTTCTCTCTTTGTTTTGTTTCTACCTCACACGAGGTAGGAGACCAACATTTTAGTTTTTTTATTTATCAAACCAAACGCTCTACTCGTGAGTCGAAGATATTTACTAACCATTTGTGAAATTTAGAAATATTTATTGCGATCCATTGATTTGAATATTTACAATTAAATTATTTGCATTTTCGCTTAAAATTCCGACAGTTATACAGCGAATTTCCGTTCCAAGAAATTTGCGGAATTGCTAATTATTAAAATAAAGAAATTAAAAAACTAGGTAAAGAACAAGACACAATCATACTTGTAAGCTAACTGACGTCATAAGCTTTTCTTCTCCAGACATTGGCAAAGCGAATAAATTTTAGTTCTGGCACACCGCACTTGACTCGATGAATGTTACAGTATGCCATAATTGGGGATATTCTAAGCTCATTCGTACTCTTGTCCTTACTATCTTTGACATTAGAGCTATAGAAAATTAGAAATTAGGTAGGTGGTAAATTAGTAAAATCGGCCAAACTACTGATTTTGCATTTGCCAAATATGTTTTGTGGTATACATAGAGATAATAATTTCGAATCTGATGGTATCTGCCTCGATAGATCAATCGAATTATCTTATTCTTCCATTGTGTTGACTCCAAAATAAGCGGAGAACAGATTAAAGTAGTATATTTCATTACAAACTGTGTTGTAAACTGTGTACATGAACACAGCAGTTAACGTCTCGTGCTAAACCGAAACGTCTCTTCTTATTTCACAATATTGTACAACCAACAGCGCAACGAGCTAGAACGCCGTCTGCATCGCGACGGCTAAATACAAGAGATACATTAGGACGCCAGGACAAATATCAAATTACCCACAGATAGGGTGCACCGCTAATCGTTCCTGTGCTCTTCCGTTATGCTGCCGAGGTTCCAATTCTGAGAACATTATTTTTCCTTTTAGTTCCTGCACACTTCCATTTTTCCTTTTAGTTCCTGTTTACTTTGTTTTGCTTTGTAAGAATATTCTTATTTCTACGCTACAGATTTCCTTTTGAGGCTACTTGGAAAGGTGTAGACTTTTAATCATGTAACCCTAACCGGTGCATAAAGAATATCTAATTCTGAAAACTGTTTCATCCATATGCGAACAATATCAATTCTTTATTCGATTTTAGATTCGAGTAAGCTCCCTTTCTTATTTTTTAATTTTCACTCTATAATAATATTAATAATAATTCTGAGAATAAATGAATGTAAAGCACGTACTAACCGAAGAAGTCAGTCGACCTTTCAGATTCTTTGCTCCTAACTACTTCCAGTTCGCGCTGTCATTGCCAAAAAGATTCTTTTTATTTTCGATGAAAATTGCAATTTATTATCGATATTCTAGCACTCACTTCCTTTCAAACGGAATAAGTCTATAAATTTCCCCTTTTTGCCAAAGATAAGAACCGATGAGTGAGAATAACTGCGTTTGATTTTGGTTTCAAGTTATTATATACTCAAGTAAACAATCCAGTTGTTTCTGAGTTCCTAATAAAATTTTGTTTCAGAAATTTCTCAACAAGTGCCTCCTTTTTTTCCACAGGGCATAATCGGTCATAGAACGTATTTTGTTGTGTGAAGACAATTGAAGTTGTGCATTTTAGTTGTGCATGCATTTCATTGTAAGCAATGGGTTGAAGTTTTTTAATGATCCTGGTTTAAAATGAATTTAAATGCTGGGTAAAATAAAAAATCATTCAATAAAACTGCAGAGAGAACAATGAAATTCAAGCAACTTAGAAATCGTAACACAACTTG
Source organism: Agrypnus murinus (assembly GCA_929113105.1). NCBI lineage: Eukaryota > Metazoa > Arthropoda > Insecta > Coleoptera > Elateridae > Agrypnus > Agrypnus murinus. Next base: position 187,666,820 of record OV816024.1, read on the forward strand.
TAAGAGTGAAATATTTAACTTTAACTTCAAGTTGGTGCTGCCCAAACCACACTGCGAAGTGGATAACGCAAAATATAAACTGTGATGTTATGTAACAGAATTCTAAACTTTAAGCGTCATTTCCCGCCATTTGGGTCATAGTTTCAGAATTTTTAAACCAATATAAAATATGACCTAATGCAAGATCTTTCAAATAATTTTTGTTGCGGTAATTTAGTTTTTGAAACTTTTAAATTGGCTATTCGCAGTGGCGGTAGGTAAAATTTTCAAGCAGTAGGGTAGTCCACTGTTGCAAATAACATATAAATACACAGCCTTTAATAAAGAAGTATATATTTTGATTTTATTTTTGACGTGATGCTAGTAAATTGTATTGGGGTTTTATGTGCTATTTAAGTGGCTGTTGATTATGTAGAACAAATTCTTAACTTATCCAACTAAGTTTTAGTCAATTAGGACTTTGAGTTTCTTATCTTAATAATTTGAAGTTTTTCTCTAATAATTCTCAGTCAAATCTAATTAATTTCCACTTTTCATTAAACTTAGAAGTCGAATGCAACAATTTGTATTCACCCTGTAGCTGGCGACAGCGCCTGCATGAACAGGAACAACGACACAAGACGGTTGTTCTTTCGAAATGAACAAACATACTCGAAATGCTTCTTCTTCAGTGAGTTTCATTTCTTCCTGTTTTAGGTAGTGTAAAACAATTATTTCGATCGGTATATTCTCTTATGTTTCTGAACCATGATTTCTTTCTTCTTCCTTGGCATGTTTTTCTCAAAATTTTCTTCTATTAGTACTTTAAACATTTCATGTACCAGTCTACTTGAAGCTTCTACTTGGTAATTCCTACAACCCACGATATTCTTAACATTCTGCGATATATCGAAAATTAAAAGGCTTGAGTCTATGAGTAAGTAATAGTGCCCAAATATAAATTTTGTATTTTGTATGGCAATTACTGGAGATTTATTATTCGCTTTATTTATCCTTTGGGATATAAATCTAAACGCTTGAGAATAAGGTAATTTTATGGTTGATAACAAGTTTTACTTTTTGGGAGACATTTTCAGTAAACATTAAATTCAAGAGATAGATTTCGCCTTTTTGTCATTGGTTAATCGTAACATAAAACAAATGTTCCAGAATCTTTAATAATTATCTTTCTTCGTTCAACTCATGTTACGGATATATTTTCCTTTTTCTGAAATTGCTCGACACGAGGTACAAAACGTCAATTCGCTACGGACTCTGGCTGACGTAACACAACTTCGCAAAACTTTCTGGCGAGGGCACATCATAAATCCATACGAAATAATGACTTCATGTTCATGCTGAAACCTTGTCTAATCGTACATAACGCAATATACCTAATACGAATTTTTTAATTTTACTGTCCTGCGACGGCTATCGTTCCTAAATAATATAGGACTAAATCTTCTAATGTGCCCATAATGTGAGTTAATGATTAAATAAAATAAAATACAAATCCTAATTTCTCACAAGGATTTTTTTTAAATTTATTTAAAGGATGGCGGTTTCGTGCAGATACAACTGTCCTTTTACAATCCAATATTAAATCTTCTTCACAAGCATTCATGTAAAATACATATATCTAAGCATTAGCCCATTATTAAACCATCAAATAGAGGAGAAATTTTACCAAATTTTATTAAATACGTGTTAATATTAAGTAATTATCTTGTAAGAAATGATACTAATACTTATATATAAATTTTACATGATTTCTTGTAATATCGGGTTGAAAAAGGAAAGTTGCATCTGCCCGAAACCGGTATCCTTTAAATAAATAAAAACCATGCTTGTGAGAAATTAAGACTTGTATTTTATTTTATTTTTAATAATATACGATTATAGTATTGCTATTTCTAAACGAATATACGAGGGGAGTTTTTCAAGTTATCTACCTAGCTTTGAAAACAATATACTGCCGCGACAATTTTCTTATGTCAAGTTGCTGTGACATTTTATAGTGTCATCTCCAAGTTTGATTCCAATCGCTTAACATTTGTCATTTATATATCAGTTTAAAGAAGCGAAAATGAGTGATTTGAAGCTTGAACACAGAAGCGTCATGAAACTTCTAACGAAAGAAGGCAGTAGCCCAAAGAATATCCATGACAGAATGGTGGCAGTGTCTGGAGAAAATAGTCCGTCCTATTTCCAAATCAAATATTGGTGCAAGCAATTTAAATGCGACAGGGAATCCATTCATGATGACCCAAAGTGTGGAAGACCTCTGGAAGCACGAACTGAAGAAATCATCAACAAAGTTGAAGATTTGGTGTTGACTGACTGCCGAGTAAAAGTTTCAGTTATTGCTAGAGAAATGGGAATATCAGAAGCGAGTGTTTTTAAAATTCTACACGAAGATTTGGGAATGAGCAAAGTGTCGGCACGATTGAATCCCAGGCTGCAGTCCCGAACAAAAACTGTAGAGACGACAGATTTGCGAGGAGAATTTAACTGCTTTATCCCTAGATGAAGACTTCGTCTATAGAATTATAACCGGGGATGAGACCTGGGTATACCACTGGGACCGTCTTACGAAGCAAGAGTTCATGCAATGGATTCATAAGGGCTCTCCACCACCCAAGAAGGCGAAGAAGCAATTTTATGCAGGGAGAGTGATGGCCACAGTTTTCTGGGACGCGGAGGGGATTCCCTTAATTGAGTATATGCCAAAAGAGACTACAATAACGGGAAATGTCTACAAAGACACAATTAGGAACTTGAAAGCGGCTATACGCGAAAAAAGACCCCACAGTTATGCTCTGAAAAACTCTGCTTCTGCACGACAACTGCAGGGTGCATAAAGCACGAATTTTTCAAGAAGTAATGCGGCAATGACTGCGGCTTTGAGGAATTACAACATCTACCTTACAGTCCCGATCTCGCCCCCTCTGACTATTATCTTTTTCCAAAACTCAAAAAACACTTGATTAACACTAACTATGGTGATTCTTATAAAATTGTAGAAGTACATATAATCAATTTTTAGAGTTGCTATGCTAAGAATTATTCAGTTTATGCCGCACAATCTTTGCTAATTATTTTTATAAAAACTAATGAAAATATAGGACATGTACATTAATAAAAATCAATTGCAGTGCTTGTACTTACAATAAATAAATTATTAAGTACGCTTTATACAAAGACATTTTCATATAAAAAATTATAGAAATGATTTCCGTTCCCAAAAAGAAAACTTTGGCTATTAAAAGGAAAGCATTTTAGGTGAAGAGTGGAAAAAAAGCTTTAGTGTAAATATTTCATCATAAACAAAAGATTTCAGTGTTCAATTAGAGTGAATTTTCTAATCTGTTTATTTTCATGATACTGTAACTTTCTCACTAAACTTCCACTGTGTAGGATCATAAAATTTAACTAAAAAGTTGGCAAAGCTCTTTGTGAAATAGAGAAAAATGAACATTTCTGTAAAGGTAACAAGATTTAAGATAACGTAAACTAAACATTATTACTTTGGTTTAATCAATTCCTAAATGTACTCGTATAATTCTCTAGTTATTATTTTTACTGAATTCGATGCTTTGAAATTTCCCTTTCTTCTTTCTTAAGAGTATACAAATATTTTGTTACAAATGCATGCTATGTTTTTATGATCAAGTTTTCTAAAGTGCTGACGTGTTTCAACAGCTGTGATTTTCAGCTGACACTTAAAAATTCTTAAAAACCAGTTTTTAAGTATCTGCTGAAGATGGCAGCCTAGCTGTTGAAACACGTGTCCAAAGTGATTAAAAGTGTATGTGGTGAAGCACAGTTTTAGTAAGTTAACGCTACAGCTTGAGTTTTTCTTTTCTATTATTGATGTTAACATTTTGGCTAGTTTAGTTGTGGTATTCCTTTGCTTCCTTAACTTTACCTTACAAAAAAGGTTGCTTACAAAACCATGTTCTCGCATATAGCAAAACAATTCACCCCCTTATCCTTAGGTGTAACGTAGGGTTTCTGACCCGAGAAATTCCTCGATTTTTTGTTGTCTCGAGACCTGGGAAACCTAATTCGAGACACGAGACTTTTGTGTATAAGATTTTCAATTAAGATTCTTACTTTAGAAGTAGGGATTTATTTGTTTTAATTTCTTGAGCAAATTATTAGTTAGAAGATGCTGTTCTGAACAAGAGTTTTTTTAAGAAACTAGTAAACAGCCATTTAAGACATACAAGTTATTCACTACTTGTCTATAAACAATCAATACAGGGAAAGGGATTAGTTTCAGTAAGAAGCTTCTGTAAGGTACCATACCTGACCAAGCCATTCAATAAGTAAACTGCACTTTCTATTCAATTATATTCAAAAAGAGTTTTAATCCGGGATTTTTTACCTTATTTATAAACAGGTACTAATATTTTTAAACTAACAATCTTCCTAAAGACCTAAACAGAATGTTTTTATTTAAAAATTCATAATGAAGTATTTATAACCACAGTAAACCAGAAATCATAAACAGTTGTAGACTATAACCAGGTATTTTCTTTTCTAGAAAAGAGCAAAGTGGTTTACAAGGATGAATGTGTTTAAAATTGTTTATTTTGGAAACTTCAAATGGATATTTGAAATAATATTTGCTTGGTTAAATTATCATATTCAGGAAGAACGTTTTGTTTAAATTATGAATGACTTAAAACTTGCCAACAAACCGTTCTTAAAAGTTCATTCGTTCTCCAATGAGAACCTTTAGGGGAACTGAAGATTATTTAAAGATTTAAAGAGATTTTAAAAACAAATATTTGGATTTTTGTACTATTTTGATTTTACAAGAGGCTATTTTGATTTTCCTTATATCTAATTTTATATTTAATATAATAATTTAATATAATACCTATGTACCTATTTAAAATTACTATCCGGGATTCCCGGAACTTAAAAAAGTCCCGGAAATCGAAAAATTGACAAAAAAGACTCAGAAACCCTAGCGTAATGTAATATTAGCGAAATAACGCACATTGGCAAAATAGCAGAGTAGTTAAAAAAAGATTCATAATATATTGAGTATATAGCAGAAGAAATTTTCCACATGAAAGCTATTCAACATCATTCAATTTAGTACAAAAAATGGAATTAACAAAAGAAGTTAGTAAATGTGTCCTAAGTTCACAGTGTTTGCTTCCGCCGCTGTGACCTTGAAATGGCCTCAGAAATTGATGTTTCCCAAATATATCTTGCGAAACTGTGACGGTAAACTTTCTCGTGCAATAGATATAGAGAATTCAAGTTTCTACAAAAAGTACCAACCAATTTAATCGCCAGTTTTTCTTTCAAAACTCAGAAGAGGTATCCGATTTTGTAAAAATTGTAAAGCTGTGCAAAATTCTCACAAAAGCTGTATAGTAAGTTTTAATGTTACTTTCATCTCCTTCGCTCTGTACTTCAAATAAAAACCATTGTAAATTATTTTCAATTTCAAACCACCGCCCCGCACCGTTTTCTTCATACCAACCACCTTCGACAAATAATGAAAGTATTCTTAAAGATATTTTATTCCTATTCGCGTTTTGGGCTACGTTGCGCTTCTGCTATTTTGGAAAATTGTCCTTATGCAAGATGCTGCAAAAGAAAGAATACTCAATAAGGCATAACCAGCTTAAGCTTTTAAATCGAAAAAATCTGAAAAACTGACCCTGATAAAAAACTTACCTTGGTCTTTGCGGTGCAAAATTGCAAGGGTCACTAGGCAAACATAGTTTAATATGTTTAAGAAAGGTATAGCAGGTGGAAGAAAAACTACCAATATTATCGTCTACCGAAGGCTGCTAAAACGCTCTGTAGCTAAATTTAGTGGAACGAATATTGGGTACTTCCCAGTAATGAGACGTGGAGTAATGAAGGTACAGACTCGGCAGATAATACTATCGATTCTGAGCAGATGTAACTCGCTGAAGAAGAGACTGAAGAGCCAGATGGACTGGCTAAAAGAAAACGATTCAGATAATAGGGATGATGTAATTAGAAAAGGGAGCCAAGGCTTTATCTCCATTGTGTTGAAACAAGCAAAAAATCATTCTTAATAGAAGACGAAACGTAATAGCCAAATCTACCTTTTATTTAAGTTTTCTGCAACATTTTTGTCATCTTCAGGAGAAGCATTATACTAGTATAAAAGATTCAATGAGTGCTTGTGTCCAAGTGGGTCTTGTTGCTTCAGAACACATTGTTGTGATACGACGTTATTGGGCGTATATGGGCGACCTTCTCCAAAAAATTGAAAAAAATAATTGAAGAACTAACTAATACTTGTTGGATGTTAAATAGTTTTCCATACTATTAGAAACAGAGCTAGGTTGCGTAGAGATGGCGAAAGACAGATTTTCTGTAACAGATTTTCATTGATCACATTTTTGCTTATGAATGATCTTATTTTCACTAATGTTAATAGAAAGGTTATTGAAGTATTTCTTTAACATTTATGTTTGTAATTAAACAATATACCTTTAACTACTCAGCAACATTAACAAGAAAACAATAAAAAAATGTTCTTTATTATAAATGATAGTCTTGCTTCTTCTAAGCATCGAATCTACAGACGTCGCTGTCGGCGGCTAAAATGACGCTCTACTTTTCTTGAACTGCTTTTTATAATTCATCTTCATTTTTCAAAATTTGGTTTCCTTAAGTACAGTCCCTAACACACTTGACACAAAAATATTCGATAGGGTAACATGTGGTAATTGCGCCAGATAACTCAGATCTATAAGGTTATTTTTCTCGAATCACATATCAAGCAAATTTGGATGACTATTTAAAATCGTTGTCTTGTCAATTACTTACTGGATAGATTGAAAATTCCTTACTGGATTACAACCATCTTTTTCAGTAGTACAGTATTACTTTCTTGCCATCTTAATTTAGGTTATGTATTTTTCACGTACATAGGTAAATATATAAGGTAATCGACGTAAATTTTACATTCTGTAAACATGCAAATAGTATTTCATTTTTTTCTGATTATTTCTTTCAAATTTTATAAATCAATCAGAATTCCGAAATCTACTTAAATCAATTAAATATAGATGAGGTGGAAGGATAAACCCCCTCCACTATCGTGTAGTTGCTAAGTAACAAAGCTTACGTGCAAAACAAACCAGTTGAAGATGCTACTAGAATCTAGGGATTGCAGTCGCCGTCACGCGTTATTTGCAGCAGTTTCAGTCATATATTGCAGTGGTTATAATACTCAAAAAATATAGGTACCTTAAAATAGTAGAGACAAAAATCAACCCAAACTAGGAAAAATAGTTATTTCTGTATTAAGGCACTAGACTTTTTATCAGGAAGGTGAATATAATTAACTTACATTATTTTTAAATACCGATAGACATATTCAAGAATCTTTTCAAACAATGTTGATTCTATATTTTACCGTCATCTTTCCTTAATTTATATGCGCGCAGTATTTAAAAATGCTACAATAGGTTATAAAAATATCCATAGTGCATGTGGTGGCTGCAGCCCCTAGACCTGTCATTGTCAAACAAACTCCTAGGTGCGTTATTTAACAAACGCACCCGACTAACCCACTTATCCTTCTGCTTTGTTGGATTTTCAACCTCAAGGAAAACACTTTTTAAATTATATATATATATGATTAATTTTGATTTTGTAGTTTTTAAGATAATTATTTTACAGTTGATAAAATCACATCGTTATCCATCGCGAAGCGTAAAATAAACTAGCCAAAAATAATACTGTCGTAATAAGATTGTTAATGATTGTTCGATGATAGCAGTTACATCTTACAATCTTAATCAACTTCATTGATATAATAGTGATTAAAATACACATAGTATGTGTAAAATCAAATGATTGCTTGTTGAGGAACTACTAGTCCATTTTTATTTATTATAAGAGCGCAAGATCCGTAAATGATAATTACTGTTTCTGTCTGCGCCAAAAAGCCACAACATATTATTATTTGTAGTAGCATCTAACGAACCGCAATTCATTCATCCACCAATTAAATGTTAAAAACAGGGATGACTAAATATGAAATTATTCGTTTTTGAGTGGGTGCGTTTCGAGGAGTGCCCTGGTTCGGTTCAAGTCCTCATTTTCAAATTCATGGCCTGTATGGAAGATCATTAGGGTATTTAGAGTAATAAACTCTAACAAAAAGCAGTTACGACATATATCATTAGTAATTAGTAAGTTTTACAGTTATGTGGTTTTACAAAACTCGAGTTTACAAATACCTAACTAGCAACCCAAAACTAACTGTAAATATCTGAAAACAAATTGCTGTTGAAATAGTTTAGATGCAAAACTCTATCTACAACGTTTTACCTATTCATTAAGCAAAAACAATCAGATAACGAAATAGAAACCACAATTCCCAATTAATTTTGTACCTAATCAGTGAACTGAAACTTGAATTATTAACATCCACTTTATCTGGACGTATTCGCTTACCTGACACTGGGAGTGTGGGCACGCAATCCATTCTGACATCAGCAACAGCACCTGTGATTGCTTGACTCACGTAGACGAAGCAGTATTCTACGTATCTCTCGGTAAATAAAGCGCAATCGAAATGTAAACTATGTTGGCCTCGGGAAATTCTCTGTTCTGCTACATATTCTAGTGATGTTGGAGGCGTTAAAGATGCAACATTTGCTCGTAGTCGTGCAAATAGTCTGACGCGATCACCGGAAGCTAGAATGCAGGACGGATATTGAAACAATACGGTGATTCTGTCACCGTGCTCTCCACACGGAAATATGCTACGTGCGTGAACGTTGAACACAAATTGGTCACTCCAATCTGCCTATAAACAAAAAAATGTATGATTAATGCTTTGCAAATAAAAAATCCTTTTTACACGGCTCAAGTTGATTTTATAATAGATAGCTATTGAATTCAATCTAGAATTTACACATTTCAGTTTTGTAGCAAATACTAGAAAAAAAACAGAATAACTCTTCAGTAAAACTAGTAAAAGCTGCATATTTCATGTCTTTTTCTAAATCTTACCAAGAGAGTGTACCCAAAGCAAATAGCAAAACAATTTTGTAAGATTGATATAAGATGAAGTTGCAATGCCAAGTTATCCCGAGAGGTAATATAAAACTTAGAAGTTAAAATGAGCTCTGAAAACTTCGATAGGATATTAGGAAAAAGACCAACACTGACGAAATTGTGTAAGTTGGAATTTATTTTTAGAGGTAGAAAAATCAGTACTTGGTAAAGGTATTTAAGATTTAATCCAAGTAAAAACCATTTTATTTTTAAAAAGAGAATGGGACAAGTGCAAAACAGCAATGTTTTCAACTAGTTTCAAGCGTTTTTCTCCAACCGTCTTTAAAGATGTTGGACTTTTAATCCTAAGATAATAAGTACTTTTAATCCTAGAAGAAAAAATAATATGTACTGTTTGCATTAGAAAAAGACTGCTTGACCCGCAATTTTTGCAGTCCACGCTGTTATGCCTCGCAAATACAAACATGAAAACTCTTCTCATCAAGTGCAACGTTTAATATTAATAACACAATAACGCTAAAATACATAAAGGTCTACATCATGTTAAGAATATTTAAAAAGCATTTTGATATTCTTGATATTTCTAAAGTTCATAATTTCAAAGACAGATGGCGCAGGTTAACGTACACAAAAATAATGAATGCAGAGCCCATACGGGCTCTGCATATACAGGGTGCCCATTATGTATGGAATATAGTATATATATCTCGGTAAATATCGACTTTATAAACAAATTTGTTATACAAAAGTTGTTTAACATTTTATTTTCCATAATAAGATAGCATTCAATTGTTGTTATTTCAGAAAACAAATGAGTAATGAATAACACTTTAATTTTTTTAAATAACAATATACCCTTTCATCAGGGTCATTTGATAGAGATTTTTTTTCTCTTTTCGATGACCTAAAATCTTAGTACCCTTATATCAGAAAATTTTTGAAAAAAACGTAAAAAATGTTTATTAAGTTAATTTTACCAATAACATGAATCTAGATATCCGAGATCTCTTTCATTTGTCTTAACAATTGATTGTAGGCTTTTATTGTGACAGAAGTTTGTTTATTTAATTAAGTTGGTACATGGAAAAATAAATATGGTTCATTTAACAGAAACTGAACGTATAGAAATTTTAATTATGGTCGGTTATGGGGATCGCAAACGAACACAATTAGAAGTATGTGAAATTTTTAATGTGCGTTATCCACATATATAGAGAACCAATCACCTAGTCAGTAGTTAGCAAAATCTTGAAACGGTTTAGGGAAACTGGCAATGTTAAAGATCTGGTGCAGACTGGTCCGCAGAGGTCTGCGACAAATGAAGATAAAAAGCTAGATGTTTTAATAGAAATCGAAGAAAATCCAAACATTTCAAGCCGTAAGTAAAGTAGGCCAGTAAAATAGAATCCGTTAGTGAAAATAAATGTTGGAAAGCGGGAGATCGTTTAGATCGCTTCTTTTGAGGTCAAATATAAGTATCCTAGGTTTGCACGGTCCCTCGACTCGAGCTTACCTGAGGGCATCAAAAGAACCACGAAATCTTCGAACCTTTTTTAGATTTTCGCTTATAAGGCCAAAGCGGTGCTTTCCACCGAAAACTTAACTATTACAAGAATTAAATAGCATTAAATTCTGCGTCGGAGGAGTATCCATCACTTTAAATTCGGTCCAGTGGTATGGTCGAAATCGACGGTCGAGAAACGACAATTTTACAAATTTTCGATTTTCCTTCAGACCGGACGCCCAAAGGCTTTCCGTATAAAAAAACCCGTTGGACTCATTCTGATTGTTAATATAAGTAGAGAAATACATAAGCTTTGATATTCTAGAGGTTGCCGAATTAATTTAATGGCCATTTTTTGTCATCCTCTATCATAGCAATTAGGATCAATCCATATGAGGTAGTGCAGTACTGGTCGCTCGATCATTTCGAAAAAAGATAATTTTTTGTGTGTTATCACCCCTAAATATTGGTAGATCAAAACCACTGTCATTTTATTTTTATTCCATTTGATTGAAATATGGCAGCCATATTTGTGCGTGGTGCACGACGTTGCTAGCAGTTTTTTGATGTAAACGTAACTCTTGATATCTCAAGAACGGTTGATCCTAGAGACCTGCAGTAAAAATGATTGTATTGCTCACATGTCGGACTACATTTTTTAATCATAAACATAATATTGATATGACGTATCATAACGAGAACTTCAATGCCCATAAATACCAAAATAGTAAAATTTCAGATTTAAAATGTTTTATACATAAACTACCTCTAACCGTGTACGTTTAAATAGAAAATCCGCCCTAAGACTTCATTTTTATCTGGATCTATAAAATATGCCCCCATAAAAGCGGAAATTTTTATAAAAACTTTAATCTTCGGGATTAAATCACACCCATAAGTAAGCGTCCTACAAAAATTATGTTTGGATTAAAAAATGTAGTCCAACATGTGAGCGATACAATGATTTTTACCGCAAGTCTCTAGGATCAACCGTTCTTGAGATATCAAGATTTACGTTTACATCAAGAAACTGCAAGCAACGTCGTGCACCACGAAACAAATATGACTGCCGTATTTCAATCAAATGAAATAAAAATAAAATGACAGTGGTTTTGATCTACCAATACTTAGGGGTGATACACAAAAATTATTTTTTTTCGAAATGATCGCGTGACCAGTACTGCACTACTTCATATGAATTGATTCTAATTGCTATGATGGGGGATGACAAAAAAATGGCCATTAGATTAATCCGGCAACCTCTAGAATATCAAAGCTTAAGCTTAGGTATTTCTCTACTTATATTAACAATCAGAATGAGTCCAACACTCCGAATCAGATTTTTTTTAAGTATGTTTAGTCTAATTTATATCTGTTTTTATAACTTCTGTATGATTTTATAGTATGAAATTAAATGTAGCATATTTTTTTCTATTTAAATTCAGCTTTAATTTTATCAAAATTACAGCCTGAATTTATTGAATTTTGAATACTATTACATGAGTGACAGAAACGTCGTTAAAAAAATTACTCTTCCAAATAGAAATTTCAATTTTTATCTAGAATGGCAATGGAAAGATTAAAAAATGTTACTGTTGATATAAAAAGTCAAAGACATATATATTTTTGAAAAAACGTTATAAATTAGAGCGTTGCGTAAACGCAACATTGGATTGATGAGTAACACAAATGTACATACCCTGCATTATTAAGAATTCCTGCATTTCTGGTGTTAAATGGTCTAATGTTAAATGAGTTAAATGAGTCTCTTTCAATCTGTCGTGGTTGCAGTGTTGTTTCTTGTGCAAGTATCTACTTGCACAAGAAGCAAATTTATATTCGAAAAAGGGTATAGGATACTACGCCGAGCATGGACACTTTGTCGACCGTGGACACTACGCTGACTGACCATTTTGGACACTTTGCAGACCCTTAAAATAAATTTTGCTACTGGACACTTTTCCGACCGTAGACATTACGTTACCCGCAAGCGGTGGACACTTTGCCGACCGTGGTTACCACGCCGGCCGCAAGCGGTAGACACTTTGGCGACCGTGGACACTATGCCAACCGGAAGCGGTGGACACTTTGCCAAGCGCACAACCTAAGGTCATATTGTAGAAAACATCTCAGAGAATATATTTGTGAAAACCATATCAAGATTGACCACCAGGTTAATTAGTTTTAGGGAAACTTTATGTTTGTACTCACATCAGGATTGTAACTATGGACGGCTCAAAGGGTCACCGTTTGACCGGCGCTGTGTCGAGGATCGGCGAGGTGTGCAGCGATATTTATTTTAAAGGGTCGGCGTCGTCTTCACTTTCGGCAAGGTGTCAATCCTTGCGGTCGGCATAGTGTCCACCGCTTGCGGTCGGCCTAGTGTCCTCGGTGGGCAAAGTGTCCACATGTTGCGATCGGCTTACTTTCCACGGTCGATAAAGTGTCCACAGCTTTCGGTGGGCGTTGTGTCTACGGTCGGGAAAGTGTCCAGTAGCAAAATTGATTTGAAGGGTTGGCTTAGTGTCCAACGGTCGGCAAAGTAATAATAAATAAAATAATAAAAATATAAAAAAAAATTAATTTGTAGTTTTTCTTTGGTAGTGGTTTTAAATAGGCTAACTTATTAATAATTAAAACAAACTGCGAAGCTTCACACGCAATAAAACGACGTGAACTGTACAAGGCCTTTATAGATTGAATACTCAAAAAATGTCAATTTATTATCTGGGGACGTTCTGTTAGTTTATTTTGGAGAATGATCAGAGATATACAAAACGTTATCATTATAGGCTCTTCAAACTATGTTGTGAAGCACACTAATTATAAATAACGTCAGTATAGATTATTTAAAATAAAATTAAAATTATTTAAAACTGTTCAAATTTATTATAATCTATCTACCAGACAATTAATTAATTTTTATTAATTTGATTTATTTATTTCATAATTTTAAAGTTCCATCAAATAAAGCTCGCTACAATAAATAATTAATTGTCTTGACCGCAAAGTGCAATGTCTTATTGAATAGTCGTAGAAAAAGTATCCTACTCGCGTGTAATGGCTATTACACATTCGGATGACATCGTCAACATCATCCTCATGAGTAATAGCCATCATTACACGCTCGTTGAATATTAAACTGTTAGTTAACTATAGTTAAGGGAATTAGAGTTAAAATTATTTTAAAGAATGAAATATTGAAAATAATGGGTTTTCCTTAAACGCATTAAAAATAAGAAATAATAAATAAGAATAAGAACAGAAATGAATGAGCTCTTGATTGTAGTATAACTTATACGATTCACACAGTTTCTTTAGAGAATATCTAAAAAATAGTAGAAACACAGCTGCAATATGAATAGTTGAATTGGAATTTTAGGATGTTTATTATGAAAACGGAAATTGGAATGAAGATTCCGGATGTTTATTAATTACAGTTAATCCTAAGCCTACTAGGTATGTATTTTTCTATTAAAAATTCATCATCTCAGAAACAACAGGAAACTACTGCACAAATCGATGGTTTTAATTATATGGTTAACGTAAATAATTAAACATTGAGAAATGATGTTGAAAATTCTTGTGATACAGAATATTTTTAGGAGTGTGATATTGGAACACGAATTACCGCCCGCGATGCGGTTTGTAAAATTGTTTCTATTTTAAGGAATTTTACTCACAATACCTTGTAGGCAGGACAAAGTAAAATATCTGTTTATTTCTATAATGAGATGGAAAATAAGATTTTATTATAAAAATTTTGGTATGCCATTTGCATGTACGAATTGCTTGTATAAAATAATAGTAAATATAAAAATATCAATCGTATTTCCTATTAATGCTTTTTACTCAAGATTTCGGAGAATAACTTCACTATAATAATTTTATATAGCACTTTTAATGGTAGCATAATATTAATGTTATATTATAAGACCCGTAAAACCACATATTTATGATTTATTATTCTTCTTATGTTGTCTCGTTTATTACATTTTTTGGATGAAAATGTTTTTCTCAAACATAATTTTCTGTTAATCACCTGCGTGTAGTGATTATACAATTTTATTAAAACCCCTACTCACAATTCGAGCAATACTGATTGCTTTCACCACTTGATATTTCCTGACAAGGCTTAAGTATGTGTGTAGATAGGAGTATTTATGTACGTCATTATGGGTTTTATATTTTAACGTAGTCATGAAGAAAATTCAGAATTTTCAGCAAAAAAGTTTCCGCCTCTGATCACAATAATGCTACTGTATACAACTTAAAAACATGCTCTGCTATTTTTAATTAGTTGTTTTCTATTTGAAACTTATATGTTTAACAGAATTGAAAATTAAAAGATCGGGAAGGTGAGTTTTTCATTTTCCTACAATGGCAAAGAAAACTTGGTAATGTGATTTGAAAAATACAATAACAAGTAATATTTCAACAAAAAATTAAAATACCTTTAAACTTTATAATGCATCACTGAACGTACCACATACATATTTCAAAACCATAAAAGAACACTGCATACAATATCCCAACGTCTAACAACAATGAATGTGTTTGAAAGATGAAAGAAAAATGTTCCGTGGAATGTGAAAATGTTTTTGAACAAGAAAACACGAACACGTTTCAAAGGACACCAAATTACATTTGCTGCAAACAATAAAATGAACTCGCTGAACAGCGAAGAAAGGGAAACTGTATGGAATAAGTGATAATAAGTATTTGCGCCCATTTGTCAGCGACTGCCTATTTATCTTGCTGAAATACAAGGGGTGTACAACGTTTATACTTTCCAATATAGAAAACTCTTCCAATGACGATTTAAACAGTAAAATGTCGTTGGGATTTGCACATAATTAGAAATAATAGTATCCTAATTTCTTAGCGCAGAAATAGAAACGAACTTTATGTACGCTATCAAACGTAAGCTTATCCACAAAATCAAAGCTGTTACAGTTAGAAAATTCCTTTATCTGTTTTCGAGTTAAAAGAACACCTTCGGATTTAAAAGATTTATGGATATTACAATTTACTCATCAGTTCCTATAAAAACATTTAGATTTATTTCTTACAAAAGTAGAAGTATCTACTCGGATTAAGGTAAGGAAATTCTATCTTACCCAAAAATATGCTTGTGTACTTTCTGTTTATTAAGGAAATTAAATATCTTATGTTGCTCTTAATCCTTTTGGAAATACCCCAACAAGCATTAAACTGGTTGTTACTTTAACATTAATTATATTAAATTTTGAAAGGATAATTTTCTGAGTTTCTAAGTAATCCGTAAAAATAACTTTTACACCTTAGTTTCTCAGTTAGTTATTGTTACAATAATGGTTATGGAGCACTTACTTGCCAAGGAAAATTTGAAGAGTTAGAGCTTAATTAATGGTGTAAGTGCTTTAACGGGCGTTTTCTTAATCTTGCAGAATTTTCGACTTGAAAGTCTATCTATTAAATGAGATCGAAGCGTGCCATAATGCTTTGATGATTGTAAATAAAGAAACCTTTTTCTGGGATTGAATATATTTCTCTAAGAAAAAAATTAAAAGAAATGAATACGACGCAAGTTTATTTAGCAGTACATAATTTGTTTAACTTTTACTTTTATAAATACATTTTAAGTATCTGTATTTCTAAATACAGTATTATTAGCGTTATTTTCGTTTTGTAGAAGAAACTGCCATGATGGTAAGATGATTTTGTCATAAGATTTATAGGAGATGAAAGAACCCATACACGGCTATTTCCAATAGTTAAAAATTATTTACAACCCGTCTTTAAACAAGCAGTGAAGGGAAAGGGACTAGTTGCAATAAGAAACTACCGTTGCATGTGATACCTGGTCAGGTCATTCAGTAAGTAAACTTGTATTTTCTATTCAATTATATTTAAGAAGGGTTTCAATTCGGAATTTCTTATCTTATTTATAAACAGGTTCTACCATTTTAAATCTTTTAGGTCTTCCTAAAGACCTAAACGGAATATTTTTACTTAAAAATTCATATTGATGTAAAGTGTTCCAAAAAAGCTTTGATAGTTTTTGTAAAGACAACAATATATACTCATAGTGTAGTCATAGTTATAGTTTCATAATTGTTTATAGTGTGTTTTTACTACATTTTTGAATGTGTTTTATTTGACGTAGAGAGGTATGTATGACGTTCAATATACAGAAATAACAAAAAATGTGGGAGCAATACCAGGTATTTTTTTCTAGGAAATAGGAAAGTAGTTAAGAATGCATTTAAAACTTTAATTTTTTAAAAATTTTTAAAAGAATAATAGTTGCCATATTGAAGAAAAATGTTTTGTAAAAGCTATGAATGACTTAAGACTTGCCGATAAACAATGCAACACTAAGCAGGTAAGGTTTTGGCAAATCAAACAATCGTATACATATTGTTTTTGAGATATGCGAAAAAATGTGCTATTATGTGGTTTACTCAGGATTTTACAGAAATCTAAAACGAGAAATTCACCGTAAAAGTTTGGAGACTTTAAGACAGGTCAAGCTAAAAAGAAAAAATAACTAAAAACTTTTACAGACTCTACATTCACCATTTACAGATCTAGCACTTCAGACAAAGTCAACACATCATCGTAAACAGAGTTTGAAGGGGCTGATTCTGTTGTATGAATTTGTTTTCGTGATTTGTTTGTAAATTTTAGCTTATCTAGATTTAATTCTAAAGAATTTATTCTTATTTCAAATTCGTGCCAATTATTGTACCCACACCTTTAAGTCACCTTTAAATAATAATTAATAATCAAGAGAGATATTTTTTAGGCATTTTTGTTAATTAAACGCCAAATTAATTAAATTAACTTTAAAAAAATATACGCAATTCTTAATATAAAAAATAAAACTACAATTCATACAATTGTTAAAATCGATTGAAAGAGTGAAAAAATAATTTTTTGTTTGGCAAAAAATTATGAGAAAAATATATGATCGAGAAAAACGTCCTCAAGGAGTCCTTGAAATCTGTTTATACTGCCATGTTACAAAAACAGATCGGTTGTAGTTACTAATGTGGCAAGTTACGTAAGTACTTAAGTAAGCTACTTACGGGCGAGCTAGAAAGTTTGTAGGGCGAGGGACGGAGAAACGAGCTTCATAATCTAGTGAGCCCATTAAATATAAATTACAAAGCGTGCCGCGTACAAAGTTTTATTTCTACCATCACATAGCGTTTTTGTATTAATTTGTTGTATAGTTTTTATAAGTAAAATGACATGTTGTAATCAAAGGTGGTGGAAAATTTATAGATAGACGTTGCCATAGTGTTGTGATAAAACAACATATTAGTTTGCAGTCAGTAGACTATGTCTTGGAACTAGTCATTTACTTAATTACTATAAATGCCTTATGAAGTGTTTGCAATTAGAAAAGTTTCAAACTGTTGGCTAAACAGTCCCCTTAACTGACTACCTTTAGTTGTCGAATAATTGTTTAACGTTATGTTTGTAAAATGTTTTAAAATGCATTCTATTATGCCACTGTAATCTATACCGCCTATACCTATTTAAGTCTTTATATCTTTCTCTTTACACACATGTAGGAAAACGTGAACGTGAATAAAGTTTTGATTGTCTCGATTTTAACAAATTCCAAATATGTAACAAAAAGATAAATTACTCTCTTTTTTAGTTAGGTAAATTCGGTAAAATTCACGTTAATAGTGGCTGATATAACTAATTGTGTAACAATAATCTTAGGTACAAAAAGAGTGTTGGATATATCTTGGTACAAATAGACTCTGAACAGATATAGATATTTGGTTTTAAGCAACAATTTTTTACATTAATTTTCGTTTTTCTTTACCCTCTAAGCAAGTGGTTATTAAATCAGTTAGAAGCTGATTATTAGTTCAACAACGGTTAAGAAATGCAATACATAAATCATAATAGATTCAACTAGGTATTGTATTCAACGAGGTACATTGAATTCAATCTCTTATAACATCATACATCTTAATGGATTTATGTACTTTACTCATTGTATTTTCTAAACTGTTGCTTCCCTAGCTGGCTCTTGTGCGTACATTTGTCAATGCATTTGTATTATTATGGAACTGGTAATGGCTGTTTCGACTAAGATATTTTTTGTATTCGTTTTGTCTGATACATAACCGAAAAAGTGGTGTATAACTAACTATTGTATTCCACCACGTTGGTATGATTAATTCTGTTTATGTACAGATATACGACTAAATGAATCTCTTTGCAGTGATTATGTAAGGATATTTCAAAAATATAAAAAATCTCAGGGCTTTTATTTGGTAATTCTCAAAATTAATAAACTAGAATGATTGACTATGTTTGTTTATGTGCTTTAGTAATTATTTATATTGTGTAATTATTTATTTGTATTGTTTTATTATTGCCATACATATAGTGAAACAAGTGATGGAAAAGAGTTACGAATATAACATAGACATCCATATCCTATTGGTTGATTTTAAGTTAGCATTTGACAAAGTCGACAGAAATAAAATGATACAAGATTTAAAGAAGATAAATACACCAGAGACACTAGTGAGATTAGTTGTAATGACCATGGAAAACTCTGTTGCAAGAATACAAACTGGGAAAAGCATCTCAGACAGTTTTGAAGTCAATAGAGGTGTGCGTCAAGGAGATGCCTTATCAGCCCTACTGTTCATCATCTCCTTAGATTGTATAATAAGTCATGTTGAGCACAGAGGAACAATAAGAAATAAGTCAACGCAAATAGTGGCATATGCTGATGATTTAGCAATATTAGCGAGAAACCCAAGAGAACTAGAAAATACATTCAGAATAATAGACGAGAAAGCACGAGAAATAGGACTAGAAATAAATGAGAAAAAGACTAAATATCTACACTGCAATAGAAAGGAGAAATCAACAAGGAACCAAATATTATGCACAGGGAAATACACTTTCGAAGAAGTGAAAGAATACAAGTACCTAGGAATACTATTACATAGAAGGAATGAAAGAATCGACATTAAACAAAGAATTCAACTAGGATACAAAGCATACTTCTCAAACAAAGCTTGAGGGATAAAAAACTTAGCAAAAATACTAGGGTAAGAATATATAAAACAACTATCAGACCCATTGTATTATATGCGGCTGAAACAGTAAACATGACACAGAAAGAAGAGGAACAGCTAATGGTTTTTGAGAGGAAAATTATCAGAACCATTATGGGACCCAAGCAAATAAATGAAGAAGAAACAAGACCGTTGTTTAACTATGAAATTGACAAGATATTAAAAAAGGAAAATATAGTTAGAAGAATTAAAGCACAAAGGATTGGATGGTATGGACATATTATGCGGAGAAGAGAATCCAAGCAGAGCACTATTAAAATGGACACCAGCACAAACAACACCACGAGGTAGACCAAAAACGAAATGGAAGGAACAAGTGGAAAATTATTTGAGGATAATGGGGATAAGAAACTGGCAGAAGTTAAGTAGTGATAGAAAAAAGTGGAGTGAAGTAGTGGAAATGGCAAAGACATACACAAAGTTATAAGTGAACGAAGTGATGTGGACTAATCCACCACAATAATAGGGTTTAGGAGTGTTAAACAGCTACAATTTCAACGGAAATGTATAGCTGAATGTATGTATGTATTGTTTTATTATTTTAATTCATAATCGATAAATTGGGTTCTGTGTTCGTGAATTCAAGTTTTGCGCTTTTTGAATAAAAGGTGGCATTTAAATCACCGTGTTGACTTACCAGAAGAATACTATAAACGAAAGCATAACCTCACTTATTTAACCAACACAAGGTAAAGTCTTTGTCCACTTTAGAAAACTTCAGGAGACCAGACGTCTCGCTTTTGCTTCACCTGTCCCGCTGCCCACAAAATCTTCAAAAAGGCAGCTTCAATAAGCAGAAGAACAGCTACATTACGTTTATTGGTTGAAACAATAAACGTAAATGATATCTTTTTAATTAACTTTCTTTTAACTTCTAAACTGCAGTAAACTATATTTACCATTGGAATCCAGCGGAGTTATACTTCTTTTCAAAAACTAGATATCATTATCTTATTTTAATTTGACCGTGCCAATTACAAAAACCGCACACTTTATTTGGGTTTAAACGCAAATGCTGAATTAACATCAGTTACAACAAATAACCGTAGTGGCATCCATATAGTGCCAATCACACTTATTATCAAACACAAGTAAAATCTGTAAAATAGGGGAAGCTCACTCAACCAACAACAAGTGTTCTTGGCCATGACGATGATGTAAAAAGTATGTATTTTTTACGCATTAATTTTAACGCGCCAGAATTATATCGGGAGGCACGTAATTATTACATGCCATTGAGCATCATTTTGAAATATTAATTGTAGCGTGCAAAAAGAATTAAAGGCACGTAATTCTCATATGAATTTCTATTCCAGCGCTACTTGGGCACAAAACATCTGGCTACCGATAAGCATAAAACATATTTAAATGCAGCTGCCTGTGCTTCTAAGTTACAAGATTTTTTCCGAAAAGTAATTTTGGAAAGAAAGAAAAGCAATTAGCGTTAGCTGAAGGACTGTTTGAATTTCATACTATTAATAAAAATCAGAGATTCCCTTAGGTAACTAAATCTCCTAAATTTATCCTTACTAAATCTCTTTCGTTTAATTTTAAAGTTGTAATAGTTTGTAAAATTTATTTTCTTTTTATTATTTACCTACCTATATAATTCTTTTTTGGAAATGAAATATTGCAAAATACTTTACAAGTTGAACACATTTCTGGTAAATAAATGTTTATTACCTATCATAAGTTACATATACAAATCAATCACAGGTATTCGCTTTTTATTATAGTTAGCAGGACCAAGAACTTCAGGCCTATAATTCTCCAGACTTGCCTTGATATTAGTGAGGAACTTTTTTAGAATTAGTACAGCTACAACGCTATTATTTTATTTTAATTTTTTACGACTCTGTACTATGTTGTATTATCCAAATCTTCTATTTTCAAAGATGGAGATTAAGAATTATAAATACTCCCTGAATAACTATACACTGGCTGCAAATAATAAAACACCGATTTCTAAAGGCTCAAGTAACATCGTCTGTTTTTATATTTCTTTCAACTTTGTATAGTATAATAATAATGACGAAGCTATTTTAATGAATTAACAATTTTTCAAAACCAAGAACTTGAGTTATTCTTCTTTAATTTATTTATCATTTCTCTATCATTGGTAACCATTATTAAAAAAATAATACCTGTTTATTTGGAATATACTTATCTACCTGTCTTTCCTTTAATTATCGTCAAGAATATTAATTAAGGTAGTTCGGGGGAAGTCACACATATTAGGATTTTTTGGTCGAAAAATCTAAATGATAAAATAATGAAAAAATACACCATGCTTGTAAATGTTTAACTGGTTATGTATACTTATTACCAGACCCAACCACCAGGTTGCTTAATGGGTAGTTAAGTGCACAATTTCATGTAGTCGAATGTATAGGTATAAGAATTATATCTAATACAATGTTATACCTATACATTCGACTACACGTAATTGTGCACTTAACTACTCATTAAGCAACCTGGTGGTTGGGCCTGCTTATTACTAATTCCTTTCCCAGTATGCACACGATTAACAAATTTAATGTTAAATAAATTCATGTAATTGTGGCATGGACCCCCATATATACGAGGAAGATTTATCGTCTGGTCTATCCACGAAGTAAACGAAACAGTTCTACTTATAAAAGTTAATTTTTAAATAAAAAAAAATAAATTTTAATTATTTTAGTAGTCCTTAACCCCTACCGTAAACAATTACCAGTTTATATGCATGCATACTTGAGCATATTGTTGAGTAACCTTGGCGGACGAACGAACATACGAACCAACGAACGGACATGATTCCTTAATTGAATATTTCGTCGTACACAGGGTTTGTCGTAACCTTTTCCTTTTTTATTCCTCTTCTTCTTTCTCTCTATTATTTTTCTTCCTCTTCCTATTAGCCGCTTTATTTCCAATCTTTCAACGTCTATTTCTCTGATCTTCCAACCTTTCTTTTTCGATTTCTCATCTTTCTTTCTAGTAGTTTTCTTCCTCTCCCTGTCAGCTTCTTTATTTCCGACCTTTGCACGTCTATTTCTGTTATCTTCCAACCTTTTCTTTTTCGATTCCTTATCTTCTTTCTTTGTAGCATTTTTCTTCTTTCCCTTGTCAACCTCTTTATTTTTGACCTTTGTATGTCTATCTCTGTTATCCTCCAACCTTTTCTTTTTTCATTCCTCACTCTCTTTATCCCTGACTTGTCTCTTTCTTTCGATTGCAATAAATCGATCTTCTCTTGGGCCAGACTGTTCGTTGTCTCTCCATCTTGCTTTCTGACATGAATCTTTTTGCCCCTAATTGTTGTTGACTTCCTTTTTTTCTGCTTCTTTCGAACAGACCCTCTGTCTTCTTAATAACCTTCTTAACGCGGTGTTTCAATTTTCTCCAACACATCAAAGTGACCCTTTGAGAGTCTCCCTGAGAAAAGTAGCCTTTTTGTACGGAGGTCGACTTGAACCTGAGGTGTAGTCAGATAGAAGAGGCTGCTGTCCCTCTACACTTCAAATACAAATAAGAACACTTGGGTAGCTGCAATAACTTCACACAGCGAGCCATAAGTTCTACCGAGGCCCATCTCTGCCCGGTATTCGGTAGGAGTTAGGTAATTATCATCGCCGGGAGTCGAACTAAGGACCTCAAACTCTTCCCAGTTGTTCCACACGTGGCCGAAAATGAGGTCCCTTACCACCTCGTGCACTGTCTAACTGTTAAACACACAGTTTGCGATAGCTCTAAATAGACAGTTCTTATCGCTACTCATTGACACAATGCGATGATAGACTTTACCGTCTTCCATTGTCAGTTTCTTCATTGTAAAAATCAAATATTAACAACTCCATAACAAAGTTTGCTAAATGCAAATCAAAAGTAAAAAAAAGATTCAAGTTAAAACGGTCGAAATAAACTCGCCCGATGTTGCGTCGCTCCTTATATATGAACAGAACAACGCTCCTAGTGAAAGAAGTGTCGCCTCGTAGCTCAGGATGTGCTACCCCAATGGAATTTCTATTTTCCTTAATAATAATGTCAATAGGATCATAACATGTAACATTGTAACTATAATTTAAAATAATCACGTTTGATTCATAATTAGCAATGCCTTTATTCGTAATTACTAATAAGTCCCAAACTTTTTTTGCTCAAATAAATGTGTTTTATGCACATAGGTTGGTTATTTTTCAAAGTAGCTTTAAACAAATGGCAGGCGTGATCAAAGAGAATACGTAATATAGTTATTTTTATTATATATGTAGTTTTTTTATTAAATTAGCTTTATATCAGATTTATATTACTTTATATTAGCATACTATTCGTTGGAAAATCAACGGCGTGTGGAGGAAACACAGCTAAAAACGCGTCATTGATCGATGAGAATCAGCCATTTTTGTAGTTTTTGTAAGCTCTAAGGAAAGGTTTCCTTTTGTAAGGAAAGGTTTCTGTGTATACATATTGCTCAGAGGATCTTTCGAAAGTCGTGTAAAAAGCAAAGTGTGAAATAAGTAATTAAGAAAATTGGTTCAAACAGGGACAAAATGCATTACGCTGCAGAAATGATAAGAGATAAAGGCAAACTGTAAGCGAACGAATTGTAGATTTCAAAAAGATTTACAAAAAAGTCTGTAATGGCATATACGTATCTCTTACAGATTACTCACAACCAAGATTTGTATAATACATAGTTATTTCTGCGGAAAACTCTTTTCCCCCTGGAATGTTGCCTTACTCCGCTCCTGGATGAAATGCCGGTAATTTCTGCACTTTTATATCTTCAGAATCGTTTCAAGTATAATCTGTGAAAATTTGAAGTTTGTAGTTTACGCCATTCAAGAGATATATAGCCATAACGATTTTTTAAGAAATGTCTCCCCCTGCGACCCCCTCGGGGTTTTTAGGATTAAAAATATGCTCATGCACCCCTTTGGGATAAGGTCCACCTGCCTGTAAAATTTCAGCTTCGTAAGTTTTCTAGTTTTTGAGATATTTTTCGGTGGACGTCGGACATCGGAACTGGCTATTATTATATTAGGAGATATTATTTAAATTTAAAATGAAACATCCGTTTATGAACTTTAAATATGAGCAACGGAATATTATTTACCCCGGAAGGGTTTTACTCGCCAAGTTAAAAACTCACGAGATCGAAAAGTAACGGCGATTAAAGGCGATAAATTAAGATAAATTCACAATCTACGTGCACACTAGGACAAGACCATCTGTCGACACATAATGGTACTAGCAACAAACTAGCGTCTTTTCCCAACTTGCGTCTTCCCTCGAACTACCTTTTATAATTTTATTAACGTTACATAAATTAACTAAACTATTAATTATTGATAAATTATTAACGATAAATTATTGAGCAACAGTTCGTCATGCCTAAATACTTTATTTGTTAAAACATTTTCTAAATTTTATTAATGTAACATGAGATCAATTTTATTACTACTAAATATAATGATCTAACTTACTTAAAATTTTAATACAAATTTATATTAATTAACGTTTTTATGTTTTAGGCCAATGTTACTTTTATTTTTGGTTAATTTTTATGCAAACTTTCAGCAGTTATAATTGCAAGTAAAGATTTTTTACTGTTATCTCTAAAAGCTCTGTAAGCCCAAAATTATTTTGCATAGCATATCTCGAATTTCCAATTAGTATTTTGTAATAAATTAATAATGCGGTGAAAATACTAATTAAGCTGATTTAATTATTAAAATTACTTTCAAATTCCAACGCTTTAGAATATGTTTTGTTAATCGTTTTGCACAAAAGATCGTTATTTACTATACGTTAATGAATTAATAACAGAAAATGAATTAAATAATATTTAATTACCTTGACATAAGCTGCTGTGTGTGGTAAATTAGGCGTTGATGCTGTGGGGCGAAGTAAAAGAGCATAATGTCCAGCAAGTCCAAACAATTCACACCGAAGAGTTAAAACCCTTCGTCCAGGAAAACCCCGTACTTGTTCGGAATATAGGATCTAATCCATCAAAATAATTACAATTACGCTGCACTAAATTACACAGAATAACTTCCTCTCTTACCTGAACGTGCGATTGATTAAAATTTTCATTTTCAGTATCACAGGTTAGTAATGAATGTCCACAATAGTGCAGTTCTAACCAAAACTCCGGAATTGCACTAGCCGGACTGTCAGTTACTGGAGGACATACAACTTCCGGAAATTCTAGTATTGCCATAACTGGGCGTTCCGGATACGTCTGTACATGTTCTGGGGTTAAAGACAGTTGGGGCATGGGCCACCGCACATCGAGACTTCTTGTTATCACCGAACTTTGCTCATCTTCTGTTGTATTACCACCGAAATTAGTTGGTTGTTTCTTTAGAAGGATGAAGTATGTACCCCCTCTAGAGAAATATCCGCATGGTATTTTGACGATTGTTTTGTTTAAAGACAAAGCTCGGGCTTCGGGTAAAACCTGGATAGTTGTTAGAGCTTGAGTACCGCTGCCTTCTAAACGAGATAATTGTAGGAGTAACGGTGGAAACGAAGACGATGCGATTTCCAAGTGCAGATCGCCGCTTAATGCTGTGTGACTTGGGGGAAGTGACAATTCTACTCCAGGTATTCTTCCTTCTGAAAAAGAAATTACAGTGTAAATGCAATACTCAATCTAATAAATTACTTTACAATTGTTAGACTTATTACTTTTAGCCTTAATCTGTTTTTGTCTTTAATTTAGTTTTAACAAGATGTAGACCATCACCTCCTATCAAATTCTTGCTAATTTCCTTTTCTTATATACCTTATTATATAATTCCTCATACGATATATTTTTTTGTAAAAGAAAAGCTTCCTGTTATTGGCTCTTAGGTTGTATGAAAAAACATATATTTCGATAATAGCGATTTCAGTTGATAAAAAGTTGTAGTTGGAGACCAATTAAAGGCAGAAAGATTTCAGCTTTCTACGTTAATATTTAGGTCTTACACACAAGGCCTAAAGTTTCTATTTTTTAGAAAGTAGTTATACAACCTGTTCGTTCTCAAACTCAAACATACGTATTTAACCTAGTATTGAACGTTTTTGGTGATTTAACAAATTTAACTACAAAAAATATAATGGTATCAATACAAAGAGAAAATTATTACGCATCAAATGATAATACTAAGAGTGTGGTTTCTATTGTAAAATACGAATCTAAAAGTTGACCATTGGTAACTATGACAAGCCATGCTTTTAAAATGATTTCATTTTATCGTATGACTGACTTGAATAACGACTATTTAAACTGTTTAATACTTCAACATGTATTGATTTAGTAGAAGTACAGCAAAATACGTAAAAGTAAAATGCTCAATGTTAATTGCCTATTATTGACTTTGAGAGTGGACACCCGTTATAAAATTTTTGTAATTTTTAATTTTTCTTTACTTTTAAGTTAAAAAATGGATGTTGTTAGTCATAAATCAAGATAAAAAGAAATTTAGCATTCTACTTTAGTATTTAGGTCTTTCTCAAACGGTCCAAAAATCTACTACTTTCTTGAAATATGAGTTTTCTAATTTTTTGACACCTAAATGCAAGAAAAGGCTTTAGTTTGCACGGCATAAGAGCCAGACTGACACGTGGCAAGTAAACTTGAAGAAGTTTGGGAGAAAGCTTCTATCTCTATGTCCAGCATTAACAACCTTGTGTATATGGGAGTGGTGGGTTAGAACGCATACCCTTCTCGATGCTTCTTGGAGTGTTACAACGCTTAGGCGTTGTGAGACTTGCTTATGAGAAGCGTTGAAATATGAAGTAGGTATATCCATCTTTATTTTAAATACAGATTTTTATATATTGTCGTTTCTATCACTCCCACTGGTTTGACAATTCGAACGACCTTCAAGCGTACTACCCATGCTTATGCTAAATTTATTGTTAGTACTTCCGATAACAAAATGCTATGACGCACCGTTAGTGTTAGCTTGAAGTCTCGAGAAGTGTTAGACACTTTTTTACTTCCCGATGCTTGGGTGTTGGGTGTTGCAAAAATTATCAACAAGTACATTTTGATAAAAGACGTGGGACATCCAACAGAGCGGAATCAGAAATAGCAAGTGCTCTCTTAAAAGACATCATCGTGGCCATTTCTCAAGTTTTATTAGATTCTTAACCTGACAATAAATCCTAAGTTAAATACTGGTAAAATGAGTTATATTGTTGAACATGAACCAAAGACAGAGCAATCCAGCTTTCTACATCTTTTATAATTTTAAGATTAAATATGTTATTTAGCTGTATAAAAAGTTAGTTGCTCTAAGTATGGGTGCTTTGTTTCTGTTTTTCCATCTTAAAGTAAGTACTCGCATTATCATGCATCGTTGTGGAGGTGCTCGTCATTTAATAACAGGGTTTTCGGAAAATTTCTCATAATTGAGGTATTATTCTGCAACATTTTTTCTGTCAACATTTGAAAAACAAATATCTTAGAATGTATGAAGCATGTAGCAAAGACAAGTTTCTTACAACCCTTTTTTTCCAATGAAATTTTCTTGAGCCATCTTTATAGTTAGTAGCAGCTCATGCTGTAAATCATACTTTGAGGTTTCTTTTATGGACGTTAGTGTCATGTATTGCTTTAGTGAGCTCCAACATCATCTTTTTCATATTATCATATTTTACTGTCACTTGATTGATATTGAGATTATGTAATGGATAAAAAGAAGAAACAAACTTACCATTGAAGTGATCCAGAAAAAGTTTCAACTTGAATAATTAATCGTGAGTCTCACTGTTTTGGCATTTGAGTTCGTCGTCTAGATGTAGAAATCTCAGAATCTTCAAAAAGCATTTTAGTGGCATAATACTAAATACTTGTCTGATACCAAAATATGTACCAG
This sequence comes from Agrypnus murinus, assembly GCA_929113105.1. NCBI lineage: Eukaryota > Metazoa > Arthropoda > Insecta > Coleoptera > Elateridae > Agrypnus > Agrypnus murinus. Next base: position 187,695,304 of record OV816024.1, read on the forward strand.
TTGGTCAATATAATTTTATGCTGGAGAGTTTATGAAAACCTATTAACAAAAGCATGCTAGACAAGCATTGAAATTACTTGATGATGTCCTAGTATTTGACTAGTCCATAGAGATTTGAATAAAAATATATAATAACAAGCAAAGAACCATCCAAGAATAATTCAAACGCAAAGAGAGGATCATTTACATCAATCTAAATTGAATTTTAAATAACAGACAGTCTACTAAATAGTGTCCGAAGATAGTTGGAGAGTATAGTCAATTTTTGATCAAACAAGTTCCTCGTTATCTGGTTTGTTTGCACAAATTTGAAATGTATCAGTATTCATTTAAATCTTGTATTTAAGTTCACGAAATATTTACTATTGAATTAAATAGTAGAGAAACCTTTTTTTAATCCTTTTTGAGAAACCAATTTTTTACTTGTAACTAAACTTTTTAAATAAAAGAATCTTATACTAAAAGATTAAAGTTAAATCAAGAAAGAAAATGAAGAACATTTACAAAATAGAAATGTACAAAAGATGTGCATAAATGAGCAAATATTAATGGTCTTACTATTTACATGAACTACGTTGCTTAAATAAAACTCTTTTAAATAGAAACTTTCTTTAAAATCTCTTTAACTAATTTCATACATGTCATGTTATGTTAAAGATGTTGCAGGATCATCGCCTAACTAAATTATTTGATAATTACTTTACTTTATTGTTTTTTAAATCAATTTTAACATATTTATAACAACAGATTAAAATAATTGTTATACGAGGGGGTATTGATAAATAGTTGGCCTTGAATAGCTCTAACAGGCAAAAATAAATCGCGTTGCTATGAAAACAAGTTGAAACTTTGACAAGTGCACGTGCAAAGTGTCAGCCCAAAAGGTGATGTTATTTTGAAATTGTGATTAAGAAAAGTAAACCATGTCAGATGAAGATTGGAACTTCAGCAAAATCGAGTATCGTTCGGTTATCAAGTACGTGTTTTTGAAGGGATTGTCTGGTAAAGAAATTTATGATGACATGTTAACAACGTTAGGAGATCAATGTCCATCCTATTCAACCATTAAAAACTGGGTTGCTGATTTTAAACGTGGAAGAAAAGATGTCACCGATGAGAAGAGGTCTGGGAGACCGATTTCTGTGTCAACGCAAGAAAACATTGATGCTGTCCATGATATGATTTTGGATAATAGACGAATCGGCCTAAAACGCATATCAGAGACTTTGAATATCTCATACGAACGCGTTTTTCATATCGTTCATAATGAATTGGGAATGAAAAAGCTATCCGCAAAATGGATACCCAAATGTCTCAATGCTGATCAAAAGCGATTGAGGGTGACAACATCTCAGTGGATATGCAATCAATTTAACGATGGAAAATCAAACTTTTTGGATCGCCTTGTTACAATGGATGAAACTCGGATTCATTATTATGATCCAGAAACTAAAGAACTGTCTAAGGAGTGGAAACATTCTGGCTCTCCTCGGCCCAAAAAGTTTCGTGTGTAGAAGTCTGCTGGAAAAGTTCTTGCCTCCATTTTCTGGGACAAAGATGGTATAATTTTCGTGGATTACTTGGAACATGGAAAATTAATCACGGGAGAATATTACGCATCTCTATTAACCAAACTTCGAGCGAAAATTGTGGAATCACGGCGAGGAAAACTTACCAAAGGCGTCTTGTTTTTGCAGGATAATGCGCCCGCACCACAAATCACTTATTGCCCTACAAAAAAATCAATGAAATCGGCTTTGAAATTGTCGACCATCCGCCATATTCTCCCGATTTGGCCCCATCGGATTATTATCTCTTTCCGAAACTCAAAAAATCATTGAAAGGACGAAAATTTACATCAAACGAGATGGTAATTGATGCTGTGGAGTCGTGGTTTGCAGAACAGGATAAAACAGGATTTTTTTTCTAAAGGATTAGAATTACTCTTTGATCGATGCATTAAATGTATAGAGTTGAAAGGTGATTATGTTGAATAAAATACTATTACTTCAAAAACATGTAGTTTTTTTCTAGGCTGGGCCAACTATTTATCAATACCTCCTCGTAAACATTTAATAAAAGGAGATTGTTATCCTTATTTAACAAAAATATATTTGAAGGGAAATTCCTTTCGCAGTTAAGTACAGGAAATCCAAAGTAAGAAAGTAAAATCCAAAGTAAGTAAATAAGTTGTGCATAGGTACAAAGTCGGAAACTAAAATTTTTATAACAGCAACATTTGCCAGTGTCACTACTGCCCAGGAAGAGAATCATAAAAAGCATATTCAAGTTGCCTCAAATTTTGACTGTGTAATCAATAACCAAATTAGCACAGATAAATTATATCTTCAAAATCTAAACTTTAAACGCTAATTAGAAAAATGGTTACTGAAATGGTACTGAGGTATCAAGCTAATTTAAAAAGTAGTATAATTTTTCATTGCCATATTCTAATAACTTACATTCATTTTCAACTGTTTGAAATGTAAATTTTTATTTTCTATTACGTTTCTGAAATTCCTTTCAGTTGTTTAATACCAGCATACCGTACTTGATTTAACGATTCGCATTTCGCAACAAAAACAAAAAGCACATCCACCCAGCCGTACTATTTAACAACTCTTTAAGTATCGCGATTTATGTATTTTAAATGATGACTCAATAAAATATTTATATAGTCTTTATGCTCCATTCTCAATCGAAACAGTTTACAAATTACAATATCAACAAGAAATTTCCCTATAGCTACCCACGTATAGCCCTGTCAGTATTTTTAGATCTATTCAACTGTATACAAGTATAATTAAAAGTAAATAATACCTGTCCCCTAGTTGTTTGTTCTTCATCATTTATCAAGTAGGAATCCAGCTATATTTTAATATTCTGCTACCAAAAACGAAGCTTCAGAAATATTTTCAAATCTTATTTAGAAAAATCTACTCTGAATTTTTGTGGCAACTGACAACTGCTGACTGTAAGAAATAAGACATTAATGCATTTTCCTCAATAAAGAATGCAAAATAAAGTTTAACATTTTTAAGATTTTATAAATTACAAATGTTGTGACACGATGACGTAAAAAGGAAACAAGAGGATTTTTATTTGCATCTGAATTGTAAATTTTAAATTAAAAACATAACTTGTCGGTTGCCGAGTTCAAAAATATGCAGTAAAATATTCCAAACATTTATCTTTCTTGACTTTAATGTAAATTCTCAGCTTTAATGCAAAATTTTACTACCCTAAAGCTAACAGAACGCTAATCATAATTTTAAGGTATTTTACAAAAATTACAAAAAAAAGTTGACATTTGTAAATTGAGGTTTTTTCTTTAAATCTGTTTATCAGGTGTATCTAAAACGAGTATTCTAATTCAAAATCAATCTCTTCTACTTTTGGTTATGGTAAGTTATGATTCCATTAATTACTTCCAACATTAGCAGTAGTTCCAAAGACACCAGATAGATGTCACTTTTTGATACTGATTGATAGAGTCAGTACATCTAGTCAGCCAGGCCAAATTTGGGTATGAGAGTACCGCAATCGACTCCATATTGGGACAAAGGAAGTGGGACAAAATTACACTACATCGCAGGCCAATTTTCGACGCATCTCAGTTGTATTATGAATCAAATTTTCAATAATTGATTACTAATTTAGTTTCTCTCCACTCTCAATCATTTTTGTTGTGCCTGAAAGTGTCCCTACCCCACTGTATTGTAGTTTTTTAACTTTACACTGACCCTCTAATAGCTTTTCATAGAAGCCGTCAAATGTATGCTTTTTATCCAGAAGCTACCATGTAATTTCTAAATTTCCCGACGTTTTAAGGCCAATAATAGTAGAGGACGGGGATTTGATCACTCTTTTCTCACATTCTTCGAATAAACTCTCTACTGATTGACAAGGTTTATCTACATATTGTCATCAAATTTAACAGGCATTAGAAAGCATGCACCCACATACAGTATGTTACCAACAAGATGTAAGATGGGTTCTCAAGGAGAAAAATATGTAATTTAAAATTTTTTTTATGAAGCCAAAGTAAAGGTTTTAATTTAATAAATAAGCACTCTAGAACACACTAGGCAGTAAAAGGATAAATTTTAAAGTTAATTTTTCTTGCAATCTTGGCCAATTTTTGTTGTTCAACTAACGATGACCTATCAGTAATCGTTTAATAATCGAAGATCTTTAAACTTGACTATTTGTTTTAATAATAATTAAAACATTAAAAAATTTAATTAATATAACAATCAGTGCTGTGAATTAAAAATTTTAAGGTATTTATTGATTTTAAATAAATTTAGTAAATAAGATTATGATGATTCCACAAACATTACTCCTCTGATAAAAGGCATTAAACTGTCTTAGGATTGATTTTTCATTTGTTCATGGCATTCAAAATTTATTTTCTTTATTTTTTAAATTATTTTGTTGGTTGTTTGTGTTCAATTTTAAATCCTTAAATTCTGTCATTTCAATTTAAAAAAATTTGGTTTATATTTTTTGTTCTTTACTTGTGTCTCAGTGTGGTGGAGATTTTGATTTTTCATCACATCTGTAATTAGCCCGAACAAAATCTTTGTTTAAGAGTCAAGGTAGGTGATTTATATTTTGTATCTATCATCGCTGTGCTACTACCGAAGTCTGTTGCGGTATAATTTGTTGGTACTCTCATATAAATCAATTTATTTGCATATGATAGCGTATATGGAGTTTCCAGTATTAGTAATATTAAGGTATTTGGTATTGCTTATTTTTTGCAGTTAATAATAAATCTTTTAAAAAATTTCAGTTTGACTGATATTTAACCAATTCGCAAAATAGTTTGAAATTTCAAAAGTGTTCTGTAAAAATAAAATTATCCTAATCACTCAAGAAATTGTTTTCGCTTATTTAGATTTTGGTCTAACAAAACAGACAATAAATTTGCCAAAAAAAGTGGCTGACACTTAAAAAGTACTCGACTATACAATGTTGGTAAAATTCCGGTTTGGGTTTGAATTTCCATGAGTAAGCAAAGGAAAAATAGTGAATAGCAATATATCTGAGAATGATAGACATCATCGCAATCTGCCATTTTGAGGACAAGTTTCATTCGTAATTATCTACTTTTCTAAACTAAACTAGATACATCAACGGAACTTGCTGATTGATACAGATAATGCTTTCTGTAGTGTATGTTTTAATAAATGTTTGATGCTCTTTAGGCAGGCACTGAAAAATGCTACGTTAAAGTTGCAAAAGCTTTTCAAGATAAATCAAAATCGGTTCGAAACTACCGTTCACCAAACATTTTTAATTCTGCACGTTGCAGAATTTTTAAGAACGTTTAACTAACTAGACAACTAGTTCGTTAGTCATTGAAAATTTTAAAACACAGATAAGATTTAATAGTTGTATGAATTCGATTTTCAGGATAAAAATATACGTATACCTATACTAGATTCAGATCAAAGTTAGAATAAATCATTAAATTTAGTAAACACTGTAATCATTAGTAAACAGCGCACTAAAAATATGTATTCAGATACTTAGAATACCCAGAAATACTCAAATTACTCATTTACTGTTATCCCAGTTATCGATTGAGTTTCGAAGTTTAAATTTGTCTGTGTGAATGGAAAATATCATCGCAAACTACAAAGGGCGTCGTACAATCGCAGAAACACAATCACCTCGATGCAAACAGAATCTAGATTTAGTAAAAATGCAAATAAAATAAATACGAATTTATAAGAATAGTAAGCTAAATACAAGCTATCAAAACCAATAACAAAAATTGATATTGATGAAAACTTTATAACGTTAATCATATAAGCAAGAAAAACAAAAGAAAAAAATCATAACCAAAACAGGAAAACCTAGTAATCAGTGATCAGCTGATTTAGGCACAAGCGTTGGAAGCGGCCGCTTCAGGACCCGCAAGTCAGGGGGCCCCGCAGGGGCCTCCTGCCAAGGACCGCACTGGACACGCGACAAATAAAAATTATTGGCGTAGGAATTCACTTTCTCGCAAAAAAGTGCAACAAGAAACAGATCATATCGTGTACAGCCTGGTAAAAAAAGTGTACGGTTGATGTATTAGAGTTTCGTACAAAAAGACAAGCGGCAGTCAGAGCGATATTGTAACGGAGTATACTTTTTCACCGCAGACCTGCGAGGAATGTATCATCTCTGTCGGTCCGAATGCTGGTCTTCTCGCACAATCAGCGCGGTCATCCGACTACTATGATGACTAATTTCTTGAATTAATGGTTTCTGATAGACATTCGGTGAACACTGGCGGATTTACGCACAAGCGATGGAAGCGGTCGCTCTAGGCCCCACAAATCAGGGGGCCTCGCAGAGGCCCCTTGCCTAGGATTGCAGTGGACATGCGACAAATAAAAATTATTGGCATGGGAACTCGCTTTGTCGAGAATAGTGAAACATGTGAAAACAACCGTTCGTATCGTGTACAGGCGGGTAAAAAGGGTGTACGGTCGACGCAATAGAGTTTCGTGCGAAAAGGCAAGCATTCAGAGTGATAGGTAAAATTTTGCAACGGAATATACAGTTTCGCAGCAGACCTGCAAGGGGTATATCATTTCTGTCGCTCCAAATGGCTTGCCTTCAATGCCTTCTAGCAAACTATGCGCGGTCGACCCACTTACATTCGGGGAAGGGGAACTGTACCATGCTTTCGAATGAGTGATATTCCTTAATGTATTTGTCAATTGTCAAAATTCCCAATGTTGAAACAATTTAAAGGAAAATCTTAACATTACTGGTATGTAATGTAACTGGATAATCTCCGTTCTTAAACGTGTAAAATAGTATATTATTATACGAGTTGTATAAGACGGTCTATTGTAGCACGAGTTGTTTGGGACACGACGAGAGAAGCGAGGAGTGTTCCAAAGGAACGAGTGCTACAATACGTCTTATAAAACAAGTATAATATACTATTTTTTGTACTTTGCGCCATTAATTTTATAGAAATTGTAAATTCAAGCTATTAAAAGCATTGCATTACAATCTAGTGATTTTTGCGTTTAACATGTAGTAACACTATAAAATGACTTTTCGCGTTTTGTGAGGTTAGAATGTGTCAAGATTAATAGTTATTTATATATCAAGGGAGCAAAGTGGATAATTTCCTCCCGGGCGCAAATTTGCGGCCCGACGCGCAGCGGAGGGCCGTACTTGCGCCAAGGGAGGAAATTCACTTTGCTCCCGTGATATATATATGCTTTTTTCTACGAACGAGATCATAAAAAGTCTAGAAATTCATATTTTTATATCAATTTGTTAACGTTTGAGAGAAATTAACGTAGTGGTATGTGGTAAGTAGGTATCCTTGACGACGACATAAACAGACATAACAATTTTTGCAAATTCATCAATTTTGTGCTATGTTTGATGAAAATAATGGTGAGGAGGAGCTGAATTGCACTCCACCAGACCTTTTAGAAGAAGCAACATCGGTGTCGCTAAATCTTCTCTCCCAAAAATCTAAGGAAAAATATTTGAAAGAGCACGCATTGTTCAAGAAATGGTGTGAAGAAAGGAAAGCCAACAAAACTAGTGAAAACATTGTACTTGCCTATTTTTCTGAGATCTCCAAGGTCCTTAAACCCTCATCCCTATGGGCAAAATTCTCCATGCTGAAGACGACATTGTCAGTTAAAGAAAATATTGATATCAAGTATCCTAAACTAATAGCTTTCCTTAAACGTCAGTCTGCTGGATATAAAGCAAAAAAATCGGAAACGTTTACTAGAGAAGATGTGAACAAATTTTTATCGGAAGCGCCAGATGTACAGTTTTTAATGATGAAGGTTGGTTTAAAATTATAATTAAATAATAATAGGTACTTACTTGTTGTTTTTTTTTTAGGTTGTATTAGTTATGGGAATAACCGGTGCCCTAAGATGCGACGAAATGGTGAAAATGACAGTGGATGATATTACAGACAAGGGTTCTCTTCTGATAGTCAAAATTCCTGATTCTAAAACCGGAATTCAGCGAACATTTGTAATCGATGGGCAAACAAGAAATGGAGTAAATGTTGTTGAAATATTCAGAAAATATGTCGCTCTCCGTCCAACAACAATAGATCATCGGCGTTTCTTCATTAATTACAGAAAAGGAAAATGTTCAGTTCAAGTTGTTGGAAAAAATAGTTTAGCAAAAATACCTAGTATTATAGCGAAGTTTTTGGGTAAAGAGAATAGTGAGGCTTACACGGGTCATTGCCTGCGAAGAACTTCTGCGACTCTGTTAGTTGATGCAGGAGCAAATATTCTTAGTTTGAAGAGACATGGGGGTTGGAGATCGACTTCGGTAGCAGAGGGATATATTAATGACTCAATAGCAAATAAGAAAAGAGCTTCAGAAAAAATCCTCGGAGGAGAGAATCCTGGAATACCCTCATCTTCAAGCAGAGATACAGAAACCCATGTTTGCGCTACGTTTCCTCAGACTGGGGTGTCTGCAGCTGCTACCAAGAATAATATTGCTTCAGCAAAAGACGTTCAATCAGCGATTGGATCTGAGTTTCTTTTAAATACCGCTGTAACTATACATAACGCAAATAATTGTAATTTCACAATAAATGTACATAAATAAAATGCCGCTTTATTAAAATGCGGGAGGTAAAAAATATTACCTCCCGTGGGAGACAATGGACTACTTTGCTCTCTCAAAAAGGGGAGAAAAATTACACTTTCCATGCAGTGAGTAGAAAAATGTGTTTATATGTAATATAAAACAAATGTTACCAATCTTACAAAAAAATAGTCTCCAAAAACGATGTTATAATAGCCTCTATTATGAAATCGTTTTCGGTGTCACAATGAGCCCATTGTGAACGCAAAGTACAAAAAATTATTTAAGAAATAATCTTGGACAAAGTCATTTAAAAAATTTATCAGTAATGTTTATTGAAAATGACATTACGCAAAATTTATGTTTTGACTGTTTTGAAAATATTATTGATAAATTTGATGTTTCTAAAAGCAGAAAAGTTCAATTATAAATGAACTGCTTTTAAGGAATAAAATGTTTTTCTAAAATATAGTAGAACTTTTATGGACTCATCTTACACAATGACATATGTCAAAACTGACTTTTAAGGACTCATCTGTCATTTTTATTTGCATTGTTTTACATGTATTTGACATATGTCGCACACAGCCACGTTGACGTTGACTGAAGCACATTTTGATTAAAAGCAGATTAATTTATTTTGAAAAGTTAAAAATTGTTAATGGACTATTGTATATAACTATTATACTCACACTTTTACAGTGATACGTGTATAAATCACAGACGGCATCCTGACAGCTGTTTCGAGATTTTGGCTCAGTGGCAGCTCGTATGTGAATTCTACAAACATCACCTGAGCGTATATACTAGCTTGGAAATAACATTAACACCATCAGATAACTGTGGTGCCTCCTGTAGGTATCAAACCACACTAAACGACGTAATTTGATTATCCAATACAGAAATATACAAAATAAAATCCGGTCGAGCGTCCGACCGTATAATTAATATAAATAAAATACATAATGAACACAAACGTGTTTTAATAAAGTGAGTTTTTAGAAAATTTAAAAGTTTAGAAATTGTTAATGGACGACTATTATAGTCACAGTTTTATAGTGATATATGTATAAATCGCAGACGGCACTTTAAGACAGCTGTTTCGAGCTTTTGGTACTCCTCAGTTAAGGGAGCTTGTCTGTGATTTATACACATATCACTATAGAATTTAGAGTAAAATAGTCGTTCCCCAACAAAACTCACTTTATTAAAACACGTTTGTGTTCATTTTGTACTTTATTTTGTTTAATTAATGTTTTAGTTTAAATTATATTTTAAATGCAAATCCATATAGAAAGAATTATCACCCCAACTGGAAATCGAACCCTGGGTCTTCCACTTTCTGAGCGACATCTCTACCTCTGAGCTACTGTGTCGACTACCAGCATATAAAGTTATTATTACCATATAAAGTTATTACAAAAATTGTTATTGAATTAACGTAAAATTGATTTAACGATATAGCCTTCTGATGACTTTAATCCATACATTTAGAATAACCGGTCTATTACATGGAAATCTAAAAATGTTTTGGAAATTTATTATTTCAAATTATATCCAAATGAGCATTAGGTATTCAATGTATTTGTAGATTCAGGTTACGATTTACTTACATTAACAAAAAAACAGCGGCGAAACAACACGACGTCCAAAATACATGTATCTATGACATTTAAAAATTTGAAGACATCAACAAAATACTATTATTAATTTAAATAATTGTTCAAATTTCAGTATTAATTTTAAATAATAAACGATTATTACATTGAGGTATACGCATTTCTTAATTTTTACAACTAACACCTGTTTTCCACAAAAAACGGGGCATTATCTACTTTTGACAATCCAGCACCTCAATCTCAAATCATTTTCTAGGTTAAATATATGGTCGTAGATAAAGTAGTGTGTAACACGTACAAAAACGTCAATTTCACACTTCTGTGAGTGCGGCATGAGGCAAAGTTAAATTATTAAAAAAATTTTTGGGAGGAAATTTCCTCCACCCCCCACTCCTCCGTGAATTCGCACCTGATATTAATAATTATATGTACTTAATTTTTGATAAAAAATAAAAGGTATATAAATTGTAGTAATTGATTTATACTATGGGGCCCCAAAAATAAACATATAATCTAGAGACGGTTGCCTAAATCTTGGAAAGGAATTACATTTATAATGGTAGCTGAACACATTCAACATAGTCTTACTAGTGTAGGGACTAGCGTGCTCGTCTCTCACCCAAGCGGCCCGGGGTCGACTCCCGCCCAATACCGGCAGATCTGTTTAATGTTATATGCAGTTTTCCTTAGCTGTAACACAAATGTGGGATTTGTGCAATACCACCTGTTAATTTGGCAGCAGTCGCACATTGGGCTTGCGTAATAATAATAATTGCCCTTCCCTTCCGCACAAGCTTCATAGCTTCTAGGGCCTGGTTCGCCAGGTAATGGGTAGTAGCAGTTATTAGCGTTAACGAAATGCACTACTGATGAAGGGCCAAAACCACCTATTCAAGACTTTGATGTTTGAAAGTATTGATCTCGCGTATAAATTCAAAACATTAGAAATGACAGTAACAGATAAGTACCTTCCTTCTTAAGAGATGTTACATAGTTTTCATAATTTATAAATAGTCAATAACGCAATATACATATTTCTAAGGTTTAATGTTAAAGCGGTTTTTCATAATACTGAGAATGCATTCTAGGCAGCACCTATTCAAAACGAAAACACATTCTTCCCAAAAATTCTCTTTATCAGCTATTTTTATTAGTGTAAATCATGACAGTGTGTTAGTTTTCAATAGAGGCGGTTTGTTCATGTTGATATGAGAAAGGAAAAGGAAATCGAGTTTCATTCTGAAATATAATATAAAAAGACTTCTAGGCTTTCACGACAAAAATATCTTAGAAAATGAAATACTGAGTGTCATCCATTGTAACTGGATAAAAAGAAGTTAAGTTTAAATAAAGTTAAAGTTTAGTTCTTATATCGGATCATTTTTAGTTGATGCACTGGATCGGGAAGTAATTTCCAGGGTAGATTACGCGCTCAATTTCACCCGCCAAATGCATACCGCACTCGCTTTGCTGCCCTTATCATAATTCTCGCTTTTCTGGAAAACTTATAAAATGCCGCTGTATGACAGCTTTTGTACCTCGATTTCGTATTGATTGACGGCGCCAGTGATGTTTAAATTACATCTCAGCATGTGTAGATATAGTTAAGTATGATATAACACGCAGCTGGTGGCCGAAGAAAGACATCGTTGCCTCCAGTGTTACTACACGTCATTACCACCCTTTGCTATAAGGTTATTTACTGAAATCCGAGCTGGATTTACTCAAAATGGAATTCTTCCATGGAAAGGATAAAAATATTTCTATTAGAGACTTTCTGGAGGTTTATTCTGATTATTGTGTTTCTTATACTGTAAAATACTGAAAGCATTCTTGTATAAAAGAAATTGAAAGTAAACCACATTTTCTTTCTATGCCTCTTCTATGGTTGGATTAAACATTTAATGAGACTGTTATACAGCATGTTTTTCAGTTTAAATTAAAAAAATAAATAAATCGATTTATAATCATTTATTTATAATCATACTAAATAATAATGTTGACTGGCGCGCCTCGGCGATAGGTGATGAGAAAGCACTGCTCGTCTTCCAAGGGTCGTGGGGTCAAATCGCATTTGGAGAGACAGAATCTTTCTAAATAGGAAATCGTGTGTGTGATTAGTGTAGTTTTTGGTTCCCCCATAGTTTAGACCTAAAAATTGATGTTAAGAAGAATTAAAATTCAAGAAACCCTATTACATTGATGGGAATTTTTGAAATGAAAACTACCGAATACAAAGAAATATGGATAAATCATAATCTCCTTTCCATAAGCCAAGCTAAACATTTTTATCTTATTTATACAGTTCATTTAATTCTAGATATCTTCTAGCCTTCCTTCATATAGGTTCAAAAACACCCCGCATGTCTTACATACTTATTTAATAATAACTAAAGTAAAAGGACAGTTTTAGAAATTACCAAGTATATATATATATATATATATATATATATATATATATATATATATATATATATAAGTTTCTAACCAACAAACATAGAGAAAACGCGAAGTGGTCTGAACAAAAACACCCTTAAAAATAAATTTCCTTTAGCAGATTTTCTACACAAAGGAAGAAGAAAAGTTTCCGTTTATATTCCACTCCGAGATAAATTTATCTGTGTATACCAGACAGGTCAGGAAATTACTAAGTTTAATAACCTGATTAATGAATCCTTGTATTTCTGGCACTTCTGACAACCAAGGTCTTCACCTCTCCTCTTATTGTCCTGCTAGATTTCTACCCCAATTAAGTTACTGCTGTGCGATCGGGTGAGGCATAAACGTAAGGTATTTAACTAGAACCGCAACCATTATTAAAGGTCAACCCATGATTGACTACCGCTTGACAAACGTCGTCTTGACGATGTATCAAACGGGAAGCAGAGGACCGGATGAAATTATCCTTTCAGTAAATTTAAACAGGATTAGGCACCTGTTGTTATTTGTAAGTGGAATTTAAATGACAATAGAATGAAAATTGAATACCACATAAAAGCTTAATTAAAATCGCTTAATTTTACACTATCCGTTTACAAATTGTGAGTTCAGAGTATTCGAAATGAGACAGATTTCAAGAGTTAGACCCTACTCAAATAAATTATGCACTTGATACAGAGGTAGGGAAATGTTCTTGAGGTTACTGTAAAATGCATGGGCTACATCCCGGATACCTCATCGTAGCTGCCCCATTGGCCACGTCGGTCGAGCTTGTTGTATACGACGACATCCCCTAACTTGAACCAGACTCGCTTTTCTCGCTTCATTGCTTCACCCTCATATAAGTTTAGAGTTTTACCACCTTGCGCTTACAACGAAAAGCTTTTCATGTCATAAAAAGTTAACTACTTATGGGTAATATTCGCCGCAATTTTTTTAAAATTTTATACAAGGAGATTTATGTCTGTTTTGTTTACATGGGGTAGTAGACAGCGAAAATGATGTGTTAAAGAAATTGTTATTGAATTAAACCAACATCTAAATTTCTAGCTAGTTTTTCTTTTATCTGGAGGTTAATTACACGATAGCCAGCTTCGGTGGATTACTGATTTGTATGTTTGCTTTAAAATCCAAGGGTCGCAAGTTCGATTCCCGGTCGAGCTGGTAATTTTTGTATGGAGAAAAATTAAAACATGGCTTCTTCTCGGATATGAAGTAAAACCGTAGGCCCCGGGTCAATTCAATCAAATCGTAAATTGACCAAAGAAGAATTTTGTACAACTATTCATGAACTACGCAAAGAAAAGAACATGTTATTGTGCCAAAAAATTCTAATAACTGTTATAAATGGCATGTCAGCTTATTATTGTCATTTCCTTTTCTTTCATTCTTCTACAAAAAAGAAAGTTTACCTTCCCTTCGCAATATACTATAAGCAACCCTTACACTATAATTAAGATAAAAATACATAATTTTTCCTGCTTTACTATCTATCTACACTAAAAGATATAGTGATCCATTTCCAATCTTTAAACTCGTACTTAAATAGTACCTACTTATAGATTTCTTCGTTTCTTAATGTAAATGATAAATAATTATTGGGTTAAATGTAGGATGAACCAAAATAATATTCAGATTAAAACCCTTGTTAAAATCGAAATTGCTTTCGAAATTTTTGTTTATTGTACGTGATTCCAAAATCTTGTTAAACTCCTTTTTTGGTCGATTTGGTCGGGTCTGTTTAAGTAATTGTAACCTAATGTGGGTTAGAACTACTTCCCTCCAAATAGATGTCTTTTTATCTGTATATCTTACGCAGCCAAATATTGGAGATAGGACCTTAACACTTATCGATACAGTAAAATTTTATTGCGAACGTGTAAGGCTCCTTACGTGACTATTATCTCCAGTATTCTCGTATTCTATACCTACATTATAATAAATTAAGTTATTCTTTGAATTTATTTTTAAAACGCATTTATAGAAACAGGGGTGTAAAGATAAATGCTTATTTAGTCTAAGAAAATACTTCGCAACAAAATTACCTACGTATCATCTCATAAAAAATGGATTCCTGATTCATCTCAAGACTCCATCCTCTCAACCTGTTGATCGTGTTAAAGCCGATTACATGTAATACACTTTACAAGATTTAAATTTCATACACGCTTCTTTATCTTAATTTTTCTTCCTGTCAAATTATGAATAGCTTTGGATGGATAATGGCTGTTTTTTGCTATAAGTATTTTCATAGCAATTTGTTGCTTTAAATGAAAATAGTTTAATTTGTTAAGTATTTCCACCTTATTAACAACGAAATTTAAACATAAATTCGTCATAACGATTTAAGTCTAGGGAAAAAGTAACCACTCAATTGGAGCTTTCCATCGTAATATTGGACATTATCTTCCTATCAATACGGGCTCTGATTATAGCTACTAATGCCAATATTGGCGTCGGTTTCAAAAGAAGGTAGTATCATACACATGGTTATACGTTCGATTCAAACTATAATTCCTGGAAAACCTGCCAAAGAACAAGTAGGGTAGTTAGAATTATAGGGTTCTTTGTAGAATCTATTGGAACTACTAACACTAATAACACTTCATTTATCGTCCCTTTTCTGACTGATATAGCTGTATATCAATTACATTTAAATAAAATCAATCAAAATACCCACCTGTAATGACTCTAATGTGCCAGATTAGAACCGATTTTAGATTAAAAAATTAAATCAGATTAGATTCATTAATATGGTTAAAATAAATATTATAACCAATTATTAAAAGAAGATTTTTATCATTTATTAAAAAAAAATCGAAACTTGGCATGGTTTTATTTATTTGTAGCGTGTGAAAATGGTTTTTGGCCCCCTTATTATTTTAGAGGAAAAGTCACTGTAGCAAAGTTGTAGATCTTACTGAGTACTGTACCAAAAACACCACTTTAGTATTCTGTGTTAAATAGTTTCTAACATACAAATGATTTTGTGGCATAGGAAATTCGCTAATAACATTTGCCACGCTGAACTTAGACTTTAGGTGTATATGCAAAAATTATTAAGCATAGTTTCATGGAACAGAATCACTCATTAGAATGTTACGATTCCTACCGTGTAGAAGAAATATATGAGAATTCTCCAAGAAATTTATTTTTATAAAATCTTATTAGCTATTACAACAGTTTTCAAATTGTTCTAAAGAATTGCTACCAGATTTGTCATTTAAACTATTCAATTATTAACTTATTGTTTCATTAAAACATGGTAGAGTAATTTATTAAAATGAACTACCACTATATCACAAAAAAATAATTTGTTTTAAATGGTATTGGACAGACAGCAGTCTACGACATACATATTGAGATTTTTTTACGTTTGTTATCTTCAAAGGTAAATTCCAAGTTCCAAATCCCATAACTATCAGAAGAATAATAAATTGTTTTGAAGAGCATGGGAATTTTAACGTTTGTAAATGTTAATATAAGAGTGAAGAACGCAGAAAACAATAATGAACTTAATGTAATTGCTAGGGTATTGGAAATTCTACGCATCGAATTCTTTGAAGCCACGTTTGAAAGGAGTAACGAAGACAGAAACTTTTTGGGGACTGGTTTAATTAGCGATGAAAGTAGGTTTTCCTGTGTTAGCGTTCCCAATAATCAAAACCACCAATATTGGAGTACGGAAACCTATATTTAACTAATGTAACTCATACCCAGTATCCAAAAAGGATAAACGTGTGGGTATGCATCTTAGGGCATCATATAATTAGACCTTTTTTATTGACGGTGACTTGAATGCAGAAAAATACTTGCATTTATTACAAGAAAAGGTGGGACCTGCCGTACAACATATTGCTGCTGAAAATACAGTCATATGATACCAGCATATTAGCTGCCCAGCCCATTACTCAAGAGAGATACGGGAATATCCGGACGATAATTTTCCATCGCACTGGATTGGTCGTGATGGGGCAATTTGTTGAACACCGCGTTCACCGAATGATTTTATTCTCTGGGGTCTTCTGGGAAGCAAGTTGTATGATGCTCGACAGTCATATGCTGGTATTGAGGAGCTGAAGGACGCTTTCACAGCTAGATGCGCAGAAATATCTGTGTATCAACTAGCGAATACTCGACGACAATTTTATAACAGATTGGGCTACTGCCCAGCAACGAATGTTGATTGCTTTGAACATCTTTTATGAAATTCATTTTTTTAGCTTTTTTTGTGTCTGTTGCTTAATTTTGTTAGATTACTAGACGTAATTGTTAAATAATACTAGTGTAACCCCATAAGTTCTTATACTAGAATTATTCTTTTTTGTATTGAACGTATTTTAAATTGATGACATAACCTCTCGGTGATTCTTGAGATTAATTTCATAGCTATTCATAGCATGGCTAACAATATTGTATAAAAATATCTTTCTTGTACAATTCTCACTTATTTCTTCCACACCGGTAGCACCTAATGTATAAATTTAACTGATGATGAACGAACTTTCTGTTTCATATTTCACATTTCCTATTCAATTGTTCTTACAAACGACAAATGTTGGATTTTATCATCTTCAACGTTTTTCGGCCAAAACCTGACTTTCGATAAGGCGGAGTTTCTTCTTGCCATTGTTTAATATATCATTATATTGTCGATTTTGGTACACTTTCTTCCATAAAATGATCTGCAACAAACTTTTTCCTTTTTCAATATGACCATCCAATACGCGTACACTCTAGAAATGAGACTGGTATAACCATAATTGAAGAATTTCCTTAACAATAATTGTTATAAGTAAACCAAACTTTACGTAGGTCAAGAGAATTCAATGAATTGTTTACCAATAGCAAAACAAAAGAAGACTATTAATGAACACTTGATTTATAAAACGAAGAGTCCAGTCTCTAGGCATCACCCGTTACATTATTTTTTATTAGATTGTAATCAACTTTCAAGAATAATTTAGTATTTCTGTTAAAAGATATATATCAATTTCTCTATCATTTAATCATACAAGGTATGAAGTTAGCTCCTTTTACGTCAGGTATATTTATGTCATGCATTATCTACTTTACCGGCAATCATATGACAGGATGTGGTTACAATGTCCAACATACAATTCGAATCAACGGTATTCGAAATAGAAAGCACTGCTGATTCGCTAACCTCCTAACTAAGCTATGAAGATAAGCTTCCGCGTTTGTCTTTTAATAAATAATATAAAAAATTAATAAATCTTTATATAACCCCATTTATAAAACTTAAATGTGTTAAATTATTTAAAGAGTTAACTAAATATAGTTTGATTTCTTTTAGTTGAAAACCCTTAATACTGTTAATATTTCTTGAAGGATTAAATTTTTGTTCTACAAATTTCTAATTTTATTGCTATTTTACTTGTTACGAATTATTACTTTTATCGCAAGTATAAATATTGCAAAGTTGAGTTACAGATGCTACTGTTATTGTATCTACTGTATTGCTAATACTCGCACAGTTAAATCTTACACATTACTCATATTAATTTTCAGCTCAATACGGAATTATATCTCCCAGACTGCAACTAATAATACCTTACAAACTAAATATTTAATGTGCAATGTAAAGTGCTCATTTGGAAGTTACATGTTGCAATAACTGTCTTAACTTCTACTGCTGTAAATATTAGACTGTATAATTTATGTCACCATCAACTCGTCGTTTTATTGTTCTACTCAGTTCATCAAGCTTTTATGCATAAGTTCAAAAAGTTTCTGTAAGTTACAATTAAGAGGATTTCTAAATCTATTGTAGAAGTTGTAACTAGTTAAAGACGCAATCTAAGATTGTCACATCTCCAAACGCGGTAGTTATTAAAGATTTAACGCAGTGTGAAGCTTTGTAGTTTTATTTGTTATTTACTGCAAAAGTAAATTTAAAAAATCCTAGAGAGACATTTTCGTTCATATTAAACAATTAGGGTAAATTTCTATTACTAGACCATTTAATAACCTCTTTGTAGTATTGAGTTTTATCTAAGTGCAACAATCGGTTCGGAAAAATCCAATTTATTAATAAAAGGGGGAAATACAATTTGCATATTTCAAGAAATACGAAGCGTATACCTTTAATAGATCCCTTTCAATTAATAAAATTGCGTTAATGGATTAGGGTTGGTTTAGTATAAAGATTATTCACCTACTAACTAATTGATATAATTATAAAATGATTGAAATATAAACATTGTATGGTAGTCTGTTTACTATCATCACAAATGTTAATACTTAAAGTACCTATTACAGTATTGATTATTGCCGAAAAATAGTCTGCGTATGTGAATTATTATTTTGTTAAGGGAGGAATTTTGCAAGTGATGTTCTAAATCTAAATAATAAATTTGTTAGCAGCTGAATTCTAAATTTTACATTTTGGGACTGATTTGAATCTGAAGTGATAAGATGTCATATGACAATATTGAGAATCTTTGTTCAGTTTCAGAGGGTGTTTTAATTTGATGAAGTGTACAATTGTACATTCTGATAATATTTAATAGCATTTAATTAAATAAAGTATTAAAAGATAATATCTTTTCTTGTAACGAATTTTCTTACCAGCGAAATTTATGTCGGAAACAAACTACTACCACTTCACGTTAGCTCACGCTCATCATGTCAAGCCAAAAATGTATGGCCATCAGACAGAATAACATGGTTTCTAATTACACCAGAAATATATGAACGTCACGTCAAGACTTATCTGGCATGTCGTAATATAGAAAAGGTACAGTTTTGTAAATTACAAGTTTGCTTAGTTTATTCAAACACAGTTAAGAAATTAACCGCAGTGGGGACATTTTCTGTTCTATTGGAGTTCTTTCGCTAATAGGCCAATATTCATCATAAACTTTTTTGATTTTATTAAGGTAGTGCATCAAACATGTATGATTCCTTTTTTTGTGTTTTTTTAACAAAAGAAGCACCGTATTTTGTTAAATTGTTTATATTGTATTAGTATTAGACATATGTACGAGTGATTATTGTGCGCAGACAAAACTAGAAAATACCATAGCAGTGATGCCACTATAGGACAAGCGACTATGTCGGCTGGAGAATGTGAGCGACGGTCAGGCATGCTTGCTGATATTGTTTATTCTTCTATTGCAATTGTTATCTTACATTCAAATAGCTGCAAAGAGTTTATATAAATTTTTAATATCCGATTATTAAAGTAAGAAAATTAATTTCATAATAAAAGCGCAAATACATAATTAAATATTACTACACTCTCGAGGGCTAGTTTGTAACTTTGTTATCACCTCTTTACCAATGCGTAGAATAATCACTTGTACATATGTCTCGTACTAATAACTGAAGTGTATGGATGTATTTAAATATTAATAAAATATACATCACATAGTATGTGACGTCATCGACTTTTCTTTTCGTTGTAAACAGGAACTACTTATTCTTATTGCTTATTTTGAATAAATACCGACGTAGACTACAGGGAATCTTTAACATTTATCCAATCCCATCATTATTTTATTATTTTCAGAATGTAGGGATGTAAAATTGATTAAAGATTCAATACTTTCAATATCAACTAAATATCTTTTACCTTAATCGTCTTTGTTTTCCACATAGAATTTGATATATCTGTTTAAAACTACATATTAATAAAAGTTAATAAACGTTATTGGAACTTCTGGTTGATTGTTTTATCCTTACCTATTGTACCGGACAACAAAAGTAATCAAAAAATGATTAAATTATGATTTAAAAAACAATACATTTAATAAAGTAGACTTATGTAATATAACCTGAAACCAATACCTTTCCGAGCACGCACACAATGTTTAGAAAGGTAGTATCTATATTTTTTAAAATTTATTTCTCTGCATATTTACAATCTACTCTTGAGTTGAGTAATAAGTAAATGATAGGATATAACATGTCATGTGGGGGGATATAGCCAGCGCTATTCTCCCGGATATGGTATGTTATGGCTGTGGAGGCTGGTGGTTGAGGTTCTGTGGCCAATTTCGCTGAAGTCTGCGGGCAGTTGCAGGTAGGTTAGACAGCTGTTCGATGAGCTGGTGATGGTAGGTAGTGGCGAATCTCTGGATTTCGTGTGCTACAGTTGGGATGTTCAGATCTGTATGGAGGGTATCGTTCCGAATGTACCAGGGTGCGTCAGTGATCAAGCGGAGGGTCTTAGATGGGAATCGCTGTAATATTTTGGTATGAGAGGCCTTTGTGCAGCCCTAAAGTTGTATCCCATAGGTCCATATGGGTTTTAGTATGACCTTGTAGAGAAGGAGTTTGTTTGTGAGGGAAAGTTGAGAGTGAGGCCCGAGCAACCAGTACATTTTCTTGAGTTTTAAGTCAAGTTGTTTTCTTTTGGCTTTAATATGGGTGTTCTAATTGAGTTTTGTGTCGAGATGCAGCCCTAGATATTTTACTTCTGTCTTCGGTGGTAGGGGATGTCGTTGAATTGTCTTGTGGACAGATTGCTCGTTTGGTGGTAAAGTTTTTTATAATGTAGTTCAAATTATGTCATCTTAGGGAAATAAAACAGTAAATCTAGATCAAGAAGTGTAAGAGAGGTTCCACCACCCCGATTCTTTGCTCAAAACAAACATAAATAAATATGAACAGTCAAAACAGCATGCGCACCTAGAAAATAAAAATATACTAGACTTATCGCCTACCAAGTAGAAGGATAAGGAAGTAAAACTACATTTTAGTAGGTACTTTATTGTATTAGT
Source organism: Agrypnus murinus (assembly GCA_929113105.1). Classification (NCBI taxonomy): domain Eukaryota; kingdom Metazoa; phylum Arthropoda; class Insecta; order Coleoptera; family Elateridae; genus Agrypnus; species Agrypnus murinus. The sequence continues at coordinate 187,716,704 of OV816024.1, forward strand.
ATGTTGATGGATTTTTACCAAATCTGCCTTAAAGGTTCCCTGAAGAACAGTAACAATCCCTATTAAAAATTGACTTAGTTCATCGATCATAGTTACCTACACTACAAATTGAAGACGATTCCCTGCTATAGTGATTTACAAACCTTTTTGGTACATAGGTATATTTACTTTTCAAAATTATTGGGTGATGCGTCATATACAGACCAATGAGACCACTAATCTGTGTCGTTCCAAAAAGCGACGCTAGTGGGGCGCTACTGCACGTGGAGATCAATGAAGACCGATGTCCATATTATGTTGAAAGAAGAGAATATTAATTCTCATTATAGAATTTATGTTAATAATGCCAGTCATGCTTTAGTTTTTTCCAGTCTAGTCTTTAGTTATTCTCTTACCAGTGTTTTCTGAGCTTTTGTAAATTCGTTAACTGAATAAATATATAGACAAAAAAAAAACTTTAAGAAACTAGAAAACTTACTTAAATATAGAAATATAAATTAGTATTTCCTCCACATTTGCTCAGAAGGCCCCCGACTGGACTAAATGGTGTGACCTGGGGGCTCGTATATTGAAAATCGACAGAGTCTTCTTTCTATGTCTCCTTACTCATGTCCAAGACCGCCTTCGTAGTTACTCAGAGCATTTGTAATTTGTTTGTACTGTTCACAAAAGGATACGTCATAATATGTATCCAAGAAAAACAAAAATAAAATTTCTACATGCTAAGGAATATGTTTTCAAATATGTATTACCTAACTCACTTGTTCGCGCTTTAAAACTGTCCGTAGAAGAGGCATGGAATACGGTATAGGCCCTACAGCTTTAAAAAGATCAACTAATGAAATTATACCGTACGGAAACAATTGTAACACATACCTTATTAAAGTGATTCTGGCGAACGAGGTGAATCTTTACTATCAAGTATCTTCTACTAAAAACGGTATTCTGAAGTATCATGACATAAGGTTTTCGACAGAATTCCAATTGTCACAATCTTGGCGATTACTGGCCATTCAATAGAAAATTTTCTGTTGGAGATGCTGAACTTTGCATATACCTATAAAAGTTGGATAAAAACTATCAAGCAGAAGATAAGAATATTAAACAAAATAAAGAAAATATTAAACCCAACTAAAAACGTCAACCCCCACTGCTGTGTTTCACTTTTTGAAAATGATAAAATTATTCGTCTTAACTTAATATTGAGTAGACTGTTAATTTCATTACTATTGTTTACAGCAAAAGCAAAACTTCCCACATGCCGGTATTTGCAGTGGCCCAATCTGAAGTCGATGTAGATGGTTAACATGTGGTTTTGCTTGTGAGGGCTGTTTGTGAAACATGTCAGCAATTTTATATCTAAAATGTTTTAATTTAATTTATTCATATTTGTAAGAATATTTCTTGTTTGTGGTAATAATGATTTTGTTTAAATAAACAAATTTTAATTTCATATAAAGTAAGATAAAGTAAAGTAAAGTTAAAGATAACCTAAATACCTTAAAATGAGATCGGAAATGGAACCTAGACACTTCTTCTTCAGTCCAGATTGTTAATATTGGAACTACGTAACTTGAAAATTATCAATATGTTTAATAATTTTATTAATGAAACGATATAAATACAAAATGATACAAAATTGCGTCGTATAATATGGTTTATGACAGTTTCTTAATACTTTCACTGTAAACTTGCTGAATATTTGCAATTTTCAGAGTAATATAAGACTATTAAAACTGAAACTCAAACAGAACTAAGGCTGTACTTTTACAGCAATCTAGTCACATTATTCAGTAGTGCTCACTTGAATAATTTTTACTCATCATTTTAAATACTCATCCTTTTGTGTGATTCTCTCTGTGCAAGCACATCAAAAGCAATAACTCTATTGAGTATGACATAATGTCTACTCTTATTCAGTAAGATATAAATCAGAGCACCAACCAAATTCCGGACATTTCCTATCCACGTTATTCGAACGTTCGGTCGGTAGGAGTGATTTCTGATTATGACACGTCTGCAAAAACAAAAGTTCTGCGGATCGGAAGGGAAGGTTTTGTATTTCGAACTTGACTATTATCCCAATACACAGGGGCACAATTGGCACTTCATACTACTATTGCAGGGTTAGGGAACACAGTCATTTGTAAAGTTCACAACGGTCGATAGGTTTTATGTGCACCTACAGTTCTTTTGTCTTAGAACTCTTACAACAATACAACAGAGAGCACTGATCCAGTGTTAAAAAAGAAAAGATAACGTAATTTCTAAAGATAAAAGAAACGTTTGTCCTTTTGTTTTGTGTTTTTATAATAAAAAATCCGTTATCTTTTTTAAGAATGCGGAAATATGCCGTGATATAAATTACGGATATTAAAATTCTTAAGGATTTAATTTGTTTAGTTGGCAAGCAGTAACTGCTTTGATTTTATGCACATATGCAGACGTTACGAATACACTTATAACAGTTATAAACTATATTTGGTGCCATTAATGTTATGAAAAGAAGTAATTAAAGTATAAGTTATTTAAGTAAGTACCTATAGAGAATTCTGTAATTGCACGGAATATGTAAGTTTAAATACGAGTCGTAACGCTTATAAATAGATGGGAAATATCAACATTTGCTTATATAAATAGAAGTATGCAGAATTAAAACAAGGGTATCGCAATATTAGTTCTCCAAACTGTTTATATGCTAATCCCACTTTGAACAAAAGTAGTATATAAGTAAAAATTGTTGCAAGAGCTTTACTCGTTGCTCTATAATACGCTACTTGCGCAAGAGCATTAATAGCTGGGATATGCTGATTAGTATTCGGGAGGAAATTACAAGAAACTGGCTTTTTACCGGATGCAGTTGTTTTAACGAAAGCTTGGTTGCCACGAAAACTTTCGAAAATCAAGAGAATGAAAAACTCACGACACCGAGGTACTGATTTTGTCTAATGCCCTTGATTTGAGAGGAGTTTTCGTAACAATCAAGCTAGAGTTAAAGAAACAACGACTAAATAAAAAAAAACAAAAGTCAATTTCGACTGTACTTATTTTAATGAACGTTTACACAGAATAAAGAGAAATAACGTCTATTTTCACTCAGAAAATTACGTTACTAGGCGACGCCTGCAAATTTCAGTATTTTTATCGGTGAATTATAAGGGGGGTTGATTAGTATGGAAATAGAATAGCATATAGCTCAAGTAATAAAATTATTTAAATTGCAATAATAAAGTAAAATTAAACTTAGCAGATGTAAGAGTTGATATTGAAGGTTGTAATAAGTCCTTTTACAAATACAAACGCTTGTAAAATTATTGAAGTGCAAATGTTTAGGAAATTTATTAAAAATTCTGATTCGTGGAGAGTTTTTCCATGGTACTCTTTGAATTTCAGCATTCCTTTACTGCAAATAGATAAACAAGTTTTAAGAAAATGGCTAGTAACTGAAAAGTAATAATTAAGCTCTTAGTTTAGTTTTAGAGTGGATTTCGATAACACAATTTAGTAATGAATTTTTCTGAAACTGTCTTCTTTAGATTAAAAATCAATTGTTTAAAACCTACCTAACTAAAATTTGGGCTGACAATTACATAACTGGGCTGACTTTTATTCCCTGCCTTGAACTAATATTGCTGTTGTGCCTTTGTAATCTTATCAGAATTCTCTGGCTTCTGGCTTAGGCCAGAAGATACAATTTCGAGATCAAGTGGTAGATTGAAGTAATCGAAGACATAAATAAATAAGCACAAATCGATTCTGATGCCGTCTTCCTTCCTTTAAATGTAAACACTTCAAGTGCTTACTTTTGCAAAGGTATTGTACTTAAGGTTTAACATTTATAAGTAAGACTTGGTATATCTATAAGCCTATTACTTATTTCCCAAGCAGCATTTTTAGTCACCGGTACGTACCAGCAATCACCGGTGGAACTATAAAGTTTTTGCCGTTAGTCACAAGAACGTAATTGTTACGGTATTGTTACGTGCCTGGAACCAAAATGGGGAACAATTCTCGGGTAGCAGATACGTTGCAGTAACCTTTCCGGAACTTGTCCAGCTACCTTTAGGCTACGTAGCGGGAACGTGGCGGCGTAGTAATTGCTACTTTCGTGGAACTTTTTTTTCTCTTTGACACATCGTGTCGCGTCGTTGTTCTCTCTTACTATTGCAACTTAACAAATATTCTTTCACTTTCGCTACTAATGCCGCGGTCGTGTCACAAAATGGATTACTATTTTATTTGTAATACGTACATAATACATAAAGAGATTAAATGTTTCGTTATTTTGTCAATCTAGCATACCAAAATTATAAACCATCGCAACTTTTCTGTTAAATGCGATGATGACAGATCGAAAAATGACAACGTGCCTTCTTTAAATATATTTTTTAATAAAAAATGTCTTGAATAAAATATGACAAAAATACTTATAAATTGATAAACATGATAGAAACCATTGTTGTTTTATTCCCAAGGCACAATTTGACATCGATTTGTTATCTTTATTGAGAGTTATAGTAAAAGACTTTTTAACAATTGCAACAAATTGCAAATTGATTAAGTAAATATGGAGTTGTTTTGAAAATGTCACCTTAAAGTAGTATTAACTGTAAAAGGTGTGTCTAAAGTTTGTGTCGCTTTATAAACAGTAACGGGAACTAAACAAATACTACTTCTAGGTTGTTGTTACCACAAAGTATAAAATACGGTTTCCGTAGCCACTTTCTAGCCCCTAATGTCACTGCAAAATTCCCATTGGAACTTAACCTCAAATTTAAGCGTCAATTGTAAACAAACAACCAATATTTTTATACTGATTGCTACTTAATAACAATTATTATTTAATTATGGATCATTTTAAGTTGTAGCGACGAAAGAAAAAAGAGGAATATATTTCACCCTTGTTTACTACATGATGGTTTATCAGTGATCTCATCCCTATTTTTTCTATTTTGTATTGTAAACAGTTGATTTTGTTTCCACTGATTTCACCTAACTGCTGTTTTAATTTTCTATAAAAGGTGGACGTATATCTAATATTCTTTTTTTTTCTTATTGCATTTGCCTTTGACATTTTTATTAAAAACTTGCAAAACTACTACCACTGCGAAAACACAATTAACCTCCAAATTCCAAACTAAAATTACTTTCAAGTGATTCTCCTGGGTAGCATAAACGTAAGTTTTACTTTCAATGCTACTGTATAGTTCAGTTACTTTAAATGTTAAGCAATGGTTTCAGACCAGTGGCAGGAATTTTCGGTGCTACTTTAAAGTTTTAAAAACTTAAAAGTAGCTTCGGGCAAGTTACTGCTACAATCATAATATCACTTGAAGTTGCAACAACATTAAGGTAATTATACTAAGTAGCAATACCGTTCCACATACTTTAAAAAGCTGCTTAGAAGTAATGTAACTACATAGTTCTAATAAATAGTAGAAGTAACTACATAATTACTAAAATATTCCAAATTGAAGTAATTAAACCTATAAAGTCATAAATTTAGTTGTAGTTACGTAACAGCTACTCAATCAAAGTTCCGATCTCAGTTACCGCTACTTAGATGCTGCTTGGGTTATAGTATCCCGGTACTTGTACAAAAATCAATTTACATTTAATTAAGTTACAAGCTATTAAACGTGGTGTAAACGATTGTTGATGTAATATGTGTACTTATTTAATACTCCTACACACTCAAAAATAATATGCTCCAGCAACAAAATATGAGTAACTGCAGCAAATATTTTGTGTCAATATAGCCTCAACAATCAACATCAAGTCCACTAAACAAAAGCTGACATTTGGAGCAGTATACTGTCCACCCAGACACAATCTTAAGAAAGATGACTATAAAAATCTCCTACAACATACGGGAGAAAGATTCATTGTAGGGGGAGATTTTAATGCCAAACATACTGACTGGGGAGCAAGACTAACTACGACTAAAGACAGAGAATTAAGAAAAGCTGTCCAAGAAGCAGGATGCAACTATCATTCCACAGGTAAGCCTACCTATTGGCCCACTGACATTAACAAAATCCTTGACCTGCTAGATTTCTTCATCTCAAGAAAAGTATCTCCTAATTTTACTGAGCTTGAAGAAAACTTTGACCTGGATTCTGATCACTCAGCAATCATCATAACGTTGAGTGAAACGAAGATTAAAAAGGATGCCCGACATTCACTGGTTAACAAAACCACTGATTGGGAAAGTTTTAGACTAGATCTACAAAGAAGCATTAACCTAAATGTTAGTTTGAAGACAACTGAAGAATTTGAAATAGAAACTGAAAACTTTACCAAACTCATTCAGGCAGCGGCGCACAATAACACGAAAGAAATCAACTATATAACAGAAGGAGCAAATTATCCAGTAGAAATCAGAGAATTAGTCAAAGAGAAAAGAAGAGCTAGAAGAAGATTGCAACAGTCGAGAGATCCTTCAGACAAAATCCTGCTAAATAGCAAAACACAACTGCTCAAAAGAGAAATACAGAGGATTAAGGAAGAATCAATTAATTCCTACTTGGAAAATTTAACCGCAAATGAAGAAACAAATTACTCCCTTTGGAAAACAACTAAACAGATCAAGAGACCTATAGCTTTGATCCCTCCAATCAGAAAAAATAATGGCCTATGGGACCGAGAAAGCAAGCAAAAGGCTGATCTGTTTGCGGAACATCTGGCAGAGGTTTTTACCCCTAACCAAGTCTATGTGGACAATACATTTGCCAATATAAGCAATTAAACATCAGAAAACATCACTCTAGTTACCCCCAAATGAAGTGGCGAAGGAAATAAAAACAAATCTAAACCCGAGAAAAGCACCTGGTTTATGATCTGATCACTGGGGAAATCTTAACCCTCAAGTACTATCGTGTTTTCAAGTAACGTATGTACTATCATGGCGTGTTTGAAGACCCCACTCTTTATAGTCAGTTCTTTTGTGATAATAGATGTTTTTCCATAGTTTTTTGGTTTTAGGTAAAAAAACAAGTTTTTAGCTTATTACTGACGTTAAAAAAGAAAAGATGCTGTTAGGAATGAAAAAGAAAATTCAAGACACCGTAGGTGTACGAGGAAAAAATATATATAGCCTCAGCAAATCGGCTGTCCCAAGCAGTCAAAACACACAGTAACAGACATTTTTAAAAATCTGATTTATGTATTCTTTGCACATACTTTGTGTTTCTGCACCTTTCTATCTGGATTTGACAGTCATATCAGCATTAATTTCAGAGTTACAGCCACGTCTAAAACACAGTAACTGTCTTTTGTAACAGAATTACCAACTTAATACACAGTAAATGCAAACTTTTGAAAATTTTATTTAAAAGCCCATTCAACATTAAAACACAAACGCTTTGCCTTGTTTTCTCAACATAATGAAAATAACACATACTGTGTTTTTTCTTCGGACAGCCAAAATTTATTACTTGCATATGCCAATTATTTTTGCTTAATAATCTTAGCTAAAGAAATAGATTAATTTGCTAGGAGTACTAGAATGATATTGTTGAAGTAACAATCATCAGTCATAATATAATTTGCACAAGCAAAACTAATATTTTCTGGAAGTGCAGAGCATTTACATACTGCAACAAGTGCCAAATTGTAAAATATACAAACAAATATGCTGACTCTACTAATTAATGTTTTTTCCATAGCAAATTTAAAATTTTGCTAAATTTGATAGATATTTGCTACTAAGGTTCGTCTCATGTCTTCATACCAAAGCATACTTAAAGCAATAAGTAATAAATGAAATATGTAAAAGCATAATGTATTTACGAGAAAACTACTACGTATTTCATTTATTACTTATTGCTTTATTTATATTTTTGGTATGAAGAGTTACGGGACGAACCTTTGTATTTCATGTAATATGCTAACTTAACTAATTAACATTGGAATACGTCCGGGGAGTTCCCACTCATCTAGTCGATACTTCACTTCTGTTTTCATTGTAATTCTATTTTGTAATGCTATTATAATTCTCGTAGTACTAATAATACCACTAATTCGTGGTATCAAAACTCACCAGACAAATGCGATAAATTTACAAACTGCAGAGTTCAGACAAGAGACAACAAAGGAACGTAACATCCCAAGTCCGACAAGGCCGATGATTGAGCCGTGTAATAAAAATCTAACAAAATATATTTGCGATCAAAACTATTTAAATTAATTTATAATTACAACTCATTGTACTATCAACAAAAGCTAATTCAGCAAATGACAATTTGTTACCAATAGTTATTTGTTTCATTAGTACAAAAAATACATGTTTTTGGGACGAATAAGAAAGTTGCCGGACGACGCGTTAGCGGAGTCTGGCATCCTTATGAGTATAATAATAAAGATCTATAATAAAGATATAGTCCAGTCTCAAAATGTATTTGGTAGAGTCAGCTCTTGTCGCCAGTTTTGTCACTAGTAACTAGATACCGAAAATCTCAGAATAGAAGATATTGAGTTCATCCAATAACTAGCCAACGCTTACTGACAGGTCAGTTACAGTAGCTTGTTCAAGGATTTAAGGGCATATCCCAAAAACTTCTTTAGCTTACATAGAATGAACGTTACAAGTATTGACTTATTATTTTTCCTTAATCCTTAATTATGGCAGCTTTTTCTTACGATTTATGATATGTACTGAATTGATGGTCGTAATGAAATGAGTTGGCCTTCGATTACATTGATTTCGTGGTTTTTTGCTAATCTTTACTCATATCATTATTCGCATTCGCAATATTCTGATTGCCCATGCTATTTATAGCAGTTTGATCGTGAATATACCTGAATGATGAAAGCGCTTATATTTTCTCATATCGTTTTATAGTTTGTCTAACACAATTACTTATTAGTAGCAACATTCGAGAGAAAAGAAAGACAATATTTATCGAAAGTAGAATATTGTTCTTTAAAATAAAGCTCTTTGGTCTTCGGTTTTCTCTCTCGATCTGCAATCTATTACTTTGCGCTCTTACTACACATACTACTTACCTACTACACTCTTTAAATTTTGACTGCAGATAGTGGCATTAAGTATGTGTTTTAAGGTTCAGAAATCTACCATCACTGAGTGGTAGCTCTAGAATCTACCTAGCTAATTTCCATAATAAGTAGATATTTTTGACAATCTGGAAAATATTTTCGAAAACACGGTACTGTATGCTTTGATCGTGAAGAAAAAGAATTACGGCTATAATAAGTAAAAGTTTTTTTTAACCATGTACTGCAATATACAGTCAGGTAAAAAAGTAAGTAACAAATTCAATATTTTAAAAATGCTTAAAATTTGAAGGAATCGCTCCGACCATTTGATTTTATTCTTTTTTACTTATTTTAAAATTTTTGTTACAAGATTGTTTGCGAATTGGACACATCAACGTATGTTCATTACTACCGAAGATTAATGAAATCAGAGATTTATTAGAAAATTTTGAAATTTTGGCCATAAGTGAGACCTGATTATCGGAAGAAGTACCTTCTAGAGCAATTGATATTGAAAATTATACTTTGGTACGTAAGGATCGTGGTAGTAGGGGAGGTGAAGTTCTTTTTTATATTAAACAATGTATGTTTAAATGTATTATTAGCACAAATGATTTAATCGAACAATTATGGGTATTAGTTAAAATTAATAATAAAGGTATTGTACTGGGAGTGTTTTATAGACTTCCAACTCATAACTATAAGAACTTTGATGAAGTTGAGAATTTCATTATGTTGTGTACACCATATTCAGACCATATTGTATGTTTAGGGGATGGAAACGTGGATTTCCTAATGGCAGCCAATCCGTCTACGGAATATTTTAATAATATGTTAGAATCGTTAAATTTTAATCAAATAATGACGGAACCAACTAGAAAAGATCGTTTATTAGATATTATCATCACATCTCACTTCACTCATTCAGAAAAAGAATATCGTAAACTGTCATTTCTCAGACCATGATTTAACAGCCTGCGAAATTTTATGTCAAAAGTGCCGTGTTCTCCTATTATTTATACTTATAGAAACTACAAAAACTTTAGTCTTGATAACTTCTATACTGAGTTACAATCACTCTCCTTGGACGATATATTTTATGAAAAGGATATTAATCAAAAAGTTATTATCTTAAATACTAGGATATTAAATTTGTTTAACAAACAGGCTCCGTGGAAAACGATCGAAATAACAAAAAGACAGCGGCCATGGCTAACTGATAATATTGAGCTTAAGGGATAAGGCTAAAACTAAATATAAAAACATAAAAACCACAGCAGCATGGGAGTATTACAGGACGCTGCGCAATTTCACAAATACTGCAATAAAAAATGAAAAAAAGCTTATCTGCAATTTAAAATATCTCATTCTAAAAATTCTAAAGCACTATGGAAGGAATTCAGGGCGTTAAATGTTGTATCTAAAAATAACATAAATAACTCCTTTACTGGTCGTGCTGATGAAATTAATAGTTACTTTGTGAATAGTATCCCACAAATCTCAGTTCCTCAACACGTACTAAAATTTTACAAAAATAATAGATTACATAATAATGCCGTTTTCAATTTTAATCTTACAGGTAGCAGTACAATATCAAAAATAATCGATTCCATGAAAAGCAATTTTACAGGATCTGATGGATAAAATATCAAAATGTAAAGTTATGTTGTCCTTTTATATTGGAATACTTAGTACATATTGTTAACTCTTGCATTTTAGAAAATATATTTCCCGACAGCTGGAAGTCGGCTCTTGTAACTCCAATAGCGAAGATCGAACAACCTGTAGAGTATAAGGACTACAGACCGATTAGCATTTTACCAATACTTTCAAAGATCATGGAAAAGATAATCAATTTACAAATTAGAAAATACTTAGAGTGCAACAAATTGCTACCTATCAGTCAGTCAGGGTTTCGATCTGGACACAGCTGTGCAACCGCTTTGCTGAAGGTAACAGATGACATTCTGGAAGCACAAGACGAAGGAAAATGTACGTTGTTGGCTCTGTTAGACTTCAACAAGTCTTTTGACACAATAAATCATAACTTGCTGCTTGGTATATACTACATAGGTCTCGGTGATGATGCAGTCGCTCTAATCCATAATTATCTCTACAATAGAACCCAACAAGTTAAGACTTCTAATGCGGTATCTACGTCTATTGGTGTTACAAGAGGGGTACCGCAAGGATCCATACTAGGTCTTCTGCTATTTACCCTGTATACCAGAGGTCTTTGTGATTGTGTTGGCGCCTGTAATATTCACATGTATGCAGATGATACACAATTATACTACTCCTTCAATTCAAATCATATGATGAATGCCGTTGACACACTGAATAAAGATATACAAGCTATAAATGAGTTTTCTATTAATCATGCTTTAATTCTAAACCCATCCAAATCTTGTATTTTACTTTTGGGAAAAACGATTAATAATCATCAATTGCCACCCATAAAAATTGTAGGTACTGATATACCGATAGTCGAAAATGCTAGAAATTTTGGATTAGTTCTTGACAAAACGTTTAGATTTAAAAAACAAATCAATAAGTACATTCAAACAGCCTATTACAATTTGAAACTACTTTACCCGATAAGATTACCCGATACTTTACCCCGCATACAGATTACTTGAGCAAAAACGCAAAGGTCTTATTAAGTGAATCCCTTGTGTTATCACAATTTAATTATTCCATACCTGTTTATGCTCCTTGTCTTGACTTTGACACGTCACAACGTATACAACGTGTTCAAGACTCTTGTTTACGTTTTATGCATGGAATTCCTAAGTTTGCACATATATCTTTAAAATTACTAGAGACAGGATGGCTCTTAATATGAAGCAGCGGCGTTACATACAGACAGCAACGTTCTATCATAGCATTATAATCAATAGGCAGCCACCCTATTTATACAATAAGATAAGGTATAGAACAGATGTACACAATATAAATGTGCGACATAGAGGTCTGTTGACTATACCCAAGCATAATACCAAATGTACGTTCATCAATCAGAGCGATCAAATGTACGTTCAAATGTACAATGATATACCTTCATGTTTCAAGACATTATCCATTAAACAATTCAATACAGGTCGTCACTGATGCACCACTTTGCAAACAGTCAATATTGATAAGTTTAATTGATATATTATCTATTTATGTTAATTATCATAAGAGCTATTACTGTTACTAGTTTTACTTATAGTTCGACTATGTTTATTTGTTTGATTTATTCAAGGGGGGAATGGAAAAACAACACTGTTGAATTCCCTCCTTGAGATTCTGTAGTATGTATGATATGGAATAAATATATATTATTATTATTATTATTATTGTTAGATTTGTAAAGAGTCCCTAGCTAGAGCCGCACTACTGAAAATTGTCACGTAACGTAATACCAAGTACCTGGGCATTTTTGTATATTAGTATATTAATATTTTTTGCATATTGATTATGAAAGTTAACTATTTTTAACGAAAAATCCTAATGAAAGTAGCACTTTTTAAATTATTTTGTTTTGCATATTGATTATGAACTTTGACTTTTTTAAACGAAAAATCGTAATGAAAGTAGCACTTTGACAACATCAACTTTGATTATTCGAATAGTAACCCATAATTCCTTAGCAATTGGTTCAAATAAATATTTGTAAAGAGTCCCTAGCTAGAGCCACACTACTGAAAATTGTGACGTAACGTAACACCAAGTACCTGGACATTTTGGTATTTTAGTATATTAGTATTTTTCTGCATATTGATTTTGAAAGTTGACTTTTCTTAACGAAAAATCCTAATGAAAGTAGCACTTTTTACATTATTTTGTTTTGCATATTGATTATGAACTTTGACTTTTTTAAACGAAAAATCGTAATGAAAGTAGCACTTTTTTTCATTCTTTTTAAATTGTGTCTGCAAAAAAAACAAACTTCAATCTCATGTCAAGAGAATTGTCAAAGTTTTAGGACAAATTTCGTTTACTTACAATATGCAAAAAATTGTTATTATGTACTTAGTGGTTTTTTAACATTTGAGCAATTTATGCCTTTATTAAATCATCTGATATTCTAGTATTTTTATTTCCTATTACCGCATTCATTTTCTTTTATATTCATTTATTTAATAGAAGAACTGATGTACATTACTTCTATAATTCCTCTTTAACTGATTTGCTTCATGGAACCTATTTCGTATGAATTTACATAACACCACTGTTACATGCCCTATGCCCATTATTTTATAATATTCTTTCAGGCCTATTTCATAAACATAAGCTTTGTTCACTAGAATCAATTTTTCAGGCAAAATAAACTAAGGATAACTAAGGATAATTTAAGTAAATCGTTCCCAAACTTTTTACATTAGTGTGTTCCTGGCTCCTTCAATTCGTTTTACTCGAGCTTTTTTGGACAACCTCTAAAACCTAAGTACGTCATAAAACAAACTGTTAAATTGAAACTCAAAAATAAACTAAACCACCCATGTTATTACTTACTTCCAAAAACATCAAGATCTTAACTGTAAGGTTATATTTAATACCTCCATCTCAAATATTTCTTAAATAGTTGTGCCTGTGTTTGAATACTGTCAATCGTTGTTTGATGTAGATTGATACCTTTTTTAAGTATATATGTAGTAGCCTTCAGTTTTCTTTTTTAGTGACGTTTATATTTCCTTCAAAAGCCAACAAAAGATGAAAATCCTTCTTCGAATAACCATTCTTGCTTTTTTTCCCTGAATGTAAGTTTAACATGTTCGTTTTATGTACATATAAAACCCTTAAATTTACATTTTTTAATGACATTTTAAAAAGTAACTTTATACTACAGTTTCACAATCTCTTTTGAATATAAATTAGATATTTTTGAAATGTTATTGTTATTCATATATTTCTTAGTTAGCGAATATCATTTAATGCATAAAAATTGGACCATTCTAATAAATGTGGTCTTTTTCAAGAAGATAATGGCTCTGAAATGAGAATTCCTCGGCATCCCAAATAGAAAACTTCTAGTATATAACTAAAATTCCAAACAAATCACTTTTCGCATTGTTTACGTTCCACTTGTACTTCTATCTTGTCTAAGTAAACAAAGACCATCACACAGAAAGCTATCAACAATAATGTTAGCGAGTTCGAGATAAATGTGTACTAGGTGAAGTGTACAAAAGACTGGCCATCGGAAAGGCAAAGCGTCCAAACAATGCGCTTTATCACTCCACTTGTCATGAAGAACCCCTGGAAGATAATTCATAAAAGGGGAAGTTGCAGCCATGTTACTTTCGGAAAGGTGGTTTTACTCCCCATATTCCACATATGCTCTACTAACAAGCAAACCTTTTCTGTAGAATCACTCATAACACCCAAATGACCAAATTTTATTAGCATAATCGACATCCAAAAATTTAACAGTTACGAGCAAAGTCTGCACGTGTACAATGCAATTTTCCCCAATTTCACTCTATAGCGTATCCTTAACTGTGCAATCTAACAAAGTAATAACCGCAGTAATAACCCGACAACATAATATCGTTTAATGTTTCATTTGGGTGCGCAGATATAATGAAAGGCAGGGTGTAGATACTACTTAGGTATTTGAGATACAAACTCCTGAGGTAAAAAATAAGGAAATTATGTAAAAAACTTCTAAGTTACTCCTTACTAACCGGATAATAGAATATTAATGGGAAATTTGCGTTTTAATCTAAGCAAAAACACTATCGGAACAGCAGTGGAGATTTAGATCCTTCCATTAAATATTTAGGCTTCATTGGACCGTGGTTGGAATATTCATTACTTAGACGTATCAGCAACAGATAAATGTTCTTACTCTATATAAATCTGAAAAGAAAATACACGCTCTAAATAAAAATTACATCAGAAGGTCGAACTAGATACTTGTATCTATTTTACTATTTCTTTTTAATTTAATCTATTAAGTTGCAAAATATAGATATCATATGTTAAGTGTCCTTTTATGACACACCCTTCTGCAAGTTGCAGTTACATCTTAAACTTTAACTTGCTATCACAATTAAAAGCCAATTATATATAAAATAACGGCCTAGCAAAACTCAAGCCCCACGATTGGGATGGCAATTTATAAGCGTAATACTTACTTTACGTAGCTTAATCTGCTTAAGCTTAGCTTGAGAGTAATTCGAAAAATGGCTCTATATCTATCAGATTGTTTGTCCAGCTGTGGAGACGAGCGTCAGCGTAATTGATTTAAACAGGCGAACGATTAATATAATAATCCTGCACAATAACGGAGTTCTAGTTTTTAAAATGAATTAGCTTCAATTACGCAAAAGCCGAATTCCTTAACTCCGATATAGAGATCTATGTACTATTCAATAAAATAGCATAAATAGAGAATAAATAACACCAATTAAATAATTTATTTATATACATTAACAAGGTAAGCTAAAATCAAATCAGTAGTCGGATCGTGTATTGGAAGGCTTAAGAACTTTCGGAAATTCAGTATATAAATATCAGTAATCAAATTAGTAAGATTACACAAATGTTTTAAAATAATTTACATAATATAAATTACTAACTATTTTACGGACCCATGTCAGGTTATACCTTGATCGAGAAACTTTGAATTGATTGTGTAATGCTATTGTCTCGTACGCAGGTTTCAAATTCAAATCCCAAAAGAAATCAGAATAACAAGACTTCACCTTTGCTTAAGTTAACAGAAATCAGTGTTTGCTATTCGATCACCGAGGAACAAAACGTTGATAATATCAGAAATTCGAATCTTACAGATAAACCAAGGAACATATTCCAGAAAACAAATTCCGACCAACCAAACACTTAAATCGTAATCCGAAAAAAACCGTAATCCGTAAACCCTTCAGATTTCAGAGTTGTTAAAATGGCGGATTAAGTTTGTACTTGACTACAAAGTAATGTTGCATTTAGGTTTATTTCTGACTTTACACCAAAGAACTAGTACTTCCAGAATTTAACGATTTACTCTATGCACTAAAATGCATTTTTAATTACCACATCAAATATGGCATGCTTGCTTTACCAAAGTTTAAACAAGAAAGAGGAACGCTGCGTTCCCATGATGCACTTGGGTAAAAACAAAGGAGGTCTTATGTGTTAACCAATGCTTTATTTTAATTGGACAGTTACAACTACCCTTTCGCGCAAGTTAAAAGAAGAAGATTGTACAGCTCTTTTGCAAATGAGAATAAGCTATGCCCATATAGGGATCCTTGAAAAATCGATAATTGAAAAGTTACGTAGCCTCGCATAGATGAAACTATTTAAAAATATTAAAAATTCGAAAATAGATTACTAATGTATACAGATATTGAAACAATATTATCATCGTATAGCTGAATGGTGTAAAACTCATTATAACGAAACTCCTAAATCCATAAAATCAAGCTAGGTTAACGGTATAACCAAGTAGCAGAAGCGAAATGGAATTTGCATCATTTATTGCAATATATAAAGGTGTAACATTGCAGTTTTTCCTACATCAGCTACAGCACCAGTGCTGTCACGCTAATTTTCACAACTTTTAAACTTTAGTTAAAAAAGTACTGGTTTCACCGGTAAATGTAGTGTATACTTGATTGGTAAAAATGGCAGTATTTATTGGACCGATAAATATAGCTGTATGGTATACGAACAAAATCTTGGAAAATTAGCCCATATTTATGCAATATGCCCACATAAATATAGCATTTTCAGGTTACACGATAGATCAGTCATTCTTTAAATGCACCCTTCGTTGATATTCTACTTTATACATGGTGTAATACGCCCACGTTCATGGCATATTTTCAGGACAGGTAACAAGTGTCTTTGAATTGTTATTAAAATATTCTAAAACGATATCCCACGTGACCCATGTCCTTATCTAAAAATTCTATGGCCTTGCCTTAGATCATAAACCCTTTGCCAAGTTGCGTTATAAACATAAACTTGAAGCTGTATAGGACATGCAGGCGCGTGCTGGCTCAATTTTAGGGACCTGGAAAATATTCCCTTAGAGGGCCCCACCACCCCACTTTATATGGCATTCATTAGTAACTGTCAGTACAATTTTACGTTTCTCTTGCGGAAAAAAACTTGCAGAGAATGAAGTCGTTATGGCCACGAGTCTGGGAGATGAGAGAGGCATGGAGATCTATTCTACTACAAAGTATGATTTAGCAATTGCTAGGGCAAAAGGCGTGCAGCACTATCAGCCGGATTCTCTGGAGACGGAACGTAATACCATGGTATTCGTCATGACGAAGGAGCGATGATATCTTGAATGAATGCTACTCGATTAGCAACAAGTGTCTTGCAGTCTGGGAGCCTTCCAAACGATCGTATCGTCAAACGTGATCTGCTTCTTCAAAGCATCAATGACACTTTACACCAATTCTGCTGCTAAAACAGCACCCCACAATTCCAAACGTGGGATGGAGACTGTTTTGAAAGGTACAATTGCCACCGAAAAATTTTCAAGGGTAATAGATAGCAAGCTAGCACATTTTTTTATATTCACATCGAATGAATCGCGCTTGTATGCCATTTGTGACATTTCAGATGAATAAAAGTGACGTCTCTTATGAGAATTAAAAAGTCGAGTTCCGCAGTTGCAATAGACCGTTAAAGATTTTTCGGCCGCAACTGTACAACTCTAGTTTTCCCGAACATAAAAAAAACTCGGATATAGCTGTGAGAATATTGAACCATTAAAATACGCTACAGCACTGTAACCAATACCAGACGCATCTGAGAGTGCATGAAGTTTTTTCTGGCGGCCGAGTCTAAACTAATACATCTAGGCAACTTTAATTTTGAAGATTTAGGAAGTTCCAACTTGAACAAATTAAGTATGTTATTGATCAATGCCTCAGAAACATGGTCATCCCAATCTATTTTCGCCATCCATAATTGCTGCAGCAACCTTTTTGCTAACAGAACCATTTAAAAATCTTAAAAGATAGTTAATTCTCGCTACTTACGATAAGATATTTCTTTTTGTGCAAGCCCGATCAATAGGGTGACACAAGTAGAAAAACACGTCCACCACGAAGTCCCAATGAACACCTAAAACCTTAATAAAGATAGATTCTTCTTTGTCTAATTGAACTGGCATTTTGACATCAGTCGATTGTACAGTCGCAAGAAGTTTCGGTCAGTTACTTGCTCACTTTCGTAACTCGAATCCTCCGGATCACAGAACCTGTATTATCTTCAATTGAAGTTTTTGTGCAGAACCTACAAAATCATATCTCCAAATTACGTCATCAATATAAATATGATTACGCAACTCATCCGCAACATTAGGATACTTCGATTCTTCTAAATTAGCGAGTCCTTGAATGGTTCGCAAGGCTAAAAACGCGGAAGAAGATTAGTTTCAATCGTCGCTGTTTGTCAGGTGCGATCGAATTGAACAGAGGGAGGTATATTGTTACTTTAAATATAATTTAATTGTTGGTAATTTAAATTCAGCCGTGTCGTAGGGCCCTTCGAGACAACTTTATAAAGGCCCACTGGGAAACTCCCGGTATCCCGGTGGGCCAGCACGCCTGAGGACATGTGACATACAACATTAGTTTCTGAGATTTAGGGAGTCCACAACAAATACACGGACAGACAGGAAATCGGCAGCGCTTTCGCAACTTAAATAATAATTTAAAATTTATGTACCAAATAAATAGTATTGCATTTTTGAGATCCTGAGCTTTCAAAAACAAGAACGCGTTTTACACCGACATAAGAAGCTGTTTATTGGTATCAAAATACCTAATCCTTTAAGGCTTGTCATAATTTCATAAGGAGAGATTTTCCCTTGTTGTTCATCCATAAAGAAGTATAAATATTGATTTTTCTGAAAACCAACTACTTGAACTTTCAGCAAAGCCCATAAGGCAAAGATTCTGCAGACGTAGTCAAAATTCGCCTTTGAATTTTCAATAATGAAGATCATGAAAATTTGTCTGACTTTATTTCTGTAGAAAACTGAGTTATAGTTTCTCTGAACGCGAATTCTCCAGGTTTCTTGCTTTCGGAGTTATGTCTTATTCAAAAGTGGCTATTAAATTACAAAAATGTTAAAAGAATTATAAAATGAAATTCCTGAAGGAGTAATATATGCATATTTTCGAAACGTTTCAAGAAAATTATCTATTAAAAAGGAGATAGAATTGAAATCAATTAATATAGTTTATTCTTTTATCAAATATTTATTACTAAGTAAAATAAATTATTACTAGGTAAAATTATTTATTGCTTTTAGCCTATTTGAAATTATTTTCAATTATTTTCGACTATGTGACAGTTATTCTTCTGCTTGTTACTATGTGTGTACATACTTTTTCCTCGAACTGTACTTTTAAATTATAATATGAAAATACAGCAGGATTCTATTTGAAAAATATTAGATATTTTATTTCATTTCGTATTTCAAACAATTGTTTATATACTACAATTAGTAAAATAAAGTATAACTTGATCTCCGTTGTCAATGACACCGGAGTTCAAGACGTTCTTGATCTCCGTTGTTGTTGGCAACGTAAAAATCATTCGATATTGCATAACAGCCACACGTGACATGCTGCTTTTTATCTCCTTGGTTACGCGTATGATGACACAGACAAGGCAACTTGCTTCATTATACAATAAATTCGGATAAATTTTAAAAGGGAGAAATTAGGATTGAAATACGAAATAAAATAAAACAACTTATGCAATAAGGAGATCAAGCTTCTTTAAATCCTCGAAGATGTTATAACGCCTCGGCTGGTGTCTTGGCGTTATAATACATCTTCTCGGATTTAAAGTATCGCTTGATCTCCTAATTACATAATATATATTAAAACAATTTATAAAAAATGGTTTTATGATTTACGATTGAACAATTTTTAACTTACTTTGATAAACACCAGAATGTCAATTTAATTTTTCTAAACTCTGTAAAAAGGCACATACCCGTCAGTCATACAGAACTGACAGTGGTTGAATGTGTACGTTATTAGCTATTTAGTAGACAGAATTTAATTTATTACACAATGAACAGTTATGTATCAAAACCTAAACTGCAGTGCAAGCATTTATCGATGTATGTAGTATGTAACTACATATCAAAATATGAGTCTACATTCGCTTAAAACAAAGTACATTGGCAATGAGTATTTAAAGCAAGATTTTTTTATAATTTCATAAACAGCAAAGGAATATTAACATAACACATAGAATTAAAAACGTGGGTAGCAGCCATACATGTGTTTTAGGGTGGTCCTTATTTGTATGGGTAAGAAAAAAATTACAATTTCTAAATACGTATCCTCCAAATTTTTTACATTACATGAAAGGAAGTTACCCTAAAAATTTCAAGTTTATCAGATCATGCTAACCCGGCCGGCATTAAGGTCAAAGTTCAGCTATTCTAGGCTGTTTTTCACATAGTGCGTATTTTCAGTGAAACGGATGCAGCTAAGAAAAAAACTATTCTTCCTTTTTTGTAGGAAATTTAATCTACTATAAATTTGGTCCTTTCATCATTTTCGAGAAATAATCTGTTTTTAAGTTATGAAAAATAAATCAGATGCAGTAGTTTACGGGCCGTGCAGTGACATATTGAAAAATTGTATGTTACTCATTTGTGACGCTTTTCTTTAATACTTCTGACTACTAGCATACTTCTAATGCTTTTCTAATACTTCCTACTGGAAATTATTATTAATAATAATAATAATAATTGCTGCTACCCATTACCTGGCGAACCAGGCCCTGGAAGCTATGAAGCTTGTGCCGGAGGAAGAGATGGTTATTACTATTACTCTGGACCAACGTTCTGCTGCAGCCGACAGATGGTATAGCATAAATCCCACATTTGTGTTACAACTCAGGAAAACTGCAGAAAACCTTAACTAAATCTGCCATTAGCGGGAGTCGACCCGGGCCTCTTGGATGAGAGAAGAGCACTCTAGTCCCTACACTACTAACACTATTACGTATGGGTCATAAGGTAATGTCATCAATAATTAATTATTGTAATTCATCATTACAGATATAAAATATTAAGCAAGCCATATTTGTGTGAAAGTGTACTGTATTGGTTTTGAAGACGCTGAGTTGTCTTTAAAATACGCGAAACTCACTTATTGGAGTACTCAATTTATCCACAAAGATTATTTCTATATGCGGATTATTCCATTAACTATTGTACATTATAACTAGCCGTCAAGTATTTATTTTACAGTGGTCTGTTTGTTGTGTAATAAAGGCTACACAATGCAATTGGGTTTTCTCGAATTGCTTTCCTTTTTCTTCTTTCTAAGTACTTATTACTTTCTCAATTCTTGCAGTTATACAAATTAAACAAAATTAAATCAAACAAATCAAAGCAGGTAATTCTTACTCACGTTTATGGAAACTGGAATAAGACTAGTGTTTTCAGTTTTCACTTGGACCAGCAATAACTGATAAGAAATACATTCTAGTTTCTTTTTCGGTAATTCTTATTTTGGATTATAAGAATATTTCTGTAACTGCCCGTTTAGTTTGTTTAAATGGAAGTGCTGCGCTTGTGGTAGATCAGTAATCTGAAAAAAGGCACGAATTCTCCAACACGATTATTTAAATTGCGACAAAAAGTTGAAAAAAATGTTTGCACCCTGGCAGCAATTGAATTAAAACTATAACAAAAAAAAGTGATTTCTGCAGGCAAAGAAAAAATTTTTTGAAGAAACAGATGATTTATTTGACATCACACGTCCCAATGCACTAGAAATGATGAAGATCTTAAAAGACAAAGATACGATCCTAGTGCTCGTGAAAAGAGGTTAGAATACAGAAAGAAGGAAATAAAATGAAAAAGAATGAAACTAAAAGAGCAGACAGGCAGATGCATTTAGACGCACCAGAACCTTCAAGAAGAGAAGACACTGTATCCGTGAAATTGAAAGTGTGAAGTGAAATTTGAGAGTGAAAGAGAGTGAAAGAAATGAATCGATTTTAAGCTTTACAAATTGGGACTTCAGGTGCTACAATGGACTCTACAACTAAGAGCAAAGAAAAGGATCAGGAAGCAAATTTTGACTGCACGAATTTTATCAGCGCTAGATAGATGTAAAATGAGTGACAAGAATATCTGCCACATATTGTCAGTAAATGTAGAAGCTGTTTCAATAGACCCAAATGACTATGTCATAAACAGATCTTCCGTCAGGGAATACAGACAATATTTTAGCGTACAGACAGCTAACAAAATAAAATTGTCATTTTTTTAACAGACAAAGTTGAAGTTTTTAAACACAGGAAGACTAAATGTTGCTTGTGTTCTAGAGCAAAAGATAGAGAGAAAGTTTTTATTTTTATCTTATCGTCACCATATTTTTGAGGCGTTCTGCTAGGAGTTTTTGCGGTGTCTAAGTTGCCATACCATCCGTTAATTCGGTTGCAGCCGCACGTTAGTCCAGAGTAATAGTAATAATCACCTCTTCCCCCAGCACAAGCTTTATAGCTTCTAGGGCCTGGTTCGCCAAGTAATGGGTAGTAGCAATTATTATTATTATATATTAATAATAATTTCCAGTAAGAAGTATTAGAAAAGCATTAGAAGTATGCTACTAGTCAGAAGTATTGAAGAAAAGCACCACAAATGAATAACATAAAATTTTTCAATATGTCACTGCATGGCCCGTAAACAAGTGCATCTGATTTATCTTTCATAACTTAAAAACAGATTATTTCTCGAAAATGATGTATGGACCAAATTTATAGTACATTAGATTTCCTACAAAAAAGGAACAATAGCTTTTTTTGTAGCTGCAACCGTTTCACTGAAAATACGCACTATGTGAAAAACATTGGGTGAACGGGAGACCACACGACGTTCACCCCTAGAACTGGCTGCCTTATACCCTATCCCTATCAAGGGCAATGGACGAAGCTGTCAGATAAAGTGTGTGGTAGAGAAATTCGTGAGAATTCTCGACGGTTACTCATACCGATCAGGGGGAGCCCTGGTAGATGAGACCGGTGTGGGCGGATTCGAATCTCGCCTAAGAGAGGAGGTCATTTATGGTCACCAAGGAACCCGCTGCTTGGCCGAGGGCAATCATGGTCACCAAGGAACCCGCTGCATGACCTAGGTCATGTAAGGTCACCAAAGAAACCCGCTGTTGCCCGAGGCCATTTATGGTCACCAAAGGAACCCGCTGTTTGACGAAATCTCTAGTGCGGTGACTAGAAGTGAGGTTCATCCCATGTGCTGGGAAACTGCAAGCCGCCAGGTAAATGTGCTTAGGAGCTGTCCTGGCCACCCTTTGATCCGGACTGCAGCTGGGTACGATGATTGGTAGAAGCTCCGAAAGCCATTACACTTAAGGATAGTTGAAGCGAATATATAGCCTCTCACTATTAAGACAACTTCACCAATATCGGGTACGCACCGGGAGTCTATAACGTGTAGACTTTAAAGAAGCTCTGTCGAGGGCCCACCAAGCCTAAAATTGGTAGATCGGGGTGGCAAAACCGCTTAAAAACCAAGTCCTGCCACAATTGAGGTTGGATTCGATCGGGCAGTGGTCCCACTTTGCAAGAGCGCATAGCTGGGGAATAGTCCTATGCTGGATGAGGTACTTGACCCCGTATGAAAGAGGACGGGAGGGTGCCGGCGGGTGAGCAGCGTGTTAAGTCAACTGCTCGGTCACTAGTGAACGCTTAGCTAGTAGAGGGTGGATAGGCAACCTCGCTCCTACCAGTGAGTTAATCTGGGAGCAATTGCACGATTGCCGGTTGTGCAACTTGCGCGCTGATTGGGCGTATCCCAATCACTTCCTCATGGAAGGAACGTGGGGGTATGTTAACACGGGTACCCCACGTAAAACAATCTTGGATCTATGTGAAAAACAGCCCAAAATAGCTGAAGTTTGACCTTAATGCGGGCCGGGTTAACATGATCTGATCAACTTGAAATTTTTAGGGTAACTTCCTTTCATGTACTGTAAAAGAATTTGGAGGGTACGTATTTTGAAAATTAAAAATCAAAAAATAATGACCACCCTAATGTGTTTTGTATGTACCTGTTCGTGGTCATCAGTATCAGGTAAGATAGAATTGATTGTAACAAACTGAAAAAAAATAGTAAAAACATATTTTAGCTTTTACATAAGAGTTAACTCTAAGAAATTGTAATTATCTAAAGGTTAATAAAACTGATTCCAACTTTCTGTAAATGTTTGAAAATGTGCTTTTTATTTTCAAATAAATTTTCCAATGTGTATTTTGGTTTTTATTATTGATAACAGAACGGGTTGCTGGTGCATGATTCTGGTCAAAAATGTATAAAATATACACCTATTGACGAAATTGTAACGCCAGTTAAAGCAATAAAAAAGAATTGCATTTGTATTGTGTCTAAGCAGGATTACTAAAGTAATAAAGCATGGCAGGTTCCCACGAGGTGATAAGTACCTCAGAAGGAGTAGATGTCCATGGGGTTCTTAAACTACCAAGGAAGTCCACAATAGTAGTTAGGTATCAACAAAATATGCGCCACATGCCCAACCGCTAAATACTTATAAAGATAATTTAACGGGTTCATGCCACTGAAGCCAGACAGTACATATAGATAAATATGTACTATAAGTAATACTGTACTATATAATATAGGTAATCGCAAAATCTTATTATATAAACTTACCGTAAATTCCTGCTGCGGCTTTATTAAAACAAGATAAAAGAACTCATAAGGCTTAAATAGTTATATAAACCGGTAACTATAAAAGACAAACAAATATAATTAAATAAACCAATAGTCACAAAGTAAAAAAACGTTTAATAAAGGTTTCTAAATATTAGTCTGTATATATGTTACTGTAAAACCCCAAATATTGATAAATCCTAGGTTTTAACGGTAAATTCTAGCATTTACTATAAGGAGATGGTTCCGAACGCTACCAAACGCTTCCATTTTGGTAAATGTTAGCATTTAAGAGGAATCCGTACGATAGTCGGTCTTCAGATTCGTTACCCTATCCTCACTGTAATTTTTACTAAAGGGAATGGTGGAGAAATAACGAATTACCACGAACTTTCTTTTAGTACAGAAGTCCGGCCACCTTATTACCACGAGGTTTCTCGATTCGTTAGCGAAGGGGAAGTTTTGTATCGGAGCGGGGTGCACGATGTTTTGAAAATATGTTTGCAGGATATTACTGGATTTAACGTAGCTCTTACATATTTTGTCTTACAATGACGAAATTTGACAGAAATATAGTTGAAGACTTACATTGCGATTTGGTCAGACTCTTTTTTCTAATATGTTACCTAAATTCGAGTATTCTGCACATGAAAATGTGCATTTTTCCATAAGTTTATAATTTATTTTTAACAATAAATTAATCGCTTTCCTCAATTGCGTCTGACGGAATTGTAGAAGAGGTGTTGTATGTTCTAACAAAAAAAGAAAATCTCAAAAATATTGAATATTAACGGTTGTACAGCAGATCCAGAAAGCCATAAAATCGATACCATTTTCATCGTACGGATTCCTCTTAAGGTTTTTACCAACAAGTGTTGGTAAATCAGCACCAGTTGGTTTTAACAATTTATTTACCAAAATGACCTGGTAAAGGCGCTAAATGGAAGCGTTTACAGCTGTCTTTCGGACTTTTACCATCTCCCTATAGTAAATGCTAGGATTTACCGGTAAAACCTAGGGTTTACTAATATTCGGACTTTTACAGTAACATACACATCAAATTTAGAATTATTTAATAATTCAGACTAGATAACGAATTATCACTCGATAAAAATTTCGAAATCGAAAGATTTGATTAATGTAACGCCGCAATAATATAAATGAAGTACTTGAAATTAAAAACTTTATAAAATGACCCGTGGATATCTTTCAGTTTAACAAACAAAGAACATTGTATTTAGTTTCATAGTAATCAAAAACATTTGAGCGGGGAAACCCCTGGGCACTGGTTGCTATTATCTTTAAACGTTATTAGATAAATAAATAAGTTTTTTCTCGAACGGTGACGGACCAATGGAGAAATACAAAACTACGACCAGAAAGAAAACAAATACATTGGCAATCAGATAAACCTACATTACCCTAGAATCTAAAAATAGTTTAGCTGATGATATAATTACATAGATCAACTCTCTCAAGATCTCAGACGGTTTGCTTGGATTTATTATACTCTTGCCTGTGAAGTCGTTTATCGAAAAATCCGTCAAAGTGCAATGCAAAATTTTCAAAACCAAGAAATTTTAAATATCCAGAAGTTTCTTCAAACAAAAACTCTGTTACAAACAGGATTTCTTTCGAAAATTCTCAATCTTTAACAAACTTTACCATTAAAGTAAAATGAAAACCAACTACAGACCTGGAAATTGATATAGGTTCACCTAGAATATTAATATAATTTTTGAAATATTTTTGTTAAAAGGTATCTTACCGTAAAACCACTTTAAAGGCTTATTTACTAAACATTTTTATGTGTTCTCCTACCCTTTCAAAAGATCTGTATGTTTCGTACAAAAGGTAATAACATTTGTAGATAAAAGTGAAAAGTTTAATATGTTTGTAAATTGGAAATTGAAATCAGTTCACTAATTAAAGCTCACCATTTATTAAACATTAAATTATCAAAACCAAAAAAGATCATTAGTTTAATAATCAGTAGCACCACCATTATAGTTAATGATTTGAAAAATTCGATTGTGCATGCTTAAGATGAGATGATTGAGATCATTGATAGTGACATTACCAATTCCTGCAAAATCGCTCTTCTAAGATCATTTACAGTGCGGAAAGGATCATTTCCACTGTAAATCTTTTGAACGATAATGTCCCTTCACGTTTTCCATTGGATTAATGTCCGAAGAGCATGATGGCCAGTC
Organism: Agrypnus murinus; assembly: GCA_929113105.1. NCBI lineage: Eukaryota > Metazoa > Arthropoda > Insecta > Coleoptera > Elateridae > Agrypnus > Agrypnus murinus. The sequence continues at coordinate 187,743,599 of OV816024.1, forward strand.
TAAGGTTGGAATATGTGACGCTACCAACCCTGCTCTTGTGTTCTGAGAGCGGTAAGCAGGTGCCTATCCTGTTGGAAAATTAGGTTTTCATGCTCATGATCCTCATAATAAGGAACTCACTTACCATCCATGTCAAAGGAAATACCATCCGAAACTTGTTTATTCCGTTAAACCCAGCCTGGATTATTAGGAAAAAACCATAACAGTTTCTACGTGAAAAGCTCAATGGTTTCTTTCAAAAATCATGCCAATAATCACGAAACCCGTCAGGTCAGTCAAAATTAAATTTTCTCTCTTCGCTCCGGTAAATTGCAAACATTTTTCTTTTAACGGAATAAACAAGGTTCGGATGGTATTTCCTTTGACATGGATGGCAGGTGAATTCCTTATTATGAGGATCATGAGCATGAAAACCTAATTTTTCAACAAGCTAGGCACCTGCTTCCCGCTTACGGAACATAAGAGCAGGGTTGGTAGCGTCACAAATCCCAACCTTAGACAGGCCATCATGCTTTCCGGACATTAATCCAAGGGAAAACGTGTGGGACATTATCGTTCAAAAGATTTACAGTAGAAATAATCCTTTCCGCACTGTAAATGATCTTAGGAGTGCCAATTTGTAGGCCTTGGTAATGTCACTATCAATGAGCTTAATCATCTCGTCTTAAGCATGAACAATCAAATTTTTCAAATCATTAACCATAATGATGGTTCTACTGATTATTAAATTAATGTTCTTCTTTGGTTTTGATAATTTAATGCTTAATAAATGATGAGTTTTAATTAGTGAACTTATTTCAATTAACAAACATTTTAAACTTTTCATTTTTATCTTCAAATGTTATTACCTTTTGTACCAAACATGCCGGTGTTGCAAAGAGAGAGATAATGTGTTAATCACTTGCAACAACTATAATATAATTAAACTGAATTATTTACTTAAAAAAAGTTAAATACAGCGAAATAATTCTCTGAAACGCCCATTCTAATATAAAAACTGTGCACAATTTAATATATAGCGTGATGGTCGTACAAAGTGTTGCCTAAATTCATGGGAAATCAAAAGACTTTAGGATAAAAAATATGATGGTTAGGTCTTTCCACTTGCGTTTAAATTGCTGTAAATTTTTATTTATATTTTGCAGTGATAGTGTAATTGTAGAAAAGCAAAATGAAAAATACTTGTGCACTATAAATGCAACATTTATAGTACACTATTAAGATGTTTATTTTTTTTATTTTGCGTTGAAATAAATGTGTAAATGTTTTTGTCATAATCTAAATAGTATTCTTTAATAAATATTTCAAGGTCAGTCAGTTACTGAATTATTTAAATAATCATAGTTTTAGGTTTACGGCTCACATTCGGCTTTCATTTAAATTTAATTTGAAATGCTCTCATTATAGCTATTGAAAAAGGTCGTTCTTATTGCTTTAAATAAGTTTAGTTAAGTAAAGTTGAAATTTAATTCTAAATTTAATTAGATATACTGTTTCCTCTTGCAATTGTTTTACGCGTTGAATATAAATAACTATTTTCGTTACAAGTGCGTTGTCAATTTTTAGGCCGGACGTCGAGATTTAAAGCATGACACGTTAGCGAAGTGCTTTAAAAGAGGCGAAGGACTGTAACGAACAATACTTTCTCAAAAAGTAAGAAGCATTAATTCATTGGAAATTTGGAGCGATAGCATTTATATATTTAATTATATAGTACTTTTTCGGTTATGTTTCTGACAAAACGAATAAAAAAAACAAAAAAATTATACATTGTTTTACTTTAATACATATCCATAACACTTTATGTATTTTATGGTTTGTTTAGCTATCACTTTCTGTGTTTTGATTTGGTTAAATCAACAATTTACTTTTATGAAAATTTTCGTAAATCTGCATAACATTGTTTGCTTTCTCTTCCTAATGTCAGTGGCATAATTCTATTAACCTGTTTATTGAATTTTATTAAATTAACAGCTACTGTAAGATCACATATACTCACGCTTCAAAATAAATAACTGTGAACTACTCATGCAGTAAAGGTTATTCCCATTATTATAGATAATATTATTCACTGATGTGCAACCAATGGATAGGTGTAAAGCACTGTAAAAATGACAGTAAAAAGACAGATTTATTGTTGTCACTACCAGATTTTTATAACACTTTACATCGCTTGGAGGGACTCCTTAAGCTTTTGTTAATCTAATTAGAAATAATATACATTTCAATATTTTTATGTAATGCATATGGATTCCTTTACATACATACGCTTTCGTTTCCTTTTTGAAATCACCTAAACTATGTATTTCAACACATTAACACCAACGACGCATTTTACATAACGACTCACTGCTTTAGAATGGTTTTCCTTTTATTTAGTCTAGACGAGCTTGTATTAAATAATTAACGCTGCACTTCGATACATAGAAACCTTCGTTAATTAGCAGCAGCACATTCAATAGGTATCCTAATCAACCGTTATTATGCATGCCAGGCAATCACCTCTTACAGTTAAACTACAAACAGCAACTGGTACCGCAGTTACCGCAGAAATGTACACAGATATTCAAGAGGAAATTTATTCCATTTTAAATTAATTGCATGCATTACAAATAATTCGAAAACTACATTGCTGATGTGTTCTCTTAGTAATTTGCCTAAAGCACAATAAATAGTAAAGTAAGCTACTACAATGTAATTATATGTATATACGTAAACATTTGCTTTTAGCTCATTTATAAACACGTTTGACATAAATTCTTAATTACATGATGAGTAGGTATGTAATGTAAATTTAAAGAAAGTAATCAAAATACTGAAATATTAATATTTCATAAATATAGGCACCTATATATATTCTGTTATTTTCACGCCTGCTTGATTACATGTCTGCGGAAATTATCGTGTTATTCTCGTGCTGTGTGTAACATGAACATAATGGCTTTAACATGTGTATACTTTATATAAATTAAGCTACTAGTCAATTCTCGTTTATGTTCTAATAGAAAATTAGTTAAATGTTGTTTACATGCCCATGGTAACATTAGGTGGGGGGAATATTACGATTAATGATAATTCATAACTAAGAAACAAATACTGGTTTAATTAAAATACTAATACAGTAATCTCGACTTTTATATATTTCCGCATTCCTGTCATGATATTTGGGGTAAATAAACTTCTAAACAATCTAAAGGCAAGGTGTGACCACCACACTAGTCATATCATTCAGAAGAGAAAAAAAAATGTTTTATTTCATTTCGTATTTCAAACAATTGTTTATATACTACAATTAGTAAAATAAAGTATAACTTGATCTCCGTTGTCAATGACACCGGAGTTCAAGACGTTCTTGATCTGCGTTGTTGTTGGCAACGTAAAAATCATTTATTTCATACTGTCCGGTAAAAGGGTATTTACCGGACTCATTTGAGTCCGGTAAATGAATTATTACGTTACAAGGCCGGTAAAAAATTTTACCGGACTGAAAATCCAATTTGAGTCCGGTAAAAAATTTTACCGGACTGAAAATCTAATTTGAGTCCGGTAAAAAATTTTACCGGACTGAAAATTTTAAATGCATTTTTTTTTTAAATGAACAATGTGAGGCAGTATGAAATAAAACGCCTTACGTCATACTTCCGGTAAACCATTACAGTAGCTCGTTTCAACATTCGAGACTCGGCTCCTTCGTCGCCTCGTCCCGAAACGTTTTCAACTCGCTACTGTAAACTTGGGTTTACTGGACTTATAACGTAATATACTATTAATGTTGCATAACAGCAACACGTGACATGCTGCTTTTTATCTCCTTGGTTACGCGTATGATGACACAGACAAGGCAACTTGCTTCATTATACAATAATTTCGGATGAATTTTAAAAGGGAGAAATTAGGATTGAAATACGAAACAAAATAAAACAACTTATGGAATACGGAGATCAAGCTTCTTTATATCCTCGAAGATGTTATAACGCATCGGCTGGCGCCTCTGCGTTAGAATACATCAAATTGAGTCGACATTTACGTCTTGATATCTCACAATATTGAGAGAATCTGAATGGTTAATCTGATACCCTAAATGACTTAAATGAATCGAATATTTTTCTAAATCATATTGTAACGTTCTTTTTTAGAATAATAACAAAAATGCTGTTTAAATCGTCTATTCATAAGAGAAATATTAATTTAGATACACTTAATTAAAAATACTATAACTATAAACTATTTAAATGCTAGATATTTACAAATTTATTTGAGGACTATTTATATAAAAACTATTTATGTATTACAACAATTATTAAAATTTATTTATTCACTATTAACTTCACTATTAATTCAGAGTACATTTCACTATGCCGGTCAAACATTAACTGAGCTCCTCCAACCCGCGACCTCAATTTATATCTTTCATAAGTTCTAGAACATAACCGATGAATCATACATGCAGGTGTTGATGAGTCATACATCCAGGTATGATTGATGAGTCATACAGTTGATGACTCATACATCTAGAATGTTCGATGACAGCGTATATGGGTTTACTATTCGTTATAATATGGTAACATCAAAGAAAGTCAAATGATTAATCTACTTATATCAAAGATGAAAGTCTGTAAATTATCGTTTTCGAGATCATTTCAAAAAGCAGATTTCTCATAAACCACCATGTTAATCTTTTACAAACATCTTTTATTTTGTGCAAAAGCTTCTAGCCATGAGATTGTTCATTTATAGGATTATATTCTAATTTCATAATTAATATCGTTTCTTCGCTACATCTCAGGTAATTTAAACAATTGTAACCATTGTAGTATTTTATGTTTTATGCAGGAAAATTTCAAAATGTACTATGTTAAAATATATCTTTGTTTATATGTTTGTACTGAATAAAAATAACGTGATAACATAACATAATGTTAATGGTGATGCAGGCTAATTCTCAATGAGTCGTTTTTATTGTTAATAAAATTGTATTGTAATAATAAAAAATATCAATATGCTAATTTCGGACTAACTAACTTTTTATTTAATAAATCCTTCAGTTGAAATTACATCATAATAGTTAAACTTATTAAACTTTAACTTAAATTTTTGTTATGCCACCGTTAATTAAAAGTTATCTTTTAATGAATTTATAATTATTTTGATCTGAAATATAATTTTCTAATATGTGTTCTTATTCTGTCAATTTAGATAAAAATATTAGAGGGCCAATTATTGTTTTACTAAGTCAAATTTTTACATATTCCAATGTTTCTCGTCTAACCAATTTTTATAGTAGTATCAAAATATTTTAAATATTTAAAAAGAGAAAAATGAAGTAATATGAAAAAGAAAAAGCAAAAATCAATTTATTTTGTTTTTTAATTAACTTAATTGCTATTTTTTTATTAAGAATAGTAAAAAATCTATTTTTTAACTATATATAAAAATTATATATTTTGTATTTAATTTAAAAACATAAAATGTGACCGTCCACAGGAAAAGGGACCTACTTAGATTACTTTATGTTATATGTATATTGTTAAATGGATATCCGTTAATAAATTATTATTAAATTATTATTGACTGTGCATGGCTAATTTATCAAGAGAGGCTAAACTAGGTGTTTGGGTAAATTTTGTCGATTTTGAGATTTTGTTTGGTAACACTGCTCAGGCATGTTCTGCACCTTGTAAAGTTGGCTTCAGGACGATAATTCACGCGGAAGTATAAAAATTGGGATTGTTCCCAACCTCTACCTATTAACATTTATCATACCTATGTTTTGTAGACCTCACTTCACATTATTAATAATTCTTATTACAAAAAAAGTACAAAACCAAGGGCAAATTTGAATACATATTTGAAATCTATGCAAAAAATGCTACAACATACCGCAATAAGTGTGGGGTTGAAAAAGAATTTTCCATTGTAAAACGGTTGCTGAAAATTGCCAAACTTTAAATCGCGATATCTCACAACAAGATTTTTGCATTATAAAAAAAACTTCAAAATTCATAACTCGGTCAATTTTTGGATTTTTTTTTTTACGAAAAAGGCAGAATTTTGTTCAGAATTTTATCTACTTTTAGGAAATTTAACTCTCAATTTCGGAACAGTTAAGGTTCCTTTTCCGGTGGTCTGTCACAAACATTTAAAATAAATTATTGTAAATAGTGCTTAAATTTTCAATGTCTATTTTATAATTGGTGACTGTAGGATTTTTTTTATTTCAATCGATTCCTATAAAAATCGTTCTTTAATTTGTTTTTTGTGATATTTTTGGTGTATTAAATTAAAGTTGTGAAATTTATCTATTGTGTAGTCGAATAGTGCTGTATTTGGTTTATAAGTTGATATTTTGATTTTGATTGAATTTTTATGTTGATTTATTCTTTTTTTTTTAATTTTGTTTTTTCTATCCGTATATCTAATATAATTGACATTAGTTAATTTGATGATTGATTTGTTTCATTTTGTATGTCTGTTTTATCTTTTAAATTATTAAAAAAGAAATTCCTATTGTGTTATGATTCCTGTATGTAATTTTAATATTAATTTTTTGGTATTGTTTGAGATCGTTTGGGAATAAAAGGTAGCACTAGTAGTTTTGTTTTTATGTAATTTTGGTTATTATTAAATTCTTTACCTAAGGGATTTGGTTGTAACTTGTAAGTTTATTGTGTGCTTTGAATTTTTAAGTTTTATTTTTTTTATCTTTTTGTTATGTTTGTGTTTGTAAAGGTTAAAGAATAATGGTTTTCTGTAACATGATTTTTAAGTTTTCTTTTTGAAATTTTTTGATGATAATTTAATTGTCCTGTCTACTAAGTTATTAATTAATTTTTTTTATGTTTTAAATTGTATATGAATAAAAATTTAAATATGTAGAGGTTTTAACTTCTTTTCTATACCAATTTGTATCTATAATTGCATTTAAATTTCTAATTATTGTTAAATCTAAAAAGTTTATTTAGTTTTGTAAATTTTCATGTTCTATTGTATATTTTAATATTAGGTGAATGTTATTACAAGTTTCAAACGGACATTATATTTATACTTTTCTTTTCTGCACTGTTGAACCTGAACTATAGATACAAATTGCTATAGAAAACAAGTTAAAAATACATATTTAAATTTTTGTTTATTGTCTCCAGCCTTACTTTGTGGAACTCCATAATCATGAAATAAATAAAGATTAGTAAAAAGTTTGACAGTATTTATTAAAATATAACCTGACAATATTGTTTCTACAGCTAAGCTGTCATTATCAAAGGTAATATAAATATAAACAAACATAATCGAACTAAATATCTTAATAATGATATTTGGAACAGAAAGATCATTGAGGTAACTGTTGTTTTTGACCTAATTGATTCGCAATTAGTATTGTGTCACATGATATATACAAATTAAAAACATCAATAAATAATTTATACTTTGAATGTTTTAAGGAGCAAATTATGACAATTTTTAACTGATAAGTCTAAATTTACTCATAAATGATTTAATTATAGATAGTAGAAATTTTACTTTACTACTTATATTTGTATTATTATATTAAATTTGTTCTTGTCGGGATTAGGAGACCAGAAGAACATAGTAGTTGTAAATTTGTAGAAACTTTTCATTTGTGATAGATATAAACTAAAGGTGCAAAAAAATATTATTATTGTATTGGTAATCCAATCTTTGCGTATATAATTTGTAAAAATTTTTTTACTAAGATTTCCCTATCTGCAAGATTTATTTCTATAAATAACTGAAGCTTGCAAAAGATAAAAGATATAAAATATATTTGTTCAATTTTTATTGCATCTACTGATGTGTACTAACCCATTTGACCCATGTCAGTCATATAAAATACATTTAATAATTTAAAACTTAAAAAAAGAAAAATAGAACCCTTTATGTAAAGAATTTTTCCCCTAAGTTTTCCGTTTCGTTTCATCCGATTTGGCTGAAGTTTCATTAATGAAACTTCAGAGTTTTACTGTGCGCGCTCTAATAAGCATATTGTTAAAGTTTTAATATAATGTGATTATTTGTTACCCCTACACGTTTTATGGACAAAATTGTGCTAACAGGATGAGTTATTCTTCGCTTCTTTAAGTTTTCGCAACTTTTAGTTACTTTATGATGCTCATACCTTTTTTTTACTTTGTATAAAACTAATAATAGTTTATTACCTTTTTCAACCCCTATTGATTGAAATACACGTCATTTTATTACCGGTAATGCATTCCTCACAGTCACAAATACATGTTTCTCCTTTAATTAATAATTATGCGTTACAATAATTAAACTGTTCTGGCACATTTTAAATAAACAACAATTTTTGTTTCTTGCTGCACACAAATTCATTAACCTCTGCAGTGAAAAATTTTCACGTGCTCACATATTTTTTTGCATATAAATCTAAATTCAGATTATAAATAACCCCAGAAGGATTTACTAATGGAGACCGAACGCTGAAAATGAGGAACATCCACTTCAAGGCTTCTCAAGTTTGCAACACGTTTAAAAGAAATTAAATTATCCTTTTTAGGACTAGAACTTTTTAAAAGAACCACTAAAATATTTCCAATTCCTTTCCGGCTTTTAATATTTAAAAACTGCAGAAAGTCAAGTTTTAAAATTGAGTTACCTTGAAATAACATTATTTAATGCGTTGTAAAACGGTTTATTTTTAATTTTATAATAATAGCTGCTCTACGAAAACATTGTGGTTAACATCAATAACTGTGTATTATTATTAGTTTCAGACTAATGTGTGTACAAGGAAGTTAGGCACGCCAACAGTGTAGTATTATTTACCATTGCACGTTGTGGAGGAAGTTTTCATCGATCGTCATGAACATGACACACGTTATTTCTATATCTTTATTATGAATATTTGTTTATATAGAAACCTTGTAAATCTTTTTCCTTTAAGGTATATACCTACTGTACTTTCTTTAAACTTTATTACACATAGAATATATGTAGATATTATAAAAATAATCCTGGGAGAAACGCGAATATCCAATATCTTCAGATTTATTTCATATTTGCTTCCTTTCCACAATCACTACATCAATGCCATGATTGATTACTGTTTGCGTTACAAACTACTTCATATTTTTCATGGTGGTTCTAGAGATAGTCATAGTTGTGTTTGTCTTATTCTGAATACATTATTGTGCCACTAATATTATTGATTAGGTACTCAATATGCAATAAGATAGCTAAACATAACTCCGTCTGAATAACTCACTGTAAATGAGCAAAAACACTAAAGCATGAAAATCGATTTTTCTTGAAATTTGATGGCATATCGTTTAAGTACTGAAAACTAAAAACTATAAGTATAGAAAATTTTTATGTAAGATCCCTGACAACTCAATGGTTTTTGGAATATGAGCTTTGATAATAACCTAGCAATTTGATATTTAACTCAATTTGAATGCCCGTACAAAATCAAACTAAATAACACAAGGTAATACTTAACTAAGTACTAATAGACAGCTTGTTGCAGATTAGTTTAGTTTATTCCCCATTACTGTAATAAATACATAAAAATATAATTCTAATGTAATATAATAGGCACATAACCAAGCAGTTGTTTGTGCCATAGGATCAAAGTTATACAGGGTGTTCCGGATAAATATGCAATGCTTTAAGGGGGTGAAAGGTGACCATATAGAGACCCCAAAACTCATAAAATAAAAATAAAAAATAAAAAAAAATTCGGATTTTTCCGTATTTTTTACAAGTCACGAGTCGACTATGGATTGTTTGCAAGATTCTGACCCTGAATTACTGATAAAGCAAACAATGATCTCACATATGCAGTACTAAATTAATAACTGACCTGCGCTACGTACGTATCAATTTACAGAAACAACAGAATTGAATTTCAACAGCGGTTGCCGAGTGACTCACTACCTTGATGACTTGATCATTTATTAAGGTCGGTAAATAAAATGTAACATACGTTCGTTGACCTAATTGTGATGGAAACATTGCCTGTTTTACGAATGTCATTTTAACAAAATGAGTAAAACTTAAATGTAGGACATACGCGGTCTTCCCCGACAACGTCGGCGAAGACGTCGGGGACAAGGTCGAAATAATGAGGTAATGTTTACATTTACTGTAATTTAATGCATAAACAACTTCTACTTCCAAGCTAGACTGTTATAATAAAATTATGAATATCCTATTTCTTTAATGCATCAAATTGAAAGAAAGCATTTTTGAACATAATAAAATGCGTACTGAATCTCTTTCTTTAAAGTATTTCAAAATAGCTTATGCAACTAACAAAACTTTTCATAAGCGGAATAATATTGATATTCATCGGTAGAATTACAAATCAACTCTTTATTAGGAAACGAAAACTCTTGTTTTTTGTTTATTTCATTCTTAATTTAGTTTAAAAATGGATATAATTACGCAGGATTTAGGATTCTGAGTTCTGGTGCGCAAACGATGTACAATAATTTCCTATAAAGAACTTTCCGTAAAAAAACACTGGGGTAAAAATCTGCTGATTTTGGTATAGGAGAGGTCAATGGACAAATTATTAGGTATCAAATATCATTTTGTTCGTGTTGTTCATCAAGAATGTGCTGATTCTAGAAAAATAAATATTTTGTTGCATTTGTAGAGACCGTTTAATAAATTCAACCGAATTTGATGTAAACTGATTCTTAATTTTACAAATCATGTTTACAATGTGGGTCATAACCTGATAACCTTGGAAGGTAAACGGACGTATTTAATAGATGTGACAAAACATTTATTTTACCAGAATCAGCATTATGATTCATGTGAATAAAATGTAGCAAATGCTGTTACTACTGTTAATAAAAGATGACAGATATGATAAAAATCAGCAGATTTTTACCATTGTTCTTTGGTAAGTGATAATCTTCCTTTTGATTTCGGAAAATTGTACATCGTTTGCACACTGGAACTCGGAATCCTAAATCCTGCGTTAATTAATTATATCCATTTTTGAACTAAATTAAAAGAGAATTAATACGTAATCGAAACTCAAGTTCACGACTACCTTAACACAAAGAAAGTTGACAACAAACTGCATACTGCAAATTACAAGCTTCAAAGATATGAGTCATTAACAGTTATTTACAGATGGTCAAAATGACTTGTTTATTATTTATCTAAAACGTTTTAAAAGCACGTCCTAATGTTTTGTGTTGCTGACAATTCATTTATTCGGTTTGGGTTTATTATGATTATTTTTTGATGACTTTTAAAAGTATGTACTATTTAATAGGCATAATTTTCATACAAATTTATCTACTGCTTTGCAGTGGCGTGCCTATTATTTTTATAAGGGGGGTTGTCATTTCAAAGGGGCATTTCAGGAAATTGTTAGTAAGATGTTACTCTACACATGCTTCTCTATTGCCCTTTAACGGGAAAGGCATCTTGTCCAAAACACCCTGTATAATGCAAATAAAAAATATTTAAATTAATTAAGACATGTATACATGATAATACATAACAACTAAACTATATTATTTAAATAAGTGTATATATATATATATATATATATATATATATATATATATATATATATATGTGTGTGTGTGTGTGTGTGTGTGTGTGTGTGAGAGAGTGATCGTTTAAATTTCAGATTAGAGTAGGCGTATGTAAACAATCATTTGGTATTTTCTGATTAATAAAATACATGACTAAAAATGTCCATGGTTTGCTAGATCTGAAATTTAAATGATCACCCGATATATATATATATATATATATATATATATATATATATATAGATCTTTCTATCATTCTTGAGCCATTTGAAAGTACATACTATTCTGCCCCATCAAGAAATATGAAGTATAGTTCCATCTATTTATCACTAATATCAACTAGATACATGTACATAAACTAGGGAACATTATATACTCCTGTAATGTAAGAGATTTTAAAGAGTATATGTTTCAGTCATAATCCATACTAATCTGATCCATTGCAAGTTTCCTATCTTCCTGAACCAAATATACACATTTATGCATCTGTACGGTAAGAACTGAACCAATGCAATGTTGCCAATAGTGGGATGCATTGTAAAACATGACTGTTGTATTCTGTTACCCATTCTGAGGCTAATTCAGATTTAATTGTTAAACTATAACTTATAATGATTTGATTGCTTTTGAAGTAATTGTTTGTTTAAAAGGCAAAAGTGATTGTTCTTTTAATTATATTTTAACACATATTTTATTTCATAACTCAGACTATTTTATTAATTATACATAAACTGCAAAATATTCCAAATTTCCACTTATCAATGCCTCTTTACAACAGTTTTTTTATACTGCATTCTTATAACAATGTTGTTTTATTCACAAAATAATTTGCTGAATCCAAAAAATACAATCTTGGAAAAGTTCCTTCTTCGGAAGGCAACATTATCTTATCGTTGGATTACTTAGGAGGAATGAATAAAAAAAGTTATTAGAAAAAGCTTCTATTACAAAACTAAATATTAGTACAAACAATACAAATGTTTTATTGGTTATTATGTATTTCTTAAGTTACCACGATAAACATTAAAAATATAGGCTTTTATACCCTTCCAATTCCTGTGTCTGAAATGCTCAGGGTAATTGGTTTGCAATTGCTCAATCTCGTGCTTTTTTGGTGCTCGCTTAGATTTTATATGTTCTGCAAACTGTTTAAGCAATATATTCTTCTGAGCTTCAGTCCATTTTTGTCTTTGACCAGGAACTTGTTTAGATAATTTTGTCTTACTTGGAATTGTAATTTCTTTTTGGGAATCAATATACTTGTTAAAAGAAACGGAAGAGTCTGCATCGATTTCAATATTAGATGATGATGGTCCAGGATCAATTTCTTCAAAGATATCACGTTCGTCATAAATTGGATTTAAGTCGATATCTATTTCATCTAAATTTTTGCCTAAAACATACCCAATGATGTAAATGTGCTATAGTAAATATTTATTTTATTAATCTTACCTATAAATTCATTTGCTTTTCCATTAGCCATAAGAAGTAACAGTTTAGATATCTTTGCAGTTTGGTACAGGTTGTCTGACATTCTGTAAAAACCAAGATGAGTTTTCAAAGTGTGTCCCATAAAACGAGATAGTTGTTCTAGGTCGTTTTCAGAAAAATGAAGTAATTGAGATATAGTAGCAAGATGTTTTCTTAATCGAGTCGAAGTTATTCTTTCTGGCTGTTTTGCTCCGCACTTTCTTGCATGCTTGCATAATATTTTTGTACCATCTAGAAATCCATTACCTAAAGTATGGAAAATGTAGTCATTGTTATGAACAAATTTCTGTCGCACATCAATTAACATATCAAATTGTTCTTTCATAGAAGGTGAAAGCAATACAGGTACACCTCTTCCACGTTTCCCTCTAATTACAATCCGATTATAAGTTTTAAGTAATATTTTTTCGGTTTCCGTTAAATGTTTTACAAATTCGTTTTCTTCAGATGACTGTAAATCTATGGAAGTATATGTATGAACTTTTATCTGGGCCACTTCTGCTGGTCTTCTTCTGTTTAGTAGAAGTATCTGTACATATAATAATTCCTTCAAATTGTTATAATCATCAAAATTATCATCATTTTGTTGCAATTGTATAAAATATTTATTTGAATTTGTAGCTAAATAATCACCAAGGATCTTTAAATCGGCAGATAAGGGTATCAAATCTTCTTTATTCCAGCGATTTTCATTTAAATTGCTAGCAGCTTGTGCTGACACTTCATCTCCCCACTGGGATTCTATGAGTGTCTTCAAAATTTTTAATTCTTTCCTTTGCATACTAGTATCAGAGTTTTTTTGAAGTAAATGAATGTAAGCTACATCACAACACTTTTTAATTAACGTTCCAAAATTCATGGCTAATGTTGGTGATTCAAATCGATCAGTATCCACATTGTATTTTGCCATAACATTAACAGCCTCGACAATTGTTTTAAAATGTTGAGGACGAAGGATATTAAGGAATTCCCTAATTTCAGAACCATGTTTTTTTTGTGCAAATATCAAAAGTTTAGCTAAACGTCTGGTGTTTTGTCTAACGACATCTAAATTACCTTTACTTCTTCGTCCTTTCATGTAAGAATAAGCATAGTTACAGATTATAAGATCTCTTTTAGCTGATAATGCAATCTCATCGGCTCTCATTCGAGGGAATAGTTTATCTTTTAATAATTGATCGTGCTTAAACATGGAACTTATAAGTAATGTTGTCTGTCCATCGCTTTGTGCTGATTGGCGTTTTCCTTTTTTATCTTTATCAGGATTATTTACACAGCGTTTTGTGTGTCTATATAAACTTGCTTTTTTATAAAAGCCTAGACAATATTTACAAGGTAGGAAATTATCTGCTGCTGCGTTTGATGATTCCTGTACCCTTTTAACGGGCCTTAGCATGGTAGATGTTCTGTTACGAATAAAGTTCCCTTGTTTTCGTATCAGTGTTAAAGCTGTTTTTCTCTCTTTCGAATTAACTTTAAGTGACATAATTTTCTCTACTTCGATTTCAGAGCTATGCCATGTTACTAAGTGGCGACTAAAATGTGACACATCTTTTTCACAAAATATACAAAGATCTTTTCTATCCTTGTAATTCTTTTTCAAAGCCCTTTCCACTTCACCCTGCAAAAGTATAAATAAGTAATACTAAAAGGTGTGATGGCAATGCATGCAAATTAAATATGTATAGAACATTGATAGATATTTTTACAGTAAGCAACGATTATTATTAGAGATACAGTGCCAAATGGATATTAAATAAACAATTATTGGTCTTATATCAATCAAATGCCATAAATTTAAAAGATACAAATAACTCTTACTTATCTTAGTACTCTAATAAATGACGTCCAAGATTTAAAAAAAAAACACTATTTGTTAATGCCCTATGTCTCTAAAATCATCAGCACAGTGTCATCGGGTTACACATACAGTGGTCCTCAGAATGAGTACCACACTCTTGTACTGCCTTATGCCTTATTTCTGATTTCTCCCAAATGTCATTGTTCACAAAAACACTTAAAACAGGGATCTCACTTATAATTTATTATAAAAACGTTCAAAAACTAATTGTGAAATTGGTCTCCAACAAACTACTTTGATTTTATTGTAAATAAGAACCCACTTATATGTGATACAAATATTTGTATTTTATTTAATGAAAATAAAATTCTTGTGATTGACCTTCATAAGTGCAGCATGGAAACAAGTACTATCTTCAACACCTTGTAGCCACTACTTGGTACTATTAGCTAAATGTTTGTTTACTGAGCCGTCAAATTGTTGGAGGATAATGGTGGAGTAGAAGAGTGCCAAATATCTGGGAAACCATGCACTCTATGTACGTCACAACCAATTCAAGCTATCAAACCAAAAAGTTGTGTTGCATAAGATGCAGATATGAAGACTATCAATGTCTCGTATCATATAACTAAATTTAGGGTAAGGTTACAAAAGACACATCAGCTACTTGCTGACTTAAAGAAAAAAAGAAGGATAACTCAAAACAGCTTTTGGCTTGGTATGCTGATGGAAAGCACCAAAAAATGTTGTTCACAGACGAGAAAATCTTTAGTACAGAAGAATGTTACAACAAATCGAATGGCAAGAGTGCATGCTTAGACATTTAAAAAAAAATTGTTTAAAGAATGACTTTTTTTGGAAAAACACACATTGTATGTTATACTTTTGGAAAGGGTTTAAAAATTATATCATCTATTTCTGTGACAAATATACCATTATCATATCGGTGATTATCTGCACTGTAGAAAAACAAAGCACCAGCAAGATACATTTTTTGAAAAGCTAAACTTGTGAGTGGTTTTTATATACATTTCTTAAATTTAGATAACAGAAGATATTTATTAAAAATTCAAAGTTTCACCTCGTTTTCCTTGTTTCGTTCCACCTCCATAGGTATTACAACCAATCTATCAGTTTCCTCGTTGTAGATTGATTCCTGATTTCTCTCATTGGTTGTGGCTTTAGGTAAATCACAGGTAATCTAAAGAAAACTAGATATATTGATCAAGAAGATTATTTACTTGAAATACTCACTTGCGGTACATATTCAATAACAGAATCATGATCTTCTAGTAGCTCATTGTTTGTGAGGGTAGTAGGCTTGCCGTCTACATCATCACCTGATGTGTCGTCAGACTAAAAGAGTGATGTTTTCACCAATTCTTTAACAGTAACATTATTAACGTTATTACTTACTTCAGTCTCAAGTTTATAATCAGGATCAACAATATCATCGTCTGAACTAAAATCTAAATCAAAAGAATTAATACTATTGCCAGATGTAGTGCCGGATACAATAGATGCTTCGTCATTCTCATTATCTTCTGATTTATTCTTTTTCATAGTAGTACATGTGTTAGCAATTGTATTTTCAATTTCTTCGTTAAACCCTAGGATTAAATCTTGATGTAAAAATGAGTTAGCTCTGTTAATAATCTGTACTTGTTCATCCTTATTACCCATTTGAATGTTGTATTCATCAATATCCAGTTGGTTTTCTTTATTTAAAATGACATTACTTTTTGTAAGAATGTCTTCAGTTAAAATATCTTGATCTGCGCCATCATTATCAAACATATTCTTTCCATATCCAATAGTTGCCGTTAGATTTATACAACTTTCTTTTAAATTATCTTGATTTATCTTGTTTATTTGTGTGTCTGGCGTGGTTTTAACTATTTCATTCTTTTTAAAATATGGATTGTACTGTCTCTTTTCTATAAGGAGAAATTAAACACTAGTTTATTAACTGTAATTGTTGAATGATATTTTTTTAGATAAATAATCAACACCTTAATTTTAGTATGTAAGGAGACGATATTCTGATGATAATTTAAATGTATTTTCCTCCAAACCCTCTAAGGCAAATCTTTTAAAAATTTTAAAAGAAGGAGTCATTTAAAAGTATTTGAATTAGGGATATGGTATATTTATTATAGAAAATAATATCGTAGGATTATAACTACAAACCACCTTTTTATTACTTCAAATTTGAATAAAAAGAAAATTGGAGGGGTTTATGGTAATTTTAAGTAAAAATATGAATCTTAATAAAATTGTCGCATTTCAACTTTTTTTAAAAATTTGTTTACCAGTGATTTATTCAAGGGGACTTAGCTTGGGCCTTCCTGAATCTGATTTGAAACTTCTACAATAAACATTTTCGAGAATATTAAAAGAAATAATGTGGACAATAGGGGATTCCCCTAACCACAGAAATATGAATACATATTGCGAACTTATTATTAGTACAAAAAGGGACAATTACATAAACAATTGACGATAACTAATTAAAATACACTACTTACCTTCAATCTCTTTACACATTGATAATATTAATGAAGCTCTAGTATTCATTTTGTCCAACAATTATTAATGATACACAAAACAACGTACCTACCACTAAAATTCACTTCAGGATTAGCGTGACCAACCTTAAAAACCCAATGTCTGTACAATTAGCGCGAAAGTTCCGTATTTAAAATACAAAACACCAATTTGTAATCTGTTTGGATATAGAACAAAAAAAAAAATTTAGTTCTTTATTATTTCTAGATGTAAGTTTGAATTATTTTTTATATAGGTCTCTGAATCTAATTGTAAGACATATTTTTCTTATTCTTCTTCTGGTTTGTAACAACATGGTTGTTTTCTGACAGGTACTTATTAAAGATTTTAACATCATTAATCCTGTCTGGTGTCGAAAAATGCAAAATAAAAATAATTATCCGTATTACATGGATATAAAAATACCCAATATAAATAAAAATTAAGCTGTTTGAATTAAATTTATTCAATTCATATTGTGAATTATACCTTCACATTTTGTACTTTGACGTATAGAATGGTTGATAACGCTGTTCTGCTAAGACAGGCAAATGACGATACTGTTGTAGCAGTGTTGCCGAATTTTTGGCTCAGGTTTGTTGGTGCAGACAAGGCTATTATATACACAAGAGTCATGAAAAAGCGCCCCTTCCGGACATACTCGGAACTAAGTTTCGCAGTTTCTATCAATTTTGAGCCAAATTCAAATTTTACTTGCTTACTCCCCGCACCTTATAGTGGCTAAAAAACAGGTCAAACAATTCTGAGCCAACATACTGGCTCAGGTTGGCCAAGGCGGTTCAGAATTGTTCATAAGTTTTACTATAGTTGGCTCAGAATTGTACGAAGGATGAATATATATATATATATATATATATATATATATATATATATATATATATATATATATATCTATAGGGCACCACTATGCGTCCCCCCATGTAAAATCTTAGGTTCAAGCAGCGTCCGAAGTCACTCGGCGTCCGGATATACGGACGCTGAGTGACTTGTGCCTCAAAATTGCACCACATGAAGCTTAAAGTGTCTAGATGACGAAAATGTAAAAATTAGCTCTGCGCAGTTTGACACCCATTTCTGATTCGTGTATAAAATCGTAGTTTGAGCGTTTGCCACACGCAGCGCTAATAGCGCGCGATTGTATACATTTGTATATAACATTTTTGGCATAGGTTTACCCTGCGTCCGCATACTTAACAGTAATTTTGTTGGTAACACTGATGGCTTTGTGGCTAGACACTGACGTCATTTCAACGGCACTTCACTTTATGCATTGTATTTCTGAGTAAAGATTACGTCATTTAAGGTGACACAAATTTTTACATATTATATTTTGTTAAAGCTATTTAATAAACACTTTACGTTTCATTTATGCGTCATTTAAATTTCTTTTTTAAAACTGTTTTGATTGATATTACAAATGGGCGATAATTTTAATAAGACCGTAAGATTTAATAAGATAGATAAGAATGTAAGGACATTCTTTCGTTCACAAAATACGTCTGAGGTATTTAACCGTTATTATATTACCAATCAGTATTTAATCAATCACAGATGCTGTTAGCTAATAATAAATCTGGCTATTTAAAATACTATCTTATCCCATATTATATTTTAAAACTTTTAAAACTCATATGTTTGTGAGGCAGACAGTAACATCATTTCCAATGGAACTTCTTATGTATTACAATATTGAAATTAAATAAACTTTATAACTTCTAAATTGTCAGATGACATACAAACTTGAGATTTGGCACAGTTATAGGAATTAGGATTCTTGTAAAGAAAAAATAAAACAATGTTATTATGTCAACCCCGTACCCCGTTTTAGGGGTTGTAAAACTTTTAGATGACTTAGAAACTTGAAATTTGGCGTGATTATAGGATTTAAGATTCTTGTAAAGAAAAATATTTAAAAAATGTTCCTCTGTCAACCTCTGCATCCCATTCGGGGGTTGTAAGACTTCTAGATGACATACAAACTTGAAATTTGGTTTAGTTATAGGGTTTAGGATTCTCGTAAAGAGTGATATAGAAAAATGTTATTATGTTAACCCTCCGCACCCCTTTAGCGTTTGTAAAGCTTCTAGATGACACAGAAACTTTAAATTTGGTTCAGTTATAGGGTTTAGGGTTTTCGTAAAGAATGATATAGCAAAATGTTATTATGTTAACCCTCCGCAACCCCTTTAGGGTTTGTAAAGCTTCTAGATGACACAGAAACTTGAAATTTGGTACAGTTATAGTTTAAGATTATTGTAAAAAATATATAAAAAAAATGTTATTATATCATCCCCCGCACCCTCTTATGGGGTTGTTAAACTTGCAGATGACACAGGAACTTGAAATTTGATATAGTTATAGGGTTTAAGACTGTCGAAAAGAAAAATATAGTTTTTTTTTATTAAGTAAACCCCCGCACTTTATTTGGGGGTTGTAAAACTTCTAGATGACATACAAACTTGAAATTTGGCATAGTTATAGAGTTCAGAATTCTCGTCAAAAGAAAAATAAACAATGGTAAAATTTCAACCCCGCACCAACATTGGGGGTTGGAAAACGTTTATATGACATGCAAATTTGAAATTTGGTATAGTTATAGTGTTTAAAATTCTTCTAAAGAGAAAAATAAAAAATATTAAAATGTCAACCCTCCCACCCCCTTTTTAGTTATAAAACTTCTAGATGACGTACAAACTTGAGGTTTTGACATAGTTATAGAGTTTAGAATTCTTGTCAAAAGAAAAATAAACAATGGTAAAATTTCTACCCCCCACTCACATTGGGGGTTGTAAAACTTTTATATGATATACAAACTTGAAATTTGGTATAGTTATAGTATTTAAAATTTTCCAAAAGAGAAAAATCAAAAATATTAAAATGTCAACCCTCCCACCCCCTTTTGAGTTATAAAACTTCTAGATGACGTACAAACTTGAGATTTTGACATAGTTATAGAGTTCAGAATTCTCGTCAAAAGAAAAATAAACAATGGTAAAATTTTAACCCCGTACCCACATTGGGGGTTGTAAAACGTCTATATGACATGCAAACTTGAAATTTGGTATAGTTATAGTATTTAAAATTTTCCAAAAGAGAAAAATCAAAAATATTAAAATGTCAACCCTCCCACCCCTTTTGAGTTATAAAACTTCTAGATGACGTACAAACTTGAGATTTTGACATAGTTATAGAGTTTAGAATTCTTGTCAAAAGAAAAATAAACAATGGTAAAATTTCTACCCCCCACTCACATTGGGGGTTGTAAAACTTCTATATGACATACAAACTTGAAATTTGGTATAGTTATAGTGTTTAAAATTTTCCTAAAGAGAAAAATCTAAAATATTAAAATGTCAACCCTCCCACCCCCTTTTGAGTTATAAAACTTCTAGATGAGTACAAACTTGAGGTTTTGACATAGTTATAGAGTTTAGAATTCTTGTCAAAAGAAAAATAAACAATGGTAAAATTTCTACCCCCCACTCACATTGGGGGTTGTAAAACTTCTATATGATAGACAAACTTGAAATTTGGTATAGTTATAGTATTTAAAATTTTCCAAAAGAGAAAAATCAAAAATATTAAAATGTCAACCCTCCCACCCTCTTTTGAGTTATAAAACTTCTAGATGACGTACAAACTTGAGATTTTGACATAGTTATAGAGTTCAGAATTCTCGTCGAAAGAAAAATAAACAATGGTAAAATTTCTACCCCGCACCCAAATTGGGGGTTGTAAAACGTCTAAATGACATGCAAACTTGAAATTTGGTATAGTTATAGTGTTTAAAATTCTTCTAAAAAGAAAAATCAAAAATATTAAAATGTCAACCCTCCCACCCCCTTTTTAGTTATAAAACTTCTAGATGACGTACAAACTTGAGATTTTGACATAGTTTAGAATAGAATAGAATAGAGTTTAGAATTCTTGTAAAAAAATAAACAATGGTAAAATTTCTACCCCCCCCACTCACATTGGGGGTTGTAAAACTTGTATATGATATACAAATTTGAAATTTGGTGTAGTTATAGTACCTAAAATTTTCTTAAAGAGAAAAATCAAAAATATTAAAATGTCAACCCTCCCACCACCTTTTGAGTTATAAAACTTCTAAATGACGTACAAACTTGAGATTTTGACATAGTTACAGAGTTTAGAATTCTTGTCAAAATAAAAATAAACAATGGTAAAATTTCTACCCCCACTCATATTGGGGGTTGTAAAACTTCTATATGACATACAAACTTGAAATTTGGTATAATTATAGTGTTTAAAATTTTCCTAAAGAGAAAAGTCCAAAATTTTAAAATGTCAACCCTCCCACCCCCTTTTGAGTTATAAAACTTCTAGATGACGTACAAACTTGAGATTTTGACATAGTTATAGAGTTTAGAATTCTTGTCGAAAGAAAAATAAACAATGGTAAAACAACCCCCACTCACATTGGGGGTTGTAAAACTTTTATATGACATACAAACTTGAAATTTTATATAGTTATAGAATGCCAGTAACCGGGTAATTTATTTCTGCATCTTCTACAGAATTGATTTTCTTGTTGGAAAATGTTCGGAGGTGTTCCGTGAATGTAACGGTTGGGAATGAATTTGTCAGGACGGGGGCGGTTGAGCGCTAGCCGCCATCTTGTAAAACATGTTTTATCAAATATCTCGTGAACCGTGCATCGTACGACAAGAATAGTGTTGATCGTTTTTTTGAAATTCTGCTTAATGCTTTATATAAATGGAAGTATATCTGATTAACGTCCAAGTGTACGCAAAAAACGTGTTTGTCTTTTTCTTAAATACTATAATAATGTAATAACTTTGGTTTTAAATTAATACTCTAGGAATGTTAAAACTTGCTTACTTTACTTGTTTTGAAAAACGATGTTTGTTAATTAAATTATGTCACATTTTTTACGTGAAAAATTAATTTTAGAGAAACTGTTCGTTCAAGTTACATTAGACATACAACTTTCCTAAAAGTTTGGAAAAAAAATTTCAAATACTATGAGACTTAAGCTGTATTTTTTGGTTAACTTTGAATGTACAGTTTTTCTAAAATTTATTTTTCACATAAAAAATGTCAAATAATTTAATTAATAAACATCGTTTTTCAAAACAAGTTAGGTAAGCAAGTTTTAACATTCCAAGACTATTCATTTAAAACCACAGTTATCACATTATTAGATTATTTATGAAAAAACGACGATTATTGATCATGCGGTTAAGATTTATGCACCGTATTTGAGTGTCTAAATGGCTTCTTTGTACTGACTTTTTGTTAAATTTGGAATAGTTATTCACAATACATATAAGTAAATCCACTGTGGTTTTGTTTAGATTTTTTAATGTACCGTTAAATTTTTTCTGGGTACATTTGGACCTTAAAATTACTCAAAGATTTTGCTATATTGTTATAAAAATGAAACTTCAGGACAGGTAACCCTTCTATAGACGGGTTGGCTGTGTTACAAGTCTGCTCCTGGTCTGTGAGTTTTCGTAATATTGTTTATTGTAATTTTCGTTGTACTCGTAATTATTTTTTTAAATCTTTAGTTTTGTGTAATAGTAACAGTAATAGTAATAGTAATATTTATTTTTCCCAACAGACAAAATGCCTATGGTGGAAACATAAGCTAACAACAACATTATACTAATAACATGAACAAGTAGATGTTACATAAAATAATATCATAAAAAATAATATAATAACATAGAACTAGTGTGTGAACAATATGCCAAAGTGAGATAGTTTAGTTAATAATAATACATTAAATTGCACTGTTATGTGGTTGCTCATAAATACTAATTATCTTAGATCTAGTACCTCTCGATGTGAAAACATCTATAAATATGTCAAATCTGTTACTAGGTAAACAATTGTATAATTTAAAGATAGTTAACATGGGACTATTATAATGGTGAAAAGTGTTTAGTATTCTATAATAAAAGACCTTTGTTGATCGGCTAGTAGATCTAGGTACATAAAAGTAAATTTGACTAAGAAGACCAGAACACTGTATACGACCATTAGTAATGTTTTGTAAGAATACAAGACTAGAAAGATTTTTTCTTGATAGGAGTGAAGTTTCATTAACAATAATAAGCAGAGCCTGGTGATTACAATGCCTAATTGGATAGTTATCATATGTTTTGTAGTAACAATATTTACAAAATTTACGAAAAACATTTTCAAGAAGACAAATATATATTTCCTATCTTTAATGAAAGTAAACTATTTTTGACAAATTCAAGGTCAGTTATGTTTACAAATTTTTAAACGTGTTCCTTTTAACATTCGTTTTTTAGGGATTTTCCATATAGGTTCTCTTTTGCAATTATTAATTTGATAAACCTTACAGCTGTAGTTCATATAAAGTACTTGTAAAAAATAATTTATTTATGCAGCACTCATTCGGATCATTTAAAAATTAAATATCTTAAAATAAACACGTTCTAAGAATTCTATATAGTCAACATGCGAACTTTAGAATTAATTGTTTTTGTTCCTCAAGGCTTGTTTATAGTAACGAATGCAACTAAACTACCGTTGTAGATTAAAAGGCAAATAAGATTTTATGTCTGACCAATTTTTATTATAAAAAGTCATGTATCTTTTATAACAGTGATTATTACATTGCCATTTCACGATTCGTTTATGTATCTACGGCATACATAAAAAAATGTTGTGCTAAATTTAAAAATTTTTAATATAGAAAACGCATTGTAACATTATATATTATACATTCCCAGATTTGCTACAATATCTGAAGTATTATATAACAAAGTTAAAAAAACTTTAAAACCTGCGTAATATGACACATCATATAAACACTCCCTTATACTGCATGCACGTAGGATCCAGCTCTTTTCTGCTTCTCATTTTCTATGAGTCTTTCAAAATATGTTTTAATGTCACTCGATGTTGTTTTATAGCAATTTTACTTTGTCCAACAAGCGTTGATATTCGTACACTGGTATAACTGTAAACGTTTCAAAATTGAAAACAGCATTCACAAAGCATTCCAATTATAATGTCTGAACAAGGATTTTCTAAGCACCACAGTCTTTGAGGTTCAGTCCAATACATGAGAGTACCACTTTTAGGAGATAAAACCCTCCAACCCAAGCAATAGGTTGGATTTTTTTCTGCATTAGCAAACTGAATTTCTTTGGGCATGTGATATACTTTTTCATCACATCACACTGAACCCTTTAGTTCAGTTACATTTGATTTTGTAAGAAATAGAGAAACCATACGAGATCTTTGGGAAGGCTTTTACTTCATTTTCTGCGTTAACGTCTCTATTTCTTTTTGTTTTGATAGTACAGTAGCTTTTGAGCAGTAAAGTACTTTTTTTTCTTTTCTTTTCCGTCATATCTTTTTGCAGTTTTCAATGGTTCAGCACCATAGTGCGTGCATGTTGAATAGAAGAAAAGAAGTTGTCAAGGAAAATATTATGGTTATGGTTCTTGTCTACAATAGAATCTTACCGGTTTTACGTTTAGAAACATTTTGCATGAGTGCCGTCCAAGATATGGAACCATCTATTCATCTTAATATAAGTTGCTCGAAAATACTCCATACTGCATGAGTTTTTCATTCATGATGTAAAAATTACCTACTAAGAATTACCAAAAAGAATGAAGCGGATGTAATCATGAACGACTTCAACGCAAGGATAGGTAAAGGAAGAGTTGAAGATATTGTTGGAGACTATGGTATTGGCAAACGGAACGACAGGAGTACCAGTATATCCCTATACTGGTACAGTTCTTTAATGAAGAAAACTTAATGGTAGCAAACATTTGGTTCCAATTCCCAGAAAGGCGATTATACACTTAGAAAGGACCAAGAGACAATGAAGGAAATATTATAGGAAATGATAATCAAATAAATTACATACTGATTGATAAACGATATAGAAACGGGATTATAGGTGTAAAAAGTTATCCTGGATCATACATCGGATCTGATCGCAAACGCCGTAGCTGGAAAACTTGATATTAAATTGAAGAAAATCCAGAAGAGAAAGAAACAAAACAAGGCCTAACTTTGAGAAACTGGGAGAACCGGAGAGATAAAACAGGAAATAACAAGTGTAAGAGAATAACAACAGTAAGAGTGTCAAATAGTAAATTTAAGGAAACTAAGTACAATTGGAAACAACAGAAACAATGAAAAACTCTTGGCAGTCTATTAAAAACGTAATACATGAAGTACAAGAAAATGAATTGGGAATCCAAGAGCCGAGAGCAAAACAGAAATGGATGACGGGAGAAATCATTTTATTGGTGGACGAAAGAAGGAAGTAGCTGCAATCTTAACATTAAATTCAACTATTTTTTCATTTTATTTTGACATTTCAGACACCTGCCATACATACACAATGCGTTACTACATGTTACAGGAGTTCATAGGAATTGTCATTATCTACAAGTTTTAGTGGTTTTAGTTTTTGTGGTTTGAAGCTTATGTTTGCGCGTTGCTTGTACAAACAGGTAGCTCTGTTTATTTCATTAGGTTTGCATACATAATATAGACCAGTGGTCGCCAAACTTATGAAGCTTCTGAGCTACTGCACCGTTTTTAAATCCTACTATGAGCTACTAGTCAAGAGAACTACCAACTTTTTTAAAAAATCTTACATTTGTTTATTGCCCATAAACTTACATTTCTAGTAAATATGAAATCAATTTTAATTAAACTGTATATAACAAAAAGAAACTGAAATTGAATTGTACATAAGAAAGAAATTGAAGTATTGCTAGTAATAAATAACAAATGTAATAACAGATTTTTTATCAGACTTATTAACTTTAATGAGAAGGATGGACTTCTTTTTTGTCATCAACAGCTCAGTGGAGGAATCATGGTTAGCCATCCGGAGCGTTAACGCGATCTACCGAAAATGTCCCCGCGAGCTACTAGTACCTCGCCATCGACGGTTTGGGGATCCCTGATATAGACGGTAATAACATAAGGATGGCATCGAGAGAATGTACTGTAGAATATTTTTGTTTTGTATGACAATTTTGTTTTGTGTGCAATGCCAATTGTTTTATTTGCTAAACTATAAAGACGGTAGTGTATATCATTGGACATCAACAATGTACTTAAAAATCTTTTCCGTTGGTTTTTTCGACCTCCAACAACTCTCCAAGGTTTCACCAGCGAGTCATGCAAAACTAGAGTACGGATTGCTTATTTCTCATTGCTTATTCCTTTTCCAGGTTCAAGTCCAACAAAACGTTTCCCTGTGTTTTTTTTATTCAGAGATGGACCTTAGTTTTTCTTCAGGTGTTTTCTTAACTGTATTGTTTTCAGTTTTTTTTACTTAAATGCTTTCTTCTTCTTTTCACATTCTCAAGTTTACTCAAAACAAATAACCAGAAACCTAAGTGCAGAGATGGTTTCTTTTTGTATCAGAACTTGCCCGACGAAGAGAACACAAAAAATTGAACAGCTAAAAAATCATTTGGCAGGTCAATCACCGCTGGATATTTTTTCTAAAACTTTTTGATGATGAAGTTGAAAATATAGTATTGCCATTTTTTGTAAAGTAGGCTCATGATAAATAATACACACGATTTTATATTTACAAGGCAAGAACTTTTCAGTTTTATTGGCATCCTGTTTTTATTAGGCTATCATACGTTGTCCCAAGCTGATTTGTATTGGTATGTTGAAGAAGGCAAAGGAGTCGATATTGCATAGAACTGCATGACGAGAAACAAATTCAGAAATATTCAGTAAGGTCGATAAAACTGTTACATTTTCTAACTTTGCGGCCTTTTTTACAACTTCTTTTCCTTAAGGTGCTGTCTTCTTATAGAATGTTAGCAACAACTTCGGCAAATCTTATAAACTTATAAATACTTATTAGTAAATTAGAAGTACGTAATTCATGCATAAAAAATAATCGTATCGGGAATAATTCAATATAAGCATAAAAGACGTTCCTATAAAAATGCTGTTGTTTATTAATAACAAGTCGTAGCAAAATAAGAAACCTTTGCACTACGCCATTTCCGTGTAAAGCGATATTATGTAGGTGACAAGCATTATTATGGATTATATTTCCCAAAATTTCTGTCTTTGTTTATTTTAACATAAAGTGACGTAATCCTGTATATGCTATTATACTTTAGCATAGTTGCTTCCGCGGTCATTTTACTTTTTTTAATGTCTCTGAAAATAAACGTTTTAAATTATTTTTTATTAAGAACTTGCATTATTATTATTACTTGTTTATGATAAATCTAATTTTGTCTGTATTACCTACAATTCTCGCAGTAATAAATAGTAGAGGAAAATATGAAAAAAAAGCCGCTTATTTACGATTTTCGTGTGAACGGAAAGGTAAAAATGTATGCATGCATTTTTATGATAGTTTATGTCTTGGGGATGAACTTTCAACAATTCGTCAAAAAATCGTTCTGTGCAGGGGTCTTCTAGGGGTGGTTTTATGATAAAACCATCAATTTCTGATTTTTTGTAGTAATATTCTATGTATTATAAGCTTTCTGGTGGTACCATCGGTAATTAAATGCGACTATTAGAAATAAACAATGTTTAAGAAGACTTAAATAATTTAACACGGCAGTATACGGGCGAGAAATATTTCAAGAGCGATTATCTCAAAAGCGGCAATTTCTGTAAATTGTAATTTTTGTTTGCACTCAATTTTCTCGAAAACCGTCGACTTTATCAAAAAATCATACTGTATAAACATTATTACTCAATAGTAGCGCTATCTGATGGTTTTTAATTTTCTTAATTATCTCTCTTAATAAGGGAGATATTTGATGAAACGTAAAGCTCTGCATATTCCCCCTCTTAAAACGTCGTATACCCCCGTACACCGCAGCGCTCAACAAACTATCCATACATGCATCAAATAATGCTTCCTGTTATTTCTTACTATTCATATTTTTTACCCTTTGTTATTAAATATATTATTTAACTGCTATAAATTGGAAAATCCTTTGTGTGTACATATGTATAAGCAGTTACAAAAGTTGGTAACTTATTAGTTGACCCATTTAAATTTGTTATGGTAGGTTAATAATTTATTAATTATATCTTCCCATAACTTTAAACGGACCGTTGAATTTTAGACGTATGCTTGTGTTTATTATTATAGTTTTATGAAAACCCTGACAGATGTGAAATTATTAGTCTGGAATTTTAGTTTGATTTTGTCATTCAGTGGTTGAAACTGTGGTGACTGTTTGAAGGGTGCTTTCTTTAAATAAAAGTGTGTCTGTTTCGAGAGGTTAATAAGACTGTTTTTGCATCACATTGTTTACTTACCTTGAACTCCTATAATTGTAAGTATTATTTTTCACCATTTTATAATGTTCTTACTCAAAACAACAGTTTAACATAATTTGGTAGTAGTCATTTATTTTATTTCGTTCGAATATTATATTTTAGAATTGGAAATCATGGAAGTAACAAGTAGCTCGGAAAGCGAATTAGAATCAAAGATAAAAACGATTCAATATCGCAAGAAAAAACAGAAAACCTGCATAACTTGTCAACAAGCGGACAATTTAGTTTCAAGTGCTCCAAAATCATTCTTAACATTTAAAAATAGTGTTCAATTAAGGCTAAATCAGCTAAATGTAGATCCTGGTCATGATGAATTTTTAAATAAAGTTCTAGGCATTATTAATTCCTCTCAAAGTCATGAGTTAGACTGGCATCAAAGGTGTTACTCTAGTTTTACAAGTAAAAAAATATTAAAACTTTTCAAGCTAAATATATAGCAGAGAATTTGTTTAAATCTTGTGAAAGTCACAGATAATTGAGATCGAACAGAAAGATGATCTGCAATCTTACGATTTCTTGCAAATTGGTTGTTCTGAAATATCTGAGATCGTCAATCTCTGCAACAGCATTAAAAGTGATATGTCACAAGTAAAGGGATTGGACAACTACAAAGATTTAAGTAGCAATAGTTTTAGAGAGTACATTCCAGATAAACTGTTTTTATTAATACAGTTGCTAGTCGAAGATTCAGACGATGAAAGGAAAAAAAATGTTGTTCTGAATATTTGTCAAGACATAATTTACTGTCATTCCAATTTTAAAAAGCATACTCCAAAACACGCCGCTTTGGGTTCACTGGTTCATCAAGAGACTAAATCAAGCAAAATCATCGAAACCCTTCATTCCTGTGGGCATTCTCTACCTTATAGGAATATCAATATCATGAGAATTAGAAACTCCGTTGCACAATCTGAAATTCTACGAAAATGAAAAAACATTGTTCCATCACAATTAATAAGACGAAGATTTATTCAATTTGCTGGAAACAACATTGACCTTTTAGAGGAAACTCTTGGTAACGGTTCAACTTAATATTAAATATAAATTGTAGTAAACTGTGTTTTTTGGCTGTTTAATCGCTATTTATTGGCTTTTCAAACATTCTATACTTTAAACAATCTTGCTTTCTTTTTTTCCAAACTCTTATATTACGTTTGTATGAAGACATTACAAAATTACAAACATAAATAGTTCGTATAAATGAATCGTTGCACGTATTTACGAAGCCTGTAAGGAGTTGTGCCACGCGCTATCACAGCGCTTCACAAAACAATCGATATCTCCAAAACTATTAAACATAAGTTTATAATTCTTTTTTTAAAAACTTTTTGAAACCTTTACCATTAATTCTTCCGCAGGATGTATAGGAAAATTTCCAAAGATAAGAAACTTTGTCACTTAGTGTAATTTACATTACACGAAAAGCTAAATTTCAAGTTCAGACATATTGTTTAAATTAATTAAACAAATTCTATTAATCTGCTTTATATAGTTAGAAGCGCTCATGTTTGAGCATTAATTTAAAAAAAGAACTACAACGATATCGCAATTAGTTCCCAAGATATTGCGATATAAATATTAAAGTGTGGATTTTAAAAATTGTCGATTTTGATCTAAAATCACCCCTACAGCACCCCTGCACAGGACGATTTTTTGACGAATTGTCGGAACTTCTACCCCAATACATAGGCTATCATATAAAAACATCCATACATTTTTGCCTTTCAGTTCATACGGGAATCACGATATCTGGTCGATTTGCTTCTACTAAAACAGTAGTCGAACTTTAAAACCAATTCTAGCACACGTAAAAAACAAATGCTGATTATTGTGTCACTTAATTCACAAATGACACTTAATTCGAATTCTCAGTTAGTGAACAGATTCAGAATTGGGAAATTGCCAAAAATTCCGTACTTTTTATAATTTTTAAAGAATTTTGAAAACATTTACATTTTTTCGGCAAAGAACAGAGCTAAAAATCTGATTTTGTACCGTAAATCAGGTTATGTTAAAAGTGTACGTTATGATGTTGACATTTCAAAAATGTGTAGATTTTATTTAAAAAAATAATTTCTCGAACGATGGATATTAGGGTAATGGACAATGGCTAGAATTTCAGACTGTGTTTGCATGCATGTAAAAACTGTAATAATTACTTTCTACTATTCACTGAACTTATTACTAAAGATGATAGCTTAAATATGTAAATCGATTTCTACAGCAGTAATTGTTGGACACCGTCGATGGAAAACTTTAAAATGTAAACGGAAACAAAATGTTTTAAAATACTTTAGTATTTTAGATTTTAATTACTATGGACGACATATTTCATACGTCCTTTCAAAATTTGCTAACGATGACAACAAATTTGAAATCAGCGACCTCAAAAATCCCTTTCTATAAAATTTCATATAAATCCAATAATATTTCGAGTTTTATGATGTTTTTATGCATATAATATTTTAAATCTGAAAGCCTTCTAAATAAAATTCATACACATACAGAAACGAAACTAAAAGTATTTATTACATAGCGTTAATAAAATAGAATTATTTTTTCCAGTTTAAATGACGCAATCTTTACTCAGAAATGCAGAGAGTAACTCGACACCGCAGACAGGCAAAGGAATTCAAGCAGGCTGGCCAATACTGAAAAAATAAATGGACGCTGTATAAACCTATAGCTTGCATAAAATAAACAGACGCTGAATAAACCTATAGCTTGCAAAAGACGCTGACTGATACCATCATTTATATACACTTATATACGCCGGACGCTGGGCGCTACGCTTTTGGTCCGGACGCATGGTAGGCCTCTATAGATATATATATATATATATATATATATATATATATATATATATATATATATATATAAGAAGACCATTTAAAAACAAAATTACTTTTATAATACTGTTTAGTATCCGCTTGACTTTCACAGCGTAAAGACGTTTACGAAATCAAAGCGAACAGTGTACAAGTGCATAGTTAAAGATAACGCGCGGCAGTTATGTGGTTATCGCTAAAGATAGTAAACATTCAAATGTGATAAAAGCTAGTGCTAAACAAAATGTATTCTCAATCCCAGCCAACATTTATTTATACACAGGGTCAGTATTTAAATAATACTAATACACAACAGTAACTAATAAATCCCTTACCGTCATATTCAAACCAACACTCTGGATACAATGTTATCCCTATACAACAACCAGGTTTTCCGATTTTCCCATCAACATTCTCCCAAACTTACCAACAACCCCATCAACAATCAATGCAGTATTTAGCAAACAACACTTTACCAACGAATAATACGGAAAACAACAACGAAAGCAACTCCGGCCAGGAGTCGGAAACAACAAACAAATTCACGTGGCAAACAGTTAAGAGAAAAAGAATAAACCAATCTCCGGAAGCAATCATTACAACTAACCCATTTCAATTAAACACTCAAAATAGATATACAGAGCTGTCCGAAGAAAACACGCAAATAAATGAAACAGACAACACCGTAACAGACACTGATAATACTCAATCAAAAAACACAATATGGAGTAACAAAATACCAAGAAATGGTAAAGTATCTAACTCTAATAATTGAAGAATAACAATACTATTGCAAGGCGTTATCTAATGATACAGTAAAAGTAAATGTTAATACTCCAGAAACCTACCGAAGATTAATCACACAACTCCAAACAGACAAAATAGTACATCATACATATCAGATAAGACAAGAAAGAGCGTCTAGAGTAGTTTTACGAAACTTACATCATTCAATACCAACCGATGAAATAAAAGAGGAATTAGAGAAACTCGGACACAGAATTCGTAATGTACTTAACATTAAGCATCGAAAAACAAAAGAGCCACTCTCCTTGTACTTTGTTGACTTGGATCCTCAAGAAAACAACAAAAAAGTATCTATTATATTAAATACCTATGCAATATGAAAATAGTAGTGGAAGCACCAAGAAAGAAAGATAGCATAGTTCAATGCACAAGGTGCCAATGCTATGGACACACAAAAACATATTGCGCAAAACCGTACGCTTGCGTTAAATGTGGCGGCCAACACAATACAACTGTGTGTACAAAACCACCAAACACCCCTGCAAAATGTGCACTGTGTGAGGGATTTCACCCTGCCAATTATAAAGGGTGTGATATCTATAAAAATTTGCAAAAAGCGAGAGGTAGACCAACAAATCAACCACGTCAAAACCTCACCCAACTATATCACATGCCGATCTTTGACAGAAAACAATTCCCCCCAATTAATCCCAATCAACCTCAAATACAAATTCCATCCTTTCAACAAACTCCCTATTCACAAATAACAGCACAAAATCAACAGTCACCTAACATAACAGATCAGCTGTCAATCTTCCTAAACGAGTTCAAAGCAATGTTCAACCAACTCATTAACCAAAACAGCATGGTACTAAACATGCTAAGCACTGTCATAAGTGAAATTGCCCAATAATGGATAACTCGCTAAGAATAGTACTTTGGAATGCCAATGGGCTATCAAACCATAAACTTGAATTGCAAAATTTTCTGCTGATTCACAAAATAGACATTGCTCTAATATCGGAGACACATTTTACTACTAGAACAGTGTTGAAGATACCAAACTATAAAGTATATTATATACCTCACCCAGACGATACAGCACACGGAGGTGCAGCTGTTATAATTCGAAATGCACTTAGTCACCACGAATCTCCTCACTACCAAACGGACAAGATACAAGCTGCCAACGTTCAACTTGACTCCAACCCATGGCCTTTTATAATAAGTGCGATCTATTGTCCTCCAAAACATGCTTTAACTTCTGATGAGTACACAACATTTTTCCAATTCCAAGGAACCAAATTGGAGGCGACTGGAATGCTAAAAATACGGAGTGGGGGCACGACTTACAACTCCGAAGGGAAGAAGTCTTTTAAATGCCATAACCAGGCAAAATTTCAAATATCTTAGCACCGGCGAGCCAACATATTGGCCAACTGACGTCAACAAAATTCCAGACTTATTAGACTTCTTTGTTCTCAACGGTATATCACCAAACTACATTCGAGTAGAAACCAATTACGAACTATCGCCCGATCATACTCCAGTTATTGCCACACTAAGTACACATGTAATAAGCAAACCAATCATTCCAACACTCATCACAAAAGAAACAGACTGGGACTCTTTTCGTACATATATAAATGAACACATTGACTTGAGTACACGACTAAAACAAACCGATGAAATAGACGACGCAACACAGTATTTTACCACATTAATACAAGAGGCATGCTGGCATTCGACTCCCACCCCAACAAGAGAAGAAAAGAAAACAGAAAATATCCCTCTCCATATACGAGAGCTGGTAAGTGAAAAACGTAGAGCACGAAGCAGAAGGGCAAAGATCGCGCAACAATGACGACAAACTGATCTACAACAGATTAAGAAGAAAACTACATAACGCCCTTACAAATGCAAGAAACTCAACTTTTGAACACTATATTACCACTCTCTCTAAAGAAAACCACTCAATCTGGAAAGCAACAAAAAAATTTAAACGACCACAAATATCAATACCGCCAGTAAGGAAAATCGACCGAAGTTGGGCGAAAACTGATATAGAAAAAGCTACCATTATTTGGTGAATATCTAGCTGACGTATTTACACCACTCGAACTCCACATAAACAACAACGATAACGAAATTGAAGGTTTCCTAGAAATACCCTGTCAGATGTCTTTACCCATCAAACCTTTCTCCCCTAGAGAAGTATTACAAGAAATCAAAAATATAAATCCACCAACTACCAAATCTTAATTTTGCAATTAAATTTAACATTTGATCTTACAGCTCTAGCGACAATTTGAAGTAAGATCATCGAGTAACTATATTAACATTTTAGTATTAACCATTTTCATCTCCTACATATATTTTTTTTCTAAAGATCTATACAGCTACATGTATGCACACATTGCCAAATAGCTAATACTTTATATATATCAGATTTATATCATAGGTGTATCAGATTTTAAGAACTTGTGTTTGTGAGATTTGAGACACTCTTCAACACAATTTTTTATTTTTTTTTTCGAAATTTTATTTGAAATAATTTTATAGTTTTAACTTTATTGCTTAATAATATACAGAAAACAGAAGGTAGGTAGTAAATTAACGATGAGAGTAAATAAAAAGAAGGAAAAGGAACCTACCAAATCGACCAGCACTGCAATGCAAAGGAGCGCCACTTACGATTAAACTTCTACAAACCTATTCTCATAACAGGATCTCAGAACTGACAGAAGGTTGACTGCTCATGTCATGGTAAACGGCACATACTATAACTACAACGCCGCCAATAGAGCTAATTACTGGTCAACCTCTAAACATCTTCATTAAGTCAAAACTATCCACCCACCGGTATGATTAATGAGGATAAAGGTGTCTTTCTCTATTAGGAAAGTAGACATATTAAGATAAGTTTGAGATATCTATTAGATACATGTAGAACAAGTATTTAGGATTTACTAGTCGGATTTATGACAAATACGATGAAGAGGTTTATTACAATGAATTTACTTACTACTACCACAATATATAGTAGAGTGATATGAGAAATAACCATCCTCCATATTAACAAAAAATACCTACTTTTCAGGTTTTTCTTTTATCAAGAAAATTGTTACAAAACTAAAAGTGACACGTTTCTGTTAAGAATTAAAAAAGCGCACATACTATCATAATATGTACCTACGCTACCTCAACCTTGTTCAGTTACTGATGGGCCAAAAGTAAAATAAAGAAAATCTAGGTTACTTCAAACACTTCTAGTTAATAAGAGAAACAATAAGTACATACATACGTAAGTACGTACATTGCATTATAATATTGCAGCAATATCAGAACTTGGTATGATTGATTATTTATTAGTTGTTGTTGTTGTTGGTATTAACAGTTGTGCAAGTGTGTATATGTACTAGGATAGCATAATCTAACAGAGCTTCTGCTTTTTCAATCGTACGTAATGCAACCACTATGAAATTAAGATTCATAACGCTGCTTCCTTCATTCAAAGTGATGTAAACCAGTTTTGAAGAGCACACAAAATTACTTAGGGTATCAAAAATAATGAAAATAAATTTAAAAAAATTGATAAATGTAAGGATATTTAAAACAATTCTACATCATGACCATGCTATTCTTAGGTGGAATAAAGTGGTATGAATAAGCGGCTTGAATTTTGAATACTCAAATCTGATCCTGATGAGATCGGGTCGCTTCAGATTAACCAAACAGACTAGGCCGGATACAAATTGCTATCCAATGCAACCTGACTTTCCGAAGAGTGTTTAAAAGTTAATTGAAAGTATCTGAATATCCGAAAAATATTCGAAAATATCGTTTAAGATTGATTGCGTAAAATTAGAAGTTGAATTTTTATTTATATAGTATTGTATTTATATAAATATGAACAATAGGTATAATTAGATGCAATTCTAACTTTTTGAAAACTAACTATAAAGCCTAATTTTAATTTGAAAAGGTAAATAAGGACTTTATATTAACATTTTTATATTTTTGCAGCTTGTAATAAAGGACAAATCAGTTAAAAGTCGAAAGATGTAAGTAGGCATTAATAATTAAATTTCAATAGCAGATAAAAATTTCTAATAGCAACTGAATATCGAATAAACTT
The DNA here is from genome assembly GCA_929113105.1 of Agrypnus murinus. Lineage (NCBI taxonomy): Eukaryota > Metazoa > Arthropoda > Insecta > Coleoptera > Elateridae > Agrypnus > Agrypnus murinus. Next base: position 187,780,049 of record OV816024.1, read on the forward strand.
TGGTATATAAATTGTATACTGCATAATCGTCGATTGAATCGTGTTCCTTTTATGATTGATCTTATTAGGAGAAATTGTTGTCCTGATGTCAGACCTCTACAAGAGAGTACCTTATCCAAGGCTCGATTGAGTCATTGCCGTGCGGTTCATGGAAGCAATGCTTCCCTTGAGAATTTATCAAAAATAAAAACCAATGCTAACAAAATATTTTTATAAAATTATGGTTATCGTTTATTTAAATTTGCTTATTATATGCATATTTAATCAACTTAAAGCTCAATATCAATTCCGTACAGCAAAAACTATAATTATTTAGAGTACTGTTTTAAATTATGCTCATTAAACTTGACGGAGAGGTAATACCGATTCAAATGTGTTACATACACTGCATATAAGCACTGATTTGGTTGCTTATAACTGCTCTTCTCCTAACCTTGGTTAGCGCGCGATGTGATACAGACAATGTACAGACGATGCGATTAACATTGTTTGGTCGTTATTTTTAGTGTGCTTTGTGCCCAAGTGTTTATTTATTATAATTTGGTTATTTGTTCGATTTAGTGTTTGTTAAATTTAATGTTACTTAAGTAACCTAAATCTGCGAATGATGTATTTTGTCACATTTTATTATTTCACTTTATATAAGTTGGAATTTCTTTTAAGACAAATAATTATATTTAGTTTGGTCTGTATGCAAATTTAAGATTGCATTATCGTCATGACTGCAAATTCAGCTGCTTCGGTGGAAGGTTCGAGTACTTTCTATACATCCGAATCAGGACGATTTTTTTGTTCAGTTTGTAAATTATTAATAAAGAATTTTCTGCATACAGTTTTAGAGCAAAATTACAAATTATTGAGAAAGGCTAATCAAAACCAGAACTTTCAGATTTAACAACAAATATTAAAACCTGCACCGGTATTTTGCTAAAAAAGACCAGAAAGTCGAGTTGCATTATAAATACATAGTACTATTTTTTTTAAATAAAGAATAATATTCAACAAATTCCATAAGTATAAAGTGTAAATGTTCTTCTTTGAAAAACTTTTAAGCTTAATAATTTTAACACTGTTTTTTATTGTACCTAGCAGGTGTGGATCCAGAGAATTATTTTGAGGGGGAAATTTTTGAAAAAATAATTGTTTTAATAAATAATAATTAAACAAACATTATTTGTTTGTATTATATGTATACTTATTTCTAAATTGGGGGGTGGGGGAATACCCCCATCCCCCCGTGAACCCGCGCCTGTACCTAGGTATATTAAAATTAAAATCGTGGTTGCTTCCGTAGCCTAAATTCTCACCGCACGCCACTGGATTGAGCTTACAGAATTCTGAGAAAGTGTGTGGTGTGGCTATGTTTGAAGAGTACACTTATGTCAGGATGCAAAGTAAAGAAAAGTGTCTAAAAAGAAATGTGGTATTGATTTACCAATCGCGGGTAAATCCAGTAACCTCCCGAGCAAGGGTCACAATAAGACGACAAAAGTGCTCGCAGGGACGTGGGTTCTAAATATTTAATTTCTAAGACACCAGCTGTCCTAAGCAGTCGAATAGCAGAACCTCCTGGTATACTATACACCCAACACCCTTGCTCAAGACAGTAAAGATACTACGATGCAATTTAACAATAGATTAAACTAAATTAAATTACTAGAACCATGTTAGCTTATATTATTCTTATATACTTAGGATTACAGTTAACTAGAGTTGACTCAAGTTCTTCTAGAACTTGACTTATACTCAAATATGGCTAATAAATTTAAAAGAGAAATATTAATGTTATAAGGTATAACAGAAGGAACATTGATCAAAATCACAGTTTTTACTAAGGTATTTATCTAATTAGGTTAAGTTACTCAAATTCTTAAAAAGAGAGGGAAGATTGATAATAAGATTAATAGAATGTCCACCCAAGGGCGTATTTAGGGGGGTTCTTTTGGAGCACAAGCATCCCCCAAGACTTCATATTAGTATTTTTAAGTTTTATTAAGATAATGAACTGAATAATTATGAAGAAAATCCATATCGTATCATTCATAATTCTCCTAACTCCTTTTTACAGTTTTACCTATAAAAATAGTGAGAAACTCTAGATGTCGGTAATCTCTTTTTGAATACAGTTGAATAGTACTTTACTTAAGAAATAGCAGGTAGGTATAGCAGTAAGGTTACAATACAATGTCTTATATGCTCAGTTAACCTAAACCCTTTATAATATTTATAGACAAGTTGTAAATTATTGGTTTTGCAGGAATACCTATATCCTCTCTTTTATAGTTTTCCAGTTATTTTAATGTTGCCCTGGGAATCTTCTAAGAATTTTAAATTTGCAAATTTCAAGTTTGAGATAGTAAAGTTGAGCTCGCTTTACTTCATTCATAAAATGTGGTAGTGATAATTGATAGTTAATGTGATAGTTATCATTTCCAATATTTTTTTATGGAAGCAACATCACTGGCAAATAAATTATTCGAAACTGAAATTGAAATACCACGAGTAGTTGGATGGCAAAACAACCGTTATAATATTGCAACCTTTAATGCTGAAGATTATTTTCGAATATCTTGCTACATACCATTTCTGGATCATGTCATTGCTCAAATCAATGAGCGCTTTATAAAACATAAAGACATTTTAAAATCATTCGCATGACTTATTCCTTCTCATATAGAGCACAATAATTATAATTCTCAACTTCAGAAATTTCTGCACCTGTCAGAATTTTATAGAACTGATATTGACTTTAATGACTTTAATAAAATTCTTAAATCAGAATATAAGCTATGGGTAAAAAATATCAAGATTTAGAAACGAAGCCTACAACAGTCATTGATACTTTATATCGATATGTGATCCTATTCTCTACAAAATACAGCTTTCAGACATGTTTTTGTAAAAAGAACTGTACAGATTGATATCACATGTAAATCTGATGGTTTGTTTTTATGTTTTAATTTTATGGGTAACTTTGGGAAGCCCAGTATTGAAATCTAATAAAAAAAGGTATTACACCCTCTTGAATTCTGAGAACAGACAATGACAAAAACTTCCAGTTTCTTCTTTTAAAATCTATAAATAAAAGACTATAATCCCTTGTAAACTGGATTATAAGGATATTTATTACTTAAAGTGCTGGTTTGAAAGGTCTATGGATGAAATTCCAAGAATTCAATTCAGACAAAAAATCTCAACAAATTTCATAGAAACCTGCTCATATTTTAGTTCGGTAAATAGAGTTTTATTTCGTAAAATAGGGCAAAAATTATATGGTAAATTACGCAACCGGCAGAATCCCATTAAAAATTCGTTAAATAGAGAATTTCGTAAAATGGTAGTTCGTTAAAAAGAAGTTCGAGTGTATATCTATTTTATTATTATATAGTTTTATAAATAAATTCGCCAGTACCACATGAAGATCATACTGAAAATGATGTGATATGATTAGTAAAGTTTGTAATGTTAATCTTGCACAAATTTTATTTTGAGAATATCTGTTTGACTTAAACCAAACTGTCGTGGAAATTTATAACTGTATTCTATGTTACGTACCATCAGTTATTCTTGGTACCTATAATTCATTTTATAAAAAAGGTCCTCAGCATTTGCAGTATGGTTTTTGAATGTTGTCTATCCTTTCATTGCAGTAAAGTGAAAAATAATAATTACTATTAAATCGTTACAAGAAAGTACGTGTGAACAATTTAAGTTAAAAAGTATCCTTCATCAAATACTGAAAACAATAAGCACCCCCCAAGTTAGATTCCTGGATACGCCACTGTGTCCACCTAGTTTGCTCAGCAACATTTCTCACTTATCTGTAATGCTGCAGTATTGGGGATAGTAAGAAACGAATAACCCAAGACTTCAAAGCGTATGGACCAGGTAAGTATTTAATTAGGTCAGGCAGGTGAGATAACCAGGAGCGTGGAAGTAAATGTCCACTAGGTACATACGAGATAAGCTAGCTACGAAAACCCTGAAGCAAAAGTATCATCAGGACCTCAGATTTCAAATATATTAAATTACTAACCTCATATGAGGGTTTAATCAAAGAAAAATCCAAATAAAATAGATTTCATATATTATTTCAAATACATGCCTAAAAATAAATAGTGACAGTAGGACAACTTGTGAATAATTTTAGAACTGATATACCTATGCTCAAATCCGTCTAAGGCGTAAAGATTCCCCAAGAACCATTACGAAGAATCAATAAAGAACGTTTCTAAAGACTCAAAAATAGTTATTTACATTATAAGTCGTGGAAATGGAATTTTACAGTCGAGTACGATGTTACGGACAAGGCGACGAAGGAGCCGAGTCCATCTAGTGCAACTATTAGTCGAACACAAAACCTAGACTGAGTGTCCATGGTAACTGAATACTAAAGCATTGTTCAGTTGATTTATTTTATTTGAGCCCGGTAATAGTTATTTACGTGCCAAGCTTTATAAATTAATCTTTACGGGCGAGCGACGAAGGAGCGAGCCTCCATAATCTAGCGAGCCCAGTAACGATTAATTGCAAAGCGTGTCGCGTACAAACTTTTATTTCCACCTTCACCAGCATTTTTTTATGAATTGTATATTTTTTATAAAAAGACATTTTGGAATCAAAGGCGGTAGCACAATTTATAGCTAGGTGTTGCCATGGTGTTGTGGTTAAGCAACACATTAGTCGCCATAGCTTTTTGTTGATGAGCATTGTAAAATGTTACAGGTCTCTTTTAGGAGCCCGTAAAGTTTTACAGGGCTGTGGCTGTAATTACCCATTTACTTAGTTACATAAAGGCCTGTAAAGTGGCATTTACATAGAAGGGGTAAATAAAAAAATTTACAGTCATACTAGAACATAAAATCGCATTTTCCGAACTGTAATTGCTACCGTAGACATGGATAATAGATACAGTACGAAATAAAAATCCTTCCATCAGAATGGGTCAAGCAAAATACATTATTTTTTAACAGTCTCCATGACAACCATCAAGGGAATTAATAGCCAACTATCACTACTTAGACATTCAAATTTTAAACGTAACAACATTGTTACAAAACTAGAGAACGAGAAAAATTATGGTTATTAAATGGCCCCTAGAAAATCGTAATTATAGCTAAATCTTAGCCAAGCTACGCGAAACAAGAGCCAAATGTAAGGATAAGTTGATTGTTTTGCCCGAACCTAGATAGCGGACGATTGATTCATTTGGTTTCAAGTTAGTTCGCATATTTTATTCAAGTTAACAAAAAAATAAGGTTTTGTATGACACCTTGATAGAGCTAAGACTGAGAAATAAATCTAGAATGATTCATTTCATAGATGAACATCTTGGGAGTGAAGGTAGTTAAATTGCATATGCGAAAGGTGGTGCTGATGTTAACATAATAGAAAAAGGTGTCAAGTCTTCTATAGTATACAGTTGAATCATTGTTTTTACCCATCTTTTTATTTGTATTTTCAAAAGCAAAAATCGTAGCTTTTAATGTCTGACATTCACACGATGCAACATAAATTGAGTGAAAAAAAAATTACTTTTCCTGCACGCTTTTACAGGATGTGATTTCACTTCACACATCCACGGAATTGCAAAATCAGGCATGATTTTAGATGATTCTAAACAGTGATGAACTTCAGAAGGTAACAAAATTTATTTTAATACAGACAGCAAAATGCTCGCAGAGATTAAGATGCTAGTAGAAAAGCAATACTACCATTAGACATAAACTTCAAGAAATAGGTCGCCACCTCAAAGGCCTTTGTTAAAGCTAAAACTTTTGTATTATGCTTTTAGGGATTATTTCCAAACTCGGCAGTGTATGTGAAAGAATGATACAGAAGATGCTTGCTCTTGGAGATGGCTGAATAGAAATAATAAGCACTTGAGGTTTGTTTCTGGACCAACGTCGTTATTATCTCTTATTCGAGATAATTTCCTGAAAAGATACGATAAGTGCTACAACTGTAGGGAAATAGGTATCCTCATGCTTGTAGACAGTGTTAAGACTATTCCGTGAGCGATTAGAATGATTGGCCCATTTATAAAATAACTTGTATACTTTGCTTTCTGTAACTATTATTATTATTTAAATAAAATCGTCAATTTTCAATCATTAGTACATCAACATTAATTATTTTAAACACAAAAATTACCAAGATATAAATGCTGTGTATGATATATCATATATTTTGGTAATTAACGCATGGATAGGGTCAGTAAGCCAGTAATTGACCATCACCCAGTAGTTGACCAAACTTAGAATGACCAAAATAAGATACCTGTACATCTTTATGAATATTTTATGTTTCACAAGTGATTATTGCACCTCTAATTACTATATGGTGCCACATTGCTGTATTATCTTGGTCAAACGGTTGTCTAAATACATGTGGAATTTGTATTCGTTTATTTGACAGCTAAATTTGTTCTTTTACAGTAAGCATGGCAAGTAAACAACTCTATTGAAATCTGCAATCATCCGGGATTTTAATGAAAATCGTTATATTATACATATTGTGCAAGTAATAGAAAGGTAGAACTAATAAATTTTTGTTATATATTTTTTTTTAATTGACATTTTATTGCAAAAATGTGGTGGTCAATTACAGGATTCGAAATCTTATCAGTTTTGCAGTAGTTGACCAACCACTAGTTTTATGCAAAATAAAGAATTTTGTTTTTTTGTCACCCCTACAAGATTAGTAAGTTACTCTTGTTCCTGTTTTTCTTAATAACATTTCAAATAAATAGCTGTTTCCAGTATTTGTTCGCACAAAACTACCGCTCAACCACTGGCTTCGTAAAGTGGTCAACTACCGGTAATTTTTCTTTCCATTTTTGTTTTTAGCAAAATGTCATCAAAAATAATATAGTTTTGTTTATTGTTTCCAGCCTTATTTTGTGGAACTCCATAATCATGAAATAAATAAAGATTATTAAAAGTTTCACAGTTTTATTAAAATACAACCTGACAATATTGTTTCGACAGCTATGCTGTCATTATCAAAGGTAATATAATTATAAACAAACACGTCGCTAAGGTAGATACAAAATAGGTAACTAGATAAAATAATAATAATAATCATAATTAAATATCTAATACTTCCAGTAACGGAGAATTACTGAGCTCAAGTTGTTCATTCATTAAAGGTACCCTGAGTTTGTGTTTGTATACCTCAAAGGCTTCTAAAATGTCTAATTTGCGTTTGTTATTACAAAAATGTAGGAATTTAATGTCATTGTGTGATTTTGTTCTAAAAGGTGTTTGGCGTAATTCGATTTTTCAGGATGTTTATTTTTGTAATGACGTACGTGTTCTTTATATCTTATGTCAAAATTTCGAAGTGTTTGTCCAATATATACCGAACTACAAAAAGAACAATTTAAACGGCAAATAATATTTGAATTAAACCTCTCTAAACACATTATCTTCTGGTTTCGTTATGTTGATGACATTTTAGCTTGTTTTTACAGTTCTTTTGAGGTTATCAATGAATTTTTAATTCTTATAAACAGTATCCACCCTAATATAAAATTTACACTAGAAACAGAACAAAACAGGGCTATAAACTTTCTAGACTTAAATATCAAGATTAACGCAGACAATCTATTTGAATTTTCCATATACAGAAAACCAACACAAACAGACATAACAATACCAAATGAATCTTGTCACCATAATACACATAAAATAGCAGCCTACAGATCATTAGCAATCAGATACTACTTACAAATCAGAATTTAGCAAAGAGATATCAACCATTAAACAACTAACACATGCAAATCATTATAATCCGAACATGATTGACACTCTAATTAAACAAAAAGATTATAGGTTAGCTATCAAAAGAATATATCCCATTGACAATCAAACAGAAGACACAAATTACATATCTATACCATATTTTGGAAAATATCAGAAAAAATTGCACATATACTAAGAAAAACCAACAATTATAAAATAACATTTAAAACCAACACTAACACTTTTTCATTTTTATTTAATGCTAAAGACAGAACACATGATATCATGAAATCGGGCATTTACCGTTTAAATTGTTCTTTTTGTAGTTCGGTATATATTGGACAAACACTTCGAAATTTTGACATAAGATATAAAGAACACGTACGTCATTAAAAAAATAAACATCCTGAAAAATCGAATTACGCCAAACACCTTTTAGAACAAAATCACACAATGACTCCTCAAAATAATATTAAATTCCTACATTTTTGTAATAACAAACGCAAATTAGACATTTTAGAAGCCTTTGAGATATACAAACACAAACTCAGGGTACCTTTAATGAATGAACAACTTGAGCTCAGTAATTCTCCGTTACTGGAAGTATTAGATATTTAATTCTGATTATTATTATTATTTTATCTAGTTACCTATTTTGTATCTACCTTAGCGACGTGTTTGTTTATAATTATATTACCTTTGATAATGACAGCATAGCTGTCGAAACAATATTGTCAGGTTGTATTTTAATAAAACTGTGAAACTTTTAATAATCTTTATTTATTTCATAAAAATAATATACATATATTTTGATATTTTTTAAGAATGTTCGTTTTTCTTTATGCAATACATACTATGTGGCTCTATAACAATATATAATAAAATAATAAAAAACTGATGTTTTATTCGTTATATTATAACACTGGTCAATTACTGGGAAAAATGTGGTCAAACACTTAGTTGGTTGTTTGTGGTTAACTACTGGAAAATTCTAACTTTTTTACTCTTATATTTTTTTCTATGAAACAAAATGTTTTTTAATTTGTGTATTATTAATATTTAGAGTCTTAGACTATAACTGCACTTTATACCATTTTTTATTTTGTTTAAAAAAAATATATTACAAAGTTATAAATTTATATTTCTGAAAAATCTCTTAAGTGGTCAATTACTGGCATATTGACCCTACATACAATGATAAAATAGTAGCCAACCTAAGAAATTAGCCTAGATACGACAAGCCTGCGCTTTCTAAAAGAAGTTAAATGATAAAAACTGTCACTATTATGTTTACTATAATAAATTGAATATTTTAAACATCATTGGTAATCTAGATTCGTCAAACGTTTGATATGTTGTCTATATAACACAGAAAGAATTACTTGTGTTACTGTTTCTTCTGGGTAAGACAACTTTTTCTTGCATTTCACCTCGACTATTTTGAAAACTCGTCTCTTAATCTGATTTCTGCCAATTGAGAATGATGAGGGAAGGCACTACTAAACAAATTTATTTGAAAAACTGTCCACTTACCGTCTGAAATATTAATGTATGGCGGAAAGTTATATCCGTTGGGATATTATCTAACGTAACCTTGGAACAATTTTAAAAAAGATGTTTTGAACTCTTCACAAAACTCGCCAAAAGGTTAAAACTCAGTACCTATAATAAGTAAAATTTAAGAAGTTTAATGAAAATTCAATGTGACAATGATTTTATGGTAATTAATAATAGTTTAATAATAAATATCGAACTGAGTTGTGGATTTTAGTCATCTGTATTCCATTTGTTATGTACACTATAAAATTAATTCCTTGAAATAATTAATTACTAGTAGCTTTAATGTCCATGCATATAAAATAAATACACATATATGCTCTGAGTAATTGGAATAATATGGTAAATCATGAAAAACCTAAACTAAATTTCATTTATGCTACGAAATGAGGAAATTATAAACACAAACAAGGACTAAACAATATGTTATAATATTAAACAATAATATGCATAATAAGAAGTGTAACATTATTAAGCTTGTAAAGTTGTTAAATGCGTAATAATTCTATAAAACGTAAACGTATCCATTATCCAATTCTTTGACGAGATCAAGAACAAATTCTCATCAGTTGTTATCATCTTGGCAGCCTTAACAGAAATTAATGAAATTCTGTAGATCTTTGCCTTTGTTACCCCACTCTTGATCTAGTACTTTAGTTATGAAATATAATATAAATACAAAGATTAGTTAAAGTTTCACAAGTTTTATTAATATCTTAACCTGACAATCTTGTTTCGACACTTTGTGTCATTATCAAAGGTAGATAAGATTGATAAACAAACACGTTGCTAAGGATAAATACATACAGAAAATAGGCAACTAGATGCAATACATACAAAAACTAAATATCTAACACTTCTAATAAAGGAGAATTACTAAGCTCAGTTTGTTCATTCATTAAAGGTACTGTGCGTTTATGTCTGTATATTTCAAAAGCTTCTAAAATGTCTAATTTGTGTTTGTTGTTGCAAAAATGTAAGAATTTAATGTTGTTTTGAGGTGTCATTGGGTGGTTCTGTTCCAAAATGTGTTTGGTATAATTCGATTTTTCTGGATGTTTAAGTCTATAAGAGCGTACGTGTTCTTTGTATCTTATGTCGAAATTTCTAAGTGTTTGGCTAATATAAACCGAGTTACAAAAAGAACAATTCAAACGGTAAATGCCGGATTTCATGATATCTTGTGTTTTGTCTTTAGCATTGAATATTGGCCAAACACTTAGAAATTTCGACATAAGATACAAAGAACACGTACGCTCTTATAGACTTAAACATCCAGAAAAATCGAATTATACCAAACACATTTTGGAACAGAACCACCCAATGACACGTCAAAACAACATTAAATTCTTACATTTTTGCAACAACAAACACAAATTAGACATTTTAGAAGCTTTTGAAATATACAGACATAAACGCACAGTACCTTTAATGAATGAACAAACTGAGCTTAGTAATTCTCCTTTATTAGAAGTGTTAGATATTTAGTTTTTGTATGTATTGCATCTAGTTGCCTATTTTCTGTATGTATTTATCCTTAGCAACGTGTTTGTTTATCAATCTTATCTACCTTTGATAATGACACAAAGTGTCGAAACAATATTGTCAGGTTAAGATATTAATAAAACTTGTGAAACTTTAACTAATCTTTGTATTTATATTATATTTCATGATTATGGAGTTCCACAAAGTAAAGCTGGAGACAGTAAACGCTATACTTTTTCAATTTATCAATAATTATTATTAACACAATAATGGCTAATGGCCTACTGGCTTCATTAGGACACGCAAATATAAAATAGCTCATTTGAGTGCTTTAATAGCCCAACTTTTTCAAAGTTGGTAGCATTGAAAAAACTGAAAATTGACACATACTTCACTCAATTTTCTGTGTCAATCAATGAATTTTCAAATGTCACATCAGTGTTGTCAGCTACCACAAAAATCTCTAAATTTTGAAATTGTTGTTTTTTATTTAAAACGGGAATAAAAGACGCAAAATAGAAAAAATAGCATAAAAAACTCGTTTCATAAGTCATTATTGTACTCGTCCTTTCAAAAACTCGCCGCAAGCGGCTGCATTTCTAAATTTGGACTCGTGCAATAAATCTAGCCTTATGAAACTCGTACTTTAATATACTATTTTATTTATTAAATAGCACAAAAAATATACGATACTCACGCTTACAACAGATATCGAAAGTGTTTCTCTATCTGTTATAAAGCACTTACCGGTCTCGTATCGTAATATACTATTTTGAGTTAGTGAGTTACTCACTGAATTATGTATCTTATTTTTACAATGAAAATCACAAAATGTAGTGAATAGAAAGGCATACTATATGGTTTCATTTGTTAAATCGTAAGCTAGCATAGTTGACTTACTAACCAAGACCTTTTGTTTACCAGATACCGTGAAACTGATCCTCATTGATTTAAGCTAGTTAGTTAAACAATTAAAGAAATGTTAAACAAATATCTATTCGTTCGCTCTGTCACAATCAACACAATAACAACATATTATTGTCCTTCTCCCCCTTATGTAAGCCTTTTACTATTTTGACGAGACAACTGCAATCTAAAGAAAAACATGCGAGGTGCTCGTTGCTAGGTACGAAAGTAGCACTTACATGGCCAGAACATATAAGTGGTTTATATCTAATTTTTATGCGGAGAAATCCGTTGTTTAAAAATGTTGACGGGTCGCTAGGTGGTTTTCAAGGTTCTCACAACAAGCCATCTTATAATATTCAGTCACGATTTTAGTTTAAATTATTTTTTTTCATTATTATCAATTAAATCTTGGGGAAAGAATAAAAAAATGAATACATTACATGTTACGTAACTCTTTTCTTCATCTCGGAGACCTTTATGGACCTCGACTGTTAAAGTGTCCGCCTCGGTCCTTAAAGTGTCTCCTTGGCAGAAGAGTTTACTTATACATCTCGCAATGTATGTAGCTTTTGGTAGTTTTAACTAATGCTTAACTGCACATTAAATTATTAATATTAATAAGTTGTTCTAAAAGTTATATTAGAAGCCTATAAGTTAATACAGCGGTTCTCAAACTTTCTAATAAATTGGGACCCAAATTTTCATAACAGTTTTTGAAGTCCGAATATTTTTTCTATATCTACTTTCCTTTTACTACTGATACGCGGCTGCAAGGCTAAAATTTGGTATTTAACAACACTGTCGCCCCCCCAACGTATTGATTGTATATATAAATGCTAGTATAAATGTCGTTGCGTTTAGCGTGTTACTTATAGTATGTATTTACCTATTTTTGAGTGTGACATTTTATTTTGTATATTAACAGAACGCATCTTTTCTTAGTTTGGTTTCAATAATAAGTTTTTTGAATATCTCGTCTTTTTCATGTTTCGTGACCTCCTTTTTGTTATTTTTCGCTTTCTTAAGGGGGCGTGCCCTATACGTTGAGAATCTCTGAGTTAATAAGTGTTTTGGAGTTGACTCTTCCGTCGCATCTAATGTCTAATATAAATCTGTCGTCGCTAGTTCTTTGTTAAAATCATGAAATGCTTAAATGAACATAAAAACAATAATAAAACGCTGTAGTTATAAAACATAGTATAGAGATTTTATTTAAATGTTTCCACTTTTTTGCAACTGTGTGGGGGCCTTAATAATTATCTTGCCCCGGGGCCCAATGCCGTCTTGTTACGCTACTGAGTCGCTATATTAGCTTTTGAGGGAACCTTTTAAAAACTATACATATTATATAAAAGTCTATATCAGATTTTCAGATTTATTCTTTTCTTGATCAAAATCAGTAGGTAACTTGTGGTTGTGGTTCAAGAAGGTGAATAGAGGAGTGCTTTAATAACGTACGTAGTTATAATGAATTGAATAAATTCATTTTCACCATAGTAGAACACCCAGATTACACTAGTGAATGTTGGGTGGGCTACATGGCTGATATTGATTAATAATTACATACATATGGATTAGAAAATAAAATATAAAAATTGGAAATAAGTAAACAAAATGGAAATAGTAAATCAGTTTAATAATTTTATTTGCAAATTTATACTTATTCCATATCGGTAATGCCTTTTAAAAGAGTTGGTCTTGTAATTCTTTTAAATCCTTTTCAGTCCAGATTGACTTAGTCTAATATTTAGTAACAGGTAATGAAATCATAAGATCACAACCTGCATTTGTTGTTTTAAAAATATTGACTTATATACTGTGTAGCTATAACAACTACGTGGATTAAGACATAGTAAGATTACATTCCACCCTTTTAAAACTCATCTACACATCCAGCTACCAGGATTACAGAAGTCAATGGAAGTATCTTATGGTATTTAAAGTTCAAATCTTTAAATTCTTTTAATTTTTAAAATCCAGCAATTTAGTAAAATTCAATAATTTATAATAATAATGAAGCTAGGGCTAACAATATAATAAATGCTAAGATTAGAAATTATTTTCTGGAAATGTTTTGCAGATTGTATTGAAGGTAGTGTTATATACTATAATAGCTCTAAATAAACAGTATTATAATTAGTTGTTAGACAATTAAAATTAAAATTAAATTTGTGAATTATTATTAAACGGATATTATATTTAACTTCTGTACTATTGTTTTTAGTATGGCCTGGTGTCAGCTTTTTTTTCTTCTAGTTTCATAGGTAACGAGTGCAATAGTCAGTAATGGTAAAAGTGGCATGTTTCAAAGATCTATGAAAAATATCAACAAGACAGTGTTTGCTAGATAAGTCTAGATCAGTTACGAAATTCGATTCGACCAATTATTTTGATTAAGATTGTATCTTTTAAAGATATAATGATTTACAAGAAACGATACTTCACGGTGAGCCAATAAATAGTTTTTCCGTAAAATGCATTCACTTTTATCAAAAGACACTACCAATACACAATTTATAATGATAGGTTGATAAAGCAACATGTATAGGACACAGACTTCGCAGCCTACAAGAATTGGACTTATCTATCTCCTTTTAAAACTCAACTGCACACTTAGCTACCAGGAGCACAGATCGTTAGTGAGGAAACTACCGAAAACGATAATCTCAAATTCAATACATGTCTATTGCTTATAACGTTAACAATCTTAATTATATTTTTTGTAATTTCTTAGGTTATACAATAATAAGCAAGTAAATAATAAAATGGTAATACTAAACTAGATCTTGATAATTTTCACGCTTAGGAGCGAAGATCAACACAGAGTTAATATAAAATGCAAGAAATTAAGTTACAGTTAGTAAGTTAAACCGGCTATTTAACAAATTTTGAGAGAAAAATGGAAAAACTTGGCAGATAACTATTGGAGTTACAGTACAAAACGGGAATGAATAAAATCCAGATGCAAAAATCTTAGTAACATTTAGTAATTTGGACATAAATACAAAAATATAAACTAAAATTAAATATATGTAAAATGCAAATTATAAGATTTATAAAAATGGTCGGGAGTAGTGAATACTTGAAAAATAGATAATTAAATTCATTAATAATAATTAATTGACTAAAATCTTTAAATTTAAATTCAATCCATGAAAGTAATATTTGAAAGCGTTCAAAAATAATAGATTTTGAAATTTGTTGCTGGTAGGTACCTAAGAAAGTTATCAAAATGTTATAATAAAACTGAAAGATTTTTTAATCAGCTCAATTTAAAAAACATGGAATTCGATTTATTTTTTGTTAATTTAAAAAAAGTTAGAAAATTGCAGATTTACAATGTTGAAGTCCTTAAAAAAATTTGACGGTAAGTCATTATGAAAATTCAGTTTTGAAAATAAAATTGCCAATTTCCATAAATAATAATATATTTGAAACTGCTATTTTTAAGGGATCAACTTTTTCAGCTAAACTACGAAAACTTGGGAATACGAAGTAGGTAACATAAAGCTGAATTTTATAGATTCGTAAATAAATCATTCGAAAAAGTAAAAATTTTTATTTTACTTGCTTTTTTTAGTTAAATCATACGATTTACTTGTTTTAAGATTTTATATGTATCAGTGGCGTGCGGTCCATAGAAGCAAGGGAAGCAGTGCTTCCCTTAAGAATTTATTAAAATTAAAAAACAAAGCTAACAAAAATAGTTTTATAAAATTATGGTTATCGTTTATTTAAATTTGTAATGTGTAATCAACTTAAAGCTCAATATCAATTCCGTACAGCAAAAAGTATAATTATTTAGAGTACTATTTTAAATTAGGCTCATTAAACTTGCGCGGAAAGGTAATACCGATTCAAATGTGTTAGTTACACTGCATATAAGGACGGATTTCGTTGCTTCCTGCTCGTCTTGCTTTCGGTAGCGGGCGAGTCGCGAGTGCGTTGTGGGCAGTGGCGTAACTATCATGTGTCAGTTCGGGGCAAAGCCCGGGGCCCGACAACTTTGGGGCGCCCATTGTGATACCTGAAAAGGCTAGAAAAAGAGACTTTTAAAATAAAAAATGAGTATAAATAATACCGAAGTATTTGTTGATAAGTTGATATATTAATTATTTGTCATTTCTGTATAAGAGTAGTTGTTTTAATGATTTATTTTTAATCTTGTTTTTACTTTTATTTTTGTGTTACTGAATTACTGACTGAGTTATATTTCTTATTCTTAGGATGAATTTCACAAAATGTAGTGAATAGAAAGTCATACTATATGATTTTATTTGATAAATCGTAAGCTAGCATAGTTTAGTTACTAACCGAAACCTTTTGGTTACCAGACACCGTGAAACTGATCCTCATTAATTAAGCTAGTTAGTTAAACAATTACAGACAGTTAAACAAATATCTATTCGTTCGCTCTGTCACAATCAACGGAATAACAACGTATTATTTTTCTTTTCCCCCTTACGTAAGTCGTTTACTATTTTGACGAGACAACTGCAATCAAAAGTGAAATATGCAAGGTACTGGTTGCTAGATACGAAAGTTGCACTTACCTGAGCAGAACAAAAAAGTGAATTATATCTAACTTTTATGCGGAGAAATCCGTTATTTGCCAGCCTCGGTGGATTAGTGGTTTGCATGGTTGCTTTATAATCCAAGGGTCGCAGGTTCACTCCCCGGCAGATCTGGTAATTTTTCATAGCGGAGAAAAATTAAAAGCATGCCTTCTCGGTCAAGTCAAACTGTAGGTCCCGTGTCAATGCAATGTTTGGCACGATAAAAATCTCTACTGGAGGTGGAATTCCCCAAATTCGGCTAAATTTTAGTAGGGTCGGCCAAATGATCATAGCAACCGGTGCCATGAGCTACGAATGATTCTTCGCCATACTGATTCCTCGCCCAAAAATAAATTAAAATAAGATCCGTTATTTGAAAATGTTGACGGTACGTTAGATGGTTTCTATGGTTCTCAAAACCAGCCACCTCATAGTTTTCAGCCGCGATTTGCGTTTCAAATAATTTATTTAATTATTATTATTAAATATTGGGGAAGAAAAAAAAGATAAAACATTACACGATGCGTATGTCTTTTATTCGCCTCGGAGACCTCTACGGACCTCAGCTATCCGCTTCGGTCCTTAAAGTTTCTCCTTAGTAGAAGTGTTTACTTATGCATTTCGCAATGTAAATAACTTTTGGTAATTTTAACTAATGCTTAGCTGCACATTAATGCTTAAAAGTTAATACAGCGGTTCTCAACCTTTTTAGTAAATTGGGACCCAACTTTTCATAACAGTTTTTGAAGTCCTAATTTTTCTTCTATATCTATTTTACTTTTACTGCTAATACGCGGCTACAAGGCTAAAATTTGGCATTTGGCAACAAGACACTGAAAAAGTAAACTAAAATCTAACAAATCTAACCTTATATACGTACCTACAGAACTTCACGGTCCGTCGGTAATCGGTCAACTTTGACTAACCATCAAACTTGACTGATTAGTGGAACAATTCTAAAAGACTGGAATTAATAGGACCTAAATCAGAGTTCATTAGCGCTTTTCTATTCTTAATAATTTCTAAGCTTTCAAATCAGTTAAGTTCTGTCGGGTTGTTTATATTTCTAATTAATTCTATGCCTTTAACCTTATGATTTTGTTCAAGCATAAGTAGGGCGACGCTACATTTATCATGTCTTTTAAATTTTAAGTGAGCTAAATGCTCTTTGTACCGAATCTTCAAACATCTCTTAGTTTGCCCTATATATTTGATTACAGCTATTACATGATATCATATATAATGATAACATGATAATATATAATAGATTTTATATATTCGCGATTTATCCATGTAATCTACTTGATCTTTTGGGTTTCCTAAGACATTCTTAAGGCTGTTATTCGAAACCACAACTGTTTGACATGAATAAAGCAGCAATTTTGCAATGTTTTTTACTTATCCTTATTGTTATTACCTAGTGTAGTAACATACCTAACTCTTAACTTATTTCTATGTTTTCTAATAGTACTATACCCAACATCCTCAGAGTAACCGTCAGAAACAGAAATGTCAATAATTTTCTTCAGTTTTATTTTATATCTTAATTTTGACCTTAGTGACCTTAATTTTGCTTAGAAATTATTAAGAATAAAGAAGCGCTAATGAACTCTGATTTAGGTCATATTAATTCTAGTCTTTTAAAATTGCTCCAGTAATCGATCAAGCTTGACGGTTAGTCAAACTTGACCGATTACGACGAACCGTGATTTCTGTAGGTATGTAAGGTTAGATTTTTTAGGTTTTAGTTTAATTTTTCAGTGTCTGCTGAAGATGACAGTTTTGCTGTTGAAATAAGTGTCCAGAGCGATTAAAAGTGTGTGTGGTGAGGGTGAAGTACAGTTTTATTACTAAATTTATTTTTTAGATCTTTCCTCTTTTTTGCGACCGTGTGGGGGGCCCTAATGATTATGTTGCCCCGGGGCCCAATGCCGTCTTGTTACGCTACTGGTTGTGGGCTACAGTTAACATCGTATAAGGTCGAGTTATTTTTATTAGCGTACTCCGTGATCAGATGTTTATTATAATTTCGTTATTTGTTCGAGTTTTCGTGTTTGTTAAATGTTACTTAAGCAATGTAAATCTGCGAATGAGACTGTATTTTGTAACATTTTATTATTTCAATTTATATAAGTTCGGATTTTTTTAAAGACAAATAATTCTATTCAGTTTGTTCTGTATGCAACATTTGAACTTGCTTTATCGTCATGACGTCATGACTGCGAATTCAGTTGCTTCGGTGGAAGGTTCCAGTACCGTTCAATTTGTAAAGTATTATTATTATTTGATAAGAAATTTCCTTCATACAGTTTCGGAGGAAATTATTGAGAAAGGCAGACCAAAACCAGAACTTTTAAATTTAACAACAAAGATTAAAACCTGCACCAGGTATTTTGCTAAAAAAGACCGGAAAATTGAGTTGCATTATAAATAAATAGTAGTACTTTTTTTTTAATTAAAGAATAATAGTCAACAATTCTGTAAGTATAAAAGACGTATTCTTTTGCACATTGTGATTAAATCTAAATAATCATAAAAATTTGAAAATGCTTTGTCACAAAAGAACGTTGGCAATAGTTACAAGTTTCGTTACAGCACCTTTTATGCTTCAATCATGTCAATCATAGAATTTCTACGATTCAAAGGGGTAAGGGGATTACCAATCATGCTAAAAATATCTTACTAGGTGGGAGTGAATCAGTATTCAAAAGAACGAGATGTGCTAAAAAATTAGCAATCCGATTAATCATTATAGAGTAAAAGAATACTACTGAAGTGTAAAAATTCTTCCTTAAAAGACTTTTAAGCTTAATAATTATAACACTGTTTTTTATTGAACCTAGGTGTATTAAAATTTAAATCGTGGTTGCTTCCCTAGCCTAAATTCTCAACGCACGCCACTGATATGTATAGTGATAATCGATTTCTCAAAAGAAACGAATTTAATACAATAAATTTCAGTTTGAATTGACACTAAAGTTTACTTTGCCAAACTTTTTACTCGTGCCTATGCTGTTAAAAATTCCCTTGTGCTGTCCAGTCAGGAAATTTTACAATAGCAGGACACGTGCTTCATAACAGAAAATTATGGAATACATATCTCAACCCCCGACTCCTTTTTCGTATTGACAATATTTAATTAAAATTAATTTTAAGTAGAAAATAAAAAAATACTAAATCGTTCAAGATTCACTTATATCACGAAGATAACTATAGGAATATTTTTACAGTTTTTGTAACTGTTGATAAATAATGTAGTAGAGTTTAGAAAAATCCATTTAATTCTAAAGTAAAACATAAATCTGATTTAAAAGAAAAGCTGACAGGCATCTTATTTTTTTCTGGACTTTTGAAATTTGCTATAAATAATAATTTATTGTTACTATAAATATGTTACTATTCGAATGTAAGTTTATTTTTTATTACTAAAATATTCAATTTTTAATTTCTTTTTAGAATTTTATATAAATTTTAAATATTAATTGAATATTTAATTCAGAATATTGTTTAAGCAGGTAATAGATAAAAAACCGTAATGTATTTTTTATTGCATATGCTCTATTGTAATAAATAAATAATTAGCTTAAAAGTTATTCCAAAAGCAAACTTCAAACGTACTAAATGCGCAGGGAAGGATTTGGACTTACGCCGTTTTAAAACTAAACTTCGCAGTTTTGTAATAGGAACACAGAAGCTAATAGAGATAGAGAATTTAGATAATCTTATAATTTGTTTATAACCTTTTTTAAATTTATATAACACATAAGTCAGAGGTACTAACTAATAAGAAATAATATTGCTAATTAAATAGTACCTAATATATTTATTTTTTGTCTCGGACAATACCAAAGTTCAATATAGGAAACATACAAATTGTTGATATTTTAATTTCTTTAGTTGCATCATAATAATACGTAAATAATTTAAAGTACTTGACATATAAACACTAAACATTTAATTAAATAGTACAAATTAAATGGTTTAAATCTTTTAAATGGCCACGACTACAAAACAGGTGGCTTGTTAAGTACCATTACAGAATGACCTTATACTCTTGAAGTATTTTTAGTATTTTCAACGTGAAAGAATTTATTTAAAAACTTTTAAATCACACGATCGTACTTTTGTATCAGGATAACATGAATGCACTGAAGTAAATGTTGTAACAATTTAAATGTCTTGTAAACAAATCTTAAATGTCACAACGTAAAGTAGATTTAAATTCTAATGTTTTTAAAGACTTTTAAACTTTACTATTAATAAATACCAAAACAATTTATTTCTAATTTAACACGCATATTGAAAAAATGAAAAATAAAATAGACTTGAATTAAATAATATATTTACGTTAGTTGTAAACTGATTTTGGCTAAAAATATAGGTACTTTAAAACCTTGTTTATATTTCTATCTGTGGGAAATTTACATTAAATTGGAATTTACTTATACTTATTTATTTAAATAAATTCAGATGAAAATATAATATTTACTACATTTGTTTTTTATATATTTTTTCTATTTCTCGTTAATGTATATAATAATAACCTGTTAACATGTTATTAATACTAAAAAAATCCCTCTTAAAAAGCTTTTTGCATGCGTTCTCCATTTTGCGGTTACCAGGTTTTAGCATCAAATGTTGATCATCTAATATCAGGAGTATATGTTGCTGAAGGTATTTTATACATAGAATAAACTACAGCTATCAGCTCTATCCATGACTTGCATATCTAGCTTTTAATAGGAGTAATAAATAACAATAAGCTGTTGTATATTATTGTACAAGCAGGACGAAAAATAAACATTTTTGTCAAAAAATATTTTAATTTTTTTTATTAATAATTTAATTTTATATTTGCCCATTAAAGTACATACGTCTTCATTGCTGTGTAATGTGGCAGTTTTGTTATATTATTTCTATTTTGTTTGTGAATTTTCTGTTATTTTGTATTTAACAAACCAATTATCATACTATACTTACTATTATTAAAATGGAATATAACTTAATTATTATATTAACCGTCACTTTTGAAAATTAAAAACTCTCCTAAAATATTTAGGAATACATACCACTAACACAGTCCTTTAGATAGGCAACCATGACCGGAAACGTTCAAAAATCGGCATTAATTATTATTTTCACACAAAATGCTTTAATATGCTACTTTTCTTTAATGACATAACATATAAATGATATTTCTATATATTTTTCGGAAAAAACGATCATGGTGTCAACCATAAAACCAAGTTATGCTTTGTTGTAATAAGTTTGCACATATAAATTTAATTATGGCAATAATCCTGAATATTAAAAATGTCTTGAAATACTAAGATCTTTTCAAATTGGCAAAAAACACTTTTAGCACATTTTATACTGTATGTCCCTTTTCAAAATGCGAGATAAAGAAATTTTTTAAGATTCAGTTTCAATCTCTATTAATAATAATAATAATAATAATTTATTAAATCATTGTAAAGTAAGCTTAGATAAATACTTCATATAAATATACTCACTAAGGAAAACCCGAGCGTGAGTTATATATATAAAGACTTTTAGTTCTAGTATTTGTGCATGATCTTAAAATAGGAAAAAATTTATAAATTGAATTTGTATAAAAGTAAATATAAATAAAAGTGTAAAGGTAAATATAAAGGTAAGTATAACAATATGTATAAAGATAAGTATAGACATTAACTAATTCACTAATAACAGGTACTTTTTTTATTTAATTTTTTTTTGTTTACATTTTTGCAGTTAAATATTCTTAAGGATTTATCAGAATATGAATTGTTTTTCTGTCCATATTAAATAAATACGATTTTGCTCTCTTTTTAAATACAGGTAAGCATTTAGATTCTTTTGCAGATTTAGGAAGACTATTATATAACCGCGGTAATAGATATGCGGGATCTCTCTGACCTATGGTTTTTAAAGAGGATGCTGTTTTTATTGTGTACTCAGCTTTATATCTTGTGCTGTGATTGTGGTCGATATATTTAAACTTATATTTATTCTTAAAGACGTGCGTAACAGTTCGTAAAAAGAATAGTTGACACAGATCTAGAATTTTCAGTTCTGTAAATAATACATCCCATGAATAAATCCCACCATCGTGGTTTATGGAATGAAATTTTTAAAAATCTTTTTTGTAGGATCTCCAGATATTTTAAATGATATTTATTTTAAACAGATGCCAGGCCACCCCAAGCAACAATGCCATAGCCCAGTCTCGACTCTACTAAGGCGTACTATAGAATACGCATGCAGTAAGTATCCTATATATTTCTAATAATAATAATATAATAATAATAATAATAATAATAATAATAATACCAAAGTATTTTACATTTTCTGCAATTTGGATTTGAGATTTTCATTGTTGTTATTTATTATTAAAGTTGTAAATTCTGGGACGCAGGCTGAGTTACAACTAAAAGGAAGAAAGCAAGTTTTTTCAAAATTCTACTTTATTTTTTAAATTTTGCCAAGTATCTGCTTTGTAAAAAATTGCTTGGTCGTCCGCAAAACTAATAATTGATCCAACTATATTATGTCTTAAGACACTGTCCATGTATATTATGAATAATACAGGACCAAGAACGGTCCCTTGGGGAACTCCATATTCTATATTTAGTTTATTGCTAACTGTTTCATTGATTACTACGTATTGCTCTCTTGCTGAGAGATAGCTTTTAAATAGATCTAAAACATTGCCTCGTATTCCTAAATCTTGCAAGACTTGCAACAATATTTTGTGATCGACCGTATCAAAGGCCTTAGCAAGATCTAGGAATACCACCAAAGACGGGGAACCACTATCTAAGCTTTTATGTGTATTTGAAATTAATGAACAAATCGCATCACTTGTTGACCTACCCTCTCGGAATCCGAATTGATTTTCCGAAATAGACTTATTTTTATCCAAATAACTGATGAGTCGAGATTTGATTACTTTCTCAAATATTTTAGCTAAGTTGTTAATAAGTGTACTAGGCCTGTAATTAATAACATCATTTTTACTTTTTTTAAATAACGGTTTTATTACACCTTGTTTAAAGCTGTTCGGACAATACCCTTTTTCTATAATGTTATTAAGGAGATAAGTAAACGGTGATGCTATTTCTTCCCTAATCAATTTTAATATTGATGATGTTGTCACGTGGGGGTTTTCGTGACTGGAGGACGTAGTCAGAGGTAGAGAGCAAAGTAAACACAAGTCGTAGAAAACAACTATATACTAATAACAATAAAGAGAGTACAAGTACAAAGGTTTACATACATAATGAGTATACATCGTGAGGACGTACATGTCCTCCTAAACCAATAAAATCATGAGGGTGGTCGGAACCAACCCTGCTCTAGCACTAGGTCTATAAACTAAGCGTAGGAGTTAAACTCCTGGTGTTCTACAACTAAGCCTGGGTAGCCTGGTCACAACTTCCCATAATTTCGCAGAGAGAGTGAGCGTTTTAGAGCAACCCACTCAACTAAGCAACTAAGCCATAATTAATCAAAAGACACTTACCCGCTTGTTTCTTGATGAGCCTTCTGGTGAGTCCTGGCACAGACTGATTTTCAAGCCAAACAAGCGGGTTTATATACTGCTAAAGGCGGAAGCTTTACTGAATAATTGAATAAATTAAGTGGGATGCGAAGAATACATGAATGCATAATGAGATGCAAACTGTATAAATTATTCTAATGAGATGCAAACTGTATAAATTATTCTCAAGGATATGCAGACTGTATAAATTACGTCTAATGAGATTCAAACGCGTGCACGGACGTGGGTAGTTAATTGCATTACCCTTGATAATAATTGTACTAAATGAATGCAAGTTGAAATGTTACGAAAAGGATTTCATTTAAAATAATTCCGTTTGTGACAATGTAATCCCGTCAATTCCCGGAGCCTTTTTTTCCTTTATTTTTGAAATGATTTTTTTGTTACAGGTTTAAGAAACATAGATGTTTGCTGAGTTATTCGTTGTAATGAAGGATTTACAGGTGGTGTAATTTTTTCCGCATATGTTTTAGAAAGTGTTGTATAATGTAATTTAAAATAATTAAATTGAACATGTTCTAGATCTTTATCCTCTCCAACAATTAATATACAGATTACCCGAACACCAGTATAAACATAAAAGTACTAATAAGTGCAGCAAGGAAGACAAAAATGATATGGGTAGCACAAAAAAGATAAAATGCAATCATGGCTAGGTAAATTTCTAAACTAAAAATATCTCTTCAATAACAAGCATAAACATCTGTCATAAATATTTTATCTGTCATTAAAAGCATAAAGTGAGGTTAAATTACTGATTGTTTTAATTCTTGTAATCAAAGTGTGCAATTTAAAACCACGATATGTTTGTTTTGTTTGTTTGTTTTTGGGCGAGAAATCAGGATGGCGGAGCATCTTTCGTACCTCATGGCACCGATTGCTATGATCATTTGGCCGACCCTACTACAATTTAGCCGAATCTGGGGGAATGCCACCCCCAGTAAAGATCTTTATCGTGCCAAACATCGCATTGACACGGGACCTACAGTTTTACTTCCTATCCGAAAAGAAGGCATGTTTTAAATTTTTCTCCGCTATGAAATATTACCAGCTCGGCCGAGGATCGAACCTGAGATCTTTGGATTATGAAGCAAACATGAAAACCACTAATCCACCGAGACTGGCTACCATGATATGTATGCTATTCAATTTTAAATTTCCACCATACATCCATTTAATAGTTTGAATTTTTTCTTTCTGCGTATACGACATTTTAAACTTTTTAAATTCTAATGACAAATTGTGATAAAATTGATTTTTACGACAAAAATTAAACAATTTATTTAGTAACATATCATTATATCAACATAATTATTTTAACTTCACTTTATGCTTTTAATGACAGATACAATATTTGTGACAGATATGTTTATTTGCTTGCTTGTTATTGGTAGAAATTGACGTAGCCAAGATTGCATTGTATCTTTGTTGTGCTACCCATATTGTGTATGTCTTCCTTGTTGCACTCATTAATTTTTGTACATTTAGACTGGTTTTCGGATAATCTGTGTGTAGCTAGTTTTTATTTAAAATTCACTTTAAAGGTAAACAGAAACTTTATGATAAACTAAGTTTTCGTTTAGGCCATAATGGAAATTTGAGCATAATGTTAGTACCAATTTTGTAATTTTAGTATAATTTTGTACCAAGACTAGTACATATGTGTGAGAGATCGACTGTGATTTTTAAAAACCACAAAATTTTTTTAAAATTTAGCTAAAATAAATTAAATATGTTGTACTTCAGATCTTCATTTCAGAATAAGTGTTTAAATTAAAGCAAAATTTGAATCAATATTAAATCTACATTTCAAGAGCTGGTGCTGGTTTGTTATGTAAGTGTCTAATTGTTATTGGTTTTACAGTTACCTAAGTCTTCAGGAAGAACAAGATTTGCTAAATGGCAAAGTATTAGACTAGATCTGATGTTAGTACTTCGAATTTTTACTGTAAATAGTACTTTATATAAGAGTTTCTTTGTACTAAGTTTAAGATGTTTCGAAAAACTACCATTTAAAAGTTTGAAGCTTGCATATTGGGAAAACAAAAAATGTTAGAATAGAAATAGGAGGGTGTACTTGGACATCATGTATTTTGTCCTGCGCAGTCTATAGTGGTAGATAACACAACAAGAAATTCGAGCATTAGAGTTAATCTATTGTACAATTAGGTTGACATACTACACTATTAGAAGTTAGAAAACAAAATTTTGAGTTTTGGTTTTTCTTAAATTTTCCATCAAGTAAATTTTTAAAGCCAGAGAAATGGAAAATATTATTATTATACCAGGATGTACAGTTAAAAGCGACTATAATAGTAGGTTCAGGTTAATCGATTAATATCAGGTCGATATGTTATGACTATGCTGGGTGTCCCAAAATGCTCTTTACACGCCATATCCTCCTTATTTGAAAAGATAAAAGAAATCAACCAAAAACTATTGTGAATGACTCAAAATGGTACTTCAGAAAATATTTTTAAACGATGGTTGCATAGCAACGTTTAAGAGATCATACCAAGTTTATTAATTTTTCAAATTGCACCCGCTCTTTTTTTCACGAAAATGTATTTTTCACTTCATTCTGAATTCTTATGAATTTTAAGTGCGCTAAATGGTCTTTGTACCAAATCTTCAAACATCTCTTAGTCCTATATATACTTGATTACAGTTATTACATAATATTTTATATAGTTGTTATATAACTTGTAATCTTCTCTGAACTTCTAAAAAAAATTTTTTGTAGTTCCAATCTTCTCCACTGTACCTTTCAAATACATTCTGGAGTTTTTACTTGTTCTTTGTAGTACATTGAACATGAAGGAGCAATGTATTCTTTTATAATAGTCTCTTGTTCAACCCCATAAACATCACCATAAATCACCTTTCGTAAAAATTAAATTTCTGATGGTATTATTCTTACTTTTAGTAGTTTTTATTGAAGTGTGAAACTGTTAGGATCATCTTCGTGTGATTTGTAAATTCGTGAAAACATTGTAATTTTTAGAATTTAGTAAAATTAGTTCGTAGTTTTCAGTATATTTTAGGTTTATTGTATATACTTTCGTGTTTTATACCTGTGTTTTGCTAAGAGTAAGTATTTATTTTTCATTTGTATGTATTACAACACAATAACACATTTATACATTATTGTAGTATAAAAATGAACGATCCATATCAAATCGAACTAGAACGACTAAGAAAACTTTATAAGGAAGTTCCTTCAGCTGATGAAATATCAGAAAGTGATAACGAAACTGAAGCAAATCCCCAGAGTTTGTTTTGACTAGTGATCATGATACAGACACTGAGCAAGAGTCATCGGACGAACTTCCCCCAGACATTGGTGCTTCTACCTCTTCTGCCAGTGAAGATCAACCAAGAAATCGATATTATAAAGGTAAAGATGGTACAAAATGGAAAAAAGCAAGTCCACCAACCAATGTACGAACCCGACAACGAAATATCGTAACTCACTTACCAGGTGTATTAGTAAATGCAAGAGATGCTATGTCTCCAATAAGTTGCTGGCTTTATCTTTTCAGTGATATTTTAGACATTATTGTGAATTGCATTTAGTTGTACATCAGAAATACTATACATGTAAATGTACTATACTGATACATGTAAAGACAAGTATGATGTCAAGGAAACAAGCAGAACTGAGATACTTGCACTAATAGGTTTGCTATATTTAGCTGGTGTAGTACATGCCGGCAGAACGAACATAGCTGAGTTTTACAGTAAAGATGGCTTAGGCTCTGAAATATTTCCTGCAGTTATGGCCCAGAGAATATTTTTGTTTCTACTAAAATGCTTGCGATCTGATGATCACGCAACAAGGGAAGCAAGACAACCGGTTAATAAAGTTGCTCCAGTTCGAGAAATATTCGAAATCTTCAATGCAGCTTGTAAAACTAATTATTCAGTTTGGCAACTAGTTACATTGGATGAAATGCTTTTGGCGTTTCGCGGAAGATGCTCATTCAAAATGTATATCCCAAACAAACCTAGTAAGTATGGATTGAAAGTCTTTTCCACAGTGGACGCTAGAACATTATATACTTCGCATATGGAAATATATGCAGGAACTCAGCCTGTGGGTCTTTTTAAAGTTGACAATTCTCCCGCTGCTATTACAGAACAGATGCGCGTTAATTTGTCAAAATCGGGTAGAAACGTAACAATGGACCGTTGGTTTACAGGTTACCAGATTGTAAAGCGCTTATTGAAAGAGCATCATCTTACAGTTGTTCGGACAATTCAAGCACACAGAAGGGAGTTACCCGTAACGTTCACGAATGTAAGAGAGAGGCCGGTATTTTTCATCTACTTAGTATGGGCAGTATCACTTTAGTAACCTACGTTCCAAAAAACGAAAACATGTACTGCTAGTTTCTTCTATGCATACTGATAATAAAATAGATGAAAGTACGGGCAATAAGGCTAAACCAGAAATAGTTACTTTTTATAATCTGACAAAGAGTGGAGTTGACGTGGTTGATCGCATGATCACCTCTTACAATGCAGCCAGAAACACTCGGCGATGGTCTATGGTGATTTTCTACGGCCTCCTCAATGTAGCAGGAATTAATTCATTTGTTATAAACAGAACAAACAACCTTAATTGAGAAGCTTAGATCTAGTAAACGAGTACATGAGAGAAAGAGCTGCAAAGCCCAACTTACCGCGACATGTACGAGAATCAGCACATGGTTTGTCAGGGATTCCAAAAGGTGATGATGAACCTGAACCGTCTCCAAATAAACGAGGATGGTGCAAATATTGCAAACGACGCAAAACAAAATATTTTTGCAAAGTGTGGCTTTGCATGGAACATATTACAGCATGCTGTAAGGAATGCGTATGTAAAAGGATTAGTGCTACAGTTTACATAAGCATGTTTTGTGTAGGACTCGTATTTTTTCCAATTTCTATGTTTTTCTTTTTTATAGTTATGTTCTTTAAACCCATTAGTTAAATAGTTTTCGTTGTGTTGTGAGTTATTCGTTTTGTAGGATAATTTTTCTCCATAAATGTCAAAAAACTATAGTTCTAGATATCTGCAAATTTTGCAAAAATAAAATGTTCTAAAAGGATCGCTATGTATTTCGTTAACGAATAATTGATTATAACAATTTACTACTCTTTTTTATGATTTTTTAAATTTGGGGTCTGGTAGACATCACCTGTCTTGTCGTGTAATTTTAAATCGCCCGTCCACTGGAGGGTTAAAGACCTATAATTTAGTAATGCGAAACTAAAATATTATTGATCTACATCTAATAATAATAATAAAGCAATTAGAAGTTTCAAACTATCTTAGCTATAAAGCTACCTTATAACTTAACGGAAATTAATCCTACGAATTACTTAACTGCAATATTTTACTAAAAGGGCTTCATTATTGCTTCCAATGTTGGACCTTATGAAATATAAATCTACTAGTACTGCAAATCATTATTCGTAAATAGTTATTATTACTTATTAGTTTATTACTAGCATATTCGCTTTGGTTGGTTTGAATTCCCACAATCACATATAACAAGGATAAAAGTAGAACAATCTTAAATGTGGATAAAGTTGTTTATTTAAAAATTGGTGGAATCTCTTATTTATTTCTATTAATACAAAAGTAAACGGTAATATCCAGTAAATAAATTTAAATTTATTAAAGTGTAACAAATAGCAAATAGAAATGGATGTTGATATCAAAACCCAATGAAACGTTAATGAGAACCCATAAAACTGGCTCTATATTATACCTAAAGACAACTTTCAGTAATTCCTATCAATAGTGTTTAAACTTTAAAACAAGAGTCGGATGATTCGAACAACAAAAATCTTGCGATAATTTTAACTCGATATTATAGATCCCACAGAATCGATCAGATGATTGTATTGACCTTCTCCATTTTGTACTTACTACGTTTTAGCATCAAATATTATTCATTCTGTATCAGGAGCTCATGCTGCTAAAGATATACATAGTTATGTATTTTGTGTTATCGACAAACTGTCCTTGCTTTAGTTACTAGGACTAGCACATAAGTTAATGAGTAATTCTAGTATTTTTAACAAAAATTTGTAAAAATATGTTTTCTGCAAAATAAACACCTTTTACAGAAATGTAAGGGCATCAATTTTAATTGGACAAGGCACATAATAGTACCTGAGTTACAATAGTAACTACTCCTAGAAAATTACTTTGTAAATAATTAACGATTCCAATTTCTATTATTTAACTCTGAAGGTATTTTCAAAATGGCTGCGACTAAAGAATGACGCTTATCTGCGCTTGTGCTCATGTTATATTATTAAGTAGCTTTTAGAACTACTTCACGATAAAACCTCCCAAAAATGAAATAAAGGTAGAATTTCGAAATTTGCGTCTATGTAAACTATCATATTTCTTCTCATATCATCTTATTAGTTAATTATTAGATTGAGCTTTTCATCTGACATTTACTTTGATTTGATGATGGTGATAATATAATTGTTTAAGGAAAACTATATCTCCAATATTGCCAGATTGTTAAGGAAGTAAGAACATATGAAGTTTTTATTACAATACATTTTCTTGCTAGAAAGATTAAAAGAGATTCTCATTGTTAAAATTCTTATAGTAAAACATGTTATTTTAGGGGAAGTTGCTACTCTAAAAAGGCAAATAGACAGATACTATATACTATCAACTAAGAGAAACACGCTTTAACCTAACTTGCAATGTCCACAATGCATCTTGAAACAAACACATTCTCAATTCAGGCACTTTTCAATAGAAACTGCCTTAGAATATGTTACACTAGCAAACATTTGCCTAGCTTTTAGTTTCAGTTTGTAACTCCCCTAACTTATTTTAGTTATTGTGTTACATTATTTCCGTTGTTTTCTAAAACGTTAACGAAAATCTAATTTGTTACATAATAGTAAAATGCTAGTTTCAAAATTACTTAGAAAATCAATTGGTTTCCCAGGGACTGATAACTGTTTTTTTGTCAAACATTCGGTTCAAAATGTTATTCTTTAATTTATTTCATTGGAATTCTTTCTTATTCCAAAACGAGAGAATCACTTTGATGTAGGATATCCTATGTGTCATTCCCAAAGGTGAAATTAAATCGCTGTAGCCTGTGGCGTTTACCTAATAAAAAGCGATAAATAGAAATGGTCCTCTTTTTTCCCCTATAAAACAGCTCTGGCCTGATATATTCAAGGCCCGTTTTTAGTAATTGAAAACAGGGATTTTCTATTTCCAGGAGAATTAATCTTTGTAATTCCAAAAAATGTTACTAGAAAAGGTTGGGTCATTAAAGAGTCGACGTTCAAGTACCGTATGCTACGTTAAACAATTTATTCAAAAGTTCAAAACATTCCATTTACATCAGAAATAGTTTATCGTTATGATACACTATTAATGCTCACGTTTAATTAATATGAAATGTAAGTATTTCCTTTAATAAAACTCTTAAACCCTTTAATAAAATGGCAAATTATAGTATGTTACTACAATCTCGTTACATCAAAATAAATCAATAGTTTGAATAAAAAGTAAGGGAAAGGTATTATTGTAAAATATAAGTAAAGTACCTAGTGTTTTTAAAAAAGCTTTATATTCGTTCTTGAATTTCATTTATCATTATAATAGAAATCGGCACTGCTCCCCTAGGTACCTACAATCTTAATTAAATTCTCACCTTTTTTTCAACATAAGTCTAAAAAGAAAATATAGTTGTAGCACGTATTATTAGTTTAAATAAATGTTAAAAAATGTTTAAATAAATAAATTAGTTTAAATGTTGCAACAAAGGAAAGAGGGTGGGCCAGCTGCCATTATAAATCTTCTTCGAGATGTATTCCTTCTAACCCCAATTTTCTAAATCTACTAATTTGGGCTTTTGTTCAAGCTATAGATAAAACAGATAGCTACAGGTCAAGCCGAGTTCAACCACCGAAAAGATACCATAAGAATAACTGCATGGGAATACTTAAACTTCGATTTTCAAATTATAATTAATATAGATCAAAATCTAGATTTAAAATATACCTAATTATATTATATTAAATACAGAGTTAAAAGCAAACGTACGATTGGATAAGTTATGTTTCACAGCTCTTGATCTTGTACTTTAAAAATTGGTTTTAAAAAATATTGTTTTTAACGAAATTTTAAAAATATCTAATATCTATTCTGTAACCTTTATGTAGTGTAAGTTTAATAATCCAATAAATAATCTGAAACAAAACCTTAATTTGTTATAATTTTCAAATCAGATTAGTAATACATATGGATATGAATGACTCGTAATATATGAATAACGCATAATATCAGGTATAGAATGGTAATAGAAACCATTACAGAACCACTTCAGATATCCAACTTTTGCCAATTGTGACTTCCATCCACAATATTAGGTTAAAAGGAATATTTTCAGTTTTTAGATAGATGACTATTTCACAGATATGATTTAGTTAGTTTAAATTAAACGCTAAAAAATATTACTGAAAAATAGTATCATCGAGTAATGGTTATGCAACCATCTAACCTTATACAATATTTTCTACTATCTGCAAGTGTAGGACAGGCAGTAAAGATGTTCTAAGCAATGGAATTTATTAAAAAATAAAAACCAATGCTAATAAAGGTATTTTTACAAAATTATGGTTATCGTTTATTTAAATTTGTAATATTTAATCAACTTAAAGCTCAATATCAATTCCGTACAGCAAAAAGTATAATTATTTAGAGTACTATTTTAAATTAGGCTCATTAAACTTGCACGGAAAGGTAATACCGATTCAAATGTGATACATACACTGCATATAAGCACTGATTTCGTTGCTTATAACTGCTCTTCTCCTAGACGATACTGTTAGCATTGTTTGGTCGTTACTTTTACTGTACTTCATGCTCAAATGTGTATTTATCATAATTTGGTTATTTGTTCGATTTAGTGTTTGTTAAATTTAATGTTACTTAAGTAATGTAAATCTGCGAATGACACTGTATTTTGTCACATTTTATTATTTCAATTTATATAAGTTGGATTTTTTTAAAGACAGATAATTCTATTTAGTTTCCTCTGTACGCAAATTTAAAAGTGCATTTTCGTCACGACTGCAAATTCAGCTGCTTCGGTGGAATGTTCGAGTACTTTCGATACATCCGAATCGGGACGATTTTTTAGTTCAGTTTGTAAATTATTTATAAAGAATTTTCTGCATACAGTTTTGGAGAGAAATTACAAATTATTAAGAAAGACAGATCAAAACCAGATCTTTCAAATTTAACAACAAAGATTAAAACTGCATCGCTATTTTGCTAAGAAGGACCGAAAAATCGAGATGCAGTATAAATACATAGTAGTAGTTTTTTAAAATAAAGAATAATAGACAACAAATTCCATAAGTATAAAGTGTAAAAGTTCTTCTTTGAAAAACTTTTAAGCTTAATAATTATAACACTGTTTTTTCATTGTACCTAGCAGGGACGGATCAAGAGAATTATTTTGATAAGTAAATAATTATTAAACAAACATTATTTGTTTCTATTCTATGTATACTTATTTCTAAATTTGGGGGTGGGAATTATTCCCCCCCCTGAATCCGCGCCTGTACCTAGGTATATTAAAATTAAAAGCGTGGTTGCTTCCCTAGCCTAAATTATCACCACACGCCACTGCTATTTACCTTACCTATTAATCTTCCCAATAAAAATTTTTATATACTAACTTTTACATACAATAATACTAACCGCAGACTTACGATCACTAAGTTTATATAACTTTAATTTACATATACATACATATAATTATTAATTATAAAGCTGAAGGTCCAAGTGTACCCAAAAAAACGTATGTTGCTTTTTCATAAATAATATAACAATGGATAACTTTGGTTTTAAATTAATACTCTAGGAATGTTAAATGCTTGTTTACCTAACTTGGAAAACGATGTTTATTAATTAAATTATTTCACATGTTCTATGTGACACCTTTGTTTAACAACGGTATGTCACTTTTATCAACAATAGTAATAGAAACGTTTCCGTTACCACTATATAACTTCGTATACAACCGCAACTCGTTTCATATCACAATCACATATTTTTCTATATTGGATACTTATTTATAATATTATATCATAGGCGCCGACTTTTCAGAATTTTAATGAGGGCTGGCGAGTTTACCAGCAATACTAAACACGGTCTGCATATCTAAGTATATCCAAAGGAATTATTAATTCCTAAGTATTCCAAGTAAATAAAATTATTATTTCTGTTTATCATTTTGTTTACTAGTTTAAACGGTATTCAAATCCCGAAAATAAAAAAAATACATTTATATAGTCCCTTTAAAAAATAATTTAAATTAATATAACTTAAAATAAGTGTGGTACGCTCAAGAGCCAACATGATTCCATAGTTCAGTTAGCCAGAGCAGGGTAATAATAACCCCAAGTCTCTGTTGTCCCAGGCTCGATTCCAGCTGGCAGATAACTCTTCCTTTTTATATATTTTTACAAGATATAAAATTTAAAATAACAATTTTTCTTATCAAATTAAGCAGGTCAGTAAAATGCATTTGAAAATGCAAGAATTAATAAGTAGCAAAACAAAACAATTAGAAAAACTAACATTCACATGAGAAATAAACAACGAATAAAACTATGCAATTTATTAAAATTATGCAAAACAGATTTTCGAAGGGAAAGATTGCTTTTTAAATCGTGTCTTGTAAAAAAATAAGCTTTGCAACTAACTAGCAAAAATAAACTAGCTTTGCAATTTACGCGGTCTAATTCTTTTGCAATGTTTTTGGGCAAACAGTTTTTTTAGTGTGCGTAATGTAGAAAAGAAATCTTTCAGCTCTACATATGGATATACAGTGAAGTCTCCCATTACGGATACTCCCTATAAGAGGACACTTCCTGTAAGTGGGCAGATTTCGTAGCACCAACGTTTTGCTATTACCAACACAAGCTCGTTTTCATGTGAAATTTGACTCCGACAGTTCTCGTTTAAACATTTTTGCTTTTATCAGGGAAATATGCGACATGCAACTTCACGCTTTACGTGCAAATGCGAAACGGAATGATTAATTTTGTCGAACAAAATGCGCTGTTAAGAACTGGGTTTTTACTTAAAGATAATGCTTCGCGCAAAGAAAATAAATCGGCACCATCTGAGTGCATTTTGCATTTTTGGACAATCGCCGCCGATGTCGACGTTTCGATTTACTTCTAGTTCTCTCTTAAGTAGACATTTCCTATAACCAGACATAGTCGTTTCTATTATGCAGACGTCTCAAAAAGATAAAAGAAGAATAATTCGAGAAAAGGATAAAAAGTGTACACCGTCAGTTTCCGCTTAATGGAGATTTTACTGTAACTAGGTATGGTCATCAAAAATGTAATGAATTCAAAGAATTTAATGACTATTTTTTTCCTTTGCAAAAAAATACCAAAAAATATCCCACTTGGATAAGTGCGTACCCCACCTCTCTTTATATTTTCAATTTAGAATTTTTATTACCTAAGCTTTCGAAAAAAAGTGTAGATCAAAATTTTATTGCGGGAAATGCTTTACTGCAAGCATGAACAACTTACCTTCAATAACTAAAGGGACTTTTAAAATATCCAATACTAATACATATTAAATTATCGATTTGAAAATTGTAGAGTTGAAAGTTTAATTTTTCATCTTTGGTGAGGTCGTTTGGTAATGTTCATTAAAATTGTACAAACGAAAAAACTAGCGCGTAAGCTCTTACCCTTAACAACTGTTTCTTCGGTGTGGAGAAAGGAGGTTGTTACACTGTTTTGGTCTACTGCAAAAAAGAAAGCAGGAATTCTTTTGAAGCTTTTCATTATCCATACTTAAATTACAACATTCAACAAATAATTAAGCTTATAAACACAAAACTAATATATTGCAGTCATCTATTATCTTCTAATACTTAAAAAAGTAATTAACAATACCACAAATATTAGTTTAATAATGAGGTAATGTCAAACCCTATATAAAGTCGATGTATACTATGGTAACTGTTACTATAAGTTTTATAAAATGATGATCCGAATATTGATCACTTCATTATATACTTAGAGATTACAGTTATCTTATAAAACTCTAATAAACCTGTGAACCTTCTTACCTACTTTCTAGACTTTTATATACCATTTCTAGAACCAAGTATTACCATAAATAGTGAAAAATGTGTATCGGGTTACCTAACGGTAGTACTTGTTTAGGACAAGTCTTTTAATTACCGTTAGTGACGGATCTATATCAAAGCTAGTAAAGCTTGTTTCCAGGGTCCCCAACTATTATTAGAGGGCTCCAAGGCACAACCAAAAGTAAGTAGTATAAGTAAAAAAGCGATAGGATATAAAAGTTTAAAATAGTGCTAATTTAGAAATTTGTTATTATAATTCAAAAATAATTGTATGGCCATGGCAACACATAAATTCTTTATACCTACATACCTAACTATTAAATTATAAAAAGGCTTATGATAAGGCTTAGAAAAATGTACAACTTGTTAAACATATCTAGCTCATAGTGTTATTATTTAAAAACTAGTATATAAGCCTGTTTTCTTCATGTTGATTTTTATTTGTTTATTTTAAAATCTGTTCAGTTTCACTTTTGAGTGGACTGATTCGCAATCAAATAGGCTACAGTACGTTAATACGTAACCTTATACCCATAAAGCTTAAAAGAGTCTAATAAGAAAGAAACTCAGTGGACTACACTGAGTTTATTGAGTTGAGTTTATGCTAAAAAAAATGCGATGTCTAATTTCATCTAAATAAAACCAAAATGAATTAATGAGTTTCTTTATTTTATTTGAACAGTATTTGACCAAATCTTCACTTTGTACCTTTACCGGTTGCAAAGATTACCTGCATCCAACATCGCAAGCAGTCGTTTGAGATGTCGGACTTCATTACTAGTATCCGAGACTAGCCCGAAGATAGAGGGAGGGCAGTCGTTAGAGGTGACGAGAAGCACTAGGATTCGAGACTAGCCTGACGGCAGACCACACGGCGTTCACCCTTAGAACTGGTCGTTGTCTACCCCATCCCAGGCTTGTCTGGGCAACGGATGACGCGATCAGAATTAAATGTGTGGTAGAGTTATGCCGAGGTGTTGCGTTTACGTTTCACCGAAGTGTTTCTCGACGATGGCCCTAAAACGTTGCGGAGAGAGCTCTGCTAACAAGGGGGTCCGGTGTGGGTGGATTGAATCTTACCTGACGTTGGGTCTTTTATGGAGCTAAGTATCCCGCTGTCTGGCCTAGACGAATGGAGGAGATTCAAGTGAGGTTTATCGCGGTTAGGGAGTTCGCTCGCTAACCAATGAGAAACTGCATGCCACCAGGTAGCGTTTCGGAGGTGACAGTACGGAGGTCTGGCATATGCTGTCAGTTCCAGCGTCGGATTCCCAGAAATCGTCTAGAGACCAACACTTAAAGGGCGTTGATGCGAAGATACTTAGTCTCTCACGTTCAAGACAATTTTACCTTAACGGGTACACACCGGGACGCTGCTTTAAAAGGGCCCTTAAAGTAGCCTCAAAACGAAGCTCTGTCGAGGACGCACGAGGCCTATAACTGGGAGATCGGGGTGGCGAAACCATTTAAAAACCAAGTCCTGCCACATCTGAGGTTGGATTCGATCTGGCAGTGGCCCCAACCCTGGTTCGGCGAAGGAACTATGAAGGTATGAAAGAGGACTGGAGGGTTCCGATGTACTGACCTAGGTTGGGGGAATACTCCTAATGCTGGACGAGGTACTTAGCCCCGTATGAAAGAGGACGGGAGGGTGCCGGCGGGTGAGCACGTATATGTTGATCGTTCCGGTACTAGCCTGGTTAGCTAGTAGAGGGTGGATAGGCAACCTCGCTCCGACCAGTGAGTAACTGGGAGCAATTTCTGTGCAATTGCGCGCTGATTAAGCGTATCACAATTACTTCTTCCTTTGGAAGGAACGTGGGGGTATGTTGATATAGGATCCCCACGTAAAACACACATGTAAATCCAACATCGCTTGATGGATTCTAATCTATGAAAGACTGTAGCGCTCTTATTTCTGGACAGATTCTCATTAGGTTTGTTTTAAAGGTTAATTCAGACCTTCTAGAAAAGGAAGTTAAAATACCCTGTGTTTACCCCTATAAACCCTAGTTTTTTTCACGATGTCTTTTCTTTCCATGCAATTTCCCGACCAAAACAAGATTCGCTACGTTCTTAAAAAGTCTAAGGCAATGTCTGTAAAAATTTTGAATCGAATCAGACGATCCACAGGAAAAGTCCCAAAACCTAGCGCTGCCATAACCTGAGTATTTATAACCGTTTTTCGACCATAGTATTTTTTAGGTTTTGGATTTATCTCATTTAGAACAAATTTCCAACATCCTCCCGAAATATAAACTTTATAGATCATCGCGAAGTACGGAAAAACCTCTGGAAGTATTATTGGAAAGTAAGTCAATAAGGATTTCATAATGTAGGATTTGACAAACGGGACCCAAAAAAACTTAAGTCTATGCCGCTTAGAAAGTTAAATTTGTTTACCGTTTGTCCTTAAAAGCTTCTACAAAGTCTAGATGATTAGCTCGAATTTAGTATAGTATAGTACGACAGTAAAGTACCTAAACAAAGAAAATTGAAAAAAATTTGATTGAAGCTGAAGTAACAGTAGCCAATTGCAGTAGTTAGCTCAAGTCTTGGTGAAGGAGTCTTCTAACAGCTCATATTCACTAATGATCCCACTGCAATTCAAAGCTGAATTTGTCAGAATGCTTAACACATACTGTGTTAAAAGCATACTTTCTTCAGAATTTCTAGACATTATATCAAATATTTTTGAATTCAGTTCTTTATGGAACGACTTAAAAACTTAGAGATTATTCATATTGACAACAAAAATTTCTCCGCAGTATCTCGTTTTACTGTTACGTCTTCGTTAGATTTCTTTGCCTCTTTGCTGATAGGATATCGCACAGCTGAAGTCAACCTTCTCTACATCTTTATAAACGAAGATTTTAAGTTCATTACATATTCAACGAGATTGATAATGGCATATATATACAACTCCTACATCTATTGGGGTAACTATTATTATTGGGGTAGTTGTTAGGTGATAATTGTTATTGTTACTTAATTCTTTATTTATATTGTTTATTGTGTTTTTTGCTAAACCAAACAAACCACTTCGATTATATAGGAATCCAATTACCCAGGCTGGGTGTTTAAAAGAGGTTGTTGATACTTTTGACGTCGAATAAATTGATTCGAATAAAATATTTTGCTCTTTGTTAAATTAAATGATGACAAAGGTTAACCTAAGACTATTACTTGCGTTAAATTGAGGATATGGCTCTGTAGAACTGTATCGTGTAAAATCCTGCATTGAATTGTATTGGATACCCCTTTTGATTAATTTGATGTCCTGTGTCTATCTGAAATTATTTGGATACCTATCCGTAATTAAGATCGTGTTGGTATGCGATTCAACTTTGTTGATATAAAGTTAGCTATTTTAAAATTGTTTATTAGCAAATTATAACCTTGTAATGTCGAGAATTTTGTGCTGTTTAAATATAAAAATCATAGCATAAAAAAAATCTAAAAGTAAGTTTTTTAAGAACCTTTAATTAGATTTTCACAGCAGAATTTATAAAGTTATCAAAAATATATCAGCAGTCAATTACTTTGAACTTATAGAAATATTTACTTTACTTATTACCAAAACATATAATGTATTACAGTCAATGTCAGTAAAATTGGGAGATTTTGCTATAAATAACTTTATAGATACTACCACACGTTAATATAATATTTACACCTATCACGGGAATTTATGTATCAAAACTTTATCGTTTTGCACTTTACCGTGTCATTTTGATAAATGTTATACCCGTGGGTTTATATCTATATGATGTTGTAAAGCCATTGTTGATTTTTGTTATCGTTTAATCCAAATGCCGTAATATAAACCTAAGCAATGTAGGCGGGAAAATAGGGGTTAAGAAATTATTATAAAAGTGTTAAGATCCCTAAAGATCCCTTTAGCTTATGTTGGTAAGAGCTAAAGGGGTATTATAGAATTTCTGAAATGTGTATCTGAGCATTAGGCATTTTTTCTTTCTTAGGTTTATTAACAATTGTTGAGAAAATGCAGTTATTTTAAGAGATCTCTTTATTACTTTTATATAACGACGTTTCGGGACCCTTATAGTATCCTGCACTTATCTTAAATATTAGTATGTTCAATTAAAAAACATACTTTTTTACTATAATGTCTCCGGTACTGTTTTTAGGCACAGTTTCATTTGTTTTATTATGTGTAATGCAGTGGTTTTTGTGATTTTTCTTGTTATTTCTTTTTTACTTTGAAGGAGTACAGTTGATGATTTTTTTGTATGTATGTGTGTTTTGATTTTTCATTGTAATCTGGATAGTTCTAAAATTACTTTCTGTATATCATCAGTTGTTAGTTTGGATGTTTTCATTTCAGCAAATTTCAAATAAAGATTAGTTTTTGTTTTCAAAAATGTTTGCGTTTGAGTATTTCGTAGATTGGTCTTTATGTAATAATTACAATTTCAAGTTTTTAGGTTAATTATGTAATAAACGTAAGCTAATAAGCAGCTTTTTGATTTGGACTTGTTTAGTTTTGTCCAAAAAAAGAACTAGTTATGCGAATTAACTTTTCTTAACGGTGAAAAGTGTTTT
The DNA here is from genome assembly GCA_929113105.1 of Agrypnus murinus. NCBI lineage: Eukaryota > Metazoa > Arthropoda > Insecta > Coleoptera > Elateridae > Agrypnus > Agrypnus murinus. The sequence continues at coordinate 187,820,604 of OV816024.1, forward strand.
TAAAATAATTCTTTATTTAAAAACACAAAAGCCGGAGTCCAAGTTACAGAATGATCAGTTTACTACAAGTACAATAAGTGCTTATTCGTTGTTAAGTATACAATATGCACTTGCATAATAACTTAAACACTATACAGTTTCAACCTTAAACTGGTAATAATGCTCAGAAATCTAGGTAAACAACATCCCTTGATGCCAGTTTCTAAGGCTTCCGAGTGTCGAAGTTAAGTTCGGAAAGCTAGGTAAACACCATCCCTGGATACCAGTTTCGAAGCTTCCGAACTAGTCGCAACTCGAACTGAAGTATCCAACCAAAATGCAGTGTTTATATACCATGAGAATACTTTGTCTGGATTCCCTCGTGTTATGGTGCATTATCTTTTATGATTATATATTAGCATACATTAATTTGAATTAGAATAATATTAAGATAAGGTTTCTGAGTACGGGCATACATTCGCATACATTATTTATATTAGAATAATATTAAGATAAAGTTCTGATTATATTATCAGCATTATCTTATAGGCAGCAATAAGGTTTATATGTCGTCTTGTATGACTGCATACAGTTTATAATGTTAACTAGCGTGAATGTTTATTCAAAAAGCGTACGTATTGCAGCAATACTATACTAAAACTTACAAAAACTAAATTAACTGAGCTTTTTTCTTTAATAACATGTAATATTTAATAATCTTAAACTTGTAAAACAACGAAACCAAAATGAATTAAAACAATAATAATCAACTGAAACTTAAAGAAAGACCTTGATTAAATTTCAAGGCAGTCAATTTCAGTCAGCAGTCAGTCAGTTCATCATCCAAACAGCAACAGTCAGTATTAACTTGTTCGTCGTTTTCGAAATGCCCGCTTGCTACACAATCTGCGGAAACCACGGTTCGGTAGCACTGTAGGTCAGTATCTAAAAAAGTAAAAATCTCGGATTTTTTCAGATTTCTCGAATCCAATTCTACAATAGTAACATAGCTGCCTTGAGTAGAAAGTATCAGATACAGGCATTTTGGCCCATGGTTCCTCTTGTTGGGGTACGAAGCAGTAAGGATGATTTGATATTAGGATCATTATTGCGCTTCATTAGTTTGTAAAAGGTACTAGCCCTCAGTATATGAGTTTTCTTTTGTTATAAGTTTAGATTTTCCTTATTTGAAATCTTGTACTGTTTATAAAACGTTGCTATGGTTATGTAGCTACTGAAATAAGTCCTTTTGGACTTTGATTTTCCACGACCTTCGTTACTCTTAAAATTTCGCAAAAATTCTCCAACTTCAACTTTGTGGTTTTATCTGGACAGCCTTGGTAGTGTACTGTCTAGAGTGCTGGACTTTCACCCAAGCGGCCCGCGGTCGATTCCCGCATTTAGGGCCTACGTAATAATAATAATTGCCCCCTCCCTCCCGCACAAGCTTATAGCTTCTGGGGCCTGGTTTCCAGGATATGGGTTGTAGCAATTATTATTATTATTATCTTATGAGGAACTTTATCATCACCATCGTTTTCCCCTTGGTATTCCTCCTTCTTGTAAAGTTTTGCCTAATCTAGTCATTCGAAACTTGAAAATCTTAAAAGCTGAAAAATTTGGTATCGCTTGGTATATATAAAATAGCAGCATTAGCATAACATACAATAAGAATCAATTATTTGTTTACCCGTTTAACTATAGCTATCACGCGGTTTTTGGAGGATTTTTCCGTTTTGGTTTATTCCTTGACGCAGATACTACAGTGATCTAATGACATAATTGAATGTCTTGAATGACTATTGCTTGTTTCTTCATACATTTTTTGTCTACAAAAATTTGTAACCTCAGCACAGTAATATATTTTGGACTTATGCATGCTTACAAGTGCTAACAAAACTATTAATAATAATAATAATAATAATAATAATAATAATAATAATTACTACAACCCATAACCTAAGCCAAGGCCCCAGAAGCTATAAGCTTGTGCGGGAGGGAGGGGGCGATTATTATTATTATGTAGGCCCAATGTGCGGCTGCAGCCGACTTACAGATGGCAAATCCCACATTTGTGTCACAGCTAAGGAAAACTGCAGAAAACCTTAACCAGATCTGCCGGCGCTGGGAGTCGATCGCGGGCCGCTTGGGTGAAATAATAAATTTAGGTATTTGGTATCTGTATGAAAGGTTTGAACAAAACACCCCTTTTTTCCTGCATTTCTCGTTTTGTTGCTCGTGTTTGCGTTTTCCGCGATCCACCACTTGCTTCACTGACTAATATACTATCTGCTTCAATTGTGTAAATATAAATTGTTAAACCTACACATTAAAGATACTACACCAAAATGACTAACTCATAAACATAAGACGACTCGCAAACGCAACATTTAACAAGTAGGGTCAAAGTTAACAGTTCCAAAAAATCACAAGTATAAAAGATCTGTAGTACTGTAGGTTAAATCTGCCCATTGTATACTACTTTCTGTAACTGTAAAACCCAGATGTCTCTATAACGTGGGATACGATGAAGTCTACTTCACAGTGTTTACATCTGTACTAGTTAAGTTTTGTCTGCAAAAATGGTCCACGCCATATAAAAACATCGGACTAGTACAGTTTGAATTTAGCGCCACGTTTTTATTATTGTCACGTTGGTAACACAAATACTTTTTAGATATTTTTTATCCTTCGTTTATTTTACAGTGGCGTCTCAAAACTAATATCGCTTATAAACTTCATTCATTTTAAATAGTAAACTTACTTAACAGTAAAATCGTCTAAAAGACTGTAGTTCTAATAAGAACTGTTTTGTAAAATAATAAAACAATCTACATAAAGCAGAAATTCAAAGAAAATCCGGCAAAACAAAACAACGTAGCAAAGCAGAACCAACAATGCAAACGAGAAAGTGACCACTTCACGCTGTAATTTGACGCAACACATTTCAATAGTGCTGTACTAATAACCTGAAATACACTAAAACCTACGGCGCGAAATTCAAACTGTTCTCTCTCATTTTGGATCACACTGTATATTTTCGCGAGACAATGTATATGTTAACGCTTAACTATGGACGTTTGCAGTTTTATCTGATGAAATCTAAACTTTGCTATATATAAATTGTAAAGGATGAGTTTTGTTCAACAAAATTCATATATGACACGCAGTTTTGCTAGGTGTACACGAAACTGTAAAAAATCACATGGACTAGGACTCAAACCGCAAAATGGTAAATGGACTTGTTAGTTTTGGATGACCATGATAAAGAGTCGTGATGTAAAAGTAAATAAAATAAAGAGATTTTGAAGAAAAACTGGATTTTAAATTTTTGTTTTCTAGAGCACACTAAAAATGCATCAAAATGTGTACTTATTAGTTATGTATTTTATTGACTTTTATTATCAGGTAGTAAATATGTCCATATTCATTTTCTTAAACTTCAAAAGTAGGATATCCAGTTATAAAAATAAACTTCTCGTAAAACAAGTCTAGATATTCCTATAAAGGTGAAATTCTCTACACAAAAATTTTATGACCCAATATTTATTATATCATGAAAGTACAGAACGCGACCAAGTTTCTTCTATTCAGGTTATACATATACATATATCCAGCAGTTGATATGTTTCATTACATAATGGTGCTAAAATTTTATGTTGAAAAAGTAAAACTAATTATTCTGGCTTTCTTGCTTAAAAGATTTAGAAATTTATACAGACTGACTAAGTGTACCAGATTATGTATAGTTGACGTAGATATTTAACTACCGATATTCGACAACACGATGATCGTGTGGGTAAAGTATAGCTGAAGCGGTCAGAAGTTGGATAGATGGCTCGTTCTAGTTGAATATACCTGGTCGGTCGGGTTAGGATGGAAGATCAGCAAATAGGCCAGTGCAATTAGTGATCTGCGATTTATTAGTAGAGCATAATATTTTATAAATGACGTGTATGTTTTATGTTTTTTATCTTTAATAAATATCGAGTTTCTAATCCACCAAAATCAGGTCATAAATTGAAATAGCCGTTATTAGGCCAGTGCAATACGCGCATAAAAGGGGTTGCGATAGTAATTATTTTGGTAGTTACAATTTTTTAATATTTTTTATAAATTTTATAAATTGTATGGTCCTCTGTTTGTTATGTAAGCGTTCAGTGTGAAACGATTGCTGATATTTTTGCGTCGTTAAAACAGAACGGTAGGCGTTTGTTAATGTAGTTAACGGTAGGCGTAAGTTGACTCGAAATGTCGGTTTCGGCAGGAGCAGATTTCTTCATTTTCAACAAAACTTTGAGTGATGGTGAAATGGTGTTAGTGAAAGCGAGAGGATTTGTATCACTTCGAATTGCGAGTGTGAAACGAGGAATCACCTCACATCAGTCGCTGTTGCTTGCCAAAAGAACTACTCGAATAATAAATTTCAAAAAATGTTTCGTAGATGTGGAGCATCAGCGCAAACTCGTTGTTCCCTCAGATCGAGTGGCTCCAAATCTGAGTTCAAGACAAAGTATTTTCTTTCTGGTGAAGAAATAATTGAAGAATATCTTCAAGTGCAGAAGAAGTTATCTATGTCAAAACGTGATCCTGTACATAACGTGGAGCAACTATCTGTGGATAAGACGATTGCCAAAGCAGCTGGTGAACGGTGTGATGAGTGAGCGTAGCAAGTGATTGAACGTATTGCTCTAGTGCTTGAAGGCTCTGACTTGGAGGCACGAGATACCATGAGTCATGCTACAAAAAGTGATTGAAACCTGGTCAACCCCCTCGTGAAGATGTTGATAAAGCCATGAGAGGCATTATAATTATCTGTCCAACAATTTTGACGAATGTCAGTTTTCACTGGAACACTTAATGGGTAAAACAAAAGGAGACTTTTGGCCTAACATAACAACTGTCAGAGAGAGACTTGAAAGCCACTATGGTGACGACATCCTATTAAAAGAAGGAAACACGCCAGTAATGTGTTTCAAAAATACTAGCTACAAAATAATTATTAGCCAGTCGGATCAAGACAGGAGCTTCAAGCCCATGGAGGAACATCGTAGGATTGTAAGAGCTACTGCAGATGTTATTAGAGAAGATATTCGATCCAAAGTGTACCCATTGGAAAATTATAGTCTATCAGATGACTTTCTTCTATATGTGAACTCGTAATTCCACGTACAGTATCAGAGTTTTATGAGAGAGTGATTGTTGGCTTATCGCACGTTCTGATTTTAACAGCAAGGCCACGATCTTTCGTTTCATCACTTCTAACTGGTGTAGGTGCCGATTTGTACGAAAAATTTGGCTCAAAAAGCTCATTGATGTTCTCTCAGCCCTTGGATTTTCATGCTCCTACAAAGAGGGAACTCGACTTGAACAGTTTGCCATTCTTCATCCGGAAATTCCTGTCCAAGATGACGCTTTTATGCAATTCCTATTTGATAATGCGGATTTTAACATAGGTACTTTGGATGGATGTGGAACGTTTAACATAATGGAAGGGATTGTAGCTGTGACCCTTGTTAATCTGTAGGGCCAGATCGAAACATCAGCGTTTATCTTCAAGTGAACTAGAAGGAAAATTCGGCTCTGTTTCTTTGAAATCTATTTATGAGTACAGAATAGCGGTTTGTGGAAAGTCCAAGTTGAAAACGTTGCAAAGATCCATTCTTTGTCAGAAGGTATTTTACCGTCACCAGCCAACATTGTCTAAAACGGAAAGAAAAATCCAGGAATGCCAAGTTAAACACTACAACACTATAGCGCTGTTTCAATTTTTGACCTGATTTTGGTGAATTAGAACCTCGATACCTAATAGAGATAAAAAACATACACGTCATTTATGAAATTTTTTGCTCTACTAAATAAATCTCAGGTAAATTCTCGAGATTGCACTGGAAACGAGATAATCGCGAAAAGCCAAACCTACTCGTGCATTTTACTTGTTTTAAACTTATACGCATATATATCTCGGTACCTATTACAGATACAAGAAAATTGTAAACAAAAAGGTTGTAGGAAATTTTTATGCTCGACAAAATCTGTTAAGGCCACTTTAACCGAAATTTGCACTGAAAACGAGATATATGGAAAGAATTAGATTTTGACGTAATTTCGGCTGGTTTTCTCAAGATGGCGGCGCACGCACAAGCGCGCCAAGGTCGAAAACTTGGATTTAACATTAGGAGACAAGTTTATAAAATATATTAGAAAATTGAAACTACCAGAATAATTACGATCGCAACCCCTTGTTTGCGCTAATTTCATTGGCGTAAAACCTGAATCTTATTCCATTCAACAATTCAATATGTGTTTCAGATTTGTAAATTAAAAAGATGTTTAACTTATCATTTAGCATTTATTTAATACCACATTCTGTTTTCTAAATTACATCTTTAAAACATGTTTTTCATGTTGAGAGTACTATTACTTATGCGATTATAACCTTTGTAATTACAAGATAATACATATATTCCCGAAGACGTACTACTTCAAACCTTCCCATATACTCTTCTTTGGCTTCCTTGGTTTCATAATACAAAATGCAAGATATTAACTAGTTTCTAGTTAATTAGAAAGTTAAATGTATTAGGTAATAATGTATGATTTTTTAATAATGTATTTAAATTTGTAGGTTATTAAGTGCGTAAACGTCATATCAGTAAAGTTCGTTATAGTAGAAGTCCCTTAAATTGATGAACTCACAACTAGGATGGCAACAGCTATCCGAGTTAAGTACATAAGCTTTAGAACCTGGGAAATGATATTACATTATTGGTTACAGTTAATTAACTGGTTACTGAATTTGAGGCCCTTAAATAATATTGTAATATGTTCAACATTATGTTGTGATCCTTTTTATTACAGTTCATATCTGTCAACAACATATGTCAGTCGACTACCTCAGATTTTCTAAAAGGATAACCCAAAGCATCTTAAAACGATTAAAATCACTTTTTATTACAATGCATAGCTATCAACACGATATGTTAGTCGACTACGCCAGATTAAAAAAAACGATTAAAAAAGATGCATAAAATAAAAAATTCATATTTTTGGAAATTACGTGAAATATCACACCTTTAATTGGGTGTTACACACAGACTTTACTAGACTTTACTGTTTTAAAGCTGTTAAAATTAATCTACTTAGAATCGATTTTGATTAGTCTCAGAATGAAATAGTTTATGCTTCCAAAGCTTTTTTTGCACTTGAAGCATTAATTGTTAATCCTTTTAAAATCACAGATTTGGAGGTTATATTTCTTGGTTTTCAGTTACACAAATAGTGTATTATATTCTGAGATTCACTTGCTCGAAAATAAACTAATAAACTACAAGTAAACTTTTGAATTTAATTTTAGGAAGTTTTAATCATGTCTTGATGGCACAGTTGATAAAAGATTTAAACATCTTTTTGCCTTTTTCCGTTCTTTAGGTTAACAAAATTAATTAATTATCCAATTAGAAAACTTGCAAGTTGGGGTAATAAAACAGAACTTCTGCTTTCTTAATTAAAAGTTTATTTGATGTTTGCTGCCTTTAATCAAAATGATGTCAAAAATTTCGTGGTGAAGGTTGAGAACGTTGTTAGGATAACAAACGTCGGCGTATGTGTGTAGTATATGAAAATAAATGCTGTGCCATAAATATTTATAAGAAAAAGACCTTCACATATATTATAATTATATAAATATACGGAAAACTTATAAAAACAAACCACTACTGACCTCGAAAGTGCAGCTAATCCTTTAGTGCTTTAGTAAATCCGATTTTGCTTTAATGATCGAAAGAAAAGTTAACGAACAAAAGAAAATTAACATTAAGTATTTGTTGGGTATTCTATCACTCAAACTGACATTTGCGCTAGAAACTCCACAAAGTTTTCCAGTATACCTAACTCAAATAAAAATAACGGGGCCACAGCCAACAGCAAAACGCTGTTCTCGATTTACGAATTAGAATAATACTACAAATAATTTTATCAAAATAATTTATTTGTTAACATTAGTACAATAGGAGAAACCTTGGCCGTATAAAATGATGACTTATGGACTAAATGTATTAAATAATTTGTTGGACTAGTTTAAATTATTTGAGTAATGAGATTTTTCAAACACGATTTTGTTTGATAAAGTAGGCGGGAGTAAAGAAAACCGCAGAACATGAAGTTTATTCTTGACCTAGAAAGATATCCTACTTTTCGCTTTTCAATGCATTCAAAATTTTGCGTGTCACTATGCTCGGAAGGGATTTAATTACATACGCTTGAACGGCTGACATTTTCTGTCAAACTGACTCGATTTCCCGCTATGCAGGCTGCTTGCGTAATACGACCAAACAATTGCAAACGTCGCATTGTTATTTGACAAGATTATTAGATGAATGTAAGTTGATCGATGGTGTCTTTTGAGTGGTTCTTACAAATATGAATAAAATAACGAAATGTTAACTATATACAACTATTAGAACAGTTAATATTACTAAAATGTAGGAATGTCGATGTTCCAAAAGTCAGTTATAGTTGCGTTTACTATCTCGAGCCTTACTTTGTGGGACTCCATAACCATGAAATAAATAAAGATTAATGGAAAGTTTCAAAATATTTATTAAAATATAACGTTACAATTGTTTCGACAGCTAAGTTGTCATTATCAGAAGTACTATGTACAGTCTTTGTCCCGAGTAAGGGCGCTGCTGCTTTAAGAATCGAAATACTCCTTATACTGTGTACGACCGAATCTAACAGAGATGGACAACTACCTGGGCAAGATATTTAAATTCTTTAAAGCTTGTTTTAAAAACACTCTTGTTACTCTTTCTATTCAAAATTTCTTTGACACACTTTATAAAATAGTCCGAAACGTACGTCGTTTCTTTTACCAGAATTGTTAAATGTGTTGTCTGCTCGGGACAAGACATTTGCTAATGACTGTACATAAATCATCACGTCCCTAGGGTAAATACAAAAAATAGATAACTAGATAAAAATAATAAAAATTAAATATCTAACACTTCCTGTAACGGAGAATTACTGAGCTCAATCTGTTATCGAGATATACAAACAAAAACTCGGAGTACCTTTAATAAATATTAAAGGTACTCCGAGTTTTTGTTTGTATATCTCGACAGCTTCTAAAATGTCTAATCTGTGTTTGTTATTATAAAAACGTGGCAATTTGATATTATTTTGTGGAGTCATTGTCAGTGTCAGTGTTTGCCCAATATATACCGAACTACAAAAAAAAGAACAATTCAAACGGAAAATGCCTGGTGCAGGAGTAGTCAACTCGGTAAAGTCACAGCGCACAGAACGTGATTTCAAACTCTTCAGGTTTGAATTATTCTTATGTTTTGCTTTATACATTTACGAGGTGTGTAAATTAAGTAATGAGACTGACCACGTAGCGTTCGATCTGGCGACAATTGGGACGCGGGACTTGGAGGAGCGGCAGGTGAACATATGATACGCCTTCAGTACGAGTTTGAACTCGCTAAAGTCATTTGGTTGTCCGTAGCGATTTTTTTCGTGCAACAGTTCTTTCTCGTGCGTTCTAAAAATGAGTGACATCAATTTCGAGCAACGGTGTGCTATCAGGTTTTGCTTCAGACTTGGGCACATTGCAACGGAAACTTTTGCAAAGCTTCAGCAGGCCTACGGAGGCAGTGTTTTGTCAAGGGCCTAGGTTTTTCGGTAGTTTAAGGCATTTTCAGAAGGAAGAGTGTCGATTGAAGATGAACCACGAAGCGGAAGGCCCTCATCTTCAAAAGCCGATGAAAATGTCAACAGAATCCGGGATCTTGTGCGTTCAGATCGTCGGTTGACAGCCAAAATGATCGGGGAAGAGTTGAATTTGACTCACACCACCGTTCATCAGATTTTGACCAATTAATTGGGGATGAGAAAAATCTGCGCAAAAATGGTTCCAAAAAACCTTTCGTAAGACCAAAAGGACATCAGGGAGGAAAGGTGGCTTGACTTTTTGGAATCGATTGAAAATGATCCCCATTTTCTGGAACGTGTCATTACTGGTGGCGAGTTTTGGGTGTTTGAGTACGACCCGGAAACCATGCGCCAGAGCATGGAGTGGTACACTTCAACCTCTCCAAGTCCGAAAAAAGCAAAATGAGCAAGTCGAAGATCAAATGCATGCTGATCTGTTTTTTCGATAGCCAGGAAATCGTCCACAAAGAGTTTGTGCCTGAAGGCCAAACGGTCAATAAGGGTCATTCGTGTGAGACCAAACATCAAGAACGCAATTTGAATAAACGAGTTTTTGGCCAGTAAAAACATTCCTGTAGCTCCTCAGCCTCCTTATTCGCCTGACTTGAGTCTTTGTGACTTTTTCCTCTTCCCGAGATTGAAAAATCACCTCAAGGAAACTCATTTTGGGACATTCGAAAACATTCAAACGGCTGTAACCAACCAGCTGAAGGCTATTCCAGTATCCGAGTTCCAGCACTGCTATGAGGATTGGAAGAACCGTCTCCAGCGCTGTGTGGCTTCCCAAGGAAGTTATTTCGAGGGAGACAATATTGAATTGTAATTTTATTAGAATAAAAAGATTGAAAAAAATCAGTCTTATTGCTTAATTTACACACCTCGTATATTTTTTCGGAGTAGTTAAAAAATGTATTTTACAATTATTAGCAGATTAAAGCTAATTTTTAATGAAATAGTTGTAAAATAAAGTTGCAGTAACCTGTTTCGTTGCAATTGGTAAAATTTATTAAAATAAAATAACCGAATACTCTCTAATTTGTCAATAGAAAACACGAGTAGGTACTACTTCTTCTTCTTCTTTTTCTCAGCAGCCTCTTCTAGTACACTCCTGGGCGTAGGCCTCCATTTCTTCTTCAATTTGACTCGGTCCTAGGCTAATTGCTGCCAATATTTTCCAGCCATTACCTTAACATCGTCTTTCCTTCTTGTCGGCGGTCTTCTTGCGGTCTCTGGCTCTCCATTGTACCACTCGCTTTGTCCATCTAGTAATTTCTTGTCTGGCTGCGTGTCCAACCCGAGCCCATTTTAAACTAGCTATCCTTTCTATGACGTCGCCGACTTTTATTCTTTGTCGTATTTTATCATTCCGTACATTATCTCGCAGGCTTACCCCTAGCATGGCTCTCTCAATAGCGCTGTGCACGGAGTTTGTTTGCAGACTTGTTAGTTAGTGTCGTTGTTTCCATCCCATTGGTCATTATTGGCAGGATGCAGCTGTTCAATATTGTTCTTTTTAGATTAGTAGGAATATCGGGTTTTTTGATGACGTTACTTAATTTTCCTGTAGTTGCCCAGGCCATGCGTGTTCTGCGTGTTATTTCGGCCGTTTGGTTTTTTGTCGAGTCTTATTTTGTGGCCTAGGTAGATACATTCGTCGACGGTTTCTATGTCTTCCCTTCTATGTTAATATTAATGTTGGTAGGGTCTAGTGTCATTATTTTGGTCTTCTTCATTTATAGAGAAAATCACATTTTTCTGATTCAATTTTCAGACAAGACCACATTTGTTTCACTTTGTCTAGGTTGCTGACTATGTCGTCCGCAAAGCAGAGGTGACTTAAGTGTTGGCCGTCGATACTACTGCCTTTTCCCTCCTAATCAATTTTTTTAATATGTCCTACATGGCAAGGGTAAACAACTTTGGGGAGATTGTATCTCCTTGGCGTACTCCTTTTCTTAATTGTATTTTGGTTGTAGTAAGGCCTTCTTCAAGTTTGATATGAGAAGTAGTGTTTTCATAGATGTGTTCAAGAATCTTTCTGTATCTAGAGTCGAATCTTGCATTATTTAATGTAGCAAATACAGCCCATAATTCTATCTAGTCAAACGCCTTAGTATAATATATGAAGGCTAGGTAAATTGGTATGTTGTATGTACTCACGGTATTTTTCGAGTACGAGTATTTGGGGGTGCTCAATGGTACTATATCCCTTCCGAAATCCGGCCTGCTCTTGAAGTTGGTAACTGTCGAGTTTATTCGTTAGTCTATTGGTTATAACTCTAGTTAACAATTTGTATGCGTGTGTCAGAAGACTTATTGGACCGGTGGAATAACTACGTTAGAAGCGACTCTAATCATCCCCAACAAATGCCTCTACGAAGGAAAATCTCGCATAGCTGGAATAATGCCCAAGTCATCATAAGCTATAAGAAAGGAAACAAACTAGATATAGGTAACGAGTAGGTACTAGCAGAATGTAAATTTCGTTTACATAATTTATGTTTGGTACATTTTCAGAATTTAGCCTTTAAGAATATAATCCAAAAAAACTTGTGTCGTTTCACAGTTATTCTTAAATTTCCGACGTACGTATGTTCTTCTTAAAATTCTTCATAAACGCTTCTTCACTACTACTGACTAATTGACAAACACGTGAATTTTCAAATTCATAACGAAGAAACTTATTAGAAGAGATTTTTCTTGGCTTTTATGATGCCATGATGATATGATAATATGATGCCGGAAGTATTTAAATAACAAACATTGCTGAGTTAAAACTTTTATTTTGCATCTTCCAGCACAGTAACAAATGGTGGTGAAAAACATATTTGGTGTGGTGAAATATCTGAGTGTAAATTTCTACACTCATGTGAATGAAATTAACAACTAAAATTAACACGCAGCACCAGGTTTCTTATGAGTGTTATCTTAATTTAAAAAATGGGTAAAAATAATGTTTTTGGTGTACAAAAATCATTTGAATTTAGTAAAGATACTCTCGTTAGTGTAAGAGTCATCTTTCAAAAAATGTATTTCACTATTCTAGTATGTTAACAACATTAACGAGTGTTAATAAGATCCAACAAAACCGATTTAACCCTCGCGAGTGTCATCCACCGAACATCCACCTCCAACGCGAATAATCACGATTGGACGTGAGCACTTTTATTTACTGTTTGTGTTTGAATGCAGTTGGTTCTCTTTGAAAGTGACAACAATGATTTTTAAGATTCAACTAGCCAATAAAAGTAAATATGCTAAAATAGAAGAGGATGCATCTTTCTAAAGATCTTGTGCAATTAAGTAAGTAAGATTTTAAAACTATAATTTCCACTCCTGGTTGTGTCTATTCAGCTTTTTCTTATGTAAAAGTTTTAGCTGCCATGTTGATCCATTGTAATTTAAGTCATCATTATGCATAAATAAAAATAATAATGTTTACGTGAATTGTGGATAAATAATAGATAAAATTATTTTCAGATTTTTGGTTTACAAGGAACAATTTAAATGCAAAACCGTTTCTGGTCCCTGCTATGTAGTACCTAACCCTAAGTATGTATGTAATGAAATTATACTTCCATAGTTTAATTATTGCCGCGCTCTACGCGTTGGTATAGTAAGTTGGAACATTGACGGCCGAACTCAGCTTAAAAAGATGGTGGCGATGGCGCACATGTGTTTATAAAATTCACGTGTGATTATGAAGAAGAACTGACATTGTGATTAGTGACATTAAATGTCGTTTCTATAATTACAGGTAAGGTTTGTAATGTAAATTAGAATGTGTCAATAATAAATTTAATAAAACTTTAATTACAGAAACTGGTGGTCATGATGGTGATGGCTGGGTCATTTACCCTAATCATACAAAGGCGCTCATAGGTAATTGTTCAAAACTAATGTTGATTTCCTAGTAGTAAAGATTCACTTTTTTATTATTTTAATATTATCAGCCGTACTTATAGAAAGATTTACACGCGTGCAACATTAATAAATATTGTGTTACACGCGTGTAATTTATCTATAGTACGGCTGTAAATAATAATATGTAAATAATATAATATACAAATTATAACATTTTGTCTATAAGGTATTCTATAATATTTAAATATTGTACCTATTATATTGTACATATTTTTATTTATTAATTCTGTATTTATAATTTAACCATTTATCTTTTTTAGGCCATAATTTTCTTTTAATTGGATTTATTTTTCTTTCTATGAGAAACACTAGATATGCTTTATATACACTTGTTTCTATTTCCACAAACCTTATTCTGTGATTCACTTTATTTTCTTTTGTAGCTGCATGCTGCTTGGTGTTATGCCCTTCAAGATTCTGCTGCTGTGGTACTCCCAAAACCGTTCTCTGGGCTGGATAGCTGTCAATACTGAAATAGTGAGCTCAATTTTCTTTGTATTTATTTAGCTCTCTTAAATAGCATTTTTCATTACTATTCAAGAAACATTATTGCTAACTTCTTCACTTGTTGCTGGTTTCTTGAAAACAACCGTATGTAGGATACTAATTAATATTTTACGTTCTTCTCCTGTAGTTCTTTTTTAATTATTTTGACCAATAAACTATACACTATTAACCCAGGATAACTTCTTAAACTTTTATTTATTATTTTCTTTATAAATTATACATTTATTTACTGGACAAATTCATTTACAACCATTTTTATCATGTTATTAAATTCATCTCCCCCTTTTATTTACATCACTACCCCTTGGTAACTTAATATTGTTTTTCTTGCAATTATTTTCCATATATTTTGATAGTTTATAATTTTATTCAAAAAATAGCTTGACCTTGATCATTATTTCAGTAATTTGATTATTGTCTATAAAGCAATTGTATTATGTATCTACTAACTATATATGGTCGTCAAGACTATTTTTATATTGCTGTTAATAATGTTTGTACTGTTTTATAAACCTTTGTAACTAATACATTTTCTTTTTCAGATTTAACTGGAAGTGAAGATCCTGTAGACCCAAAATTGTTTTCCTGATCAAATTTTATTACTATATACATGTATCCAATAAATAAATTAACTCAAACTTGAATAGTTTTAACAATAAATCCTTTTAAAAATTCAATTCATAATTACAAATGATAAACACAAACAGTCAACTTTGAACTTTTTTACATTGGGTAACAAAATTAAGAATTCATGATTTTCAAATAATGAAGGAAAATCATCACAGTATGTATTTACATTGGAATATTTAGATTTAGAATGTATTTATATTTTGCATTTTGTTTTAAAATAAAACTAATATTTGTGTGCACTATTGTTTACCTTTTTCTGTTTTATCCTAAATTACAAAAAAAATATCTGAACCAAAAAATAGAAGTATATAATTACACGAACAAAATAGTTATTTACACTCCAATCAATTATTGTAACCACTATAGTTGGTTCCTTTTCCATTAAAGAAATGTTTCTTACCATTATAAGCAATAATTTTTACACTAAAAGAATGGGAAATTAACACTCAGTTCGTGCATACTTTACACTCAACAAATGTTTTCTCAACAATATGGTTGTCATTTTTACACTCAGTGTCCATGACTTTAACCTGCATTGAAGGTTAAAGTTGTTATATATTTTACCACTTTTAAGACCAATGTTATTTACACTCGTCAGTGTGGATAAATAGGAACCACTCTGGGTGTTATTTGAGTGTAAGATTTAACACTCCATTTTTTACTGTGAAGTTCACGACTCTTCGCATACTCGGTACTTCCGATATTTATAACTCAGTCACTGTAGACTAGATACACTCAGATACTGCTTTTCGGTTTCAAGTTGTCGAAAGAATTCCTGAGTCAGTACGTGTTTTTTTGCTGTTAAAGAATTGAACAATATTAAGTTGTGTTCTAACCCAAATGTCTTTTAACTGAAAAGTACTACTTTATATTCGAAGGTGGCACGCAAACTCTCAATTCTGGTTACGGAATAGCATCTTAAACAAGATTAAAAACAACTGATATCAACTTCTGTTGTTCATAATCCTACTTTTCTAAAAACCTGCAGTGAATCAGTTTACGATCTCATTTATTAACTATTCTGAAAAGCTGAATAACATCAATGATGGTACAATCAATTAATTAGATTACTCTCCGAGTCTCAGTTAGTCATACAAATATTGATAATAAAAAAATGTAACAAAATTGAAAAGAAGTTTGTGTCCGCTGTCAAATATTTAATTTTTGACTGTAACAGTAATATTTCAAAATTTCTTTGAGAAACAGAAACGAAAAACTAATATATTATGTAAAAATAATCGATGTTGATGTTAATATGTACCGCAAAACTGTGTAACTTGTATACAAAAAAATAACACCACCTAAACACACACGCTGTTATATCTGGTTAATTCTACATTCTAATTACATGAACTAATTGAATGTTCTACATGATAATTTTCTGACTGCAAATTTCAAGTTTCACAGTAGTTTTTTCCAGGTAATGGCAATTAGCTGTAATTAATGCAACTTTTGCATACCGGAAACCAGCATACATGGCAGAGTTTGCATTGGAATTCACATTGAAAGGAAAACTGAACATTTTGTGTGTATTTTCTAAATCGGCGTGAGAATGATGACGTCATCGTCATAACCTATACCAAGATCCGCCGCGGCCTACCATTTTTTCTCTGACATACTATAGATCAGCGGACCGCAACCATAGGGTCGCGACCCCCGACCCCTCTATTCTGGGTCACAAAAGTTTAAGAATTGGTCGCATAAATATTTATTTTTATTATATCATTTACGTTCATGTTAAAAGTATACGCTATAGGGTCCTGTAATTTTAAGTAAACCCTCTCTCTCTCTGGTATGGTTCGCCTTATAATTTTATTGATATTTTTAGGTCGCTAGATAAAAAAGGTTGCGGAACGCTAGTATAGATGACCTATTCCTACATAATTAATTCATCTCGAAATCCGATGACGTAATTTTTTTGCAGTCGGTTCCCGGTTTAATACAAAATATTTACACAATACCAACTGGACAATTTGAACATTTGCGTTAGATTTATTGTTCTAACTACTGCTTTTATATAATTTAGTTTCGAATTTCAAGATTATTTTCATTTTGAATTTGAACTTCTGAACCAAAAAATGGTTACGCGGGGTTTTCCAAAGAAAATAAAACACTAAACAACTAAATATATGATTTTTCTGCATAACTCTTATCAGCATTCTGTAAGCAAAATTAAACATGGTAACTATTTCTGTTATCATTTACTACTATCAAGCAGTCCATTTTAGAACTACTAATACCTAGAACCTACTAGGATTAAATGCGCCCATTATTAGGGTAGTATAACTATGTACATGCTAGAGATCTCCCACGTTTACGACATTTACAGGAGTGGGAAATTGTATTATTAAACAAACTTCGACAATACGAACTCTCGTGATTGTCTACAAACAACGCCGAAGTTTAACTAACAAGTCGCTTTAAACAGGTGATCATTGTGTCAGGAGAACATACCTTAGAGAGAAAATCGTGACACGTAAATTTCAAAACTATGAATTTTACATTATTCAAGTTACATTTTGAAGTTGTTACAAACATGAAGCGTCTGCTAACAAAACAAATCTACTAATTAGATTTAATCTTATTTTACCTGCATTCGCAATTTCCACAAAGCACATATACAGCAGAAAGTTTAGAACGCTGAGAATTTCCCAATGACGTGAAGGTTGCTTCATATCCGTTTACGCGATCACTCAACATTTTTGAGCGCTGCGTTCAGAGTTTTTCTCTTTTTTGCTATCAGTAGCTGTTGAGATGCATCTTGACGGATGACATTGCCCTCTAGGCCAAAATTCCATCAATACTGAAAAAAGAGAAAACAGTTTGTTTAGATGCTTTTATTTAAAAATCTACATATTATTTTTATTTATTAGTTCAAAAATATGCTAAGAAATCAAATCACACAAAAGAATTTATAGCAATTATGCAAAGTAGATTACTTCCGTCCATGGATTTCCCAATTAACTTTAAATGATATTTAAAATGCGGTAATTTCCTTAAAATCGATAACTTTCCGGCCGTTCATATTTCATTCACCTGCTCTACTTTTCGACTAACAAGCTTTTCTGAAATGTCATTAAACTTCCTTGTTATTAAAATTTCAAATCTTATATTGTGTGTGAATAATGCAAAAATGTTATTGGATGTTACCATAAAGCATGTCTTTAAAGTTGAACACGTTTTATTAATTTTTCAAGGCTTGTTAGAAGTTCTTCAAAAAATCTTAATAACAATATTTTAACAGCTTCGACCTAAACTTACCCAAACAAGAAACACACCTGTGTAAAAATTTTTCATGCTATAGGTGTTCGTAAAAATTTTAGTGATTCTTGTTAAAGTTGTTGAATTAAACAATTTTTGTTTATTGTTTCTATCTTGAAAGATTAATAAAAAGTTTCACAATCTATATATTTAAAACACAAGGCTTAATTTTGTTCCAGTACGTTTGATGTTCCACCGGGCCGATCTAACTGATTCTTTTTTTATGTTATAGCTTTCGTTGTGTAGATTAGTCAACACTACTTAATTTTTATATATTTTTAATGTTTATATTTTTAATCTGAAAAACTCTAAAGTGTTTAATTTGAGACGGACGAATCGACATTCACTTGGGGCGCCCTCTCACTTTTTACGGTAGTGAGTTTTGTAACTGCTCCCGCTTATAAATATAAAAGGGTGATGCAGCAGTACACTTCCATCATTAATAAGCAGTTAACATGCGGTTAATGTTTAAAGAATTTTTTGGTTGCGTAGACAAAACCCGCATAGTTGAAAATCATGGACAACAGACGAATTATACAAATTATAGCTGATGGCAATTTCTTGTTCAGAGCAGTTTCATATTGTTTGTATAAAACGCAGGAAATTTGCCAACACTATGTTTATGTCATGTTTTTGAAGTATGTACTAATAGACGTTTCCTAGAATGTTTTAAACAAGATCGATTTTTGATTTTATTCTTATCATTTCGTAAGGTAGAATTTCCGTATGTATGTAGAATAAACCGATAGGGAGGGGTAAGCCAGAGAGGAATATATGTCGGAAGAGAGGAGGGTAAGCTGGGAGAGAGAAGTGCTTAGCTTAGAATTCTCAACTGGTTATTTTTGTTTGCGTTTATTTACCACGAAAATCTGAAGGATTGTAATCACACATCGAATGCTGTATATAGGGAAATCCTTCAATGCTTTTGACCGTCATGTCTTGACGAGGTTTCCCTAGTATTTATTAAATTTCTAAATTTCTAAATTTCATTTTTTTAACTATGTATTTTTTAAGATTTTTTTGTATCTATATTACTCTATTATTTGGGAAACCTGTTGGGTAATAAACGATTATTATTATTATTATTAAAAGTATAACCTAACAATATTGTTTCGACAGCTAAGCTGTCATTATCAAAGGTAATATAAATATAAACATAAACGTCGTTAAGGTAAATATAAAAAATAGGTAACTAGATAAAAAGATAAAAACAAAAATAATCAGAAATAAATAGCTAACCCTTCCAGTAGAGAATTACTTCTTTTAATTATTTCTTTACTGACTGAAGTCTAACTATTGCTTCAAAATTTTTCATTTAGAATTTGGGTTGTGACGTCAACATGCCGTTTATAAATTCACAACTCAACTATACCTTATCTTTTTTTAAAGTAACTTTTCACTATCTACTACACACGAACGTATGTCTACTAAGATTTTGTTTGCTATCGGAAGACCTTTGCCAACGTTTCGTTTGCCACTCTCTCGCATAGCAATATGAAAAGAGGTAGGTAATCGTAGGTAAAGGTATTGACAAAAAAGAATCAGTAGTTCTAAAACAATTTGTAATTATTAACGTAAACATAAACTAATACACGGGCATTTTTATTTTCCTTATTTTTAAACAAATTGTTATTGACGTGATAATTCTTTAATTAATAAATTATTTGTTAATGCTTTTGCAAAAATATATTTAGACAAACGAGCTTCTTATCAGTTATTAATCGTTTTACAAAGTCTTCCTTTTTTTATGTAATGGTTTTTTGAAGACTATATTTTTTATATTTATTTTATTTTCAACCAACTCAGTAAGTTTATTAGTTTTAAATATTTAACCAAAAGTAAATAAAACAATAAATTCTCAAAATACGTAAACAAATATAAAATAACAAACCTTTCTAATTTTTTCATGATTAATTCTTTGCTGATTTTGCTAATTTAGAATATATTACTGTGGATTTTGTATCCAAAATTTTGGAAAATTTTGAAAATTTTGTAAAATATTAAAATCTTTGTTAAAAACTAACACTTTAGAAATATTTTTATCAACTTATTAGTTAAAAATAGATTTAAGTTATTTACTTGTGTGTCATTGATTATTGAATCAATGTGTATACTTTTTAATAAGGTTAAATAATCCATGTTTCTTTATTTATTAGCAAACAGTTTACTCATAAGTTCTTAAGAATACGTAACATGCAGTTGTAAGGGAAGTTATTGATATTATCTAATTAATTTATGATAAATTTTCAAATGAGGATATCGACGGGTTATATGATTCTCTAAAGGTTTTTGTTTATGTAAATAGATCATTTATGAAAATGTTGTGTAATAAACTGTAATAGATTGAGTCAACTATTATGATTATGTTTTAATCTGCTATTATGTATTATATGAGTGTACAGTTATTGTATTAGACGGTAAGGTGACGTCAAATTGTGTACTATGATGATGTAAATAGTAAGTAGTATATAAGCTTAGAAAATCATATTTTTAAGGTCACTTCATAAAATACGACGACAAAGTAAAGTCGTGTAAGATAAAATAGTAAAAATGTAAATAAGCAGTCTTAGAAATAAAGCGACGGAGAAAAGTCGTGTAAAATACGATAGTAAAAATGTAAATAGGCAGTCTTTAAAATACGACGAAAGAGAACGTATGTAAAGTTCAGTTCAGTAAATAAAGCGACAAAGTAAAAGTCGTGAAAAATAATATTGTACAAATAATTAGTCTTGCATAGACAAGTCAAGTTGGTTGGTGTGTTAATATACGGCGAAAGTGTAGAAAGTTATAAATTGTAAAAGTGTATATAAGAGTATAAAAAACCACCTTTAAATTAAATTACTAGCTAAAGTTATTGCTAGTCAATAAACCTTCGTTAAAACCATAAACTGGTGTTTTATTTATTTAAACACATAAAACAAATATTCTTCGAACAAGGGAAATAGTACCCGCAATTAATTAAAACAAGTGGATAACCAAAAGTGAGCTATCAAGATCACAAGTGTGTGGATGGTGTTATATGGGAAATCCATGCAAAAGGAAGTCAACCGGAATTGGAAACCAGCACTGGGACAACATAAAGTGACATACGCTGCCAATGGTATTGGAGAAGACCAACTTTATAAAAACGTAGGACGTTATTTCCTTTCTGTAACTGGTACATTTAGAAAGAAAAGACAATCTGTGTGAGGTGTAGTTAAGTGAATTGAACAATTTAGTAATAATGAAACTTAATTAAGATTTCAATTTTAAAAGTGATTTCAATTTCAATTTGTACATTTTTTTAAACCACAAGAATCCACATTCGCCCTGAGATGAGTCTTTCTTATTAATTTAATTCAGTTATTTTAAGTTATTTAATTGGCGCCCAACTCATTCTTACGTAAATTTGAGTTAGTCAAGAACTCACGTAACATTATCTTTATATAACTATTGCTTTATTTAAATTTATTAAAATGTATTTTTTAATCATATAAGAATTTATAAAAAAGGGAATTTGAAAAGCATTTCCAAAGTTCACAGTCATTTTAAAAATCAACTTAATTATAAAATAATTATCTACAATCTAACAGCAATTATTCGTTATTTGAAAGTATTTGATGAAATTGAATATAATTAATTTTTATTTTTAATTAGCCAAATTCATCGCATATATTTATTTTGCTAGCCAACGGAAGGAAAAAAGTCAAATTTTTCTTTTTATGCGAATTCATCGCGATATATTAAAAAATTATTTTATTTATAATAATTTCGATGAATTTATTCACTTAGTGACATGTCTCCAAAAAGAAAGAAAGTTTTTATACTTCGCTAAGTTCTTCTGCTAAGTTAATAATAATTAGATTAACTACAAAATGTTGTTCTAATGCCTTTGCTTTTTCCCAACTTTTTTGTATTAAAGCTTCTGCTTGTTTTATGGTACACACTTGTTTAGCCCACACTTGTATAGGGCTTCTTCAGGAGAATAATTGAAGCGCCTAAAAGAATATATAAACACAAACATCGAAACTAATGGATTTTATACTTTTTTATGATATTTTTTTACACACTTTAATTCTCGTAAAGAAATCCTCCCAGAATTGCTGATGAGTTCCTTCCTTATTCTCAATATAATACGATCCAAACTCGTTCCTTGTCCATTATAGCGATATATCTACTGAGTAACGAATTGCTCAGGTTTTCTAATACCCCTCCCCCTTCTATAATAATTTACTGTTTATCGTGAAATGCTTTTTGTATCTCTCTCCATTGCACACTGGACTTGGACTTAATATCATTTTCTTCTGCCATCATCTTTTATACTGACACTACCACCACATGGTGGTGGCGGATGTAGCTAATAATAATCTGGTGATAAGATTTTGGTGGTCTGCAGAAAAATCTGAACATTATTTGCATATTTATGTTTTGTTATAATAATAAATCAAAAATAATATACTAAGAAATTCTTACTATGCCTGGACACATTATTACAGACATCCACATTATGGATACTAATAGTAACAAATACTCAAATAAATTTAAACAAAAAGTTTGTTTCTGAACAGTGAATATTTATTCCGCTATCTCTTTGGCCCACTTCCGGTTCAACCAACAATGACAGCGTATTTTCGGGGATAGGGCAAGTTTGTGATTTTAAATGTAACACTATATATTTTTTCACAGTTGGAAAGCCCATTGTTTCTCAATTGCGAAACTGCTATACCTGTCATGGTTATTATACAGGGTGCTGGTTTTATAAGATCTTAAAGTAAATACTGCATGTTATTTTTTTTCACTTAAAATAAACATTTTTCTTAAAGAAACTAATTTGAGTATACAAGTTATGTGTTTTTAAGTTACATAGTTACTTTGTGAATCATTATCTGAATCATTTTTTTCTAAGCATTTCAATAATATGCAGTATTCATTTGAAGAGCTTATCAAACCATCACCCTGTATAATAACCATAACCAGTGCACTTTCTGCACCTTTTGCAGGCACTTTCGAAAAGAGGAAACAATGTGCTTTTCAACTGTGAAAAGTATATACAGAGTGTTTCACTTGAAAAATTGCTCTATTTCCGAAAATATGCCAAAAAAACTGGTGAAATCCGCATTTCATTATCTCAATTAATTCAAAAATTATATAGGTTTAAAAGGGTCAAGGTATAACGAGGCACCCGGTATTAAATAGCTGTATTTCATATTAATAAAATGGAAGATCTCCGACCATTATTTTACAAATATATTTAACGTCTTCCTATTAGTGGTCAGCGGGATTTAAAGTCATGAATCTAGTGGTCCGTAAGGTCCGCAACGTTGGCGACCGCTGCTCTAAATGGTTGATTGGGTTATGTGATACTGCTTTTACTGGTGAAGCAGACGATATTCTGTTGAATTATTTTGTCTGAATCAGACGAAATCTTGACTCTTTTTTGACCGTCAAGTTATACACTGTCGAACACATAGACAATTAGACCTAATTGTACTATATTCTAGAGTAGAACAAGATAATAAGCTTGAATTCGTTTATTATGGTCAAATAACATGTTGTGATAACAATTGTATATAATATATACATATTTATTATTATTAATTTGGTTTGCAAACCAATAGCAATGCTTTTTAGTTACATTTATAATTAAAACACATATACATAAATAAATAATTCTCTCTTTAACTGTTACTTTACTGTCCATAATTCATTTTATCATTATGTTAGGCGAGTTTCTATCAATAACAATTATATGCCAGCAGTTCAGCACTAAGCTGACTTAATCAAGTTTTAAGGATACCTTTAGCTTTTGAAATCACATTTTCAATCCCAGATATCGTAGCTCTTGGAAAAGTCTTTCTTTGTTTAGAATTGATTTTATTGGTTTTTGGAATTACGATACGTTTTGGTTATAAAACCTAGAAGTAACGCCGTTTGGAAAACAAAAGTTAAAAAGGTGGGAAAATCCGATTTCTGCTAACTTTAAATGGTCTCGCGAATGGCTAAATTTTAAAATAGAAATTTTCACCATATCCTTCTTAAGCGTGTAGCTACTATTTAATAAGACAAAGTTTGCGTGTTATTTACAAAAAAATGAAACTGGTTAACTTTATCGAAGGCAGTGGCTAAAAATACATCCGACGTGTATCAACATACATTCACGTCCAACGGGAACCAACTTATATTTACGTTCGACGTGCACCAATCTGTATCCACGTCTGATGCTCTTATTGGCACGTCTACTTACTTAAAAATTCGAACATAAACCTATGAGCAACTAAGTATTCAACCAACCTTGATGAGCAGACACATCGAAACGTGACCATTAAACATGTGAGTAGGTTATTATTACTAAATATGTCAGAAAAAAGGTAAAATACTAAACGCTCGATCCTTTCGTACTAAAACGTAAAAATATATTAATGATAGAAACCAACCTTCCCTACCAAAGAAATCTTCTACCTACGTCTTCATCTCGTAATCATGAAGACATTTAGCATAGTACATATTATTTCCATTATGTTATGAGGCTTATTAAATTACTTGATTTTCAACTTTTCAATTTTCAACCTTCAGAAGAACATTCTGGAATTCTTCCTTTGAAGCAGTAGCTCCATGGATTTGCTTTTGATGACGGGAAAAGTTAGATTTATTAACAAATTGTTGACCACGTATATCGCAGACTTCTCTAACGGTTTTTGGTGAAAGGGGATATTTTTCTTAGATGACCGTAGAGATATTTCTTTTTATTAAATTATGCAAATAAAACTTTACTTTAAAACTTGGTTAGGTTAGGTATAGATAGACGCTCGTTAATTTAAGAAACCAACTGCTGTTGAAAAAAAACATTATGCTAGACATAAATTTTTCTTTTAAATAAAAAGGATGTTACTGTCAATATTCATACAAACTTCGAACACACATATAATATACACTTCGTAATTTGTGTTTTCCTATTAGCAGGGTTGCTAATAAATAATAATATTAGGTTTAACTAAGTATTTTAATATTTATGTAAATGTAATTGTTGTTTTTGCTTTTTGAATAAACCTATTTTCACTTATTTTTACTATACATAAGTATATTTAAGACCTATCCTGTTTTTTTAAACATATCTTCGTCCTGTAAGAAAAAAGTTGTGATAAATGTTTCCGTAACCAGTTGTTAATTTATACCCATAAAACAGATCGGCAAGTAAATTTTAAAATTGGCCCCATTATTTTGTTCGACCATGGCAGCAGCCAAGATCAGATGGGGCGTGAGACGCTTGTGTCGATGCAACGCGATCATGTGACAAAATGGACCCACAAGAATAGTGGACGTGAATATATGTGTACATTTGTGCACGTCGGACGTATTTCTAGCCACCTCGTTTATGGAAACCATACTAATAAAACTTTAAAACCTTTACTTATTTTACTATCAAAAGATATAAAACTGCAGTACATATTTTTTAAATAGGACAAGGAAAGTTGGAGGATTATAGAAAAATCTTGGAGAGCCTTTCCTCAATAATTACCAACATCAAAAACGTAGCTCTACAATAAATGTTTTTCAATCAAGAAAAATACCACACGCTATAATTGATCATCGGGGGGATATTCATGCTTTTCACCTACCTGCTGGTCAAAGATTACTCAATTACTTAACGATGTGCAAAAGGACAGTTTAATAAGATATGCAATTGGGAATGTAGCCAGGTTCATTTTGAGACAAAAGTACGTTGGAAAGAGGCATAAGAAACTTTTGTCACAAACGGGATTAGTTGCAATTAAATAATTCCTACATTGCATTCCGAATTCCTAGTACATAGCGCAAAAGCTGCCAATGTTACGCGCATATCTGCTACAACATACCACGTTACCCGTTCGTCTGCAGCAACTACCTACGCTATTCAAACAGCTGCTGCCACTTCACCCACGTCCGGCCATTTATTTGTTTATCTCAACTACAAGCCGCATTCTATTGCATTTTCCTACCAAGGATGCTCTCATCTATTCTGAACAACCCACATTCGTCCACATGCAGTCAAGCGGCCTACGATAGTCGAGCAGTTGCGTATTCCTTCAAGAATTTCCGCTTCAGCCCACGGAAACCCACGAGCCTGCAACCAGGAAGCCGTGATCTCCGTGCCTGGCACGGTTAATTCGCCTCTGCAGGAAACTCTTACCATACCCGGAACACCAGCCTACGGCTTCCCACAATTGTGCTAATTTCTTCCGCGTTGAACAGTATATAAACCGCTTGCTATGGGCTTAGAATTCAGTCAGTGCCATGACTCGAAGAAGCCACATCCAAGCAAGCGGGTAATTGCCTTTATATTTATTTTATGGTAATGGTTGGAACCTGGTGCCAAGCCGCATTGGTTACCGTTCCCTTCACCTCGCTTAGTTCTGCTTAGTTAATAGGGAGTTGTGTCAAGGCTCCCTATGTGCTTAGTTGTAGATCACTAAGAGTTCGTCTCCTATGCTTAGTTTGTAGATCTAGTGCTAGATAGGGTGGTTCCGATCGCTCTGAAGTTTATTGTTAGAATTAGGAGGACCGGTACGTCCTCAACTATATAACCATCATGTGTAATACCTTTGTATTTTGTTACTTTGTTATTAGTATACAGTTGTTTTTATGCCTTGTGTTTTCGTTCCCTTCTACCTTTGACTACGTCCCTCAGTCACGAAAACCCCCACGTGACACTATTTAGAATGAACTATTAAAAGACCAGAAACATTCATCTTTGTAGGCGTTCCTCGGCAATTTGTTATGCATTTTATTATAGGAAAGAGAGAAAACTACATAACAATTTTGACAATTGAAGCAATTACTCATTGGGAACTCTAATCAACTTGTGAAATGATAAGCTGAATAACTTGAGACTCCCCTCATACTAAAAGTGGAAATACCAGTAGGGTACTTTATACAATATACGGTGGTTTGTATGCTGATAAGCGTTTCTACATAAATATATATTGAGTTCAAACAAAAATTGATACATATTTTAATAAGCGAATTTGGAAGCTACTTATTTAGGTTTTGTCACATTAAGTAGTGTACATACGCTTACTTTCACTGTTTCTGAGTGCTTAAATTAACAATTTTATTAAAACGATCAGGTATTAACATAATCATGACATAAGTAAACACATTGAAGAGAGCCCTCTTTCTTTGCTCTCTCGAAAAAAGTGAATGAATCGTATAAAATCGTTGTTTGATTACCAATTTTCACAAACTACTTGCTTTAGGACTATTAGCAAAAATAACTATGCGGACCACTATAATTTTCACTAAAGTTTTGCTTAAGTTTTATTAAAAGTGTCCTCGCCAGTTTATTTCTATAATAATCATTTCTTAATATTACCCAAACATGGAGTTTATATGGTTCAATCACTTTTCTTCAGATGCAGAAATCGGGCACTTTTTACATTGTTTTTTCAGTTGTTTATCAAAGATTTCCAAAACCGAGTGGCGCCCAACAAATATGTTAACTGAGTTTTAATATGAATAACTTTATATTTTTCATTTGCATTGCATTTTACCACTGCACTTTATTCCTCCAAGAATGTGCTTATTTTTCTTCTTGAGGTTAATATACTAATAGCTGTTTTATTTTAAATACATGTAGGGATGAAAGGAGAAGAAGGGACAAGTGGTATGTGGTGATAGTGGACGCTTGCCTAAAAGTAGAACAGTTGGGGAAAGGTAGAAGGTGCGCGGACGGCCGTGAATGAGGGTGATTTTGAGTGACGCGAGTTAACGACGGTGTGACGTATGTACGACGTAAAGACGACGCGTGTGGAAGATTTGCTTAAAAGACGTAAAGACTAAAGACTATTGTACTAATTCTCATTATCTAACCTGTTAATCTTTTATTTCGTTTTATCATAATCCATAATTGTTAACATCAAATAAATAATAGTTAAAATTCAAATTGGTAACTACCTTTTATTTTAAAACACCTTTACCTTTTGAATTAATAACCTATATACATATATAATTATTTGTTTCAGGATTCTTCACTGCAACTACGTTTTTCTACAAAATTTATTTTAAATATCAGAATCATCTCTTTAAGCATGAAAAATACCATGTCAGAAATACCAGAATCGGTATAATAACAAAAACAGAATTGTCTGTATGTAGTAGTCGCAAAAGACACGCCATTTTGCCGCAACTCATATTTTGCACATTATAACATTGTTGTGAATAGTTATTGTAACTAAAACAATCTAACAATAAAATAGGAAATCTCATTTGCTGTCGAGTTTCATTTTATAGCAAGTAGTTGTCAGGGAAAGACGTTAGAAAGCTAGCAGCTGAAAGTTTAATTTGCTGTCGAGTTTCCTCTTAAAATAACTATAGATGTCGGTGTAAGACATTTAAAAAGCAGCTGAAAGCTTCAGATTTTGATATTCTGCATGGTTGTACAAACTTTTAAAAATGAAGCTTAATAAATGCGGTTTTTATTTTTCTTATTCGGTGTAGTGGGAAAACAGGTGTTATGTGAGAAAATGCTAATGCTGTCCTTACAAGCGAAGTAAATAGCATTTTCTATTTACCTTATAAAGAAGTTGCTATTCAAGTTGCGAATTACTTCATATAACGAAAATTAAAAGAATTGCTATTTTCCTGAAATTTTGGAATTATAAAATATAAATATAACATACGTAACCATCTTCTTAAGTGTTAATAAATGATAACAATTGCCCATACATGAACTTTCGAAAAATATGTTCACATAATTGTACATGCAACTGTCAGTAAACTGTTAACGAATTTCGCGTATTCCTTCCCTTCTGACGCACAAAGACGCGGAATAGTATTTAGAACGAGTTTGGAAAACCTTTCTACCCTTTCAGGCATAGCAGTAAATCCTACGGAACTAAACTTCTTTCTATCGCTATATTTCTTCATTCATAAGTAAACAGCGCTTTGAACCGCCCGGGTCTGAGATAGTTTATTACAGTGAGATTTGCAATGAATTTAACCATCATGTAATTGAGCTAACCCAAATGTTACAATCATCTCTTTTAAACATAAATAAACCAAATGTTCCTAGTTTGAAAAATGATTTATATTCTGTCTGTTAGGTTTCATAGCTCGTAACACTAAATTGCCAATTTGACGCCATATATCGCGGGATACAGTTATGCACTGTAAGTTACAACTTTGTTAGATCATATTTACAGATATTTGTATGGATATTCAGTTTATTACATTTTAAAAATATGTTTTAACGAAAAATACGAGTATATTATAATACATTAGCCTTATAAAAACATCTATTTTTGATTAACACACTGAGCTTTAAAAAAAACGAGTAGCTTAACTAGACAGAATAGACCTAACAAAACCTATTAAGCAGTTAACCAGTAAATGATACAGATTGTAACTAATATAAATCTAAACCTCTAATATAGGTGTCATGCTTTACAACGTATTTTCTTTAACAATATGTGGTGAATCGAACAACTTTGGAACCACACTTACGACTTATTTAAGCTTAAGCTAAGTAAAGTTAAGTAAGCTTAAGTAAACAATCTCTGCCCAATGGGATAATAAGTGTTATAAGCTTACCTGCTGTTTCCATTGTGAGTAACATGCTGCCGTCAACGTCAAAGGTATTTAAAATTACAGTAGAAAAAGGACGTATTCAGGTGAATTGTTGTCCAGGTTATACTTAAGTTGTTGGAAAATAAAACATTTTGAAATAAGTTTAAGATATGCTGTTAAGAAGTTTAACGTTAAAGTAAAAGTTACGGTTTAACGGATGTTTTATTTTCTATTTGGTTAGTTACATATTTAATCACAATATTTTTGCTTGATTAAAATATAATTTTTTTTAGATACACGTAACTGTTTTGCGCTAATTGTTTGTAACCGACTAATTATGTAGTTCGATAAAATAAAAATCAAATTTTTGTTTTCAGATACGTGGCTAACGTTATAATTGGCGTTTTAAATTCGGAGAACAATCCCTAATCCTATCTATTAGCAATGCACGTTTTCAAGAGCACCAATCATAGTTCTGTGGCAAAATTGTTTAATGATTCAATGGCTATTTTGTTGCCGGACGGCATACAGTACAACAAAGTACTCCTGTTCGTCACCGACGCGGCACCGTACATGATCAAGGCTGGAGCAGGCTTACAAGTTCTGTACGGAAAAATGATCTACTTAACTTGTCTTGCCCATGCAATGCATAGAGTTGCGGGAAATATATCCTAACGTAAACTCTATAATTTCAGATGTAAAAAAAATTGTTTGTAAAGCTCCATATCGCATACAAATATTTAGGGAAACTGCTCAAGAAGTGACACTTCCACCTGAGCCTGTAATAACAAGGTGGGGTACTTGGCTTTCTGCAGCAGAATATTATGCAACTTATTTTGATATTATTAAAGCATTTGTAAATAAACTTAATAAACACGATGCACTATGCATACAAAGCGCACATGATGCTTTTAATACTAAGGAGGTGAGGGCAGAATTATTGTTTGTTTTGACAAATTCTGTGCGTTTAGCTAAAGTAATTCAGAAATTAGAAAGTCAGGGAAATTCATTAAATGAATCTCTTGAGCATGTAAAATTGTTAGGTGTTTCTTTGAATAAAGTAAAAGGGTTTGACTATAAAACAGAAATTTAAATCCGTTATAGACAAAAACCTGGTTTTCACTTAATTAAAAGCATAAACGATGCATTATCTGGCCAAGACATTTTAGACGAGCTAAAACATTATTCGCTTGTAGAATTAAACAATTTTAAGTATGCCCCAATTACGTCTTGTGATGTGGAACGGAGTTTCTCAAAATATAAAACAATATTTAGGGATAATAGGCATATGTTTACTTTTGAAACTGTAACGCTCTATGTTTAGAAAATATAATTAATTAAATTATTGTAGGATGTCTAATTAAAATAATTTCTGTAAATAAAATGTAAATAACGCTAAATAGGTGTTTTTTTAATAATGAAAGTGCATATATTTATTAAAAATTTCTAATAAACGCATATTTCATAATTTTTAAGTGCATACAAATCCTATACCTAGTTATAATAAACATGTATAAGAGACTATTAAAAGAAAGTAAAAATCGAAAAGGACTCCTTACAAGAACATCGGAATTATCTGGGGTAGGTATCATAATTAACCTACATAATCTAACTCTGCTTTAATGAAATGATTTCGACAGGTGGGCTATGATCGTATAAAACGGTTTGTAAAAAACAGGGGGATTTCGAAGGAAAGGCCGAGCCGCGAAAAATTTTCCAAAATAGATGATGGTATAGAAAAATTAATATGTCAGAAAATTTACGACATATATGCGGTCAATGAGATTCCAACTATTGATGCATTATTAAAAGCTCTTCACGACAACTACATTGAGTTTCCTTACAGCAGAAGCACATTGTACAGGCTATTAAAAAAACTGGGATTTGCATTTAAAACAATAAACCGACGTTTGGCAATCATGGAATCTCCCAGATTAATCGACATGCGGGACGAATATTTGGAGAAAATTGAAAACTTCAGAGGACAGAGAAAAAAGATCGTTTATTTAGATGAAACCTGGTATGATTCCCATGACGTTGTTAAAAAAGGCTTTGTGGACGCATCTGGACGGTGTCGCATCAATTTACCTACTGCACGTGGTAAAAGAATAATAATTTTGCATGCTGGCTCAGAAAATGGATGGGTTCCTGGGTGTCTGTTTCTCTCTGCCAAGAACATTAAAAACTCTTCGGCCGACTACCACGAAGACATGACCGCTGACCTGTTTGAAGACTGGTTTAAAAATATATTAATTCCAAACACGAGTTCACGAAAAAGTGATATTATTAATTTTTTGCAAGAATATTACGTGCCAATTCCTAAGAATTACACAAAGACTCAGTTACTAGAAATTTTGAAAACAATAAACGCAGAAAAGACGTATGTGATAGATAGTTACGCAAAAGAATGCGGTTTTGAGGTGCATCGTCTACCACCGTCTACTGTATCTTAAATCCTATTGAATATGTATGGTCGACATTAAAATCAAAAATCAGACGTCAGAACACTCAACCTAAATTAAGTGCTGGGGTAGTAGATTTAATACGTAATAGTTTTAAGAAATTAATCCCGATGTCTGGAAAAGCTGTGTAAACCATGCTATAAAAATAGAAAATAATTTTAGTTCTAAAATTAATGTAAATAAAATAATAATCAATTTAGAAAGTGATTCTTCCGAAGAGGACATATAAGTGCAATAAACAATTTTTAAACTTATTTCAAAATGTTTTATTTTCCAACAACTTAAGTATAACCTGGACAAGAATTCACCTGAATACGTCCTTTTTCTACTGTAATTTTAAATACCTTTGACGTTGACGGCAGCATGTTACTCACAATGGAAACAGCAGGTAAGCTTATAACACTTATTATCCTATTGTGCAGAGATATGGGCGATGCTCATGAAATCCACTATACATGCTAAGACAAAAATCTGATATTAATTTTTATTGTCATTTTTGGTAACATCGGCACATGTTATTGTTGTATTGTAGGGTAGTGCAACTTAAGTTTAAATTTTTAATTAAGTTAAAAATGAATCCTTTTAAAAAAAAGAATATCAGATTTATGCATTTTGAAATTGTTGAAACTGCACATCCAAACAGATGATTTTTATGATGACTCAGTTATTTATTTTAAAGATTGTAAACATAGCCAGAGGTTGACCTTGTCTCGTTATTACTTAGGCACTTTACTAAATTAAATTCTTAAAAAAAGGGCAGATCCGTATTTACTCGTATTATTTCAACCAAAATTGTTAAAATATTGATTAATGGTTATTTTACATAAGTGTGGGTGCCCATCTGTAACGATAGGCCTGCATAATAATAAAAATTGCCCCTCCCTCTCGCATAAGCTTCACAGGTTATGGATAATAGTCGTTATTATTATTATTATTATTATTATTGATTACACTCTGTATATCTTAAATGTTATTATCCAAATTTGCACTAGTTCCTGTTTTATCAACATTTATAAATGAAAATGTTGATAATGAATAAAAACAATCTTGATAAATAAAATTTTTTAAAAATGTAGAACGGTTAGAATTAATGCTACAGTATTAAAGACGTGCACTTGTCCATAATTTGCAGCTTACACAAAAGTATTTTACTGTTTTATAATTGCTTCAGAAATGGGTAGGTACATTTAATTTGTTCTGGTAACACCAACAAAGAAAGTAAAGGATCTCAAGTGGTAGTTTTATTTCTTGAAATCAACAAAAAAGACAACTACAACTACACACATACTCATTCTATTTCTCTTTTAAAAGATCTAAATGTTTGTCTTCCTGAAGGTCCTCCAAATTGTAAATAAATTTAAAACTAATGTAAAAATGGAGAAATCTGCAGTATTACATACTACGTAAATTCATATGTTACATAAGCTATACTACATGTTCTATAATTTTTGGGAGTTAAAGTACCAAACCAACCTTACTGCCTCTGCCTTTTACAGTAGTAGCGTTAATAGCTAATAATAATAATAATAATTGCTTGGATTTTGATGGTAGGGAGTTTCAGGAATTGCATAGTCTGTTAGATAGAATAGGACTATCACAAATTATAACTGAACCGACACGTATAACACAGAACAATGCTACTTTAATTGATCTTATCTTGGTTAGCAATATTGAATTGATTGATTCGTCTGGGGTGGAACATGTAATTAGCATAGCTGACCATGAACTTGTATTTTGCCTTATCAAATTTAGTTGTAATAACAATTTTACTAAATTTTTAACTTGTAGGGATTTTAAGAATCTTAATTATGAACAACTTAATAATTTATTACGGTCAATCCCTTGGCAAAATATTTATGATTTGCATAACATTGATGAGAAGGTTAGTTACTTTACTGAAAGTCTTTTAGCAGTTTTTGATTTAGTGGCTCCTATAACTACAGTAAAAGTTAAGAAAAAACCAGCACCATGGCTCACTGATAACTTAAAATTAATGATATCCATTCGTAATCGAGCTCTTCAGCAGTATAAACGTACTCGGATAATGGGTGATTGGGACTATTATAAACAAATGAGAAATTTAACAAACACTTGCATACGTAGAGAAAAGAAAATATATTTTAGTAACTTGATAAATCGAAATAATAATAAGCAAATATGGAAAGAATTGAAGCAACTTAACTTAATTAAAACTTCTAGGAATTTCTCTATGCCCCAGTCTTTAGGTAATGTTGAAGACCTTAACACATTTTTCCTTGACAGTATCCCGTAAATAAACCAACAGAATGATACTCTTTTTCACAACTACAATAATAACATCAAAGAAACTGTCACAGCCTTATTAACTTTGCAGCCTGTTGACGAAATGGAAGTATTGAAGGCCACATCTTCAATCAAATCTGGTGCTGTAGGTCATGATGGAATTGGTATACGCATGATTAACCTATGTTTGCCTTTCCTTCTTCCTTATATCACTGATATTATTAATCATTGCTTAACCCATTCAGTTTTTCCTTCAGCTTGGAAGAGATCACACATTATTCCAGTGCCAAAGAAACCTACACCAGCTGAGTTTAAAGATCTACGGCCTATTAGTATCCTTCCTGTATTATCAAAAATAATCGAAAAAATATTAGAGAAGCAGTTAAGACTGCATCTTGATAAAAATTTTATTTTACCTGATGTTCAATCTGGTTTCAATCTAAGCATAGCTGCTGTACGGCTCTTTTAAAGGTAACTGATGACATTTTAAAAGCTACCGATGATGGTAAGATTACAATATTAGTATTATTAGATTATTCAAAAGCTTTCGATACGTTAAATCATAATCTTTTAATTGCAGTTCTACATTATATAGGTCTGTCAACGTCTTCTATTAATTTATTTAAAAATTACTTAATTAATCGTCAACAAGCTGTAAAGTATATGGAAACCATATCTTCTTGTAAAACTATTACATCCGGTGTACCGCAAGGGTCAATATTAGGTCCTATTTTATATATTATCTACACCTCTTCCTTTCCATCTGTGTTGCAAAATTGTCAATGTCATTTATATGCAGATGACACCCAAATATACTGTTCTTTTTATAGTTCAGAATTAGATGAAGCTTGTGGTCTAATCAACAATGATTTGCAACGTATTTACAACATATCTAAGCAACACTGCTTGACTATTAATGGTGCTAAATCAGCTGCTATTATGTTTGGAAGGCCTAATATGGTAGATAATGCTTCACAATCAGTAAACACTAAAATAGATGGAGAAAGTCTGCAGCTATCTCAAACAGTAAAGAGTTTAGGACTTCTCATTGACCAATGATTCAGTGAGTATGTAAATAAATGTATTAATATTGGATATGGAAAACTAAAGATTATTTTTAGTAACCGGCACATATTTTCTCAAAATGTCAAGAAAAACCTTTGTAATACTTTTGTTTTGTCATCTTTAAATTATGGTGATGTAGTTTATGGGCCTTGTCTTTTGCAGAAGGACTCAAGGAAAATACAAGTACTTCAAAATGCATGTTTACGTTTAATATTTGGTATTAGAAAATATGAACCAATCTCTCATAAATTGCAAGAGATTAGGTGGCTTAACATGCAGCAACGTAGGTATATACATACCTCCTGCTTATTTTATAATGTTATTTTTATGCAAACTCCTGCCTATCTATATTATAAAATTCGATATCGTACAGATGTTCATAATTTGAATTTAAGGCACAGAGGTTTGCTGACAACTCCCAGGCGTAAAACGGAGATGTTTAAACGGTATTTTTCTTATAATATTGCCTTATGGTACAATTCTTTATCTAGTGAAATAAAAACCCAATCTCTGAAAGAATTCCGAAAATACTTAATAAATAAACTATCATCTGCAAGATAACCTAATTTTACAATTAGTAATATAGTTCGTTGGATGTGTGAGCACCACAGTACTAAACTTGTATATAGTAATGGCTTAGTATAATTTAATAAATATGTATTACAATAAACTAATTTAATTAAACTATATCAGATCACGTAATATGCTGGGTTAAGTGGTAGAGCAGTTGAATCCTAGATTTTAACTGAACTTCGCCCAGTAATTCGATAACTTATTATGTATATAATTTATTTTCTTGTAAATAAAAACATTATTATTATTATTATTATTATTATTATTATTATTATTATAGTTCGTACATATGCAAACAGTTTCTGTAAACTAGATTCATTTTAATCCACTTTCTGTTTATTTACCAGACGCAATTGTTCCGTACACGACCTATATTAAGGCATCAATCGGCGTTTAATCGAAAGTTATTATGTGTTCAAATGTTTCACATTGACATTGCAAGTCACAATGCATAATTTCGTTTGAAAGTCACCAACAGCCTGAAAAACGATTTAGTGCTGTAATTGACTTTTAGTATTTCGGCACTATTGATAAGCAACGCTGCAATAAAAACTGCAAAATCAAAGTACGACAAATAATTTGGTTTATAGGTTTCGATTTTACATTTATTCTGTGCCATTACCTTGTACGTTGTAACTACGTTAACCTAGAGTTTATAAGAGTGTCGTTTCTACATATATATTCTGGACTGAGTAGGATAAAATAGACTATTCAACTCACATGTCATTTATTAAAAATTGACCAATTAAAATGCAGCATTTGATATTTTTAATCCAATGAAAATGAATTGTATCGACAATTCTCACTAGTGAAAATTGTCGACAATTTTCACTAGTGATAACAATCGACAATTTTAATAAAACACAAATATTTAACAACATTTATTTTTGAGTATTGAACGTACAATTATTAAATGTAACATTGCTACATTTATGAAAAACAATTTGATTTTTTAAAGCGTGTTCGTTGAATAGTCTCTCGAATACCATAAGTAGTCAAAGTTAAGTAGACTATTTTTGTGGTGCTTAACACTCATGTCTATCAGGCTTGCGAAACCACCACAAAAATAGTCGACATAACTTTGACTACTAATGGTATTATAAGTGACTATATTACACCGTGTCCATAACAATTTTAAATCGTTCTAAAAATATTCATTTGGTTTATTCTCAAAAAGGTCCTTAATGTTTGTTTTAATATAAGTTAATCATTACCTCTTAATTTCCTCCCATAGAGAGTTTTTCTTTAAGTTCGAGGATAAATAACAATAATCACTGAATGCCAAATCAGAACTAGGTTTGACTCGATTTCTTTAAAGCTTTCACCTATACTTACCTATAAACTGATGCACTATCGTACAATGAGCAAAACACATTTTGTCAGTTTTCCGTGCCTTTTTAGTTTAATAGTGTTTTTGAGGAGATTTGAGTGAACTTATAAAATATTTTCCGTTATAGTAAACCATTAATACAAGAAATTAGTCATCACAAATCACGTGCTGAAGAGGGTCAAAGGTGTCCACAATTACGTGCTTATCACTCGCTGCAAGCGGGTCTTGTAAGGGTAGTGCAGCATTCATTTGCGTCCCTGATTCGCTTTTATATCGTGTTATGAAGAATAATTATCTTAACATGAGTACACATGGTTAGGATGCGTCTCTGATATGTTATGATATATAGATAATGACATGATCGTCTGATTCAAGTGGTGTTCAAGCATATGACTAATTTGTACTAATGGTTTAACTAATAAATCAGCAGTCTCAAAAACGTGTTGCCATTGTTTCCTATACTTACTGCAAACAATGCACTCGCAGCGGAATCTCAGAAGGTGACAATAAGGTGAAGATAATCATACATACATCTTATATTATTCGAGTACTTGAAGATTTGAGTTCAACGACACCACTTTCAACGCGCGGAAACACTTTCTGGAGAAAATGTGAAAATGACCATCATATCTGGTATTTCTCGCTATATTCTAATTACGCGATCCACAGGCGGAGTAAACTACATATAAGCTTACCGAAGCTCATATGGTTGGGTGCGTCCATAACACCGTTTGAAATACCGCGCTGCAGCAGTTTTAACAGCCGTCTTAGATTTAAAAAACACCATTAGAAATTATTATTTTTTATTATATCTCTTATCTACTGTCAAAATTAAAGTTCTGACATTTTGATTATTGACATGCAATAAATCAGTGGTTTAGTGTTACTTGTCAGCGCTTCAAGCGTTTTATATGTATAAAGCGATGATGTATTTCAAACCATTTTATTGTTTCAGTGGTATTTTAAATCTAAGAGGCTGTGAAAGCTGCTCAAGTGCTGTATTTCCAGCGGTGTGTTGGACGCACCCAATGTCGTTCTACCGACGCAAGCAACTTGCTGACATTTCTTAACATCAAACCAACCCGCCCCTAGGCAGTGCTCTTCGTGCGACTACCTGTACCTATAGACGTATAAACGATCGACAGTGTGGTACATACGTAGGTTAGATACAGTTTTATGTCGTTACACTTTGCCTCGTCTTAGGTTTAAGAAGTTATGTTGTCAGGTTTAAGACATAAAACTAAATGTTTTCTATGGAAAATTCTTATTTCTAGAAAAAATCGCTTACTATGCTTCCGCGAAACCGAAATTATGTGACACAGGTCTCCTCTCAAGTGACACTTCGATTGATAATTAAGTGTAGTTCTCCTGCACAAAGTGCCAAATATGATTTACTCATCTCTGCCAGAATACATTTGTAGCGGTGAAAGCATTCGTGAGATTCACTTGGTAATAATAACATAGCCCCACAAAAAAACAAATGTTCTGACCTGGGAACGTGATTATGGTATTCATATGTGTTTTTCGACGTTAAAGATCCAAAAACAACCCCCAAATGGAGTAAAACCACTCCTGACATATGGTGACAAAAATACATGCAAAAAATGGTTGAAAACCGCAAATGCTTTGTATTTGCGAATAGACCTCTGGTATAACCAACACCCCCCCTTCCCCTTGAGGAGATAAAACCATCCCAAAATGGGATATAACCACCCCTTACACCAGGATTACAATAAACACACACACAAAATAAAATACATGTAATAAATAGAGGCAAAGAAAATGCATGCAAATAAATACA
Organism: Agrypnus murinus; assembly: GCA_929113105.1. Lineage (NCBI taxonomy): Eukaryota > Metazoa > Arthropoda > Insecta > Coleoptera > Elateridae > Agrypnus > Agrypnus murinus. Next base: position 187,859,635 of record OV816024.1, read on the forward strand.
AAGAAATAAAAATAAATTCAATAAAACTCCGTTAATCCTCTAGTCTTTCGATTTATAACATATCTTCCTTTTATTTTCAAACGATCTGCGTACTGGCTGCCTCTTATGTACTTAATGAAGTACTAATGAGTCTCCCTTTTCACACACCAGCAGTAATCCGCCATCATATACTCATCCCATATTCCTTGATAACACTGTTCCATTTCTTTCATATTCTGGTGGAACCGTTCTCCTTATTCTTCACTGTATTTCCGTAAGTTATCTGGAAAGTAGGCGAGGTGAGAATGAAGGAAATGTAACTTCATACTCATATTACAACCGTCATTGCATTGGAGATCAGAATTGCATCTTTCAACAGGGCATGCAATCCTCGTCTCCAAAACGACTGCACTTGAGTAGGAAGCTTGTTTGAGTTTTAGGGACGTGGTAAAGAAATTCCTTGGCGCACACAAATCAGATTCCTACCTAGGAATCATTACAGGTTTGTTGGAGAATTATAATAAATTAGGTTGTAATATGAGTGTGAAGTTACATTTCCTCCATTATCACCTTGACTACTTTCCAGATAGCCAAGGGGATTACATCGAAGAACAAGAGGAACGGTTCCACCAGGATATGAAAGAAATGGAACGGCGTTATCAAGGAATATGTGATGAGCATATGATGGCAGATTAATGCTAGTCTATGAAAAGGGAGACCGATGAAGTACATATGAAGCAGCCAGTACACAAATTGTTTGAAAGTAAAAGGCAGAGATATCATTAATCGAGAGACTAGAGGATTAACGGGGTTTTATTGAATTTATTTTTTGCATGTATTCCCTAGTTTGGGGTGGTTTTACATTTTCAAGGGGTGGGGGGGTAGGGTGTTAGTCATATACCAGAGGTCTATTTCCACAAAAAACAGTTGTTTGGTTAATCATTTTTGTATGTATTTATTGTATTTTGATCTAAGGAGTAGTTTTGACTCATTTTGGGGAGATTTAACTCCCTCAAGGATTAGGATTCTTGGCCATATACCAGAGGTCTATTTGCAACTACAAAACATTTGCGGTTTTCAACCATGTTTTGATGTATTGATTGTCACCATATCTCAGGAGTGGTTTACTCCATTTTGGGGGCTGTTTTTGGCTCTAGCGCAAGATTGTGAGGTTATGTGCTTTTCTGAGATCGGATTTGGTCTCACCGTCGAAAAATACATCGGAATGCCATAGTTACGTTCTCAGGTCAGAACATTTGTTCTTTTTGTGTGGCTGCGTAATTATGTTTCCTTCGACCCTGCATTCCAGTGTATCAAATACTTGTGTTTTCCAGCGACATCTAAAGTGATTCGTCGATCTGTAAGGGGGTCATTATGTAATGACTCTTGGCCATGTTTAGCTCAAGAATCGTTTTCGAAGATTTCCTAGTTTTCTAATGAATCCTAATACCGATCAATTCTTAATTTTGCTTAAGTATCTTAATACGATGACAGTGTGCGACAACACAGGCTACCGAGATAGTAGTTAATGATATTAGTAATGTAATAGTTGGTTTGCTGTATTTAGGTGAGAAATCAAAGTAGCGGACCATACCTCGTGAACACTTCGGAACATCCCATTGCCAATACCACACTGATTCAATCTACGAATTTACTTCTTTATCTGAAAAGGCAGAAGGCAGATCTAGATTCATCTCTGGTATGGAACATTACCAGCTCGAACCTTGGATTATGATGTAAACATGCTAACCACACCAAAGCTGTCGCTTAGTAGTAGCACAGGTACAGTACAGTTCAGGCACAGAGCTAGTTATAAGTAGCTACTTACGAGTAGTAGAATGGTTATCCTACTTAAGAACCGAATTATTTTAGATAAAAATAATGAAGCACCAAGGTAATCAGCTAGCTATAACCAATATATCAGATACTTTTTATTTATTTTTGGACGAGAAATCAGGATGTCGGAGCACCCTTCGTACCTCATGGCACCGATTACTATGAATCGTTTGGCCGACCCTACTAGAATTTAACCGAATCTGGGGGAATTCCACCCCTAGTAGGGATTTTTATCGTGCCAAACATCGCAGTGAGAGTCTTTGAAATCAGTATCAGTGATTGACTGTAGCTTATTAATCTCATAAAAAATACTTTGTTATTCACACACAATAATATATTCCAAGAAAGTCTATTATTTATGGTTGCCTATTTTATTTTTTAAACTTTTAATGTAGTGATTCATCATTAGTGAATCTATGTACCTATGGATAGAAAATCTTGTGGGGTTACAACAAGAAATTGAAAGTTGTACTAATTTTCAAAATTAGTTTTCTTGCTAAGTTTTTCAGAATCACAGTAAATATGTCAATATTCAGCACACTGCAGATTCTGAAACAAAACAATGTGCTCTAAAAATGGAAAGGTTGACATTATCGTGCTTCATAAACTTTTAACCATAACAAGGAATGGTTGATTAGTTTTAATGTACTGCTTTTATATAGATATCTATTTCGTACGTATTGCTAGCGGAAGGTGGCATTGCCACTCTCAATAGTTAACCGCGCTCCGCTTGTTCTTATCGCTTCTAGTACAGTGTCTACATTCTCTCTCGTACAGCAATCTATCTCTTTCCGGTCTTAATACACAAACAGCTATTAATACTATTGCCAGAAAAAATATAATAAAATATTTGGAATTGTGTATAACAAGAAGTAGGAATACGAAAATTTACGATAACGTAACATTTAAGCTTCTTATATCTATTTTTAAGTGTATCATGCATTATTTAAGGTGAATTTGTGGTTATAATTCATCTACTCAGTAGAAAAACATGCATAAGCTACAAACAGGATTTAACTTTAAGATTTAGGAAACCGTTAATAGCTTTGAAATTAAGCTAAAATTAATGCTAAGCTTGATAATTCTTGTGCAGTGCAGTTGTACAGTGGAGAAAGACTTTCAGTAACCAAACATCAGCGGACGCTGATGAAAGCCTATTCACTTATCGCTTTAATTTTTGAAGTAAATTCCGTATACTTTAAAGTGTGTGGGGTATAATGGCATCCGAAAATAAGGCGCCCATACCAATTTTCTAATCCTATTAAATTAAGGCAAACGAATTGGCTGGAAACAAGTTGGAGATCCAATTATAAACTTGTAAAAGTCGTCTAAGTGCCAAGTGGGAAGGGTATACTACGAGTATTTCAAGGTAGAAGATACTGTGTAGCAGATCAAGAAATGAAGGTGAGGGACCACGATGAAGCCGTAAAATGTGCAATTTCGAGCGACATCTAAAGTGATTCGTCGATCTGTAAGGGGGTCATTATGTAATGACTCTTGGCCATGTTTAGCTCAAGAATCGTTTTCGAAGATTTCCTAGTTTTCTAATGAATCCTAATACCGATCAATTCTTAATTTTGCTTAAGTATCTTAATACGATGACAGTGTGCGACAACACAGGCTACCGAGATAGTAGTTAATGATATTAGTAATGTAATAGTTGGTTTGCTGTATTTAGGTGAGAAATCAAAGTAGCGGACCATACCTCGTGAACACTTCGGAACATCCCATTGCCAATACCACACTGATTCAATCTACGAATTTACTTCTTTATCTGAAAAGGCAGAAGGCAGATCTAGATTCATCTCTGGTATGGAACATTACCAGCTCGAACCTTGGATTATGATGTAAACATGCTAACCACACCAAAGCTGTCGCTTAGTAGTAGCACAGGTACAGTACAGTTCAGGCACAGAGCTAGTTATAAGTAGCTACTTACGAGTAGTAGAATGGTTATCCTACTTAAGAACCGAATTATTTTAGATAAAAATAATGAAGCACCAAGGTAATCAGCTAGCTATAACCAATATATCAGATACTTTTTATTTATTTTTGGACGAGAAATCAGGATGTCGGAGCACCCTTCGTACCTCATGGCACCGATTACTATGAATCGTTTGGCCGACCCTACTAGAATTTAACCGAATCTGGGGGAATTCCACCCCTAGTAGGGATTTTTATCGTGCCAAACATCGCAGTGAGAGTCTTTGAAATCAGTATCAGTGATTGACTGTAGCTTATTAATCTCATAAAAAATACTTTGTTATTCACACACAATAATATATTCCAAGAAAGTCTATTATTTATGGTTGCCTATTTTATTTTTTAAACTTTTAATGTAGTGATTCATCATTAGTGAATCTATGTACCTATGGATAGAAAATCTTGTGGGGTTACAACAAGAAATTGAAAGTTGTACTAATTTTCAAAATTAGTTTTCTTGCTAAGTTTTTCAGAATCACAGTAAATATGTCAATATTCAGCACACTGCAGATTCTGAAACAAAACAATGTGCTCTAAAAATGGAAAGGTTGACATTATCGTGCTTCATAAACTTTTAACCATAACAAGGAATGGTTGATTAGTTTTAATGTACTGCTTTTATATAGATATCTATTTCGTACGTATTGCTAGCGGAAGGTGGCATTGCCACTCTCAATAGTTAACCGCGCTCCGCTTGTTCTTATCGCTTCTAGTACAGTGTCTACATTCTCTCTCGTACAGCAATCTATCTCTTTCCGGTCTTAATACACAAACAGCTATTAATACTATTGCCAGAAAAAATATAATAAAATATTTGGAATTGTGTATAACAAGAAGTAGGCATACGAAAATTTACGATAACGTAACATTTAAGCTTCTTATATCTATTTTTAAGTGTATCATGCATTATTTAAGGTGAATTTGTGGTTATAATTCATCTACTCAGTAGAAAAACATGCATAAGCTACAAACAGGATTTAACTTTAAGATTTAGGAAACCGTTAATAGCTTTGAAATTAACCTAAAATTAATGCTAAGCTTGATAATTCTTGTGCAGTGCAGTTGTACAGTGGAGAAAGACTTTCAGTAACCAAACATCAGCGGACGCTGATGAAAGCCTATTCACTTATCGCTTTAATTTTTGAAGTAAATTCCGTATACTTTAAAGTGTGTGGGGTATAATGGCATCCGAAAATAAGGCGCCCATACCAATTTTCTAATCCTATTAAATTAAGGCAAACGAATTGGCTGGAAACAAGTTGGAGATCCAATTATAAACTTGTAAAAGTCGTCTAAGTGCCAAGTGGGAAGGGTATACTACGAGTATTTCAAGGTAGAAGATACTGTGTAGCAGATCAAGAAATGAAGGTGAGGGACCACGATGAAGCCGTAAAATGTGCAATTTGCTAGCCTCGTAATAGAGATTGGGGAGAGTCGGCAGGGAGCCAATGACCATGTGGGGCTACTTTACTGCTTGTTCTGTCTGACCTCACCTTGCTAATGTCCAGATCAATATTTGCTTCATATGTTTTGAAACCTCATCATTATGCAATACAGGCTTCATGTAGGAATTAATGTATTTTTTTAATATAAGGTCGGTTTCTATGTCGTAATACAAGGACAAAATACGTAGGACATAATATAGCTGCTAAGATGCTATCTACAAAACATCAAATCACATTTTATATTGATATTGACGAAAATACATAAGTGCAATTTTGAAAAATGTCAAAGGTATAGTTCAATAATTCCATTCCTATAAGTAAATGACATGTTTAATATTAGTCGATTTTTATTTATGAAAAACTAAAAGAAAACTCTAATAAACAATGCAGGCACTCCTAATCCATATGTATTTATAATATTTAGGTCAAATTTTATGGAAGAGGCTGAACTAACTGCGATCGTGGTTTGGATACGACAAATTTTATAACTTTGCATGCAGAACGTTTTTGCATCTAATTATGAACGCGGTTGCATAATTTTAGATGAGTCCTCTATTTAATTACTTTTGTATGTTTGTTTTCTAGATAAAATAGTGTTGTGCGTTTGAATATTGTAAATTTCATCTTGAAAGTCCGAAATGAAACCTGAATGAAACTTTACGAATTTTTAAACTATTAATATTGTAGGAATTGCAATCATTTTATGGAATTGATATAAATAGGTGTGTGCAATTATTGGTGAACTTATTAAAATAACACAGCCCAACACACATTTTGGTGCCAGGGTTTTTGTAACTGTTTCTATGTAAGTTTTGGGTGCAGAATCCAAAACTGTCCTCAAATTTGGTCTATCAGATCTAGTTTTTGAGATACTGTATATTGGCCTTTTTTTAGAAAGAAATAGTCTAATTTTTTAACTTTTATACTTTTACGTTATTACTATTACTATATGCTTCAATTGCCAGTAAAAAAAACACAAAAAATATATATTTACATATCATTTAAAAATTTTCTTTTATATGACTTTCTAGCATGGTAGTTACTAGGAGTCTCGCTGAAGGCTCCATCAGTAGTCGGCCATCATGTGGCTACCCCATCTTCCTTGATATACAGTATACAGTATTGCTGTAAAATACTAGATGGTAATTCAACTTCCTGATGCTGTATATACGACCTGTTGCTATATTTGGATCTACGTTGCTTAAAATCTGCTTGTAGGATACTGTTAGGATATCTGGTATTTGCGAAAAAAGAGTTGGTGCAAGACCAGCAGGATGTAAAAATGACACGGTGACTTTTTGTACTATCTGAAAACATCACATGGGCTAACCACCACTTGCAGTTATATTCACATATAACAAAACCTGTTATTTCATATATTTCTAATGTAGATCTAATTAGTTCATGAATGTATAAATGTCTCATCACTAGCAGAGTAGAATTAGGTTGATATTTTATTTTTTGAGATAGGTATAAAATAGTGAAGTTTCTGTGTCCAGACAATTGAGGATACTGATATCAAAGGCGGCAATCTCGAAATTTCACATTTTCAGATTGCCGCTTTTGAATATACAGCCTCTATGGAGATTAGCGTTTTTTTTCTAATTGTCAACTTCAAATGGACCTTTACATGGTATATTCCCAATTTTGATACCAACTCGTAATGTAATTCAATAGAGCTTAAAAAAACACGCACAATTTGAGGTATATATTTTATTTTACCTAAAATTGAAGATTGTCGCCTTTGATATTAGTACCCTCAATTGTTTTTGCTTTATCAAACCGTTCATGAGAAATTAAGATTTACAGGTATTCAGTATGATACATACTATGCACTATTGGTTTCATAATGATCTAGGGAAAAAAATGAATAAAATATCATCATATTAGTCTTGCTGTCTTAGATCGTTATGAAATCAATAGTATATACTGTCACTAGATACATATGTATATATGTTTTTAAACAAATTATCAGTAATGATCCCATTGAGATCTCAAGTTGAATTGATATGGCAGACACAGGTATTTAAAGAATATGCAGTTTTAAAAAAATCATCCAAGAATTTGTTAATTAACGTTTTATCTAACCCAAATTTTTTGTAAGTAATTACTCAGAACAAAGAATAATCATTCGTAAAACAAAACTCTTATGTTCCCAATATTGAAAAACATATTTATGTTAAAATGTTGAACATTGCAATTTTGTTAAAATAATTAATTTAGTAAGGATCCCATCGAGATACCAAGTTGAATGTCAATTTTTTTCAGGATTTTTAATCATATATTTTTTGAGAAATTCAAGGGCTCAATAACAGTTTTTTTTTTCATATTAAAGTATGCCATGCAATATGCCCATGCATTAAAGCCCAATTGATGGGCTTTAAAACCGTTTTTGTTTCATTTCTTTATCCTATTTCTATCAAAAGTTATAAAGGAAAACGTAAACGCCAATATGCTCAAAATCACTCTTTTTGTACACTTTAGAAAGTTACAACTCAAGAACCACATGAGTTAAAAATATAATATTTTAGATTTTTACTAATCGTTAGGAATATAACAGTTGCGCCAAATTTGAAAAATCAATGAGGGTGATGGTCAAAACCTCCAAAAAATTGGATCACTTGATGTGGAATTACCCCTTAGTAATCTTCATTCATTGTCCTCGAACAATAAAATGAATCCGTGGAAAGTTAGAAAGGGACATATAATTCTTGGAACAACTTCTTTTTCTGTTAGAAGGTGTAACTATTTTATAGTAGTATTCTATTGAAAGAATTTAACCCACATTTTTACTTAATAACCTTTATCCATTGTCCTCGAATACTAAAATGAATTCGTGGAAATTTAAAAAGGGGGAAATAATTTTTGGGGCAATTTATTTTCTGTTAAAAGGTTTAACTATTTTATAGTAGTATTCTATTAAAGAAATTCAACCCACATTTTTTACTTACTTCATTCATTGTCCTCGAATATTAAAAAGAATTCATGGAAAATTCATGCAAGAGACAACTGCCCCCCCACTAGAAGAAAAATAAAAGGGAATAAAGCCCTCTACAAATTGATGCGTATGTGCGGTGGGCGTGATGCGAATCCGTATGCATGTTTCAGTGACTAATAAAAACAGTTTTGCAATGGTTTTGAGTTTATTTTGTAAGAAATCGTCGTGCTTTACTTTGCCCCCCTTCTTCGAAACTAATATAAGTTGCCACCCTCTAGTTGAGATCCTGGGTACGCCCTTGGCGGCTTGTACACTAAAACGCTGAGACGGTAGCGTCCCCCTAAGTTTAATAAAAAGCATTACATATAAGCTCTTACAAAACAACTACTTATTTGTAATATTGCCGAATATTGGAATAGTACAATTAAGATTACTTACTTTGTTTTTGGAGTTTTACGGAATACTAAAAAAATAATTATATTAACTCAATTATAAACAAGGAATCTGCTAATAGTTGCGGGATCAAACTTCACTGCTAAACTGAATTGTTTGCCCTCAGATTTTAGTTTAGGTTTTTAAAGGTATATATTTTGATAATTATGAATTTCTTCAAAATTAAAAACAATTCTGTTAATTCTAGTTGATTAGTTGACATTATTTTATTATGTGCTACATAAATGAAAAGCTTTCAACATGGCACGTTTCACTCGATATTGTTGTCATATGCTGCATTAATTTGGGGTCTCGACGATGAATTATCCACAGCCGTTGATACTATTTCTGCTATTACTGGTTTCTGTTATTATTTTTAAACAATTTATTATTAAATTTAAACAGCTTCAAATTAACACAATGCACATAAACACTAATTCAACGCAAGGCCAAATATGTTTAAAGTTTATAGGTTTTTGTTTTAAGTTAAGATCATTATTTTCTGTTTTTATTGCTCCTCTGCTTTCAAAATAGCACAAGTCGTCACTAGTCGGTCATATGCAAAGTCTGCACATCCCTTTGCTTGGAGTTATCAGATCAGAAACAAAATCGGGAATTTTGTATTTTAAATTTTCAGTTTATAGAGATGTACTGAATATTGTTATTGTAACAAATGGGGTTTCCTCCATGCACAGGCGATAGAACATTCCAGGGCGACACCGTCATACACCTGCGAGAACCTTCTAGTGTATTCGATATACGGGTATGTTCGAGCGATTACTAGAATATTTACATGAAGGTATAAAAACGACATCCCGGATAGAAGAGAGGAAATCAGTGTGTAACCGGCTTCGTATTGAAATGTACTCTCTTTAATTAGTAATCAAATATATTAGTGAATAAATAAATGTTTAATAATTGTTAATACATAAATAGTTCTTTTATAATTTAGTTTAAGTTTTTAAATATCTAGCATTTAAGTTCATTAAATAGTTTATAATTATAGTGTTTTAATTAGTGTATTTAAATAATATCTCTCTTGCGAATAGACGATTTAAACAGCATTTTTGTTATTATTTTAAAAAGAACGTCATATTATTATTCGGTGACTGTGTTATTTTGTTGGTGTTAATAGAAAATTATATTAGAAGTACTATTTTTCATTACTGCATTTATAGTTTATACTAATCTCGATTATTGCCGAGAAGGCAATCCTAAAGCAGGGCTATAAACAAAATATAGATAAATTGTGAAAGGTCCAGGTTAAATTACTCCCACATTGTAACGGTATATTTTCTATCGGCTTCAAATATGTGTAATTTTGCATGTATATTTACTGAAAAATTTAAAGTTCGGTCCTGCAAATCTATATTTTATTTGTAGCTAAAATTTTGTTGTATAAACATATTTACAAAGAATATTTTAAAAGATTGTTTTCGAACTTTTATAAAATTAAAGGACGTTGAAGTAATAAATAATGTCGTTAGTGCCTTGCTTGTTTACCCGTAGAAACGGTTGCGTTGTTAAAAAAGAGGACCTTGATAAAATCCAATGACGTATTTAAGTCATCTTGCTTTATATAAATATTCCAGTCTGAATTCTGGGAAAGCATTGGTAAAAAGTAAACTTTTCCTTTGTCTGGAAGGTGACATTTACACGTGTACACAAATTAAACTTGGCCTCTGCGTCTTAACTTAAAAAATCAAATGATCCGCAAGTCTAGTCGGCAGATGTTGACGTGTTGGCTCTTCGTTTTCGCGCATGCATTAAATATTTAGCTCGGTCTATTAGGGCAAGAATCTCGCCTAAAAACGAATAATATCAACTTGAAGGAGTCCACGTGGACTGCGTTTGCTGTAGTTTTGATTCGATCCTAGAAAATAATCCAGGCTTTTAATTGGTCCGATCTGCATCTCGAGCGAGGGAAAAAGCATAGTTACTCCACGCTAGCAGTAGGGGTTCAAAAAATGTTAAAAACACTTTTGATCCAGCTTTCATAGAAGATAGTCGACTTCTGTCGATACTACAGAAATACCGTTTCACTTCAGTTAAATAGAATTAAAAGAAAATTCTAAATCTAGTTTCCGTATAGTTTGATCGATTGCCGGTTTCGGATGCCGGCAAAGTTAAATAATAATTTACTGTTAATAATTTTATCGTTTAATTGGGTGTCCGGAGATTAATCAAGAATCTGTGATCAATAAAAAGTACAGTTATATCGCTAAACACTTTCCGGACGTTTGTGCTTTTGAAGAATGGGAAATATAGCTTTCCCTATTAAAGTGTAATAATGTTAATACAGTACCGTATCGTCTTCTCGTTTAAATAATCCTCGTACCGAAATAAATTAATAATTACAGACATTCTCTTCAGTGATCGCAATTTCGATTAATAAATAAATTTGTGTTATGTGCCTTCTAAATCTAGTTCAGATTTAAAGAATATGTGGGTTATTTTATTGAAAATAACGAATTTTTGTGATGGTTATCAAAATTAAATCAATAACCAAATCTTATGGAACTTTAATGGTTGTATTTAGTTATTGCATTTTGGGGGTGAATTTGTAAATAATGTTTTACCATATACCGATACTACGAGGGTTATTCCCTTGCATCTTTGATTTATGAAAAGAGAAATCTACGGACCTTCCAGTTTCCACTTGCGGCGATTGCTTGATGTATGCTGTAGTCAAATTTGTGCAGTTTATCGTTGGATTGATTTGTGAATTACAGAAAACTAAAGGTATTGTAAATTATGTATTTTTTGAGTGTTGAACATTTATGTAAATCCTTTTTGAATCTTGTTAATAATTTTTACAGTTTGTTTTTCATTTATATGTATTTCAATACAATTCTTTTATTCATTAAACTTTTATTAGTAAAAGAGCTCTTAGAGAGTCTCTTAAAAGAGACTTATTATTTAAATTTTTGAACTTAATATTTGTAATCTTTTTATATTGTTATGTTTTTTCTGGTGTTTTCTCAAATAAATATGATTTTAAAGTTAATTAAAATTAGTAAGACTGAACCATATAATTATGAAAGTTTTTGTTAATATTTTCATTAAACAAAATTTTTGACTTTGTTGAAATTAACTAATTTTTTGCACTAAATTTTTATCGGTCTGATTTCATTTTCTGATTAGTGATTTCAGACAGATTTATTAGATTCATTTAATCTATTCGATGTATTTAATTATCGTTATTAAGCTTTATAATCAGATGGCGCCCTTCTTGTGTATGTTTTTTGTGTTTTTTGAAACCTTTATCCATTACTTTATAAATTAGACTGCAGAACCAATACCTACGACCTGAATTAAAAATTTGTAAGATAGAGCTAAATCTCAAACCGTGGTAATCTTGAGCACCTTTTAAAGTCAGTTTAATGTTTATTGTTTTTTATTGCATATTATTGTTATTTTATCGTACAGAAAAGCGAATGTTTCAACATGTAAGATTAATAATAACAATAATAGATACAAAGAGCTATCAATTTCAAGTTGATTTTTCGTCGCTCTTTTTACAGTACAAATTGACGATTTTATGATCACACACTTAAAAGTTGTTTCATTCGAAAATAGATCGTGCGGTCAAGTCGTTACCGCAGATTTTTTTAACTATTCCTGAATTTAGCTGAAAATTCAGTGCATCTTTTACCTGCCAAAAACTGAGCAATCAAATTTGAGCATTTACTCATTTTGGGTTAATAGCAATTAAGTAAACCGACGTTTTTAATTAGTGAGCCTAACAAATTTTATACTACAATCTTAGCTAGTGATGAAAATGATAATTTGTAAGTGTTTTGATAAATAGTGAGAATAATAACTTTTTGCTTATACGTACGAGTATATTTATGAAAGCTTTTATTTTCTCTCTTTTTGTTTACTCTGTAGATACAATCTTATGATCTCGGGAAATGAAAGGCGTGTGTTGTTATGGCAACGATTAAACAATTAATAGCTTGTCCATAGCAATTTGGATTTAGCTCGTTTTTATCACAAATAGTATGTATTAAGGGCGTAAGAAGGCTTTTATGACTTAAGGCATGATTTTAAGAACACATCCAATGCCATAAAAGCAAATTAGGCTAACTTAGCTGCAAACTGACAACATTGTTTTTTTAAATAATTTCGGTCAGCGCGCTGATTCGGCATACGTGTGAAAAGGTGCATTTCTCCAATGGCTCGTCAGCGCGCTGACCGTACGCTAGGCTCACGGGACACGCGTACGGACGCGCTGACCGTCAGCGTGTATGTGAAGAGATCAATTTAAAACTGCAGTTTGCATGGCGCTGATCATTACCTTGATGACGGTCAGCATCCATCTGAAACGGGGCTTAGCCAACATCCTCTTGAAAATATATTTTTTATAAATTCGACATTAGATATTTATACTTTAATTTTTTAATATTTTCGGTTGTCTGTTCTCTCTTTTATGATATAAGAAATAAGTTTATAAAAATCAACGCGAGGGTGATTTAAAAAACCTTGGTGGGTCATTGTCTGACCCTCGGGTCATAGGTTCGCCACCACTGATCTAAGTTCATATGACTTCCATCTAACAAGCATCACAAACACAAACAATTGAGATGGCCAAACTTTCCAATTTTGAAAAATCCTGTTGCCTAAGTGGAACTCGACCCTTAGAAAACGACTGATGCACTGACACCTCTCGCCTACCACCGGCCCTCTATAATTATTATTTTTGTTTGTTCGTGAAAAAATACGGTGATATCTCTTGCTGAAAATTTACTATTATTCAATGAATTTTCTCCCGAATTCCATGCGCTTTTAAATTTATGGAAAATTATAGGCATCGCCAACACTATATTTTAAACGGTATCTCTTAACCACACATTATATTTGACTTATGCAAATACATATTTCGGTAACGATGTTACTTCTTTACAAAACGGTCGTTTGCTTCTTAGCAACAATGAACAAAGGTTGCTATTCTCATAAAGATGAGAATAGTTCTTTTAGAGTATTTTTAATTTAATGAGTAGGATGGCATTTGTGTCTCTTTTAGAATTTTCGGTGATTAAACTAATTAGCTTAAACAACTAGTAAAGGTGCACTTTTTCGCTCTACCTATTGATAGGATTCATCAAGTATTACAACTATTTTCTGGTTGTGTTCTATACAACCAATCATTTTAGGGTCCTGAGTAGGATTGGATTAGACAATAGAATAAAGATAGATAATAAATTTAATAGTGAAGGCAGACAGTTCGGTAAGTAACTGTAAAGTAAGTAAGTTTCTAGTGGACTCTTTCCTATTATATTTGTTTTTTTTTAATTAATCAAGGTCATCGAAGATCAGAATAATATGATTAGTGCCTATAAACTCTTATTAGTTCCATATATCTTAAATATGTAGGGATCTTTAACATGTTCATTGAGACTACGATCATTATTATAATATATAATTGATTTATCACCCTCCCAATTCTGTGTAACCACAGAATGTTCCGGTTAGTAAGGAAATTAATATGGAAACCCTTTGCTATCAACTATTCGGATTAACAGCTAACTTAAAAGTTTCTAATATAAATACAATAGTATATTGTGTCATTAGGATTAAACGTGGCACTTTGTTTGACGAGCAATTATGTTTGCATTTGCGAGACGAAGCGCAGCGTAAGCGAGCAACGAAAAAATTCAACAAAGTCGCTTTGAATCCGAATAACACATACTATTTTTTCTTCTAGATTTAAAGTAGTTTTAACTAGAATTAAGAATGTAGCATAGCACACGAAAATTATTGTATTAATAACAAAAACTCAAATTCAATGCCATAAAATAATATATAAACAAACGTCTTTTAATCCGGTTGGAGAAAAAAAAACTTTATTTCAATCCCTTATTTCTAGCAACACCTTCTGAAGAGAAAAAATAGTATATTGTGTTATTAGGATTAAAAGTAGCACTTTGTTTGACGAGCAATTTTATTTGTATTCGCAAGGCGAAGCGTAGCGTAGCCAAGCAACTGCAAATATAGGTTGTCAAACAAAAATCACTTGTATCACAAAAATCCGTATAGCACATGCTTTTCTTTCTCCTAGGATTCAATACAATGCAAAAATATTAACAGAATTAAAAATATTTTTAAGTCTAAAATTAAAAATACTAGTTGCCTTAGCGAGGGACTTTTCTTTTCCTTGTTACAAAAACGTCAACTTTATCTTTTAAAAATGTCATGTTTTAATCCGGCTGGAGAAAAATATAATTATTAATTATTCTCCAATAATTTCAGCATTGTGATCAATTCTATAATTTTCGCGCTGATTTCATGCGTTTCTAAAGTATTTCTTAGAAATTTCCACTAGTTTTAACTTTCAGGACATTTTGCAACTCTAACACCATTGTCACACAACAGAAAAAGAGTAATGATTTTATGAAGCGAAAAGTTAATTAAAGGCTGCAAATAAATACAAATGTAACGGTAGAAATTTGTTATTCTGTACCTGCTGAAGCGCTTGTTCGAGTATTCGATTCTCACTATTAATGTGCACATTCACAGGCACATTTCTGTTCAGAATGAATCCATTTAGAAACTCATTTTCAGCTGATACGTTTTGCTTTTTGTGCAAATCTTGTGCCGTAATAACCTCTGACACGTTTATTAAAGTAGGACAAAGATTAAAATTCCCTGTTTCCCTATGTCTCTTTTTTCTCTTGTTATATATATTTTGATATTATGCTCTTACATTATACAATTATACAACCTGTCTATTAACAGTTATTATTTCAAGTTAAAGAAGTGTATTTTTACATAACATAATAAATTATGGATCGCTGTACCTATATAACAATGCAACTAGCGTAGTGTAAACCACACCTAAATAATTTAAAAGCCTTTGGTAATTTCATAATGGAACAACTACGATTATATCTGTTTAATTTCGAATTATCTGAAACATTGCACCGCTACTATACGTTTATAGAAATAAGGACTTTAATAACTGGAAAAGCCATTCTTATCAACAATAATTGTTTTATTCGGTAAACCCTTTGTATTATAATTTTTGAAATATCAACAGGAAACAAAATATTCTATTTTCAATATTAAGAATAAAATACTTTAAAATCTCATTAAAAATATTATTTTTTTTACAAAGACAATCATTTATGAAAGAATGTAATACACTAACGAAACGACGAGCAACGCGAACATGCTGAAAACCAAAGAATTCGTTTACCTGTAGGAAAATGCCGTCTGAGGCGAAATACTGCACGTTTATACCCCAGCAAGTGGAAAGTCGTAAGACAGCAGCAAATGTAGCATAATCGGAATAGCAAGACACGAAAACTCGGTGCGGAAAATTACACAGGGGCGTAGAACACATGGGGGAAAGAGAAACAAATACTTTTAGTCGATTACAGGAATATATTTCACACAAAGAATGCCCCCAAATCCATTACATTTACATAGACAACGCGCTGCAGCGAACAACATAAAAAGAAAGAAAGAGCATCTTGCTTTGAAAGTGTTGAAACAAACATTTTTGCAAGTTTGTCAAATAAATTTCAAATTAAATGAAATCCTAAAAGAAAGATCCTTTTCCATCACAATGTGTTTGCTGTATAATGATTATATCCTGAGTTTAAGTTGGTACTGTGCGTGCTGTAGATATATATTATTCTTGTTTTGGAAATAAAATACCGTTTGTTGAAATACTAAAGTACCTAGCATATTCGATCCGTAAAGAGAGACTGTTTAATTCTTATTCAAATTGTTTAATCGTGCGAATAAATTGTATCTTGTAAGTTCACGCTACAGCACTAGAAACAGTAATAGACGAACAACAATTTATTAAGTTTTCGCTAAAACGTTGAAGTATAAATAAATAAAATTTTATTTATTAATATTTATCTACATTGTTCCAGTCTAGCGATTCGTATGCATTGCAAGAATTCATAAAAGAATTCTCATTGCCAATTCTTTTGAAGCTGTGTGTAAGGTTTAGTGCAATAAAATGGAACAATGCAACTACATACAACATAAAATGTAACAATTTAAATTCTTTTTCATTTAAACTGGTTAACGATAGGTAATCAAATTATGTATAGGTGAGCGTTATATTTCTCTTTGTATAATAGCTACATAATATTATGATATTTGAGATGTTGCATAACCTCAATTTCCAAAATAATAATTTTGAGTAATTTTTCTTTTATGAAGTAAAATATGGTTATTTACGATTAACATACACACTTGTACACTATTAATTAGGGTCAATCCATACGTAGTGGTACAATACTGGTTGCTTAACCATTTTAAAAACAATAGTATATTGTACAACTAGTGTTACAATGACGATGTTTGTAATACGAGTATAAATTTGCTTAACGAGCCGCGAAGCGGCGAGTTAAGCTATATACGAGTATTACAAAAAGGAATTGTAACACGTGTTTTACATACTACTTTGTCTATTTCGCCTTAATTTACAATTTACTTTAAAGAAATGGGAAAATGTACACACGGGTATTTTCGATGTGGTAATGTTGGTAATAACTGATAACGCATACAATGACATCCACTGTCATTTTGAAGAAATCACGTAGACAGGAAAAAATTCAAGTTTAAAAAAAGGTGACAGCTCAGTTGTTTCTTCTGATATAAGATAAAAAATGTTTATTGTAATAGAAACAGTAAAACCTTGATTGAGTACATGATTGTCGTCAAAATAATTATTTATAATAAAAATAAGTATGTTTCATTATTCTCGCTGTTATTTCTGAGCATCATAACATTCAAATTTTCAAAACGGCGCCAGTTAATGAATACTTATTAGTACCTATCACAGACAGACTGACAGAGTAGGCTGGCAGCAAAATTTACTTACTGCCAGCCTTACAAATAAAAAAATCACTACTTCCAGTTGCACAAAGTAGCACTTTGTGTAACTGTTTTTCGCAAAAACAGTGTCACAAAGTAACCTTTGTATACGCGAAATAGACAAATTATATTTTGTGTGTAGTGAGCCTCATATGTTGACAATTCAGAACCACTATTATTTTATTTTAATTATTAGTGTTTTCAAAATGGCGGACATTTCTTTACCGTGGCGCACCTCATTTTCGCACTTTGTAAGCGTTGACGGTAACTTTTTTAGCTCAGCTGCGGTAAGACCTAGGACAATGAGACAAAAACTGTGGTGTTAGGCACATTATAGGCTATAATTGTATGCCTGTATACTAACCTAAAAGCGATTCCATCATAATAAATTTTAACGTCAAAGTTTTGTATCGCAATCGCTGAAAAAGCTATTTTCAGATACTTTTTAAGACAGAAGGCAGCTTGTTGAACACTTGATTTTTTGCAAGTATCTGTGTATCCATAGTCTGTGTCATAATTATTTGAACTTAAGATTTGTTTTCTACAGGGTCATAAAAATTTAAGTTTTTGAGAATTTCTCTAACTTCTAAGTTAAATATCTCTGGTGGACAGTTGTTGAAAAATCCTAAATTTATACAGAATATAGTACTCCATAGTAGGTAACTCCCGTTAAAGCTTAGAGTTTGAAATTCAACTGGTTTAAGAGATACGGCCTTCCAAACGTCGTAAAAAATCCAATAATTTGCATTACGTGAAATATGTCTAATTTAAGTATTTTAATAAAGTATTTTGGGATGAAGTGCTTTAAACTGACATTTGTGATGTAGGTAAGTACAATCATATGTACTGAGTACATATGATGTACTGTACGACGTAAAGTAGATCTGAAACAGATTTTAGGATAATTAGAAATTTTTAACCAGACAGCAAAGCTAATTTACAAAATATTTTAAATAAGGTCACACATGTTTATTGTCAGCTGTTTAAAATAAACTAAGCATTTAATTGTTTACTTAGCCTATTTGCCTTGTTTTTTGTGCAGTATAGTAATGTTTGTTCGAGTTTGAACAAGTGTAACAAGTCTGAACAGGCACAAACTTGCAATGCAGTGTCAGCCTTTGTTGTAGTTTGTCAGTGTGCTACTTGTTGTGAAGCAGAAAAGCTAATTTGTTTTTTACTATCTAAGTTTATTTCTCCCAAACATGGAGATGTAGTGTGCTGCATGTGTTTTAAGAAATGAAGATTGCCACAAATGTGTTTATGAGACAGTACTAGAAGAATTAAAGAAATCAATGAGTTCAGTGAACAAGAACAACGGTTGCCTGTTTCTTGAGTTTCCCATGACGTGAGTTCTATCTGCAAGTACCATGTAATGAAGTAACTTGTGAAATATCGCCATATATTTGGGTGGTATTCAAGCAATCTTTAAAATCCATAAAAAGGCAATCAATCACTAGTGGGCTTAGGGAAATTCGTTTAGACCTGTTTCTAAAGAGATGAACTACAATTTCAAGCTTGTCCTATGTAAATCTTGGTAGCCTACTTGTTATAATATATATTATGTAATTAGGAGATCAAGCGATACTTTAAATCCGAGAAGATGTATTATAACGCCGAGGCGCTAGCCGAGGCGTTATAACATCTTCGAGGATTTAAAGAAGCTTGATCTCCGTATTGCATAAGTTGTTTTATTTTATTTCGTATTTCAATCCTAATTTCTCCCTTTTAAAATTCATCCGAATTTATTGTATTAAGAAGCAAGTTGCCTTGTCTGTGTCATCATACCGTAACCAAGGAGGTAAAAAGCAGCATGCCACGTGTTGCTGTTATGCTGTTAAACATCAAATGATTTACGTTGCCAACAACAACGGAGATCAAGAACGTCTTGAACTCCGGTGTCATTGACGACGGAGATTAAGATATACCTTATTTTACTAATTGTGGTATATAAACAATTGGTTGAAATACGAAATGAAATAAAAAATATTTTTACCAATAGAATTCTGTTTCACTAACTCTCAGAAAAGTGACACCATCACATGTGTTTATGATTAACAGTGGTAGCTAAGAGTTATTGAAGATATTAAGTTTGAAAATAAAATGTCTATGTAATGTTCTACTACCTATGTGGACCTACATATGTAGAACGTCATTCACGATGTTATGTAAAGATATAGTATGGGTGCCAGTGACAAAGTGCTGTGAAAGCTTACTCCCTCGGTGCCATCTATAGCAACTACATGTTTATACAGTATTTCAGTATCATTATGCGAAGATATTTCAGTGCTGTTCCACCAGCATAAAAAATAATATAAAAACGTAACACACATTTGTGATCTTATTTAAAATATTTCATAAATTAACTTTGTTGCCTGTTAAAAACCTCTAATTATCCTAAAATAACTTTCAAATCCATTTCAAAATTACTTTATTTATCATTTAACCAGATTTGCTTGCATTCAAAATGTCAGTTTAAAGCACTTCATCCCAAAATACTTTATTAAAATACTTAAATTAGGCTTACATCACTTACAAATTATTGAATTTTTCATGACATTTGGAAGGCCGTATCTCTTAAAGTAGTTGAATCTCAAACTCCAAGTTTTAACGGATGTTTCCTACTATAGAGTACTCTATTGTGTAATTTATAAATTTAGAATTTTCAACAACTGCCCACCAGAAATATTTAACCTTGAAATAAGAGAAAATTCTCAAAAACTTAAATGTTTATAAGCCTGAAGTCTCAAAGTTCAAATAATTATGACACACACCATGGATAGATGGATACACGTACGCCACGATAAAAAAATGTCCGCCATTTTGAAACCAGTGGTAATTATAATAAAATAATAGTGGTTCTGAACTGTCAACACATGAGGCACACTACACACAAAATATAATTTGTTTTTAAAACGGTCGAGCACCTAATGAATTTGTTTTTGTACCACTTAATATGGATTGAGCCTACAGTCAGATAAAAGATATCGGGAAAACTGATCTTTCCATAGAATTTAGTTAATTTTCCTTGGCCACTAACGATGTGTAAGACGATTATCTAATTTTTCAATTTAATGAAGTTTAGGCCAATTTCAATGCAAGAGAGAAATGTACCATGAGAGATAAATTGCTTATACCTACCACAATCTATTTCCGTACCTTCCTGAGGTATTTTGGTACAATGAATTTATCGACTTTTTACTACCTTGCTTTACCATTATAGACGTAATGTTCCTGTTCGATAACGATTTGTTTCCAAGGTAATACATCATTAAATTCCTCTTGAGCTATTTTTAAGTGTTCTATACTCTTTTTAGCAGAGTCCCTGCTCAAACCTTATGAGAATTGAGTTTTGGTAGGATTTGCTAATTTTTACATATTGGGATGTTTTAAAATAAGATACAGAGAAAAATATTTTTGGTTATCTGTTCAGGTAAAATTAAATTGAAAATGTTATAAGTAAACCTTCTTATCTTTAAATTGTTTTTGCTCCGGTCTTGAATTCTTGTTGTGGGTAACTACACACAAAAAGTAATATGAGACTCTCTCAGGTTGGATCGCTTTGCTATTTTTAACAGTATTGTTATGATTTTTATGATCAGAATAATAAACAAAAGTAATTCAATACACAAATAGATGCTTCTTTAAGATTTATTAAATAAGAAAAATAATTGTTCTAATTTTTTGGGTTAATTAATTTGACTACAAATTTAATTAATTTAATTAATTTAATTTGCAGGAACAACATGATGACAAATGAGACTTCTAAACAAAGCAAAAAATTGTATCAAGAATGGAATTTTCGGAAAAATCAATAATAAGAAAAAAACACGTGATGGTAGAGTTCAAAAGGAAAAATTTACAAGAAGTAGTCTTATCTCAAGTGACAACCGAGATTAGCATGGAAAGCTGTAGTTGTAGAGTAAATAGAACTTTTTACACATTATGTTTGGTTTATTATAATAAATCATGATTTTTAACGTACTTATACATAGGCGGAGCAAACGAAATCCAATATTTACCCACCCTATTTCAACCATTCCCAAATATTTGTTTGTTTTCTAATTAGTACCTCCCTAACAAATCTAGGTGTGGGACACTAATGCAAAGTGGAAAACTAATTGGTCTCCAACAACATTAACATTGGTTTCCCAAACATTATCCACAAACTTTTCTAAAATTGTGAAATAATCTTTATTGCGTGATTGAAAAGCATTGATCAATAGTCTGGAGAATTTAAAAGAAAAAATTGATATTTTCTTTTGTTCAAAAATAAAATCGCAAATCATCGTCAACGAATAGTCATGCGAAAACTTACTATTATACTTATTTTCGAAAAAAATTCAATTTTTTCCTTTCTTTTAATACTTTCGTGTTTGTTCGGTATATTTTTCTTGGAAAGAGATTATTAAAAGCAAATTACATTCATAACAAAAAGGGTGGATTTTCTAGTTTATTGAAGCTAACATTGTGTTTTTCAATTTTGTTGAGTACATAGATATAAGCCCCGAATCTTTATAAATCATCGTTATTACTTCCCTATTCTCACTTTTTGTATACGGGCAATACATTTTGTGAACACAATTCTGTTGTGACAGTTTTCAATTTTTCACGCGGTGTAAAGCGTCCTCTCTCTACCCTAGTACTAAACCAACAAAATAGCCAATATCACTTTATCAGTATCTAAACACATAATATTTTATATCCAACCACATAATACAGCATTAAACACGTAGTGCATAGCAGGAAATAGCGTGAACTTTACTTTCCCCGGTTAAGTTCTTTGTTTTGAAAAGTTGCATGTCTGAGGTTTATAATGAGGGTAAAACCTGGATGGCGGCAGTTTACAGCATGAACCTGATACGTTCGGTTTTACATGGGCCAATGACCACGGTTATGATGTCCATTAACAAAATTACCTTTAGCCCCTTGCAATACCAAGGTACACAACAAAGGTAATTAGTATATCTCTCTTTACGTCAGGTCACTGAACGTTTTACTTAAATTTTCCACGTAACACTTTAAATTAATTAAGCGGGTATTATGTGACCTGTTTTTTAACACTACCGTTTGCTAATTTCATCAAAACCTCCGAAACGTCTCTTTTATTGTGTGTAGAAAATAAAAGAGAATCTTGTCGAAATCGTTAAAGTAAACAGAACTTGGTTGTTTGACCTTTGAATTTTAAATAATTCTTAAAGTACTCTTTGTATTGTGATTATTTTTATATATTTAAAAATTTTTACTATCATCAAACACCAAGGCATGATTAAATGATGGTGTATTATTTCCAAATAGCAATATCGACCTTTCATAAATATTCTTCTCCTGAATTGATAATATTCATGAAAAATGAGCGAAATTGGAATTTTAACAGTCAAAATACTGTAAGCCAGAACGACTAAACTACACAGTTTAGTCAAGGCTAATATGTAATTTTATTATGCTAACAATTCTGAGGCACTGTACGATTTTGGTGTTCATCGATTCGAAAGGAAGTTTTTCAATTACTCTCAGCAATAGATAATAATAATTATCATATGATCACCCAGAACCTGGATCGAATTCAAAGATATATTGATTCGAACAAGCATATTATGAAACAATGAACTATTCGAGTCATATGACCTCCTATAAAACATATAAAGACTCTAGAATCAGCAGGAACGTCGAAAGCAGGTATTTGCTACACTTCCTTGAGCATTAACCTATCACGCTATCATTAGCTTAATTTTATTAACGTTTATTTGCAGAAATTCTACTATACATCTATACATGGCCCTAGCATAGTTAGTTTAAACCGTAGAAATCGATCTTATTACTATCTTTATATCTCCAAAGTAATTGGCACGCTACAAATCAATTAGATGAATATAAGTACGAGGACGTTAACAAATTACAAAATACTAATCAGTTAACAGCTTTATAGATAACATTAAACTAGATTAAAAACGGTAGACTTATGAATGCACACGCAACTACTGAAAACTTCGGTCTAGGACAACTTGACGCGGTAATTCGGCGCAGCGAACTGGGCGCGAGACAAGTGGGCGCAGGGACAACTGGATGCAGAGCCAACTTGGCGCAAGACAAGTGGACTCTCAAAGACAATTAGGCACGAAAATCTATTAAGTATACATGCAACGTTAAAATGTTTCTAATCAGAAAAAATAAAGTTATATAATAATACCTGTAGAATCAAAATAACAACATATAAATGAATACATATAAATCGCTTTAAATACATAATACATTGTCTATTAACAAAAGTCAATTCAAAATGTATTTAGAAAGCGGATGTATTAGAAATATATATGCACGGCGATACGTACTTTTGCAGTACAGTGCAATATTAATATAAAACCAAATCGTTCTACTATTAACCCTCAAGTACTATCGTGTTTTCAAGTAACGTATGTACTATCATGGGCTGTTTGAACACCCCACTCTTTATAGTGAGTTTTTTTTTGTGGTAATAGATGTTTTTCCATAGTTTTTAGGTAATAAAACAAGTCTTTAGCTTACTACTGGCGTTAAAAAAGAAAAGATTCTATTAGAAATGAAAAAGAAAATTCAAGCCACATAAAAGTATACTTTTTTTTATAAAATACATGTGTGCATAAAAAATATGTTTGAAACTAAAAATACGCTTTTCGTGGACTAATTTGTTGTTTGATTTTGCCCGAAGGTGTGACTTCATTAACTTATAAAGAAAAATGGTGTTATCATCGCATATAAAAATTGTCTTTTTGAAATTTTTGGGAGTTTCAGCGACTTAGACCTATTGTTTTTCAAAAACTGTAAAAAACAGCTGATCGTGAACATAACATCTAAGGATAACTTAAACATCTAAGTAGTCACCAGATTGTTATTCACGGTTTCTATCAAAAAACTAAGCGCAATTAAAAGCAACACTCCGCAAACAGATTTGAGCTTGATTTCTGCAATATGGAAAACAGTTACTTTTGGATCTAGAATGCTTTTGCAATTAAAAAAAGAGATTTGGAGAGCCAAAATATTCATTTGTGAATGCCAAAGCATTTCGTATATGAGATACAATTTCTTTTCCCAAACTGCATTAATATTATGAAAAATTAAAGAAATAATAGAATAGAAAACTTTATTACGTATTATTATTTATGAATAGTACTTTATTTGACAGTTTAGCAATAAATAATTCAAACGTACTACTTTTACGTTCTAGAAGGTAAAAGTATTGCGTGCTATGGTTACGACAATGGATCGCTGCGGCCATTGAAAACAGCATGAAAATGTAAACAGTTTTTTTTTAGAAAAATAATATATTTTGAACTCAATATGTTCTCAAAAATCGATTATGAACTTAAAAAGTATCAAATTAGCTACACTAGCTATTGTACATAAGGAAAAACCTACGCCAGCTTTAATATTTTTTTAAGCTTTAAGTTTTTGTTTGAATTTTGAAGCATAAATGCAGTATAAGAATATTATATTTACAGTTATTTATTTATTACCCGAAAATGGATTCGTATAAATGCCATTCTGATGTAGCAATCTCAAACGCCTTTCTGCATGGGGACTTGCAATTTGATGTGACGTATCAAATTAATATAAGCACTAGGTTTAATTAAAATGCATTATTTGGTTATTATTCTAGAAGGAATAGATTTTATTTTGAGCTATATAGTAGGATTAAATATTATCTTATTATAAAGATATAATAATTGGTGTATAAAAGGATGTTGTGTATATTGTCTTCTTGATGTATGTAATTTAGGCTCGATAATACACTTGATACTTTAGATGCTGCTGACTTTTTGAAAGGCAGTCGATAAACAGAACCAACGTTCCAGAAGGAAACTTTCAGCAAGGGCAACCAAATGCGTAAAATAGAAGTCCAAATTTGGTGGTTTTATCGGCTTGAACAAAGAGGTCCAGGGAGATAAATTGCCTCTTGTATTTATGTAAGGTATTCCTACAAAACATGAAATAACCCTAATGGATAAATTAATTTCGGAGTATACCGGAAAATGTAGCGATTAAATACCAAAAATCAAATCGGATTTCCAGTGTTTAGAAACTTCATCTACTTGAAAACCAAGCGAGTAACCAATAAAAATGTCTGCTTAAAAGCACGACCAAAGGAGTACTAAAATTGATACTACCACTATGTGGAAAAGCCTTTTAAGAAGAGAATTTTGGGTTAAACACTGAAATGAAATCGACTTGGGAAAAAGCCAAAAAAATATTTCAACCTTACTTGATACACAGTACACATATATATCATAGTATTTTGTTTTTATGTTTATTTACATTTAATAAAAAATAAGCAAATCTTAGGTGATACTTTAACGAATATCATGCATACAATAAATGCATATCATGTACTTGAATAATAATATCTGATTTTTACGCATTACCTACATTGATGCTATTCTATTACTAAGTAAAGCCTATTAAAACTAATTTTATTAGTTTAAATTTATTTATTATAGTAGTTTCTGTTAAAATTTCAGCATTCTATCCAGCAGTATTTTCCTATTTGTATTCTGCATTCAGTTATGTAAATATATATAGATATACAGTTTAAACACAAAAATGGATTGAAATGAATTTTTGCTAAGAATTACTTTGTTAAAATCTTAAACTGATTTAAAAGTACAGTTCAATAGAACATATTGATTTTAGAAAAGTTTTAAAATTTTATTTCAGATTACCAGTTAAAATAGCATTCAGAATCTTTTTCATTGAGTGGAAAAACGAACATTGGTGACTGGATAAAAGTAATTCAGAAAATCTTTCTTGCAATGAGTTTCTGTAGGAACTCATTGTTCGTTTTGTTCTTTTTTCCACAAACTCGATTTAGTTCACCGAACAATTAGATTCAATAGACTGATATTAACAAAGATTTAAATCAAATAATTAATGTAAAAGGCGATTTTTTGAAACGGTTAATTAATTGCGAAATTTAACGAGAAATTTCGAAACTACTCAACACGATTGATTAATTATTATTATTACAATGTAAGAAACTTTCAGTCTTGTTAAACTTCTGCTATCTAACATCATTTGTGTTCATCTTTGAATAGTTGTAGAAACCAAGAAAACCCATTTCTGCGTTTAAAGAGATCCAGAGCAGATATTTAAACCACTGAAACTCAATTAAATATAATTTATATATATTTGATGAGTTTAGATATTATCCCAAGGAATTATCAGATAATTGAATTTGATAGCACTTTTAAGTAAAGTTATACAGTGCAAATATTAATGCGCTTCTAGAGCGGAAATGAAAAGCAACCTAGAAATGATTTGAAGTATATAAAAATATAAAGAAAGAAAAGCTGTTTTAAGAACAGAAATCTCGTTTAGGAAAACAGGATTTTTCCGACGAAATTATAAATTATAATCCACCTTTCCGTGATGTGTCAAGAAAGAATAGGATTGTATTTTCTGTAGAAAGAAATACAATTTGAACACGTACTACACGCGGCGAAATGTGGAAACCGTATAAAAATGGGATTTTCAGCAAGAGCGGCAAAATTCCTCCCCTTTCATTTTGTAAATAATACTTTTCCATATGTCCTCGTCTGCTGTTGCGCACTAATTAAGGGGTTTATATCACTAGATTATGTGCATTAAGGATATAACTTGTGCTTTGCGTCTTAAAGCTCCCTGTTCGTTAAATTTTCTTATAATTACAACTTACAGTCTTTAACATCATTAAAATTTTATGCAAGAGAAGACAGTATGGTAGTATATGTTTAAAGCGTAGTGGAATAAACACTTCCTCTACAAAACTCAATTTGTAAAGTTTTAATAACATACTTACAAATGCAGTTTATTGATCTGCTTTTGAAAGTAGAAGTAATCATTACTCTAAACTAAAACGCTCTCCAGAGTTATTTTTGTTAATGACATCCTGGGGAGATTTTTTAAATTGAGTTGACGGTTTTCCTTATTACAAACGGCGTCTTCCACCTTCTTTACGACGATTTGATAAAAGTGGATTTAAACTTGCAGCTTCCTTGACAAAAGTCTAATTCACTGTCAGGAGACACGCCGTTTGCACTAAGCAATGCAAAAAGAACAAAACAGTTCAAAAAGGTCTTATATTTACTTTTCATTTGCTTCCTCAATTCTAAAGTACCAAACGTAGTAAGTAGTTTCAACTCCCTGGTTATCTCTATGCAAATTTATTTAAAATAATCCAAATGAACCATAGACTAGCGTTTCGTACACAATAACGAACGTTGATTGAATTTGTGTTAAGATTTAATTATTATAAATAATCAAGATACGAACATTTTGCATATTTATATTTCTTATGATAGCGGATTAAAAAAAATCAGATTTCGTGTGGTATAAGTAAGGGGAAAAAGTGCTAAGAAAAATTAAAATTTAATTTCTTTACATTTATCTAATATATATAAAATTCATGTTTATTTAAAACGAGAGCATTGGTAATTCTCATTTATACTTATACTAAAGATACATTTTGTCACTTGTTTATTATTATTTTTTAAATCTAAGTGCACCTCTTACTTTGACTTCAAAACTATACTAATATTCTATATAGAAAAAGTCGGCGAAAGTGAACTATGTAGTATACGTATTTTTTTTAATAATAACGTAGGTAATATTTTATTTTATTATAAAATGTCGTAAACTGGAGTATGCAAAGCTGAAACTTTGTTGCGTACTAGTATACACTGCGTATGTACGTACGAGTACATAAAGTATGCAATTAATTAATGATTTCGTAAAAGGGCAGTTTTTCAGCAAAAACTTCAGCCACATAGATTTTTATTTTTAAATACACATCTTTTGACATATCCGCTTTATTTATTACGTCTAAAAATTGTGGGATCATTTTTTTTTCAATATAAACATCGGCTCTTTTGAAGGTGTTTTTTAATGGCCTATCTAACCGTATCAATTATTTACCAATTTACAAACCGTTTTAATTAATTAAAGTGGGTGCCTACAAATTAAATATGATAAAATATAAAATTCACAAAACTTTTGTAAATTGTTGAAATAAACGCAAATATGGTAAAGGTTGACCCTAAATACAAACAATATTTGGCTTTTTAGTTCTTGCTTACCGAATTTTTATATTTATTTTAAAAAAAGATAGGAAATTAAAAGTCCTTTCGGAAGAGGTATCACATAAGCCATGTTTCTATAAAAAAAATCATCGATGACTCCAACTTTGACACAGATGACGTCAAAAATTCTAAAGTGTGCCTGAAGATGCGCATTTAAAAAAAGAAATCGACGTATCTGATAATTTGTTAAAAAAAAGTAGAATATTGAACAACCGACAACATGATTTGTGAAAATTTGAAAATAATAGTATATTATTTTATAAGGAGTTAAAGTGAAGCTTCGTGTGCCGAGGCTGTTAGCACAGTATAATAATAACCAGTAGGTCCACTAGGTCCAGTAGGTCCGCGTATCGGCATTTTCTAAAGAATTATTTTTATTATAATTTTAGTGAAAAGTGCAATGAGAAAATGAAGCGTTTTGAAAATTACATCTATTGACTTACCACCAGCGGTATGTAAAATAGTTTATGTTTCACTTGCATATTATCTGTTGTTTATATCTGTATATAAACAACTCCATAACAACTAGGGCATTATAAGTGGGCGTTATAGCATATAACGCCCGCTCATTGTTTACTTGGAGCCGGCGTCACGTTCAATAGTAATTTGGATCATTAGGCCAGCAACCATATGTTTGCGCACGAATTGCAACACCACAAATGTTGCAGTATTTGCAACGTCTACGTTTTTAGTAGTTATTAGCACGTAATCCAAGAATTCTTTTGTGCAGACTTCTGCAGAAATTTTACAACGTCCTTACACAACAGTTATAAATTAAAACTAATTTTCTACTTGTACATATTGTCGTGAAAGATAAAATCTTCGCGTATGCTTGTCTCGTATGCACCACGAGCGTTACTAGATGGTAATTCCCGGGCACATCGTTGCCCTCCTGGTATTATCATCATCTTAGAATTAGAATTTTTGTAATGGTATAAATAAATCAAAGCTTGCTTGAATATCTAATAATTATGTACAGATTATAACTAGATCAATACTAAATATTAGTCACTAACTAGAGTAAACTAAGCGTAGGAACGATTATAAATTAGCAATAAATTATGTACTGAGTGTTTTGTTTTTTGTCGTTAAATCAATTTTTTGGTATATTTTCAACAAAATAAATATACAAAAATGAAAAATGTTTTTAAGATTATAATGCGTTAGTTCCTCTTTGTTCCGGAACGGTAGGTACTGTGCTCTTAAAGTAACGTAAATAACACAGGTCTACAACAAATTTGATGTTTAGAAATTAATACCTTTTCTTGAATGATTTAGACCTCCTGATCTCGACAATAACATCCTTTCTTTTCCATCACGTACAGATTTTTTACAAAACGTGTGCCTGTTAAAATTCAGGTAATTCAAGAAATTAAGATAAATGTGGAAAATATTCATGCCCAAATTTGATAATGATGTTTGTAGCAAAATGCTATTATAAAAAGTTAAACTGGGAACATTGTATTATATTCCCACTGATCTTACAACACGTCGCGTCGATACATACTTGTCTTTAGTCTGCATTTGGCTTTACTACTGTGCGTATCGATTTTCGATTTTTATATTTTCGTAGATGTTTGTTCGTGTTTTGTTAATTTAAATAATGGAAAGACGGCATTGCATAAATGATCCGAACTGTTATTGTTACATTTGTGGAAGTCTTGTGATAACTAAAGAAAGACAACATATAACTGCATTTGTATAATCAGCATATTATGCTTATTTTAGCATAAAACTTGGTGACCAAGATAAATCGTGGGCACCATACATTGTGTGCAGGGTTTGTGTAGAAGCCTTGCGAAACTGGACAAAAGAAATTATTAAGTTTCGGAATACCCATGGTATGGCGTGAACCAAGATCATAGTGATGATTATTATTTTTGTTCTTGCAATATAAAAGGTTTTAATGCTAGAATAAGAGAAATATAACATATCCCAACGTCAGTTCTGCTGTCAGACTTGTGCCACACGAACCTGACGTACCTGTTCCACCAAAAGAAATTGAAGCTATAGTTTCGTCTGACTCCGATGAGGACCCATATGATTCTAACGACGTAGACTTTAATGCAGAAGAATGTGATAAACCAGAACTGTTTACTCAAAATTAAATGAGTGATTTAATAAGAGATTTATATCTTCCGAAAGACGCGTCAGAATTGTTGGCATCCAGATATCGTGAGAAAAATTGTTGGTTCCTGGAACATCAACCAGTTTCTATAGAAATCAAGAAAAAGGCTTAAGCCTTTATTTCAGTTCAGATGGATCTTTAGTATATTGTAACAACATTCCTGTTTTAGTTACAAAATTGGGAGCTGCTTAGTATGGCAAAGAAGAATGGCATCTTTTCATTGATTCAAGCAAAAGAAGCCTAAAAGGTGTGTTACTACATAATGGTAATGTGTTCAGCTCCATTCGTGTTGCACATTCGGTACACCTTAAAGAGGCCTATGAGAACTTGCAGCTTCTTTTACAGAAAAACAAGTATGTGGAACATAATTGGATCCTTTGCGGAGATCTAAGGTGCTTTGTATGCTTCTTGGTCAGCAATCAGGATTTACAAAGTTCTCCTGTTTTATCTGTGAATAGCTGGATAGCCGGCAAGAGACAAACATCGGACTGTAAAACAGTGGCCTCTTCGAAAAGATCTCGTCCCAGGTGCAAAAAACATACAAAGTACTAAATAGGTGAACCCTACAAAAGTCCTTTTACTCCCTCTACATATTAAATTAGGCTTAATGAAGCAATTAGTTCAAGCTCTTGACAAAGGTGGAGACTGTTTTAAATATATTTGCACCAAATTTTCGACTTTATCTGACGCAAAGTTAAAGGAAGGAGTTTTTGTAGGGTCTCAAATAAGATCGCTTTGTACGGATGAGCATTTTCTCAATTGTATGAACACTGTTGAAAAAGATGTGTGGATTGCGTTTAAAGAGGTTATTAAAAAGTTTTTGGGGAATCATAAGAACCCCGACTACGAGAATGTTGTCAACATGTTAAAGAAGTTTCAGCACTTGGGCTGCAATATGAGTTTAAAAGTACATTTCCTATTCTCACATTTGGATCAGTTCCTTGAAGATTTAGGAGCAGTGGGTGAAGAACAGGGTGAAAGGTTTCACCGGATATACGGGAAATGGAACGACGTAATCATGGTAGATGGAGCATATCAATGATGGCAGACTATTGCTGGATGTTACAACGCGATAATCTAGAAAAAACACACAACAAAAAAGCTACTAAGCACTGTTTTCATACAAAACGTAAAATATATTAAGTTTGACAGAAAACAAAATCACATATATGTTATATTTTTGGAAAATACCTTCATTTTTATTTTATGCACTAAATAAAAACTCACTAATCTATATTTATGTACATAAAACGAGTTACTTTTGCCAAAAATGGAATTTGCCGAACTTCAGAATCGTTTGCACGATGTGGAAATAATACAAGATATTCAGTTTCGCAATCAAAAATGAAGAAAGATATATCTAAACAGGATTAATCCATTCTTTAAGTATGATGACGTAGAATTTGAAAGGATATATAGGTAAATATTCATAATTTTCTTTCATATGGCACAATTAGAAATGTAACTCAACATACTCATAGGATGTCAAAGCCTCTAGCTACAAGGGTGATAAACCTTATAACAGATGATTTAGATGAATTAGTTTCAAACAAATGACGCCCAGTACCCGTTGAGATACAAGTTCTGGCTACAATAAGGTATCTGGCGAAAGGAGCGTATCAGAAAGATATAGCTGATTTACATGGCATATCGCAGCAAAATCTCTCAAGAATTGTTTCAAATGTTGTACGAGTTATTGCCAGGAAAGCAAATCATTTTATTTACTTTCCAACGTCGCTTCAGGAAACTAGGCAAATAAAAGAACAATTTCTGAGAGTAGCAGGTATGCCTGGAATAATTGGTGCCATAGATTGCACACATATTAGAATTAAGAACCCAGGAGGACAAAATTCAGCAATTTATATAAACAGAAAAGGGTTTTCTTCATTGAACGTTAAGGTAATCTAGAGTTTTTTATTCCTGTTCAATGACAAAAATTACGTATCTGAAATTATTTGTAATTGACTTCTAGGTAATATGTGATGCAAATTGCAAGATTTTGGATATTGTAGCGAAGTGGCGAGGTAGCGCTCACGATTCTCGAATTTGGGATTCTTGTCACACCAAGGAAAGTTTTGAAAACAGGCAAATTAATGGCATTCTTGTTGGTGATGGAGATATGCATCTTCTACTTTTATGCTTACACCGGTACTTAATGCAGCCAATCCTCAGCAGGAGCGTTATAATCGTGCTCATATAAGAACGAGAAGTTGTATTGAAAGGCTTTTCGGTCAATGGAAATCCAGGTTCCGTTGCTTGGCTCGAGGAACAAATACATCGTTGGGCACCACCAAAGCTACTATCATTGCTACAGCCGTACTGTATAATTTATATTTAGAAGACCGAATGCAAAATGAATTTGATGAAGATAGTGAAGCGGATAATGAAAATGGTAACGTTGTAGTTGTATGTCATGTAGTTGAACATGTTCAATATAGTTTCAGAGGAAGTGCATTCAGAAACAATTATATTAGGACACCTAGAAAATAAAAATCACTATTATCGTTTGCTCCACATTTACTTAAATACTGTTACATAGAATATTTAATTACGACAAGTATTAAGATTATTTACATTTTTTTAGTAACTCATAACAAAACAAAAGTAAATAAACTATAATAAAAACAGAAATATTTATAGAAACTATTCATCATCATCGTCAATATTCGATTCTGACTTCTTTTGCCAATATATTGCTTTACACGCTTCACCTTGTAGTTTTAATTCATATAATTTTTTCATATTCTAATTTTTGTTTGTAAATTTGTTTTTCATATTTCAGCCTCAAATTATGCAGTTGTGTACTATGTAGCATTTGTAACTCTTCCTTTTCATTATAAATGGCAAAGGATGCTGCTTCAAAGTTGCTTAAATTAGGCTTACTTTTCTTAAGTTTATCCTTTGTTTCATCTTTCTTCTTACTTTTCGCAACATCTTTATTAATACCGTCGCTGTAATCTAAGACGAATTCTCCTGTTGCTGGATCTAATGTTAACTCATCTTTTCCAAGCTCTACTTCTGCATTTGTTGAAATATATTCTTCAATTTTTGTTTCTTCCCTTTGGCTTTCAAATTCTTTATCGTCTTCAAAATCGTACGGGATCATGTCTCTAATAATATAATCCCATTCATACGGCTTTTCACCATCCAAGCAGCCACCGCCGGTTTTCTGTTTTTCCCGATTAAAACGGGAAATCCTCACCCTTGCCTCTCTCTTCATTCTCCACCACTGCTCCTTAACTTTAGTTAATTCCCTAGGTTTCCCATTAATAATAAATTCTTCTTTAATAAATTTCCAAGCTTCTTGCTTATGCTTGTTTATCCGGGAATCAACAGATTTGTTTTCAATAATTTTGTAGTTTTTCTTCCTCTGACCAATTGGTACCTCTCTTCTTTTTGCCTTCCATGTTATTATTGAACATAAGCAGTTACCGACTTACCGATTCAAATTATAATTAACTTAAAAATGCATGAAAATTAATTATCGTTGAATTTTCGGATTAATATGACAATGGACAAGTGACAGATAAAAATAAACAAATAAAATCATAGTTTGCTCGGATATCTAATACATTATATTGGATATTGTATATTTTTGCGATGTTGTCAATGTAATGTTGGTTCCACATATGGCACATTTGCATGGGGATGTAAAATGTTCCATAAGTACCAAACTTATCCATGAGTGTAGGACGTGTGCATCTACACGGTATTTATAGCATGATTTACACGGCGTCTATGAGTACGGCTGTATGTGTATAAGTTGTTTTCTTTTTTTTGTAATTTGTAAAAAACCTGACGTGATACATGAAAATAAAAATGAAATTCATAATCAGGGTCCCAAAATTGTATAAAATTAGTTATTGAAATTAAAACATCTTTCAAAATTTTTTTGTAGACCTGTGTAATTAACAAATTTCAGAACAATAGTATACCGGGTGGCAACGGATATATCGCACTAGCTATTAAATACAAGCGTATGCATTTCGGGCTTAATTAGTGTTTTAGAGCCCTTTATCGTCCTAGTGCCTTCGGCTTTCGCCTCAGATGCTAACTGACTCTACGGACTCTAAGCCACTCTATTAAGCCCTTGATACATAATATACCGTGATATCAAAAATTATCTTGGTCAAGGGTGGTTATGGAATATAAAACGGTTGTCTTAGTTTGACTTAATAATAATGATAATTGACTAATAAAGATGCAAAAACTCAAACTAAGACAACCGTTTTATATTCCATAACCACCCTTGACCAAGATAATTTTTGATATCACGGTACTATTAGACACCTATTCTTAATGATTTTAAATGGTTCATGGCTTTCTAGATTGTAAATTAAAAATTGCGTCATATTGCCGTTGTGACCCGGTATATACTTGCCGAAAATAGTCTTAATGTTACATAATAATGTTTTTAAGCTAAAAATAAGTTACAACTTTGTATTATTCTATCAACTCAATTATTTAAATATTTTCTTTGTTATGTCGTATAATTTATCTTGTTGGTGTCAGCATTTCTACAAATACTTGCCATTTTAAGAAGAAAGGCGTACGACAAAGTTTTGATTAAGAATTATTCAGTTAATTAACTAAATAAACTAAACTAATTATTTGCGTGTTTTAAATGTCGCTTGTATATTATTTCAGACGTTCAACGTTTAGGCTTTAAAGAGCTTAAAAAGTTTTTTGTTTTTTCATTCAACCTTTTTCGCTTAAACCTTTTTAAAGGAGGTTGGAATGGAAATATGATAGTTAAACAATAATATTTTTCTAAAAGTGAATTTCTCGTATTTACTAAGCTCTTATTAAAAAGTTCATACGCATCAATTTTCTAAGTTTACTTAACCTTTATTAATTTCGTGTGCTTTGCACACTTTAGATCTTTTAAAAACACGAGCCAAAACAAACAATTACCTTTCGGTATATGGTTTTATAGTCATTCTGAGAGGAAGTTTTTCAGTTTAAAATTAGATCAAGGTCCGGAAAGTTCGTATTTGCTTTTAGATATGGGGTTTTTCGATAAATAAATAATGCCTGTACATTTTAGTAATTTACTAACTGTTTACTTTGAACTTGTTTACAATTTTTATTTTTTCTTTTCAGGAACTATAATAGAAATTCTGTCATTCGTTGTTTGGAAATTAATATATAAGTACCTATGCAAATAAATAAATGAAATGGACTACCATAAACTTGAAATCAAAATATCAGTAACATTTTTAAATGTAAAGTTTATAGAACATATTCACAGCATATATAATCTGAAAATCTGAAGAAAATATCTTTTAATAAAATATTTTGAAATAGAAAGCAATCCCGCAATAAATGATGTCATCGCTTGGAGAGTGTCAATTGCTCATTTTAATGGCTGTATCTACTTTTCAATAATTAGAGATATTAATTTTATAAATAAAAATATTATCTTTCAACTAACATATATTGCGCACACAACTGAAATTTTGATATCGTCGGGAATATCCACTAAGCGTCCGTTGCCGTTTGTAAATAGTCTCTTCGTAAGTTTCCTTTGTAAGGTTGCAAGATATAATAGAGTATGGGTAGAGTAAGGTAAAGAGTGTAATCTTGACAGAAATATTATTCTTGAGTTAACTCAAGTACTCAGTGACGCTTTGGATATCCAAAACGACCAATGTCTAATCTAGACATCTAGAGCAGCGTTTCCCAACCGCCGGTCCGCGGACCGGTGCCGGTGCCGGTCCGTCAGAAATCTTTGTCGGTCCGCAGAGAAATAACAGTATTTATCAAAATTTTACTGAGAGAAGTTTTTTTAATTCGTGTTATCCTCGAGCTAGCGTAGGATCAAATGGTTTATCGGAGTTGACCAAGAGTAAACACTAAGTAAATTTATACGGAGCCGACGCTCTGTACATACAATACATACGTGATATATGACATGGGGTAGTATCCAGTAAAATGTAATAAGGAGGATCTCCTATTTTAGAATTTTTAGGCGAGTTTGGCGCGCACTGGGCTAGGCATACCGGAACCGAAAGAATTTTCGTCTAGCGTCCCCGATTAACGCAAACGGTCAAAATCCGGGTTTCGCGGTTTCGAGGGACTGCAAACCTTCCTTCGATCTGGATCGTTTTTGGTGTGTCTATGTGTTGGGTAGTTCCCGTCTTAAATTTGAAGTCTGGACCGTCACCGGTAAATCGTATAGGTGGAGGCGGCAAAAGATTGCCTCCGCCTTGCGGTAGGTCGGAGCGAAGATCTGACCGCGTAGTCTTAGCCATCGTCGGCCTGTTACGAGTAATGCATCTATTGGTTTTGCCGTATCTCTAGCCCTCTCCGCTCTAGGGGACTCCGGCCGTTTTTGAAAAGCGGTATCTCGGAAACTATAGCAGCCAAAACAACTATCTTGGCGTCAAACGACGGACAATCTCAAAATGTTTCTCTTTCAAATTTCAAGTGCAAAACCATAAGAAAAAGTTACAGCCACAAAAACTCGAAATTTGTTATTTGTTTTCACACGAGAATCGCGCTAAAGTAATATCGCCGCCACCAGCTAATCGGGCTCCTAAGTGGAAACCATTCTGGAGGTCTTATACGATTGCCTATTGGGTTGTTTGACCGCATTTCCATTTTGAACGCCGCTTCCGAAGCACTCTTGCCAGAGTTTTTGGTTATATCTCTGCTCCCTGTCGAAATATCTTTGAACGATGGACCGCCCTACGTGTCTTCGCTTATGGTGCGAAATAATGGAAATATTCGCTTAAGAATGGACATTTATTTATTTTAGATTGTTTTTGTACAGTGTAAACGTAAATTTATTATTATAAGATTTATTTTGCGAAAAATTTTGTCTAAATTTTTACCTTACCGGTCGGCAAGCAAATGCTACGTCGTTTGGCGGTCCTCGAAAAAGGTTGGGAACCGCTGATCTAGAGAATACTCTTCAGTTTTATTAATTAATCGAGATTACATCAAGTAATATTTTCAGCAGTTTATATAAACTGCTATATATATCGGATATATATCCGAAAGGAAGGAAAACGATAGAATAGAATGTTTATAATGTGAAAGTATAAAACTTATTCATCGGTTCATGTGTTAAAATTAACCATAAACTTGATTGCTAGTTTTTATGCAATAAACATAAAATCTACGATTTACTTAATACAATCTCAATTATGATATTTATTATGAGAAATGAAGAAATGAACTGCTTCGTATTTCATATATTTTCTTGGAAATTTATAGCCAAATATCTAGCATTTGAACGTGGAATCCGTCCCTATTCTGTAATTCGACTCCCATTCAGTAATCTTTGACTTTTCTGAAAAGACTGTTTCTCGTGTACAGTAACTGATGCCTCGTCTAGCCGATAGAAAAAACCTTTTGCTTTTTATTTATTTATTTACTCCCACAGAACGGGCAAGCCCAATTACAATGTGGGGGAGTTCCCACGATATAATACATGTAATATCTATAATAAAGACATAATACTTAAAAAAAACTAATAACCCGAAAACAAAAAAGAAGAAATCATTTATTGAAGTTGCAAGGAGACGAAAATATACTTTTAGTATGAGCAAATGTAGATAAGTTAATATACTATAGTAAATTTGATAAAGACCTCCTGAACGATACGAAGAATGCATCAAATAAATCAAAATTCATTTCATAATTGATACGGTTAATTGTTGTTGCCATTCGCGTGATTGGAGAATAAAATTTCAAATTAGTTCTGTATCGTGAGATATACAATAGGTTTCGAGGACGAAGTTTTTAGATGCGGTAGTCGACCACTTTGCGGCTGCTGTTTATATAGCGAGTTTGTGTTGTGCGAGTCGTTGTCGAGCGTGATGTTGGAAGGAGTTTTCTCGTACAACGACATCGCTGGAAGTTCTTGAGTTTTCATTCACCAATGGTCTCTAGCTTTGTGGAGGTTGCAAAAGTAGTTTTAGCGTTAATCGGGTATAAGGATTTTCGATGTTGATGATGGTTTTTTCGAGTTTTTTTTTAAGTAAGCGTTAAACTAAAACTTGTGTTTTTTGTGCCTTCTGAATCGTCCGTCTCACATTACCAAGTGCCACTTGTAAAATCCGACGTTAATCTTTTCGACACGTATGCCCCAGGACCCTATTAATGAAGCCAGGCAAGTATCTTTTCGCCGAGTATCCGGTCCCCGTATGTCACTAAACGAACGGTTTTTCTGAGCATCTCTGGGCTTGTGCAAACCTCGAAGATGTTTTTTGGGAGTAGTCATGTCTATCACTCTCAGGAAATCATTGACTTCACTGTCTGTTCGTCTTTCAGCACGTTATCAACGTGTTTTTTTTTCTTATTTTTTTCATTCGCTTTTAGGTTTGTTTTGACTCAACTGGCGAAGGTAGCGGTACATTGTTTCGTAGTTGGACACAAACTGTAGATAAATATACCGTTTGCTGTTTGTCTTCAGCCATCGCAAAGCTTTCTGTATTCTTAGTTGGTTCATCTGCTTCGGGCCTTTTGCACGATCATTAGTATTTCCTCTCCGTTCTATGTAACGGTATAATTTCTAACGGCTTCAAATACGTGGGATTTTACAGTTATATTTGCAAAAATCTTAGGTTCGGTTCTGTAAATTTCCATTCTTTTTAAAATATAAGTGTTTAACAAAAATGGGGGTCGAGGCTTTCGCAGTTTTAGAGAAAAAAAATAATGCTTTAAAGCAATGTTCTTTGTTGATACTCGATAAGGTGAGCTGGTTAAGCACTCCTATTAATATACAAACATAATTATGTGATGTGTATACAAAATTTTAATAATAATCTTATAGAAAAAGTGAGAACTTTCAAAAAATGTATGTATATAGATAGACAAAATCGCGATGAGTGATTATAAAAATCTTATTTGAATCTGCAATTATTCAAAAATCTACAATTTATATCTTAAGTAAATCTTACGGTATGTTTACACCTACTATATATTTACTTAATAATACTTATTTACTCCCTTTATCCTTTCTAATTTCAAGAAACTTCAAGTCAGCATTGTAATACACATGACGAACTTTACTGAATTTGATTAAAACACAGGAAACATTTTTGTCTTTGCAGGGTTTAATATAACTCATATATGTTACCAAACACTTCTGCACACAAATATGTATCAAAATCTTTGTAATTCCTTCATGCGAAATGTTATTAACGCGAAAATATGCCTGTGTAAAGTGTAATGTCGCGAAAACTAATTTTGTGTTAATTGTTCCCTTATTCGTGTTCACATTTCTCTCACAAAATGTTATTTCTTATACCTACCATAAAGTAAGTTTCTATTACTGTATCTTAATTCCGGTCGTTTGTTTACTTTAATGTTTTTTAATAAAAGAAACGAGCTGCATAAAACAGAAAAATGCTGTTGTTAAATATACTTTTTGAAACAGGAAAAACTTTTTATACGCTAATCTAAAAAATAAAATTTGGTGTTGTTTATTTAATAGTGGTTGTAGTTAATCTAAATAGCGTTTTCAATTGACTGCTCTGGAGTGCTCTTAGATTGCTCTGACAGCAAATTCAGTATTCGATTGGTTCACCTGACATTCCGGTCATCGAGATTTGCGTGTTCGATTGCGGTAAGCGCTCTGTGTAAAAACACACCGAGAGTGCTCTTCATTGATCTGTCCCACGAGACAGATCAATGAAGATCAAAACAAAAACCTAACCTCTAATTCATTCGTATCTATAATAATTGCTACAACCCATAGCCTGGAAACCAGGACCCAGAAGCTATAAGCTTGTGCGGAAGGGAGGGGGCGATTATTATTATTACGTAGGCCCTAAGTGCGGCTGCAGCCGACTTACAGATGGAACAGCGCAAATCCCACATTTGTGTCACAGCTAAGGAAAACTGCAGAAAACCTTAACCAGATCTGCCGGCACCGGGAATCGACCGCGGGCCGCTTGGGTGAAAGTCCAGCACTCTAGACATTACACTAACAAGGCTGTTTTACTTTAACTGGAAAAAGGCATTCAAAGTATCATTATGGATGCTGAAAGGTGTCGTTTGGCTTTATTAGAAATCTTTATCATCAGATTCGTCTAAGAATAAGGAAATTGAAGTTATTATTGAATATTTAAATGAGAAACAGCCATTATGCAAATTATGTAATTTTCTGGAGACGATAAATTCATTTTCTGATGAATCAGTAGGTTTGCTATAATAATAGGTACCCAACACAATATTTTAGTAATCTTTTTTGCTCATTTTTGCGATCCACGCTTAATAAATAAATTCCTGACCACGTTTCAAAAGAGTTAGGATTACCAGGTGTTTTATTATTATAATTTAGTTATAATAACTTAATAATAATCACACAAACATACGGCGATCGAAATGATTTTATGCGGTTGTGTATTGTGAATCACTCTTCGGTCAATCATAGCGTTTTCAATTGACTGCTCTGGAGTGCTCTTAGATTGCTCTCAGAGCAAATTCCGTATATGATTGGTTCATCTGACATTCCGGTCATCGATATTTGCGTGTTCGATTGCGGCAAGCGCTCTGTGTAAAAGCAGACCGAGAGTGCTCTTCATTACTCTGTCCCACGAGACAGATCAATTCAGATCAAAACAAAAACCTAACCTCTAATTCATTCGTGTCTGCGTTACTTCAACTGGAAAAACGCATTCAAAGTAGTATTATGGATGATGAAAGGTGTCGCTTGGCTTTTAAGGATAAGGAAATTGAAGCTATTATTGAATATTTAAATGAGAAACAACCATTATGCAAAGTTCGTAATTTCCTGGAAACGAGAAATTCATTTTCTGGTGAATCGATAGGTTTGCTATAATAATAGGTACGCAATAAAATATTTTATTAATCGTTTTTGTTCATTTTTGCGACCCGCGTTTAATAAATAAATTCCTGACTATGTTTCAAAACAGCATTACCAGGTGTTCTATTATTATTAGTTATAATACTTTATATAAAAATGGCCACACAAACACACGGCAACCGAAATTATTTTATTCGGTTGTGTATTGCGAATCACTCTTCGATCAATCTAAGATCAATCTACATAAGAGAAATGATGTCATACCCTTTTTTGCGAGCAACCGCAGAGCAATCTGCAATTGAGCAATCCGGCCTCCAATTGAAAACGCTATAAATTTCTAACAAGTGCTTCCTACGTTTTCCTAGTGACTTTAATTTAGTGGACATATTGTACTGACTCTTTACATTTACATTTGCACGATGAGTTGATTTCAAAAATTTTTATTTACGTTTGCACCAAGTTGGGCCAGACATATATAGGTGTGGTATAGGTATTTGAGGTTGACGATTTTAAGTATGCTGGGTTTTTATTTATTTTCAACCTTGGTTTTCTCCAAATCAACACAAGAGACTTAATATTCTAATTTGATATTACTTATGGTTATACATTTTACTTTTATTCTAGAAATCTCAGGATTAAACTGATTATATCATCTTTTAATAAAATATTTGCGACAAGAATGATTGTTTCTTGATCTTTACTCTTGCGATATTCGCTCTAATTATAAAGCCGTACACATTGGGTTCAATAATGTGTACTCCCTAGAAAGATTGTTAGCTCTTATCAAAATTTAGTTATTAAAATAAATTGTTACCTCTTGAAACTAATTTGACAAGTAAAAAGTTATTTGTTCAAATCTAATATAACCTTCAAAATTCAATTGGTAAGTGAAATGATATTTGGTTTCTCTTTAGTATTTCTTGAAATAAATAAGTAAATTAACTTCTTTCTTTCTGGGTATGAATTCTTTAAAAATTAAGGGTTTTACTTTATAAACCTCTAATAGATGACAAAATGCTGCACAAATATTTACAAGTAATTAAATTAAATCACAAAGCAGTTTATTTTGATCAACCAAAGATACCTGGTTACTTTAGGAGCAGAATGGCTGGTTCGTAGACTCTTGTAGATCAATGTGATGGTTTCACGCCACCGGTATCTCTACTTGGCCGACTCCTTTAGAACAGACTGGGATGGTTTCATATCACCGGCGATGAAGTTATAGTACCCTAGTATGGTAAGACTAGAAACACTTACTAATTTATCTTCTTTTTTGTAGCTCTGCTAGAATTTCAAACTTTCACCTGCTTTGCTCGTTTGACAAAATTTTTAGATCTATTTTTTACACTCCAGACTAAACTAGTTGATGGAATAAATAAGTATTGACTACTAAAAAGTATTTATTTTAGTAAACTTTCTTAATATTACGCAATTTTTATAAAATTTTTTTAAAGGAACAAAATTTCAACATAGTTAATAAAACGATGTTTTTATTCTTCAACTTTTCATAATACGAAGATTATTCAAGTCCTTAACAATAATAAACAGTTCAAGCTATAAATCGTCACAGAAACACACTCTTGTTAAAGATGCATGAATTCATCATCAGGTATGTCCTAAGAACTGTCTTTTAACAACAATAGTCCCTGATTTATTAATACAATCTTTATTGTTTTAGTATTTTGCTGCCTTGTAGGTTTTCCGTATTATTTAAACTTTCAAAATAAAAAAATTATGAACGGATAACAAGAAACCAAATCGTTTGAACAAGAATAAAACGCAACAACGGGAAAGAAATAATTAACAAAGCATTTACCAATTCAAATAGTAACATAGCATAAATAAACCTTTTTCTTATTAACCAAGATTTCCTTCTTTGAATGTTTTAATCATAAATAATAATAATAATAATAATAATAATTACTACAACCCATAACCTTAACCAAGGCCCCAGAAGCTATAAGCTTGTGCGGGAGGGAGGGGGCGATTATTATTATTATGTAGGCCCAATGTGCGGTTGCAGCCGACTTATAGATGGAACAGCGCAAATCCCACATTTGTGTTACAGCTAAGGGAAACTGCAGAAAACCTTAACCAGATCTGCCAGCGCCGGGAGTCGAACCCGGGCCGCTTGGGTGAAAGTCCGGCACGCCAGACAAGAGATAAGAATAAAATTATTAAACTTTTAATGTATAACATTAATGCTTCTCAACAAATTAGCAAAATAGTTTAGCTTTTAAACAAGCATTATAATTCATTATAATTTTCCATCAGTAATTATTCTATTTACTAATTGAAACATTTTTTTTTGTTTATTTCCTACAATAATTCTATGTGTATGTCGGGGCTTTTTTAGGACATCTCTAAGTGCTATATTAATAATTCCATATACTAAACAAAACATTATGGTTGACGCATGCCCGATATATTAACGATGCTGCAGAGTAAGCAAAAGAATCGGTTAGGCTTTACTGGTCAATGTTTCTAATACCAGAAAGGTTTACAGTCAACTGAAGTTTTTTTATTGAAATGATTTGTTTTAAATTAAGTAATATTTAAAATAAATCAAAATGTTTCATTTTGATAAAGAAACACTCTATAAGACAGTAAATAGAAAAAGGATAAATTTTAAAGTTGATTTTTCTCTGAAATTTGGTAAATTTTCTTGGTTAGCCAACATTGAGCTATCGCTACATGATTTTTGTAGATAAATAAGTTTTAGATCCATTTCAAGGCTTGTCCTCACCTAAAACAATAAGGGGTATGGTTGTGAAGATGTATGCAGATATTTATTGCTTTACCTACTGTTTTTGTTGTTGAAAAATTAAAAATTTTCTTTTTAATCAACGATTTGAGTGGTTTCATGTTAAATTTGTTAGTGGTCAATATTGAAACGTTTATGAACTTAAATATTTTATTGTAGTTTTGTCAAGCAAGTTCTTGGGCACAATTGAGACATAAATGCCAATATAGGGATCATTAATTGTAGAAGCTCTAAGCATTTGAAAAACAAATATTTCTGCGATTAATCATAGTATGTGAAAGTATGTAATTTAGTTATTAGTTAGGAGTTTGGATATCACAATTTATGTAATTATTGTTCCATAGGATATAAGAAGGGAATTTGTAATCATAAAAACAGGTAAAAAAGGGTATTAATTAATTAATTCATGTTTTAATG
Source organism: Agrypnus murinus (assembly GCA_929113105.1). Lineage (NCBI taxonomy): Eukaryota > Metazoa > Arthropoda > Insecta > Coleoptera > Elateridae > Agrypnus > Agrypnus murinus. The sequence continues at coordinate 187,904,262 of OV816024.1, forward strand.
TAAACTTATATGCATTGAAGAATTGATAAATTGAGCTGGAAATCTGGAGACGCTCTCTCTGAAAAATTTATTTGTGCAAATCACGCGTTTATATGCAGAGCAAAATTTAAAAAATTTTAAGGTTATGTTGTGAGTAATCAAATATCAAAGTCCATCGTGCGTCAAAAATTTGAGGTTATATTTTGATGTTACGTCAAAATGTTTTGTATAATAATAGTTTTTAAATTTAAGTAGTTCAAATAATAATAAACAATTCCAATTAAATAAATAAACAGTGTTGTGAAGTTATTTAGGGAATTAAATGTTTTTTTGAAAAGAAATTGTTTTATGGAAAGGTTTGATAATAGTCCTTGGAATTGGGATGAAATATAGAAATTAATCATTTTATAAATTTAAATTGATTTATCTTATGTCCAACATACAGCTGGTTTAAACAATTTCAACTTTAATTAACAATACTTTTTCAAGACAAGACTTTTTCATGAAGATAGGTGAATTTTTGTGTCATTTCTACCATTTGGACATTGAACCTTATGGAAGCAGGCCTTAATGGCATGATGAGTTCTTATCGAAGCAGTCGTAGATAAATAATATTATGTACAGTAATAATTCATCTACATATTTTAATACCAAGCGTAATAATATTAATTAATATAATATTTATTTATGTATTACACATAACACATAACAACTTCCCACTATTAAGAGGGTTGCCAAATGACAAAGTATAACATACAAAAGTGTTTAACAATAAATTAATTTCTCGTAATAACAATTAAAGATGAACAAGTGTAACAAAATAAACATAATTTAAAAAATAACATTTAAAAACGAAATATTTGTCACAGATATATTATTCTGGTTGGAATTAATGAGATTAATTTTCCACATTAAGGAATCGAAAGCCTCTACACTCTTTTGACACTTCTTTATATAATACCTTTAATTTTGCTTTTTGTGTGACTATATGTTACAATATTTGGCTTTTAGATTTAATCTTTTTCTAAATAAATGTGTAAATTATCAATACATGTCTTATTTTTATTGCAATCAAAATCAAACTTAAAAAAATGTTTACTAATTTTTACTACTTAAGTTACTACTTATTTGTACTCCTACTCGTGGAATTTTCATCGAAAGTTTATGACCTGAGTGCTAGAGAAATCTTACGTGCTGGAAATAAATGGCTAATAGAAATGTTAATAGAATATCAAATACTACTCTAATCATCCATTAGAGTCAAAAACTGCGAGTTTTTTTGAAATTCTGCATACTTGTGTAATAAGATGCTGGGTGTCTCCTTAAACATTACTGATTCCTTTTTGCTTGGCTTTTAAATATAATGTTGCTTTTATGACTAACCCATCTTTGCTTTTTTTTCACCATATCGGATTTTATCCACCATGTTTTGCCACATATTCATTCTCTATCAAAAAATTAATTAATTAACAGAAGCACACACTACACTAACGATGGAAACACAACCGAAAGAATTCATCAAATTTTGTCAATTTGCTGGATTTAAATGTGAATTTGTTGGGAAATTTTAATATAAACATAATATAATTCTAATTGCTCATTCGTATCAGTTACCACCTAACCCAAAGAGAGTGTATGTAGGTGTCCCCTAGTGTTTGTAATACATCGAACTGATATACCGAATTCTATAAATAACAGTAATTCGAAAAATAATATTAACAACCTGTATTGAAATTTACATCAGACGTAAAATCCCTGTAAAACTCCAATATCCACAATGTAAATTTCAGCACCAATTATTATAAAAGCTAAAGTTTTCGAATGATTGTTGTTTGTACTTAGAATGGCACGACATCGACATTTGTTAGTTATTGGAAATGATATTATCATAATAATTTAAACAAGACTTTGCGTTAAATATTGTTTGACTATGGCTTTAATAGCTCCAAACACTTAAAATGATATTTTAGATACTAGGGCTGTACCGTGACACATTGGTTATAATATGAAATCCTCAGATAGATATACGCAAATAAGTTGATCGCGTTAATTAGTTTCATTAACATTTGCAACTATTCTTAACATAACAGAAGATATTTGTCAAAGGCAAAAACGTTTGAATTCATGTCATAAGCTATTTATTATTATAAAAGATAAAATTTATAAAAGTTATAACAAGCTATCATCAACATACGCTTTAAAATAAATGGACTGAAATTAAAAGAGATTACTCTTACTGCGTTATATAATATTTGGCAAATATTGCACGTTCTAGACAAAATTAATGGAATAAAATTATAGCAAGTAAACAGGGGCTTGTAAATGAAAAGTAATTAATTTTCGAAACAAAGGTCTCGGATGTTCAAACAAGTAGTGTAAATAAAGTGTTGAATAGTTTAACGCTGTTGGTGATAGAATCAACGGGAAAATTCTAATTGCTCGAATGTCTCAGTATTATCAAACAGCCCCCATAAAGTCTTATCCTTTTCTTATTAATTTAAAACGGAAAAAATAAAAACTCTAGGTTAAAACCTTTGCCAATAGATTTATGAATATTATTATCTAAGACTTTCAGGGATTTTTATCTCTATTTGGTTGCTGCTAACTTTAAAAGTTTGAAATACTTTTCAAGCTGAAAATAAATTAAAATTTTTAGGTTAGTTTCATCTTTTAATTAGGAAAGCTATGAATTATTCGTGTAGGAAATTTGGATAACGAAGGAACTTTATTATACAATTTCCTCTTCTCTCGTCTACACTTTGACATAATTAGTCATTATATTCATTATCGTTTTTTTGTAGAAACAAATAAAAAACAATTTGAACTTAAGAATAGAAATAAACTACGTAAATAAAAAATATATTCAGTGTAGAAGTAAACAGAGCCTTAAAAAATCGTTAAGTAGCAGTTCCTTACTAATTTATATGCTTCTTTCCTTTAAGAGGTTTCTAGTACAAGTTACTGAAAAACGAATCGTTTTCTTTTAAAAGGTTTCATCGTTGTTCGAACCCCTACTTGAAATGCAAAACCCTTTTTCTGCATTCTACTTTTACCCAAAGACGAAAGAAATTAGATTATTTTAGACATTAACGTACCGTTAGGTTGCACATTTTTTCCCATAAATTTTAACAAGCATTAGAAATGGAAATAGGTTTTGCTGTATACAAATGGAATATTTGGAAATGGAAATAATGCTAAAAGCACTATTAGAGTAAATCACATAATGCTTGTTTTATTTTCTTGCTGTTTTACCCTTATTAGTTGTTACAAGTAATTCATTTGGAAGCTTTCTACTTACACTTGTCTGAAGTATTGAGCATAGTGGAAATATAATATCTGCTAATACTCCTGAAAAAATACGTATTCGAAGTAGTATTACATGTTTTAAAGCCTCTCCAATTTCTTAAGTTAACGGATTTACTTGATACATATGATTTACGTGAGCCCTAGTTTAATCAGTTCGTTTAAAAATTTTAATTATTTAATGGATTCGTAAATTGAATGCAAAAAAAATTCTAACTTCTCATACTTCGCCACTAATTAGAATTTTTAAGGTTCTGAGTACTTTTAATGACATATTGTCGCCTTCAATGCATGCTGACGTAACTCGGTTTTAGCAACTTTACAGGAGAGCTGTTTAAAGTTTTTACCAAAGTTTCAACGATTATAAAAACTTTATTACAGATGATATGAACTTAATTTTCTGAAATGTTGCAACTAGCAACAGGTAAATTAATGGCATAATGATAATTATTTTCTACACCAACAAGTTTTTTTTTATCTAAGAGCAAATACGACATACGCCTTTATGTCTTAATAAATATGCCAGTGAAGAAAGATACGCCTAAATAGGAAATCTTATAAGTATGTCGAAAAAGAAACAACAACGGTTTTAAAGAATTTATATTAGTATTGTTATTATTTATGGAAATGTAAATAAAAGAGTAAATTAAACTTGTACATAATATTTTAATATAAAAAACAAAAACACTTAAATAGCTGAAAACTTATTAAATAAGGAATAGAATGAATTAGTTTTTAAAAATGTACAGAAATAGTTTGTGAAATTAAAATTTCATTGGAAGATAATATCATAATGTTTTAAACACAGAAAAAAATAATTTATTATAAATAATTAATTTTAAATAAATTATTTTTATATTAATGAGATAAAGAAGCATTAAACTGTTTGTGTTCTGGTTGTCCAATAGTTTTAACCCCATAGATAATGTAAATCTGCATATTTTTGTGTTATTTGTATATCATAGTTATACGTAGAACGTTACAGAATTTAAACTTTTTTATAATTTAATTCTTTCACCTTAATTGAATGCCTTATTGCATATAAAAGTTCCGCGTCCCGAATTATTTTTCCCGAGAAAGCAAAAAATTGAGCCATTTTCGGGACTTGTGTTCCCGGGGTCACATACACTAATTAACACCCAAGCATTTACAATTAGATTAGAAGTTGTTATGGTGTAATGTTTTTAAATTATTTATAATTTATTATTAAGACATTATGGATAATGTCTCGTTTTTGCTAAAACGCATTTTGATCCTGATTATTAAAAATGAGAATTAACTTATGTTCATCTAAGATCTAAACACTTTTGAGATATAATAAAAAATGTGTATGATAAATTTAAGAATGAGAATGGCCGTAATAGTTATTACACTTACCTGATGGTATTTATGATTCAACAAGAGTATATTATGATGTATATACCTTACATATAATGCATTAATCTTATATTTATTTTAGGGGTACGTACACTCTACAACCACTTACTTGAACACCCTAAGAAATAATGACGAATTTTTAACAAATTTCTAAAATGTAAAATATGCAACTAGTTTTTTAAAATAAACAGATGTACATACCATAAATTAAAGGCAGGTTTGTGCAGATAGATTTCTATGGTTTATTGCAAGTTATTAACCATCACAATTTAACAGTTTATTTTGCTACAAAGAGAATTTTCAAAATGCTAAACCAACATTTTTGTAATTCAAGTATTTTTTAGTTAAAACAAGTGTAGATACAATTTTTAAGTAATTACAATAGAATACGTACTATACAACAATTAAAACCTTTAAGCATTGAGAACAATGACAAAATACGCCTGTTTGTGACAACAAAAATATTTTAATTTAGGAGTTAGGTCCACATTTTTTAAATAATATCTTCTAATCAGTAAACAATTAGGCTGTAATTGTCTAATATGTTATAGGCAATATTAAGATAAAGCGTTGTATGTCATTATCTCAATTTTGCTATTTTTCGAGATACGCCCCTTTGCATTAGTGACGACGATTATGTCTTACTCAATTAGTAGGAATTTTGAAACAAATTAACTTCGCTTCTAATTGCTTATGAAAATCGTAAGATCTAAGAGTCTAGGTTGTAACAGATTTATATATTTAAAACACAAGGCTGATTTTTGTTCCAGTTCGTTTGAGAGTTCTACAGGGCCGATTTCGTGATTCTTTTTTATATTGAAACTTTCATTGTGTAGATTAGTCAACACTACTTAATTTTAATATTTCTTTAAGTTTTATATTTTTAAATAAATAAATCTGAAATGTTTAATGCCAGACGCACGAAATCGGACATTCACTGGCAATGCCCTCTCAATCTCCAACATGTCAACTTTTGGAACTATTCACGATTTTAAAAGTTTGCACGTTTGATTTGTTATTAGATTGCGGATTAGTTGAAAACCGCATTTTTTTCTTATAAACCGCATATGTATTAATAACAAGATGCAATGATAGTTATAGCCTATATTAGTATAACATTTTTATAATTAATGAAAATTCTAATACTTAAATGTTTCTTCCACTTAACCTTTGTTGATTACATATACTGTGTGTTCATAAATAAATATTTGTTCTTGGAAGTTGTTCATGTAAATACTTTATATTATATAAATAAATAAATAAACAAAACCATGGAAAGAAAACAAATTGTACAAATATTAGCCGATTGCTTAATTATAGCTGTTTCATATTGTTTGGACAAAACAAATCATGCCGATATATATTGTTGCAAATTGTTGTAAACGACTGGAGCGATTATTATGGTGGCGATCAAACTTATCATGTTCCCATTAATACTGCTTTAGATTACGAAAATCTTAATCTAAAATCTAAAAAGTAATATTAAATAATCACTCTTGGCAATCTGAAGGATTGTAATCACACAACGAACGTTGTTAAGGAAACCCTTCAATAAATTCTTATTAATACCGAAAACTCCAAACAAATTGCAATATATAAATAAGCCACCAAGATCTGTCGGTAGATCTAGATTAGTCTAGTAAAGTAGTTCATTATATAGGTCCCATTTTGAGGACCAATATCAGTTGTTATTGCTTTTTTGCGGTTGACAAAATTGCCAAAACACAAACTGTCAATTTGACTGACATTTGGATAGCTCGCAAAATATTGCAATGAATGAGAATAACCTCTATACGGTGGAAAAACTGGCCGGAACGCGATACTCGACGGTATGCGAAGTATGTATATGTATACTGTTTGTTTCACCCAACTAAGAGTATAGCGCAACCGCCGGTCGTGTACCCACATTTCACGCAGCAGCACCTTCAGTGTACATGCGCACAGTTACTAAACGAATTATAGCGTGCCATACTATTAGTTCCGTGAACTCGTCTGTATGTAATATGAAAAAAATCTTGTTTAATTAATATAAATTACATATTTTTACATATTAATAAAATACTAATGTTTTATGGTTAGTTTCTTTTATAAAAGTAATAATGATATATGACAAAATAATTATATTTATATTTATGGCATTGAAATTTCCCGCCATATCTGCCATTTTGAGGGCCAGTTTGAATTGCAATGACTTTTTACCTATATCCGCTTGTCGCTATAATTGCTAGTGACGTAGAGTCACTACATCTAATCAATCAGGCCATGCTGGCGGATCAGAGTACCGCAAACCACGCTATGGAACGAAAGAAGCACAGAATTGTTTAATATTTTTATCTTTACCGAATAATTCAAATCCACGTTGTTTAAAAGGTCTCTCTCTCTCTACATATGTAGTTCTTATTCCGAAAGTTCAAAACTTCAAGTTTTACATATTAGAATATGTCAAACACCTAAAATACGATTTTAATTTGTCCATTATTCAAGATCATTCTTATTCTGTTTCGATATGACGGCGGTTTGCGGTACTCTGATCTGGCAGGCCTGATGGCCTGGCTGATTAGACTAGTGACTCTATAAGTAACGTTTTTAAGTCGATTTTTTAACATTTAAGATTAGCCAATATTAATAGAGATTTCTAGATGTTTTATGACTTCAAAGGAATTTGTAGAATTTGCGAAAAAACAGTCGTTTTCATTTAATATCATGTTGATTATTCATAGTTGTGTTATTTTAAATTTTAAAACTAATGTACGAATATTGGATATTTGGTCATGAAAATTTAAGTAGTACCTAGTATTCAAATGCATCATTGTTCATACTTATCATAAATTACATGAGGATTGAGGAGGTATCTAAATATAACAAAAATGTCATAAAACGGCTAACACAACAGTTTAGCTTTCACCGAAACATTTTTCAGGTATCATGTTTGATACCTGAAAATTGTTTTATGATGTTTAAATATGGCAGAAAAATAAGAGACCAAACAAGTTAAGAGAATATTCAAAAGCGGCCCAATGAAGAAAACAGTATAGTTTTAAACCTGAAGTACTTTCGTTGGGTGTTTCGGCACCCCAGGCACAATGTTTTGCTTAATATTTTCTCAATTATTATACTCGTGTTCTTCAGCTTCAAGGTATTATTTTACAAGAACAAAGCCTTTAATATACTACAAATCACGATCTGCTGTTTTTTACAGTTCTTGAAAAACAATAGGTCTAAGTCGGTGAAACGCCCAAAGATTTCAACATACAATTTTTATATGCGATGATAACGCCATTTTTCTTTATCAGTCAATGAAGTCACACCTTCGGGCACCATGCAACAAAAAATTAATCCACGAAAACTTATTTTATGTGTCTTGAATTTTCTTTTTCATTTCTAATAGAATTTTTTCTTTTTTAACATTAGTAGTAAGCTAAAGGATTGTTTTATTACCTAAAAACAAAAAACTATGGAAAAACATCTATTATCACAAAAATAAACTCACTATAAAGAGTGGGGTGTTCAAACACCGCATGGTAGTACATAACGTTACTTGAAAACTCGATAGTACTTGAGAGTTAATAACAAACGTTAGTTTAAGTTAGTTTAGGTTAGCTGAGTTATTAGCTAATAATTATTAAATTATTGCTTTGCAGAATGATTCTAAGTTAATTGTTAAGTAAATCTGGGTATTTCCATTACATGTATTTTGTTTTTGCACTATGTTATGCAGAAAGGCACTACATAGAATTTTCTGATACGCAACTATGTTAGGTTATGCGTTTTATACAAAAAGGAATTACGAAATTAAGTACTAGCAATTAATACAAGCATATCAGTTGTATGTAGTAAGTATAGAATGCACTTTTATACAGTTTGATTCTAAACTACGGACCAGTTGAACTGATTCTTTATTATGAGAGATAAAAGGAAAATATATCAAGAAAAGTGTTATGGTTTCATTTGCAAATACTAAGAGAACTAAATAAAATACTTGACTTCCAGTTTAAGCTGGAGATATTTTGGTTTTAATTTTTTTATGAAACACCTTGTATTTATTTTAATTATTTCGATAGCTTAATCATTACTTAGTCTTGGCCTGTTTCAGACCTCAATTACGTATCTTTTGAAACTTCTAATGTATGTGAAATGGCGACATTGCAGTGTAGATTTTGGTAACCCATGCTATTTGTTAGATTTATCTTATTATTAATGTAATGTTTAGTAGACCCATCTGAATGTGGAATTGAATGGACTGTTAACGGTTTTGTGTGGAAAATGCCTAATAGTGCTCTAAAGATTTTTGTGATTTGGTAAATATGTTCTACTACTAACCACTACTTCACTGTTTTAAAAAAACGCCTCTTTATTTTAGAGCGAATATTTCTAGATAGAAAAGATTTATGTAAACATGCTATTGGCAACTAATCATTTTTAACGAAAATTAAGTTATGCCTTCTTCCCAGATAAAGAAGTAACATTATATTCCCTGCGCCAATAATGGAATGTTCAAGAGTTATGAATTCATGCTGGAAGTAGCATTCCTCCAATTTTCATAAATACAGAAGCAGCCAGGTGGCCTTCTCCTACTACAATTGCATAGGAATAACATAGTGTTATAGAAACGAACACGAACGACTTCGAAGAAGCAAAATTCAAACTCCTGTTTAAAATTTGCAACCTGCTTTATAAAAGAGTGACAAGTACTTAGATCGAAACGCATTTTCTGGTGTAAAACTTCGTGTTCCATCTTTGCCTAACATTTATAGCATTAAAGATGATAAGCTAAAGCAATTACACGCAGATTCTAATTTATCTGCATCTTTAGTTGGCTCAACTTATAGTGACAATACTCACGTGACGCAATCCAAAGAGGTCTGTGGTGCAACTAGGTAAAAGCGCTTAAGAAAGCGGACAAAGACAAGAAACGCTAGCTAATAGTGCACGAAGTGCAAGGTCGGCCATATCATCATCTCAATCGGTGCCATAAAAGTTTAAAAAACTGTAAAATATACAGGGTGTATTTTCGGTTTTGTTACATAGGCGAGTATCATGTAAAACACAATTTCTCAGATATTGATTACCCTAATTATTTTAGAGGAAAAGTCACCATAGAAAAGTTGTAGTTGTTATTGAGCAAAACACCCCTACTTTGGCCTTCTACGAGGTGTATAAATTAAGTAATGAGACTGGCAACGCAAAGTCGTTTGGTTGTCCGTAGCAATTTTTTTCGTGAAACAGTTTGTTCTAGTGCGTTCTAAAAATGAGTGATCAATTTCGAGCAACAGTGTGCTATCAGGTTTTGCTTCAGACTTGGGCACAGTGCAACAGAAACTTTTGCAAAACTTCAGCAGGCCTACGGAGACAGTGTTCTGTCAAGGGCCCAGGTTTCTCGGTGGTTTAAGGCATTTTCAAAAGGAAGAGAGTCGATTGAAGATGAACCACGAAGCGGAAGGCCTTCATCTTCAAGAACCGATGAAAATGTCAACAGAATCCGGGATTTTGTTTGTGCCTCAAGGCCAAACGGTCAATCAACACTTTTACCGAGAGGTTCTTGAAAAACTTCGAAAAAGGGTCATTCGTGCGAGACCAAACATCAAGAACAGCTGGGTGTTGCATCACGATAATGCGCCTTGTCACACAGCAATTTCAATAAATGAGTTTTTGCCAGTAAAAACATTCCTGTGGCTCATCAGCCTCCTTATTCGCCTGACTTGAGTCCTAGTGACTTTTTCCTCTTCCCGAGATTGAAAAGTCACCTCAAGGGAACTCATTTTGGGACACTCGAAAACATTCAAATGGCTGTAACCAACCAGCTGAAGGCTATTCCAGTATCCGAGTTCCAGCACTGCTATGAGGATTGGTAGAACCGTCTCCAGCGCTGTGTGGCTACCCAAGGAAGTGATTTTGAGGTTGACAATATTGAATTGTAATTCTATTCGAATAAAAAAATTTAAAAAATCAGTCTCATTACTTAATTTACACACCTCGTATGTTAAATAGTTTTCAGTTTTTAGACATTAGGTGTAAATGCAAGAGTTTATTAAGTGTATTAAGCACAGTTACTTCATGTAGCAAAGTCACTCATCAGAATGTTACAATTGCTGCCGATGTGTAAAAAATAGATGAAAATCCTGCAGGTAATTTAATAGTTATTTATGGTACAAGTGAGTTAAGTAAGATATTATCCACGAACGAAAAATTTACCCTCGAGGGCCGGCAGGCCCGAGAGGGTTAATTTTTCTGAGTGGATAATATCCTTAACTCACGCGTGCCATACAAAATTTTATCCAACACCTCTTTATTTAAGTTTAAACATCGAATTTGCAATGTATAGTTAGTCTGTAGTTTTGACGGTAATACTCTAGCACGATGACTGGATTTTAATAATATTAAGTAACGTAAGCTGGTGATTGGTTGTTATCTTTGAAGGAGTGAGTTTTTTAAAAATAACCCACGTTGCTAGGGGCAACGTAGGTTATAATGTAACATAAGAGTAAACAATCACTTTTCTTATTTAAAATGACCATAGTAAAAATGGTATTTATATAGAGGTGTTGGATAAATATTATTAACCATGACAGTAGTTGTCAAATTATTTTAAAGAATTGCAGGTGGCACATTCTGATAAAATCACTGTATCATGAAGCCGTGCTTAGTAATTCTTGCATTTCCACCTAATGCCTAAATTCAACGTGGTGCCTAATTATTATTAGCAAATTTCCCCTTTACAATGTTAATTTAATACCAGAAAATCACTTATATCTTGGAAATTATTTAACACAAAATGCTAAAGTGGGGGTGTTTTGTACAGTTCTCAATAAGATAAGATAATAAGACAACTTTGCTATAGTGTTTTTTTTTCTAAAATAATTAGAGGGTCCAATATCTGAGAAACCGTGTGTTTAAATGCTGTTCGTCAAGGTAACAAAACCGATAATACACCCTGTATATTTTATAGATACTGACTCAATAGTTCAAGATTTTTAAAACGAACCTTTTTTAAAATGTTTTTGGTGTTAGAATTTTGTTACAAGAAAGGTCTTCTTTATTATCTCTAGAAATATATTTTTCGGATCAGAAAGAATTTTCTGCTAATTCTAAGATGTGTTGTAATATTGGGAAATCCTAGTTTCTGTTAAAGAAAAGTAGGTACTTCTTGTATCAGAAAGTATTCTCTGTACCAACTCAAGAATTTTATGCCAAAACTTTGTTTCTGCTACACACAACAGATGCATCTATCTCTGCAATAGAACGCGAAAGGTTTTTATGAAGAATCGGGTTAATTATTTTAGGATGACTACATTATACCAATTAGGTACTTGTTATTACCAAGTCATGGCTATACTAACACTTTTCAGACTACATTGCCTGCGAAATAATAGCGATTACATTGCATTATTACTGAGAAAATTATAGCGAAGATAAATTTAATATCATCTAATTACTTCGAAACATTTAGGATGACCTCAGTTCAATCTCATTCTCTTGAAGATGTTCTCCAAGCTAAGCAGCTTTCAGCAATACGTTCCCTTAACATAGTAAATGTTCTATATTTGTATAATATCAATTTATTTAAGAAGAAATTATAAATTAATGTAATGTTCACAAATTATTATAATTACAAAAAGCAGCTTAAACGTACTTTTTGAGTTACCCAATTCATTTACACCCTAACTTGTTGTAAAAAGAATGTTTCTGGATCGTAAGTATAGATTGGTTCGCTAATTGGTTCGACATTTTGATATTTTAATTCAGCTACATAAGCCATGTTTCTTACATCATTTGAAGTAGCGTATGCAACCCGTTGGAGTAATCCTGAGGGATGGTAAAGATAGTAAACTCCTTGATCTTCTGCTTCACCTTGAGCATTATTTAGCAATTTTTCGTTTTTCTGTTGTTGATCCTTGCTGGCTAGAGTTTGAACTTGTTCAGATTGTGGTTCGGTGCTGGTTTCAATGTCAGAATCTTCTGTGGAATTTCCCTCGGCTTCTGTAGTAGTTGCTTGTGGTGGATTGTAAAAGGTTTGCGGAACTTGTTGTCTTGCTAACAAATGAAGTTGCAGTTGAGGACGAGTTCCAGAATTTGGAAGAGGCACCACCGGCGCTTGCTGTTGAGGTGCGACTTGGTATCTTGCGAAGAAAATTGGACCTGCAGGAGGTTCAGCGACCGACGCACCAACAGCTAAGACAATCACAACGAGAAATTTCATCTTCTACTACTTGTTGTATGCGAATGTACTGATTCATAAGTGGTTATGATGGTCCTTTTATAGTTGTATAGTTGCAAATTATTATCATTGGTGTTTTGCCAACAATTCCTTTTTGGGGTTAAATTGTATGACATTGGCCTAGTAAAGAACCGTAATTTATATATCGGTTGCGATTGCTATTAATTAAATGATGGTAACTCTAAATCTTTTCGTAAGTTTGAATATAATTTGTGTCAGTATTTTCATTTATAAATATTTTTCAGGTCGAATATTACAATAAAAAATAACATTCACTCATAGTTGCTCGTCGTTGATAATTAGTTTTATTTGTAGAAATTAAAAATTATTGGGAATAAAAAATATATTTTTGTTAATTATTCAATTCGATAAAGACCAACAAATTAAAGTAAGAGTTTAATTTACTAATACATTTACACATTTTGATTGATTGTGGTTTCGTTTTGCTAAAAATTAACTAATGGCGTTTTATTATTGCTGTAAAATAAATTCATTAATTCCATTTAATGCGGTCCATTTTATTTCAGTAGAATTAATTACATTTATAGAATGTGCTGCTGCATATTTTGTGCGACTTATTCCGTGTTCATGGCAAATATACTGTATTATAGATTATTATTATTAATAATAATATTTCATGGAGTCTATTAGTTGAATACACTTTCAGCAAATTATTCTTATAAATGATGCCTATTTATTTCATAACGAAGTTAAATTAAAATTGAAATTTAATTCAGACCTCATTCTTTCCTTTTGGTGAATTTTAATTTATCTTTTCATACTCGCCATACTTTCAGTCACTCCTTTTGCGAAATTAAAAAGGAAAGTATCAAAAGGTCTTTTAAACACGCATCTTGGAAACTTTCTTCAGTATGAGAATCTCAAGCCATAGAGATGCTTATGAAAGAATCTTATTTCATGTACATTCATAATTATGTACTTCGATAGTATATGACTTTTTTACAGATTTTACTTTATTTAAAGAACTGCTAACCAAACTTTCTTATTAGGGAATTTTAATATTAACTATTCTATTATCCTTCTAATACTGCCAAGGCATAAAATTCATTGGCAATAAATGGTCAAATGAAGATTTTTTGTTACAAAAAATTTGATTTATGCTTAGAACTTTACTCAGACCCTAACAGTTAAAAACGATTCTAACAATATACATTTTATTTTTATTTATTGTTACATTTTTAATCAGTATTCACCCATACATTAATATCAACGGCTATCACTATACGTTATGAAATTATATCATGGAAAACTAGACAGGCACGTTGTATAATTCATTTTGAATACAAATGCGTATATGGTTATCAGAATGTCGGGCGCGTTTAAACCTTGTCGAGCGACGTGACAATTCTGTCTTCGGGTTATCACAGATTCCAAACAATATACGGATTACACAACCGTATATTACTGGGCCAATGTCATATAATTTAACCCCAAAAATGAATTGTTGGCAAAACGTCAATGATAAATTTGCAACTGTCCGAATATAAAAGGACCGTCATAAACACTTATCAATCAGTTCGCTCTCACTCAACAATTAGTTAGTACATACAACAATCAAAAAGTATTACAAGATGAAATTCCTAGTTGTGATTGCTTTGGCCGTTGCGGCTGCCGTCGCTGAACCTCCTGTCGGTCCAGTTTTCATTGCGAGATACCAAGCTGCACCTCAACAACAGGCGCCGGTCGTGCCATTTCCAATTTCTGGAGCACGACCACGAGTTCATGTGTTAGCAAGACAACAAGTACCGCAAACCGTTTATAATCCACCACAAGCAACTACTACAGAAGCCGAGGGAAATTCCACAGAAGATTCTATCATTGAATCTAGCACCGAACCGCAATCTGAACAAGTTCAAACTCAAGCTAGCAAGGATCAACAACAGAAAAATGGAAAAATATTAGATAATGCGCAAGGTGAACCAGAAGATCAAGGAATTTATTATCTTTACCATCCTTCAGGATTACTTCAACGAGTTGTATACGCTACTTCTAATGATGTAAGAAACATGGCTTATGTAGCTCAATTGAAATATCAAAATGTCGAACCAATTAGAGAACCAATTTACACTTACGATCCAGAAACATTCGCTTTACAACAAGTTACTGTGTAATGTTACAAGATAACTAATATTAATATTGTTATTATATTGTTATTATTAATATTACATTAATTTATTAATTTTTCTTTAATAAATCAAAATGTATACAAATAAATAAATGATTTCAATGCAATAAATTTTAAAAATTTTTTGATAACAATTGGTGAAGCATGTATCAATGCTCTAAGAAAGTTTTAAGAAATCTCGCAGGCATTTTTATGTAATAAAAAAAGTTTTAACTAGGGTTCAGTCTCTTTTAACTCTAAATAAAACAAAGTGACTGAGTAATTGAATCTAGAAGCGATTCCACACCTGATCATTCGTCCCTTGTCAACGTCCATTTTGAATCTTATTTACCATCGAGCAAATTGAAACTTCCAGAATTTGCGAGTTCAGAGAAACTTTTCTGGATTTCCGCAGTGCTAAGATTTCAATCTACAATCAAAATTATGATGCATAACCTACTCCACTGTCATCAGCACTCTCACCAATTTTCACTTCATGTCACAAATTAATTTGGCGCGGTATCATTTTACAATTTGCAACTTCGAGCTTTAAAATGTAATCGATTATCCTCCTCCTACAAATTATAAAACTACTTTAAAATAGCGATATTTGCTATTTCAGAAGATTTTAAAATACAGAAATCTTTTTTAGTATTTTTTGTGTAATATCTGCAATAGGAGTTCGTGATATTCGATTAGATATATATTTTTGAATTATATTTTGTGAAGCGGGATATCCGAGTCTATCTACTTGTTGCTTTAAATTCCAATGTTCGCTGGTTTCTTCTCCGGTTTCTTTCACTTTGTTCGACATATAGAGGATTGAATTCCACGCCATTCAATCTGTGAAAGCTAATTTATAATTCACTTAAGTTAAGGAAATAAGTTCTCGATCTAGTTTAAAAATTTATTGTCAAATCTACCGTTAAATATTGATGCAAACTTACGTTCGTACGACACACTCCTATATTCAGTAATAAATACAAAGTGAACACACGTGTAGGTATATAAATGTAAGCGGGTGAATCGAAAATACCCTTACTAAAAGTATTTGATTTTTATTTATTATAGCCTTTTATGTGCTTCGAAGTTAATACAATTTATTATATCTTACACAACTTGTATAAAACTATTAGGTCTTTTTTTTTCGCAATAACTGGAGGCTATATCATAATTCCGACCTAATAGGGTTGTGATGAAGAGCATAATATGTAAAAGTCATAAGAGTTAACAAATAAAATAATTGAACGTGAACAAAAGGACTACATAATTCTATACTAAACATAGATAACCGAAACCAAAAGTTAAATAGTATTATAGAGAGAATTATTTTCGGGTGATTGGAACTGTAATGATATTCATCATAAAATTAGTCATTACATCCATATTACTTCAAGAAGGCATTGCATGCTAAGTGATGTGTTTTATTGTCTTCTAGAAGAGATAACTCATAAGATAGTGTACAATACCACACAAGCAACCGGTATTACTACATTGGTCTTCTAAACACTACATTGGTGACGCCCGTCGATAAGAAGAAGAAAGAACTTTGATAATCAACACCAGATCTTCATTAATTCCATTGCTCTGGTTTTCTGTCTGCCGACAAACAAAGCCTGCACTCCTGGAATCTTGAAACGGTTATTTGATTATCTCACGCAAGCAGTCGACTTTCAGAAGTTTATAAATATCCTTTTTTA
This sequence comes from Agrypnus murinus, assembly GCA_929113105.1. Classification (NCBI taxonomy): domain Eukaryota; kingdom Metazoa; phylum Arthropoda; class Insecta; order Coleoptera; family Elateridae; genus Agrypnus; species Agrypnus murinus. The sequence goes on from OV816024.1 coordinate 187,920,961, forward strand.
TCATTTAAATAAGATAAGTAAACTATATTATATTGGTTACGTTTCAATATGGCGCAGTTAAAATCAAATTTAGTTAAATTTCCTATTTTTGACAGTCCGCATGTACACATATCAATAGTCTTAATCGATAGAAACTTTGACTTCCTACATATTGAGAACGAGATTCAGAGATATAATATCCTAATTCATAACTTGCCATATAACATTTTGCAACTCCATTCGAATCTTATCAAGTTTATTGATAACAATAAACTTTTATTCGAACCGTACACCACGTTCATCAACGAACTATTAAACTAACATATTACTTGGGTACTTCTTTGGTTAAACATCCATACAACCCAAAACCAAATACTATCACTTCTCCCAAAGAGATTAAAGATTTCTGGTTACATCAAAATGATTCACCTGGATTTTTTGGTCTAGTTAACCTATTTAAAAACGAAATCATTTATCCTTATAATTTCTTAAACACAAACTGTAATCCAATATCGCAAATTCAGGATCCTAACCCCCAAGTGAGCGACGATACTCAAAACGTCATTTATCAATGCCTTGACATTAATGCAATGACTTTTTAGATGTGTCAGCATCCACTGATACTTTCTGTGTTGATAAACCTGACCATTCAGTTATTGAAAAGCACGTTTCGCAAGTTAATACTTCCATTACAGAAACTATCACAAATGATTTAATTCCAAAAGTGCATTTATTCCATAACCAAACAGAATCACAATCTCCTACAAACATTCAAAAAACATCACAGTCAATCAGGATACAGCTAAAATTGAATCCTAACCAATGTGTTTTAAATCAGAAATTGCAAGAGCTTCCGAAGGCCGACGGTTTGGAAATATCAACCGCCGCATCTTCTACGAAGACTCCCTTGGATCCAGTAAAACATTCCGGGAATCTACAAGCTACAACAGCTCCAGTTCCTGATGGAAATCACATCAATAACGTTTCTCAAAAACCAAAAGCTACGACACCCGTAGTAACAGCTCCTGAAAAATGTCTTCAGCAATTCTCAGACACAACGATGCCGACATCTCTCGTTTCGCCATTGGAACGATGCCATAAGAAGAGATTGTTCTTGGATATAACAGGATTAATATCTTTTTTTCTATATTTAATTTTGATGTTTAGTTTGTTTTCTCGGATAATCATCAACGAACTTTGCAACAACCTTAACCAACAAGATTTTGTTATGTCAAAACGCGGAATTTTATGCAAAGGTCACGCGATTAAACAGCCTTTTTACCTCGTAATTAGAACAATGCGAACATTCGATTTTTTACTAACCGAGAAAATTACAACAATGCAATTGCTATTGACCAAACTCAAATTATCTTATCATAATAGCAAATTCCATTTCGCTAATAAACTTTGGCATTATGTGCAGTGTACCAACTATCAAGTTATACACCATAAACACAAGTGCGAAAATAACAGTAGTGTCTTATAATTTTCCACGTCAGCCTTGTCAACTCTACATTACATGAAATCATACATGGATAACATTCAACTAATCAATCCTGAATAGCATTTGGACTTCCCAAATATATGTGCTACCGGATTAAGCTTCAAGTGTTCATTCTTCTCAAATAACAGGATACAAGAAGATTCAATCATACTCTCCAACAGGCAATTTCACCTAGTACTTCCTACAATCTTAGGACAATGCTATGAATGCTGCCTCTGTTTTATGAGATACAACCCCACTTCTTCCATTCCTACGGACAAAATGAATATAAAACTACGTTTATCAATGTTAACCACAAACTTACTACATAGGCTAACGCTTTTAGATTACATTAGCATACTTATTTTTAATTTTAAAAGTTACAACAAATAAATCGTAACGCAAGCATCACTTGTTCACGAAACACTTATTATGTTGTTCCTTGGTTTTGTTCACGTTCCTAAATTTTATTTCTTTCTTTCTAGTAAGAATTACAGAACGTCCTCGCAAGTGATTCCTGTACCATCAAGTTTATTTTAATTAGGTTAAGTTTGCGACATCACCTTGCAATAAGCAACTGATGTTTGGCCATAAGCAATTGATGCCTATTATTAGCTACCAGCGGCAAAGGCTTTTCAATTCTTTGATTTTTAGCAATTAATTCTTAACATAAGTTTTATTGTCTTAGCATTAAGGGACAATTGAAAAGATGCAAACGACCTCAATTTTTTGTAGCTAGTATACATTAAACATGCCAATACTTACAAGTACGACATTAATGTATGCTATTTTTTTTGTTGAGGAATACATTAAATGCCCCTTTGACTCACGGCTCATTTCTTTTGGTACATGTTCAGCCTTTTTTTTACCCGGGGTGTAATGTAATGATATTCATCATAAAATCAGTCATTACATCCATATTACCTCAAGAAGGCTTTGCATGCTAAGTGATTGCCTAGACAACAGTAATCAACAAAAAGTATAAATAAATATCTCATAGAAGTTACATGTGTTTTATTGTCTTCTAGGAGAGATAACTCATAAGATAGTGTACAAGACCACACAAGCAACCTGTATTACTACATTGGTCTTCTAAACACTACAGAACCTAGTGGACTTTCATACATAACCTATACATATTTCCTATATTGTTAATAAATTAAAGTTATTGTTAATTGATATATACTTACTGATCTTTTATTTTCGCTTAACCAACGAACTGCCTGATAAGGAGCAGTAGTTTTGCAAAACGATGAACTATAGTTGCTACCTGCAACCAAAAAAGTTACTTCAAATAATGTTTCGATTCAGTAGCTACCTTGACTATTCCAAGCAAAATTATCGTGCTTATTAAAAAGCGCACACAAACAAATTTATCAAATAAGAATTATGGTTATATTAATAAATTGGACGAGGTTAATAATAATTAGTATTATACATAATTGTAAATTTGTGTAGTACAGTTGGCAAATTACTTACTAACAGTTCGCTTCATTAGTCGCTTTGGAGTTATGCTCCTTTTATGCTTCACTTGATAAGCGATTAAACAAGTGTTTTTAAGTTTTGAATTGAAAAAATTCAACAAAATTTCAATAGCAATTTGTTGATCTTGCTTGATTCTTTCTCAAAGGGATTCTTTCAATTTTTTAGACAATGCAGGTTCGTCGTCTGAAACTGCAACTCCTTGTTTTACCACGCCTTTATTGTTGTAGTTATTCGAGTCGTCTTTTTAGGGTCGTTAATTAAAAAACTCATTAAATAAGTAAGTAATAAGAGTAAATTTCTCTTATATATTTAATATAATATTTAATATAATTAATATATAATAGTCAATCTTCTCACTGCCATATGAAATTCATGCACTCTTTTGTTCGAAAGATGCTGAATTATTAGTACACTTTATTATTTAATTTTTAGCGTTTGGATTCCATCTGATCATAATACTACTTTGCAAGAATTCACTTTCGCAATCCCATGGAAGTTTTTCTGTGAGTAAATAATATTATTTTGTCAATATAGTTGTGAAGTTTGTAGTTATAAATTGATAGATACTGTTTTGGTATTAATTTGGTTAACCAACCATATACTTGATTATACTAGTAATTTATGTAATAATATGCTACTTAAAATAACTTAGCACATCTACCTAATTGTTTTTTTATTAAAAACAAGCGTGTTTTTAATAAAAAAAGTTTTTAGTTGAAAAGGATACGTCTTGGTTGTGTAACAAAAGAAAGCGTTCTTTTGTATCCTTTTCAACTAAAAACTCGGCCAGAACCGAGCGAACTTTTATTTTTAATTATTTATTAGACTATTATTTTACAAAACAAAAATATTTTATTTAGCTTCCACTTTTTGCTTTTCTACGCATTTTTGCCAGCGGACCAAAAGTTTCTGGATTCTTGTGTGGAAAAAAGAAGGAAGACGAGTGTGTAGTAAGTTGCACACGAAATGCATCATCGATGCATGCAATGGAAATTGATCATGGTCGAAACTCTCTCCTCCTGACGCCTCCATAAGCGGACCAAACATGTGGAAATCACACGGTGAGGGGCCCAGACTATTGGAAGGGTGTTCGAGGGTAATCCAGAACAATTCAGCTCAAGTTCGTTGTGTTTAGGCCGCGGTATGCGGTCTGAAGCAGCAGTGTCTCGGATGAGGAAGCCCTGTCTTTTGGACCGGTAGGCTACTTGCACCTTTTCCAAAAGCACGCAGTAATAAGCAGCATTAACGGTTTTGCGATTATGAAAGAAACCCACATGTAAAACTCTTTATAGTAAAAAAAAAACTGTTGCCAAGACTTTTCCCGCTAAAAAACAAGTGTTTGCCTTCCCTGGACGCTCCTAACCTTTTCTTCGCCACTCCATACTGGACTTCTTGGAATCTGGCTTGCAGTGCTTCTGCGCAGTTTTTTGTGGTTTATTCAACAGCATTCGAACCCATCGAGCAGCAATTTTTCGATATTGTAGTTTGTTTGTGATATCACAAATCCCAAGATTCCTCTGAATTGCATCTATTGTCACGTGACGATTATCTTCAATGAGGTTATGAACAGCTGCTATGTTTTTGTGAGATTTGCTTGTTCGTGGATGGCGCCGATGCATCGTGTTTTGCACGGTGTTACGACCTCCATGAAATTCTTTGTACTCTACAAATATGATTATATACCTTTACTTATTCTGTTCAGAAATATTCTAATATAATTTGTATAATTGTATACTTAATAGATTTTCCCGCCAAGTTGTCTCTGCGCCCATTTGTCTTGCGCCCAGTTGGCTGCGTCTACTTGGCCCCGTCCACTTGGCGGCGTCCAGTTGCCCCATCTCGTCTCTGGTAAGTTCATATTTGACGGTGTTATTTGACAAAGATTAGTATCACTTCTTTTAGATCTATATAGCGCCTCTGTGAGTTGCGCCCTGAGGCTATTGCTACTTTGCCTTGCCAATCGCGGCGGCCTTAAACTTAGCTATCAATAACTATCAAAACTCAGATATCTTGACAACTGTATTTACAAATTAAGTATTCTAAATTCACCTTTAGACCGGAACTTATCACCTTTTGTATGCATTTATTGTTAGTGGTTAATGTAATTTCTGTCTGGCTATAATTTAATTAACAATAAAGATATAAATTAATATGTAAATAATAATTTAAACACGTAGTAAACAACATTTAAAGCAAAACTTAGTTATGTAATAATAGTTGAAGAAATTACTTCTCAATTAACTTAATTAATTAACTTCTTGCTTAATTGGCTGCCCCTGTTCGAGAAACCCGCAATCCCTACGAGATGCATTCTCAAGTAGCACATTGAGGGAGTATACCGAATAAGAGGAAAATAAAACTCACCCCGTGAACAAAATAGTATGCGATATTTGTCTTAGAGTACGTGGTCACAAGCAGTATTTCAAAGGCAATCAATCATTATGAACATATATATTATAAGTATACGTCGCTACGTCACACTGTATTTCTCAGCGTATTTAGTGTTTAAAAAGGTTTTTATAACATTTGAAATAAGGCTGATATACAGTTCATATAAATGTTGTTTAACATTTACTAATATGAATATTTATATATGTTACGTGATGATTCAAAACACCCTGTATAGCATGGATTTCCAAGCAATTTTGTTAGTAGATTTTGCGTTTTCGACGTTTATATTGCCTGCTCTGCCGCTTTTTGTCATTCAGATTTGATTTATGATACTTTTGTGGTGTTTTTGGAACCATTATTTCGTAGCGTTTCCTTAAAAGTTCTCTTGTGGCATCTCTTTATAGGAAACGCTTACCACTTTAGTAGCAACTGCAATTGTGTTTGGAACCTTACAGGTATTGTCAATATTTGATTCTAGAGCTATGATAGTTAACTCTTAATGCCTAGTGAAGGACATCTTGTAAAATCAAAACCACTCACTAGCTAGCTATCTGGCAGACGACAGAATTACCTGCGGTTAATAGTTGTAAAACGATTCCTAATTTACGACCCCCTTTTATATGAACGTATTACTCTATAATTGTAATGTATTTAATATGAATGTTGTCATTTACGGTGCATCTTAAACTAAATATAAACGTATTTCTTCCACTTTTAGCGACGCATACAGTGTTTAAAAACTCTAATGAATACGATATGGAAGGCACCAATTTTAGTTTGATGTCCTAATATTGTATAAGAAGGTTATTATGAAATTGAGGTTTTCAGACAAGTATGGGAAATTATAATGCAAAGAATTGCTAATTTTATAGTTAAGTTCCGTTAAGAACAAATAGTAAAGTTAAAAAATGAGTACCTATATTTAAGTTTATATATACATAAAAAACAAAATTAAAATACACTCAAAAATATAACTAATTCGCTAATTACATTTTGCACAAAAAGCCATTGAGCGTTAATTACCCACTTGCCCCTTCAATAAAGTTATTTCCATATCAAAGATGCCAAAAATTATTGTAACTGGTTTGCCTTTAATGAGTGATGACGGTAATTATATTTCATATCTCGAGTTAGGTAAAGGACAATTATTATTATTAAAATTTTTAAGACTGGCAACAATTAAAAGTTTTGAATGTTAGATGATTCACCATTCTAGTTGACAGTTGTAGCCATTACTTAAAACGCCCTTACATTACTTTGGCTGCTTTCGGGCAGTCTCTATAACTTCTTAATGGCCTGTTGCATTTAGTAAACGGTTTAACATTTACTTTCGTAATAACGTTAACCACCTACTTATTTAGGATGAAAGTGTTAGCAGGTGAAAGAGTGAAAATGCGTGTTAATTTCAGTTTCTGAAATTGATGGACATACTATCCTGCAGAGTTTGCTAGCTAAACTGGATTTTCTACAAAACACGCTATTTCAATCCGATAAAACGTTTATCTCGTTAAAGGAAGTTGATTTCTGTAATACATCACGAATTTAATGACAGTTCCTTACCATTTTATCAAAGAAATAATTACTTTAAGATTTAGGTAACGTTACCAATTTACTCTCTATGTTTCGAAATTGAATGAAGGGAGAATAAAATTGTCAATTAAAACCAAAAGTTACATTTGTTCAGCCTGTTAGAATACTACATACCTACTGTATGTTACACATTATTAAGTATGAAACATTAATTTGTATTTAAATCGCATGACCGACAAATTTAATCTAGTACAAACTTTATTAATTAACTAATTGGTAAATATTAACCTTCCATAAAACCCCATCTGATATTAAAAAATATCGAAGCAATCAATTTATGTAAATTAATTGATGCGCCTATTAAATTTTTTATGAAATATTCAGTTATCTCTTAGGGGCTGTTTTATTGGCTTAAATTGAGATTTCTTATTAATTAAACAATAAAGGAAATAAATCAATGAATTTTTAATGACATCTGGGTTGCCACACTTCCGTTTCTATAAAGTTAACTGAAATTTTCTGTATACCGCGAACCCTTAAAACTGGTTTTATAGAAAGCTTTTAAGACCGTTTTATAAATATTTTATGAGCTATTGTGAGATTAATACGCTTCTTGTGCACTCTCTTTTATTTTGTTATACTTTCTGAAACAATATACGATGTTGGTAAAACTTCGCTGTGAGGTTAAATCTTCATGTGTAAGCAAAGAAAAAATAACGAAAGACGAATAACCATTGAGAATGATAGATATTTATTGCATACTTGCTATAGTAACCTTTTTGCTACATGTAAAAAATTTGATTAGATTAGACATGTAAAGCTTGGCAAGTATGCAGTGATATCTCTCTTTCTCAGATGTATTGTTATTCACTATTTTTTTGCTCGCACATGAAAATTCCAAACCAAAACAAAGTTTAACCAACACTGTATGTAACTCATTTCAGGCATTTTCAGAGACGTCTATATTTTTTTACAGATTTTAATGAAACTGTTACATTACATTTTATACAACCAGGTTATTTTACTATTTCCATGATTACATTAACTGATAATCGTACAACATATGAAAAACAGTAATCTAGGGCCGGCGGTAGACGAGTGGTGTCAGTGCATCACTCGTGTTCCAAGGGTCGTGGGTTCGAATTCCACTTGTGGAGAAGGGATTTTTCTAATTGGAAAATTTCGCCACCTGAACTATCGGTGTGTGTATTCGTGTTGCATGTTAGATGGGGGACAGATGACCTTAGTAGTTGGTCCCCGTAGTGTAGGCGTCAATAAAAAAAAATAACGGTAATCTACCATGCGATTGCAGAAACTAAATATGTGTAAAATAAACGATATTATATACTCGTGCGAATGCCTAACATCGTTATCTTAACGATTTTAAATTTTGCAGTAAACGTGCACGTGTAAGTTGCTTGTTTCAAAGGTTACCACCTTCCCTTTACTGTAATATCAATTTAACAGTTTTATCTTCAGTATTACGGTATGTTTTATATCAGTTTACAAAGAGATACATATTGGATCATTAATGGGCACGTTTTTGACTTTACTTGTTCAAATCTAATTAATCCGGGCATAGATGTACATATTAAATTGAAATATACTATTGACGATTTGTTTAGTTATATCTCTGTGCCGTCTCTCCTGCCCTTCATTTCCCTCCCTGTTGCAACGACAAGTGACAACCAGTAAATATATGTTCACTTTAACCAATAATCTCGCTAGACTGATGATGGAGGAAAATAGTGGCTCGTAGAATCTGTACAATTTTATATTTTTTATAGCTTGTGCGTATTATAAGACTACTATGTTGTTTCAATAACTAATAATAATACTAATAATAATAATTGCTATTACCTATTGCCTGGCAAACCAAGCCCCAGAAGCTATGAAGCTTGTACGGGAGGAAGAGCGATTATTATCATTACGCAGACCGAACGTGCGGCTACATCCGACTTATAGATGGTATATCACAAATCCCACATTTGTGTTATAGGTAAGGAAAACTGCAGAAAGCCTTATCCAGATCTGCCGGTACCAGGAGTCGATACCGGGCCTCTGAGTGAGAGACTAGCACGCTACTATAACTACCTACCAAGGCTATAAAGTAATGGCAGTAAAGCATTTAAGTGGTCATAAACGTTTTGGTGGAATGGTTCAGCGAATAAACACACACTGGTATATCAGGTCAGGTAACAATGTGTAAAAAGACTTTTTAACATGGTAACAATGTGTAAAAAGACTTTTTAACATGACAAAATCTTTTTCCGTTCTTATTTCACATAGTTTTTTCACATGAAATATTGTAGATACCTTTTTTCAATTGGCTTGAGGTGTACATGTAAAATTGTTGTGGATTGACTAAATTTGTTGATATCTGTCCAATTAAGCCTGTTAAGAAGTTCAAACATAAAGTTTAAGATATTAGAAACTATACGTTATCGTGCCATAACAGTAAGGGCATGCCACAAGTCTACGTATAAGGATTTTGAATAATATCTTCTACTTTCCTATATTCCTTTTTTTTTTCTATTTTCCGCGTTATTAGTACTATGTTTACCCAAAAGCCATTGTAAGACAGTCAGTACGAACAGTCTTCTGTCTTAGGTTTTAGTGTATTTAATGCTTCAGCGTAACGTTAAATCATTTTCCAACGCCGTGTAGCACGGAACGTTAGAGTTTTTTTAGAAGAATTTCTCCAAAAATTACTATGTTATCTGCTTATTATTTCTGATGCACTGCATCACATCCTTGATTCTTTGGCCAATCGTTTGATATCTAGCTTCTGTAAATTTTGTAGACAAATCTCTGTGGAATTATTTTATTTCGAGAGGCTTTTGCGAAAACATAGAATGAAACATAAACAGTTCCTCTGAATACAAAACAAACGTCGCACGATGAAGGTCACTGTAACTTCAATAAAATTCAAAATACTGAATACTTACTGCAATTGCATACTTCACACTAAAAACGATACTTACTGTACTTTAGTGCACCAGCTTAAGATCTCTCAATGACAAATTATTTCCCAGGCGTAGGTACTGATTTCCATAGCTTATAGATTGTAAAGAAAATAAGGTTTGTTGAAATAAGAAGGAATATTATTTGAACTCATTACAATACTAGTCTGAACCCCCGAATAAAAAGATCCAGGTTATATTGATTAAAATTAATAAAAAGAACTAATCACCATTAGTCAAATTGACGTTAAAGCAGGTTAGACATAATTAAATAGCTTCATATAAATAAATAACTTCAATTAATGATCGTTCCAATACTATCCAATAGAGTTAATTTAAATACTCATGTATTCGTAGATAAAATAATATTTTGTCTCAAATGACAATAATAAGAACATCGTGTTCTAATAAAAAAATGTTTGCATAAATTATAAAAGTATTCATAGGAATGGTACAAATAAAGTTTCAAACACAAAACTTACTTCTAACATATAAGTTATCCGTTAATCCTTAATAAAGCGGTAGAATCTTACAATCCTTTAACATTTCACAAATATCATTTTCACCATAATGCCTTTAAATTCACTTAACATTAGGTACAAAGTACCTCACAAATTATAGAAGAAGAACTGTGAACTATTGTTGTCGATGCTGAAGTTATAACAAGTTTACTGAAGTTTATAGATTGTTATGTCATATTTGCGTTTGCACTCACATTTCCTTAATAAAGAAATGAATATAATTTCAGAAGAGACTTTGAATAATATTTTTAATCCGGTACAAATTTATGCAATTCTTAATATTAGCGCGGCAAAACGGAACAGAGACTGTAATTTCTTTAGCTTTAAAATTCAAATATTGAATTCACTTCATAAATCTTAAACTATAGCGCATTGGAATGATTTTGTTTGTTACTAAAACACAACATTAAGCTTTACTTTTAAACTTTTAAATGTCGATCGTGTACTATAAATTCTTTGGTTTACTTGTTAAATTTATTAACTAGATGGATCACCTCAGTATTATAAACTATTAGCATATAATTTTACGATAAACGAGACGAAAAAACATGACAAAAGCCCACGGTATTTGACAAATTTATTACCACCCTCCTCTATGTGCCCGACTTGGCGAACTTGCAGCTAGCCGCCCGTAGCGTAGGCAGAAGCCCGCTACGTAACTTCCGTCACCTCGCTCGATGTAGTTTCTACCAGACTTACTGTATTACACTTACTGAAACTTTTACGCAAAACTATGTTTACGCTAATATTTTTATGTTAGGGAAATTAACCACCCTATCAAAAACGAGACTGACACACTTTAACCAATCATATAAATTCATTCTAGACTATTCTGGATCTTATTTATTAAGACGAAATGATGAACTTCTCACCGAAGCACTGTGGGTGATATTACACTTAAAGTGCGTCAAAATCCCAAAAATAAATTCGATAAAACATAACATATATTTACATTTTACACGCACCTTACTTTACCTTACTAAAGATGTTTTTAATAAACATTTGCAAGTGCAACTATTATTTATTGTGTTATCGGTTAGGTAAATTGGGTTAGTTGAGTTTGTGGAAGTAAAGTGTAAATACATACTGAGCGTCCGAAGTTAGTCTTGGATTTAAATTATTTAAAATATATTTTACGATAATAATAAATATTGGCTGATGCTGGTGCAGGTTGGTTTTGTATAATTCATTTGTATTGATTTATTTATTTGTTATTATTTATTAGTTACAACCATCCTGTTTAAAGCGAAAGTTTAGAATTAGTGTTTTTCAATATACAACTTTGTACAAGAAATTCTAAGATACATAAAAAACATATTTTTGTTTTTTTGGTTAAAAGTCTCTGCATTCGTTTCTTAATACAGGACATTAATTTGTTTTTGCTTAGGTTTGCATAATCCTTTACAGTGACTATTTAATGTTAATTATGCGCTTATTGTTGTTTCCAGCTACTACCTGTGGCCATGTAGAGCCATGTGATCAATAGTTTACCTGTGGGAGGCAAGGCAAACTATGCTAGTATGGTTAAAACTGGCAAATTTCGTTATAAAAAGAAAAAAATTTAAAAGATTTAGCTGATGAATAGGAAATTTACAAGAGCCGCCAAACTACTGAAAGGATTACGTAATGAATCTCGTAGGGTACTTTCTAGCGATGAAGCTTTATTTGTATTTGCGGAAAACAAGTATACCAGACAGCAATATATGTATTAAATCAAGATCTGCACTTATGGAGATAGGATGCTATGCAGTCCCTGCGTATGAGAACGTACAAGTGGCAAAGTTACGTTGTTAAACGAAAAAAAGTCTATAACAGTTAGTAAACCTGAAGTTCCAAAATCAAAAACAACAAAATTTGTTACATCATACCACAGGATGTTTAATTTCTGTCCAAATTCAAGTTTTAGAGACTTTAGATATGAATACCATCTCAAGTTTAACTTTAATTAGTAAATGGGGGTGCGACTGCAGCTCTGGCCAAACGTTTTGTTAATTTCATTTTTCACATATTTTTTACTAAAATAAGTTTATGAAAGTATTATTTTGTGTTTGTCTTTTAAGATTGTCTTATTTAATAGAATATAATAAATATACTAATTTTTTTTTATTTTCATTTTATTATTAAATTCTTTGTCTAAAATAACCCCCAATGTGTTTCATTACCTTATTGTACAATATTACAAAATGTATAACAAAAATAATTATAAAAGATCATTTTGACGTACTTTCAGGGTATTTTAACCCACTGTGCGGAGGTCTACAAAAAATTTCATCAATACGGGAACGCTTTGGATGACCTTTGATATAAATGAAAAACACCAATTGATTCTAAATAAAATCTAGAATTTTAATCCAACGAAACTATACTGAATTGGACAGGGCCGTCCTAAGATTATTTGCAATAAATGCATTTTACAATGTATTAAGATTGAATCTGGATTTTTAACACGTTACAAGAAGTAATTTATTCTTAACTTAACTTAAAACTTTAACTTTAACTTAAAAAATATACATGCGAGTCTGCCTCATTTATGCTAGCTAGGCAAGCGCCGGTCGTGGAGGGTATATTTGAAAGCACGTTGATTGTAGATAAACGGCAGTGTGTATAAGTATGAATTTTATTCCATATTTGGCAATGGTGATACTACATTAGCCTATCTTAACATGTTGGTAGTTAATGCAAACAAAGAAGTTTAAGTTGTCTATATTTTATTTGCTTTATCTCATTTATCACCATTTAATAATAATAATAATTGCTACAACCCATAGCCTGGAAACCAGGCCCCAGAAGCTATAAGCTTGTGCGGGAGGGAGGGGGCGATTATTATATTAAGTAGGCCCTAAGTGCAGCTGCAGCCGACTTACAGATGGAACAGCGCAAATCCCACATTTGTGTCACAGCTAAGGAAAACTGCAGAAAACCTTAACCAGATCTGCCGGCACCGGGAATCGACCGCGGGCCGCTTGGGTGAAAGTCCAGCACTCTAGACATTACACTACCAAGGCTGTTTTTTTAATAACCCTTTAACTAATAACTATTTAATAACTATTTAACTAATAACCCTTTATTTTTTTATCATATTTGTGCTGCTTGTTTAACGGAATGACTTGTTAACAGTTTGCATTGAAAAACTTTTTTTTTAACTGGAAAATGAACGCGTTCATGAAATCTTGAAAGCTTTATTTTACATGACCGGCCATGAAAATATTTTTCTGACTTTTTCATAATGTAAATGGCTACTAAGAATACCCAACGTTGACTTGGTATTTGCTTCAAATATTTCAATAAAATAATATTATTAATTTTTCAAGTTCCAGGAAAAATACTACTATAACGTATTAGCACGTCAGTAAACTGTCTTACACGATTCGTAAACTTCCAGGACTCGTTTGCCTTAGAACTGCCTATTCATCCTATAATTTAACACTTTCCTAATTTCTTGCATAAGTAACACTGGTACTACAGCCAAAAAGCTTCAGAAACCTAAGTAGCTGAATATTACTAATTTGAAGGTGCTGAAAACGAATCTGACAATAAAATTTGTTATTTGGCTCTAGTTTTCAAAATATTGAAAATAAATGCTTTCTCTCTATATATAATCGTATGTTTATATTTTGCTTTGTTATTTTTTATAAAACATGATATTATAAACTAAATTTGTTTTTATTTTGGCAGGTATTCATTGGTCATTGTGTCTGTGAAGGAATTTTCTTACCGTCTTCTCCTAGTTCGGTAAAATAAATCAATTATGTCAACCATATTACACTTTTTATAGAGTCACTACATCTAGATGTAGTGACTCTAACTTTTTATAACGTAACTTTTTAATATTAAATACAGATACAGATTATCCCTTTTGGTACGTACCGCCTACAAAATATACTTTGGTTGTAAGCTTGGCGATCAAGATAAAACATGGGCTCCACATATATGTTGTAACCATTGTGCAACAACTCTTTGTCAGTGGCGAAAAGGCAAGAAGTGCTCGATGAAATTTGGCGTTCCCATGGTATAGAGGGTACCTCCAATGAATAAAGGTAACTCAAAGAAGAAAAAATGGATGATAAATTATCCCAATATTGAATCTGCACGTCGACCTATACGCCATGGTGAAGATATTCCAATCCCTCAGCCACCAGAACATTCATTTGAATCTATAGACGAAAATATAATTGAAGTTCACGATCAACATCCACATATCCAGATTTCATTCCGCCAGTAAATGAACAAAAACCTCATACAATAACTCAAAGTGAACTTAATGACCTAGTACGTGATCTCGGATTGCCAAAAAATAAAGCTGAGCTGGGGGTCCAGGCTACAGCAATGGAATCTCCTGAAAGACAAGGTTTCAGTGAGTGTGTTTCGTTTTCGTCATCAACAGTTAGATTCATTTTTCAAAATGGATGGCAATCTTGCCTTCTGCAATGATCTAAATGGGCTTATGGCAGCTATTAATGTTAATTACCAACCAAATGAATGGAGTCTCTTCATTGACTCTTCCAAGACGAGTCTTAAAGCAATTTTGTTACATAATGGTAGCACGTTGCTCTCTGTTTCTATTGGCCATGCAAAGCAGACGAAAGAATCCTATGAAAACATAAAGCACCTTGTAAAAACTAACTATGAACAACATAAATGGCTTTGTGGTGATTTGAAAATTGTATATATAGTGCTTGAACTTCAGCTAGGCTACACAAAGTATTGTTGTTTCATCTGTGAATGGGACAGCAGAGACCGAGCAGCACATTTCAAAAGGAGAGAATGGCCAACAAGAACATCACTGGAACCTGGACCAAAGAACGTTGTAAGTTACACCCCTCGTTGACCAAGATTCGATCATACTACCAGCTTTGCACATAAAATTAGGACTTATGAAGAACTTCGTCAAGGCCATGGACCGTAATGGCACAGCATTCCGTTATCTCAGAGATAGGTTTCCACATTTAAGTAAGGCCAAAGTTAAAGAGGGGATATTCGTAGGTCCACATTTTTCTCAGCTCTTTAAGGATTCACACTTTGATGACGTACTATGTGGTGCTGAAAAGGAAGTTTGGCATGCTTTCAGGATGGTAGCAAATAATTTTCTTGGAAATCACAAAGTTGAAAATTTTAAAGAACTGGTGGAACATATGCTGTCATGTTATGAAGAAATGAGATACAATATGTCACTGAAAAAGCATTTTTTGCATTCTCACATTGACTTTTCCCCTGACAACTGTGGTTCTATAAGTGATGAGCATGTAGAGCGTTTCCACCAGGATATCTCTAGTATGGAGAAACGCTGCCAAGGGAAATGCACACCGTAAGTGTGAGCAGACTACTGTTGGAACTTTACACGTGAAACACCGATAGATGCATAAAAGAGGGCGGTAAAGGAAAGACGTGCGTGAAAGTTATGTCCAGGTTAAATTGTGCTTATTGTGTTTTGATAGCTACATTGTGATTTGCATGATTAGAAAAATATCTTGACAGTTTCTGTTCTGCAAGTTGCTATATTATATCATTATTGTGTTTATAGTATTTGTGTTTATGTATTTTACTAAAAGTTGATAAATCTCGAAAACCTGAGCTAATCCAAAGTTGTCATTAGCATTATCGAAATCATCATGTCAAAATCAATAAGAAATGGCTTATTTCCTTTCTGAAGCAAACAAAAAGTTGAAATTTGTAGACCAGTGATAATCATTAATTTTTGATGTATTTTAAATAAACTTTTACAGGCTGAAACACTAAATGAATTAATTATACACGGTACTGTACACGGTAATGTACTGTTCACGTCTTAAGCATTACACTTATTGTTAGCTAATGTTGAAGAATTGTCTTCAGACGTGCTGTATTACTTTTCCATGATTTAGCAAGAAACTTGCAGTAATTGTTAGACTTGAATCTCTTTGCTTGCTTTCTAGTCTCCTTTATTTTCATTTTCCTTTGTTAAATTTTTCAGTGGACTCAATTAGAAACCATTAGTTTTAACTTCTAATCTAAGTTTGTTTTGTGTTGCCTCCTACTTGTTTAATTAAGATTTATAATGCCGAATTTTTGCGATTTGCCATTTTAATATCAACTGATAGGAGAAACGTCTGGCAATAGAAATTGGTATTTACTTTTCTTTAAACTAAGCTTAAAATAAAGTAACATACAACTCCTTTGGATATTTTGAAGTAAAGTTTAAAATCGTGATTTTTGTTCAAAAGTGGAATTTTTGTTACACCATTAATACTTTTGAAAAATAATATACAATTAAAAATAAAATCCGGTAGTTTTTTCGATTTATAGTACTTTTCTCTGCATCGCATCATAATTACAATATTAGTGTATGCTACATTTTATTTAATTTCAATTTAACACAAACATTCTTAAATATGCAACATTCGTAGGCTTCATTAAACTTGTCGAAACGTGGTTGTTTTATCTAATTCTATTTTAAAGAAAATAACGAAAACGTCGCTATCATGGCTTCAAGAGGATAATACCTGTCCGTTCAATGATGCACCTGGGTATTATCTACCCCTGCCCTTTTCCCTGAGGAAATCAGACATCCTAAGGTGGAAAACTCCCTAAAACAAGTCACTCGGCAGCGCTCAGGTGCTTTAAAATTTTAATCTTATTTCAATGACTGAAACGCAAACTCTGAATACACATTCCTGCCAAACACAAGAACAGATTGTTATAAAGTAGTGCAAAACGCACTTACTAAAATGAAATTCAAACTGAATATCGATTTTAAATCATTTCGGGTTATATTTCCTACTAATTCAATGATGATGACGTTTTTAGGTCAACATTGTTATCTATTAAACTCGAACAGCATGCATAAGACGTACGGAACCTTATGTAACAAAGAGCTTCCCTGTGTTTGGCAGTTAATAACTAAAAAGGTACTTTTGGTATTAGATATACATATATATTAACTCTACATACAGCGCATGTATCTGTAATTGTAATTTTGCTGTTCATTTCAAATCTAAATGGTATTATGCTTGATGTAGAATACACGTTTATGAAGCACATTTACACCAGTTAAATTTATGATGAAGTTTATTAACCATTTAAGTTTTGCATTCAAACTGTGTAATTAAAATTACCCCCGTGGCGCATCAGAGACTTGTAAAACAAGGAATATACTATTATGTGTTGTCGTTCCAAGGGATCAATCCTGCTATTAAACATTTGTCTTGAACAATAAAGCTTCCTGAAACTAATTTTCAATGCTGCAAAGTAAACAGTACAAATAATAATAAAACTCGACTTGGAATTCTCAAAGCTTACTTTGTTATATGAAGGATAAAACTTAAAAAAAGTTGATTCTGTTGAAGTCGTATTTTTACAGATAATTAAGGAATAAAGCATGAATAATATACACATTCGTGATTAAAAATTGAGCTTTAGTGCCTTGGTACACAAATAACTAATCATTGTAGAATATTAATTAGTAAAATAGTATGTTAATCAATGTTGAATCTTGTATTAGGGGTACATTAGTAAATGCTTGTATTTCCCTTGTGTTTGATAAGTTATGTGAAATGACCTTGCTTCGGTCAATTTTATAAGTCATTTTCTTGTCCACTGTACAACTCCATCCAAACTTTGTTGTAGGCTATTTGATGTTGTCACTAGTCCTCGCGTCCTACTATAAATAATGACTTTGTCATCAGCAAAAGCTGCAATAAAGGAGTGTACATTCATAGACTTATCAACTGTGTAGATGAAGTACAGGAGCGGACCAAAGGCGCTACCCTGTGGTACACCCGACTTGATTGAGTGAAGAGAAATTAAGTATTAGCCAAATCTTACTTGGAAGTATCTATATTTCTGTCAGGATGACAAATGAGGAGTCAGAGAATTTGTTTAATTTGTACAGCATGACTATGTGCCGCAGGTATGCAGTATTTTTTTCCTCGAAAGTTTGTTTAATAGCATCCACAACTCTATGGTCTTAAAATAGTCTCTATGGTGGTTAACTGGTAGTTGGTTTTTCGAAAAAAAAACTGGTGGTCTGAAATGACAGCATTTTTCTCTATTACAGGCATTAATCTTTTAATCATAATTTTTTTCTATTAGTTTACCTAATGTAGGTAGTAAACTAATTGGCCTGTAGGGATTTCTCAGGGTTAGGGATGAATCACCTGCACAACCTAACCACTGTGCTGGAAAGTATCCCAGTCTTAGCATTATACATCAATATATTATAGTTAACATAACAAGATCTTTGCGTAGCAGTTCTTTGACTAGTTGGTACGTAATTACAGGGTAAGTACCATAAATTCTCGGCCCGTCAGGCTTCTACAGGTGCCAACATGATCAAACACGGTTGCGTCATAGTTGAACATGTAAGAGGCCTACACTGTATATATTACGGCTAGAAGCGTAATAGATTTTAGTAGCCACTCAAGCATCGTGACGAGTGCATGAAAATGTCGCAGCTAACGAAAATTAAGTACCGCGCGGTCATTAAATTTTTAACAAAAGAAGGGCACACACCTAATCAAATCAAACAATGTTTAGACGGCGTTTATGGTGATTTATCTCCTTCATATTCCACTGTAAAAAAGTAGTCAAAATGTTTCCGCTGGGGACAAGAATCTTTTGAAGATGACGAGCGCACCAGTCGACCAACTGAAGCGGTTACGCCTCAAAAAGCTGCAGAAATGGTATTAGAAGATCGCCGTTTGAAAGCTAAGCAGTTAGCAATGATGTCTGACATTTCGGAAATAAGTGTTCGCCGAATTCTTCATGACCATTTGGGTATGAATAAAATTAGTGCAAGATTGGTGCGCGCTCGTTTTCAAACTTGTGTGGAGACGATCCAAAGCCGATTTTGGAGTTCATTGTCACTGGAGATGAAGCAATGGATCTGTGTTATGATTCTCTATCCAAAAAGGCATCTATGGAATGGCGGCGACCCGATGAACCTCGTCCCAAAAAGGCGAAAGTCGTTTAGCCGACAAAGAAAGTTATGACAACAATATTCTGGGATTGTGACCGCATTTTACTGATTGATTTTAAAGAACGCAAACAACTGTTAACATCAGTACATATTATGCGTCTTTATTGCATAAATTGAGAAACAATATTCGTGAAAAACGTCGAGGAAAATTGACAAGAGGTGTTCGATTATTACACGACAATGTACCCGTTCATACTGCCGCAATTTCACAAGCTACCATTCGCGAATGCGGCTTTAAAGCATTGGATCATCCACCGTACAGTCGGGATATGGCTCCTAGTGACTATTATTTATTTTCCAATTTAAAGAAAGACCTTAGGGACTTCGTTTAAAGGACGACAACGAGTTGCAAGCAGCTGTAATTGAACATTTTGAAGGAGAAACTAATTATTAACAGATTATTTTTACAAGTGCATTGAATTATTAATTCCACGTCGTAATAAGTGTATTGACATTAGGGGAGATTATATTGAAAAATAAAAATTATTATATTTTACCAAGTTTATTATCCAAAAGTTTATTATTTTCCATATCAGCCGAGAATTTATGGCGCTTAGCTCGTAACTGGGTGCTCTTTTGGAACTTAGATTATATCTGATCAAGTGATCATATTCTAAACTTTTCGCAAAATGAATAGTGCCATAAGAAATTTGTGATCGGATTGGTTGAAAAACGGCTACTAAATGTTGTGCAAAGAGATAACCTTTTTCGAATTCTGTGCGCACTCATTCTCTTTTTTTAGGAAAGGAATTCGTTGGTTTTGGAATTTTATATTTTTAGTCGCTTTCCGCAGTGTATAATTTGTTTCTTCCGTCGCACTCATGTTTGTAAGATATTCGTTGAAGCACTAATTTCTCAACCATTTGATCAAGTTCTTTCAGTTTTGTTGTTGCTTAATTATAGCGTCGCTTGTCTGCTGGATACCTTATTCGTTACCAGACTTTTCTAAACCGCCTTTTTTTTAGCAATTTCTCTTTTGACTGCTAAAGGGCAAAGTTCTTACTACCTCTTGCTTGAGGATTGGGTTTGGGTGTTGCCTCTCAAGTTGCTTCTTGAATTATTTGCGTGAAATTTTGGACAGCCACTTCAATTTTCTCATTTGTTAGTAAAGGGATTTGAATGTCCAATTGATGCTGAACTGTGTGCCTGTACTGAAACCAGTTGGTGTTTTCATTTTAATGTCGTATCGGGTTCTCTGTTTCCCTGTAACTGAGATAACCTGCAGCAATACCCTTTCGCACAAAGAACTCGAGTACTTCTGGTAGCTTATTTGTATCAGTATGCAGTTTTGTAGGTAAAGAAGCGATTTCCTAAAGAGTTGAAAGAATGTTACTAGCAGGCCATACCAATCTTTTATTTTGATGATTGTTGGTTGTAGATACTTTTTTAAATGCAAATAATACATGATGTTTAAAATAGCTTTTGATCAGTGTAGCCAGATCATGCCGCTTCTGGTATGTCTGTCAGCATTTGAATGATTTGTTGAGTATAACTGATACTTACGTATTTTTAAATGAGTACTATCAAAAAATGGGTTTCAGATATAAGTAAGATGTCAATTTTGTTGTGCTTGAGAAATGTTTCTCCTTCACTTATACGGTTTGGAAGACCATTTGCATTCCATAATTTTTTACCTTCGAGCCATTTTTGTTACTTATTTCTTCTCTAAGTAATCTGATTTCTGTGGTGAGTCCATTAATTGTTTGTTGTTGTGTTAGAATGGTTTATTCCAAAGAGATCTTGATAGATAGAGATTCTTGACTTACTATTTGACTGTATAGGTTTTGCTGACAGTGAAAACCTATAGTTTGGTTTTACCAGTTTTCTTATTTTGAGAATGGAGAGCAGGAGACTGCTGTGTCTGACTTGTGGATTGTGAAAGCTGTTAGTTTTGTTGTCTCTGATGTTCATGTTGACGTAAAGTAGGGCTAGAGTTTACGTGGTTTGGTAATCTTCTGCTGGTAATATAGATTGCAGCCTTTGTAGTTAGTGGGATGTTCACCTTGATATAAAACGCATTTAGGTTCTTTGTTGTCATTACAACTTAAAGAGCAGGAATTATTGCTTAAACGAACAATATGCACAATTGTGTTATTATATACACGATGTTGCATGAGGAAACGCACGATAGGGTATGTTATATTCAACCTGCGGACTATTATCTGCCCAGTTGATCTGCAAAGAAATATATCATATTTTCATGCTTTCCGATGGATCTGGTTACTGTATATGTTCTATACGCATTCTGTTGCCCAAAGTTGGTTGAAGTGACGTTTTATAACATAACTTTGTCAAGTATTCCTTGATAGTGTACATTACAAAGTGGCTTCATTATGGTTCCCATAAAACATTAATGTAAGCCAACATAACTTCGGACAACACTCATTCACCAACAGTGAATTGCTTTTTGGTCACTGAACGATTACGTTTATCCACTGCTATTGGCTCAGGTAGAATCATATTCTAAAGCTTCGTTCTTAATTTTCTTCTCATGTGTAATTCAGCTGGCTTCTTACCATTCGATGATAGTGTCATTGGAGATTCGAATAGAATCATTCTCTTGTAAAGTTCCTTCGCTTGCTATAAACTTAATTTAATTTTACAGTTTGAACAAATTTTCAGTCGATTTATAGCTGGATAATTTAATAACTTTTTTTGCGAAAGGCTTGTCATCTCGATGACTTGATTTGCATAGATATTTACAAGTGCTTCAATGTTACTTCTTGAAGTTGTGGTGAATTAAATATTTTAAGCCAATTATCCATTTCGAGAAAGCATCAAAGAATAGCATCAGGATATGTTTCCCTTCAATGGGACTGGCAAAATCTATGCGTATTCTCAGTCAGGCGCAACAGGTTATACCTATTGGTTGAGCTGTGTTTAAGCATGCTGTTTATGAATCTCGGCACATTGTTGGCATGATTTGACTAATGTCGATGCCTTTGTCTGTGT
Source organism: Agrypnus murinus (assembly GCA_929113105.1). Classification (NCBI taxonomy): domain Eukaryota; kingdom Metazoa; phylum Arthropoda; class Insecta; order Coleoptera; family Elateridae; genus Agrypnus; species Agrypnus murinus. The sequence continues at coordinate 187,943,218 of OV816024.1, forward strand.
TCTTCCAGTAACATACGGAGCTGTAAAGTGTTAATGGTTGGCGGATTCTTTGCTAAATGAAGGATAGCTTGAAGAGGTTTATTTTCTGTAATGAGTGTGAATTCACAACCGTAAAAGTACAGATGGAATTTCTTTTATACCAAAATATAGCTGCAGCTTTTTCATCAAAATAGCTATAACTTTTCTCCGCTGCAGTCAGAGTACGTGAAGTAAAAATGCAATTGAATTTAGTTCTCCTGTTACACTGTGTGGCAAGATAATAGTAACTCCATATGGACCAGCATCGGTTTCTACGTAAAGAGGTAATTCAGAATTGTATGGCATTAAGACACGACCGCTGCATAGTTCTTCTTTAACTTTCACGAATGGTGTCTTAAAATCCTTTGACCAAATAAATTTTACAATTTTCTCTAATGTAACCTCTTATAGGACTATAAGTAAATCCTGGCTTGACTAAGGCCAGTTAATGGGAGTTAACGTTAATGGCCTAATTAAGGTTAATTTATCAGTATTTCGCTTTCTTTATATAACATCCAGATAAAATCCATCCTGGCAGAAGTGCCCAGCTAACCACCTCGAAGAGGCGGTTTTGCAGCGCCTCCCTTCCGTGATGGAATATCCACTTGCTTTGTTTTTTAAAGTGAAGGTTAAACTGCCCAAACAACAAAAAGTTTTGTAAGCGCGAGCAAAACTTGGTTGAAATGTGTTTTTAAGAAGTATGTAGTAGCTCTGCAGCACCTTAAGAAAACTAGTCTACCGCGCATTTATACCAAGTTTTGCTTAGGCTGACAAAACTTTTTGTTGTTTGAGCAGCTTAACCATCAATTTAAAAAACAAAGCAAGTGGATATTCTATCACGGAAGGGACACGCTGCAAAACCGCCTCTTCGAGGTAGTTAGCTAGACACTTCTTCCAGGATGAGGTAAGGCTAAAAAGATATTCTTGAAGTACGTAATCTTATAAAAACACTGTTTTATACATTTATTTCTCCACAAACTAAACATTAAATTGTTGCTAATATTATCTGAATGTCTATAGATGCCAAAAACTTTGATTTACAAGCCAAATGGCATAATTCAAATTAACTTTAGAACAGCGTAACTTGTCAAACATGTTTTTATGTGATATCAAATGTTTGTTTTTTGTTTCTTTACCGTCAGTTAAGTTAATGTCAAATATTGTGTCTGAATTATCAGTATTAATTTGATTAATGCTTAAGTTGAAATATTCATTTTGATAGTAAATACATTTTTAACATCTGCTGATTTATTTCTTTATACTAATTTTTAAATGCACACTTTAGCGAGATGTTATATTTTATTACACTCAGTATACACTCATTTCTTTAATTTTAATCGGATGTACTGTTATTAGTTCTGCAATAAGCTAGGCATGTATTTTTCACTCCCAATTATTCTAGATTATTCTAGTTTTAATCAATCAGATTTACTACTACAAATACTACTGTGTGTGTATCATATTCTTTTGATTTTGACTATATATACTGGCATCAATTATTATATTTTATCTGGAATGTACTGCTCTTGAGGTCTTAAAATGGAATTTAAACAGGCAGGCGGTGCAGATCAAAGTTTCCAATCTTAAAATCATGAAATTCTAGCGTGTTCAAAGTGAATATTCATTTGCCTAGAAGGTACTTTTTTCTGAATTGTAGCACCAAAATTGTCTGATATACCCTCTAATGTACCTGAACTATCTTTTTCCTAAGTATCAGCTGCATCATATTGCTGGTTCATTGAAAATGCATTTAATTATTAAGATTCCCAGTTTTGGTTTTTATAAATTGTTTCCAATTGTTCCGTGTCATTAATAGTTTGTACAATGTAAGTGGAAATAATGCCCATTTTGTGCGAGGACAGAATTAGAGTCCGAGTACGATACCGAAGATGGAGTATCTCAACTCTATGAGGGAATCGGGGCAATCATTATCATCTTGTCATCATATAATCATCAATGTCATTGCAAATCGAATATTCGAAAATTACATAAAACAACACTGTAGGCACTAATTACGCAAATAACTATTAACATATCTTTTACAAATAAACTTTAGGAAGAAACGTTTCGGCAGGTTCTTGAAAGTTTATGGAGGTATCAAGGTCTTCCACCTGGAAGATTGTAGTTATATTTATGGCTGGAGCAGTGAACAGTACGTTCAAGGTCGTCCAATCGCTCAATTCAACACTTCGGAACCAGATTTTAAATCTAGTATATTTAGACATGCTCATCAGCAGAATTTCTCAATATAATTTTAACTAATTAAATAATTTTACTGTAATAACTGTACATTTTATGTATACAATTTAAAGAGTCTTTGAATTAATATTTTTGACGAAAATTTAACTTTACCTCTGTTTCCAAGTAGAAAACCGGCTAATTTATTAAATATCTGATCTTAGCCCATTACAATAAAATATTTTATCTAAACTGCCTCATTAAAAAGTTAGCTTAACGTAAATACTTTGTATTGTTCAAAAGATCAAATTTACTACATAGTAAATTTGATCTTTTGAACGTCAAGTCAAAGTCAAAATGTACACATGTACGTTTTGACTTTTGAATACTGAATCGTGCTAAAACTAATTTTCAAAGCAAAAAACTAAGTACCGTATAGATACTGATAAAACTTTAAATTCTTTCTCTCAAAGTTTTCCTGAAAAGTGTTTTTGAAAATAAAAACAATAAATTTATATTTAACTTTGTTTATTGAATAACTTATCGGCACCCGACAGCTTCTGAGAACTAGTTCTCAATTAAAGGAATATTTACCTTCAAATGTTTACCTTATTAAAAGTTTAGGGTTTTAGCGACAGGAATAAGCTTGCAATCAGATTAGGGTAATTTCAAAACTAACAAATGTTAAATCTACGTTTAAACGGTTTTCGTAACTTTTGTTTGCCACAAAGCAAATGGGATATTTCTGTTTCGTCTTTTTTGCTTACTCGTTATGCAATGGACGAATTCGGCCTGGATATTATGGATGTTAAGCTGAGACATGCATTTAATAGATTAGATTTATAACAGAAATGCTTCAGATGTCCTTGACATTATTTTTCTGTTTGCTTCCATCATTATTAATATTATTAAAAAAGAGAGTAACCAAAAACCTCAGTAGATAACCGATATCCTTAACTAGATTCTAGTTGGTAACATATTGTAGTTGTTGCAGAAATATTCCTGTATGTATTGCTACGGATCCTCAGCTGACGTTAAATGCATCACGTTCTACATAAAGAGCATTTTGCAGGGTTCGAGAATTTCAAATTAACATTCACCACTTGCAAGATACATACTCCAGATACTACTATCTACTATCTCTTTGAAGTCAACACAACGTGAATCCTAACAATTTATATCTATTTGCGTACCTTGTCGCTTGAACATCTTGTATCGATGCGAGAATAGAATATTTATTATAAATAACTATGAATTTGATCAATTGCATTCTGCATAAGGGTATTTTTCCAAAAATACTTTTATGCGGAGCAAATCCAATGCATGGTGCAGATCCAAACATACAGAAAAAATTAGTAATTGTTTTTATAAGTCGTATTTCACTCGAAATTTATAAGACACTCTTTAATACATTGCTACACCTTAATTACGTGTGAACAGAAATCTTTGAACTTCACAAGAACACACTACTTGTAATAGATAAATGTGTTAAATTAGATTTACTAATATAAATTGTCTACTAAGGTTAAATAAATCTCTACTATTATTCCAAAACTTTATATAAGAAACAACGAGATATGCGTAGCATGCAAATTCATAAAATACAAGGTAAATAAAAATAGAAGGGATAATGATAAGCTCAGAGCTTTTTTTGCGTGAAGCTTCAAAGCATCACTAAAAATAATAGAGAAACAAAAATAATGTAAAATATTTGAGCGGTAAGATGCTATAAATAAATATAAAATTGAATTGTATTGATTTTAATTTAAGAAAGAAACACACGTGATGTTTAAGAAATGCCATATCGTCAACAATAACCGGTTGAAATCGTCAGCATTTCAAAGCATAGCTTGCTGTGGCTAAGTCTTGCACAGACTGTTCTCCATGCTAACCATGACACAAAAGGATGTTAATCGCTTACTCTACTTGCATATTTGGGATTCGGAAAAGATATGCCATAGCCATATGTAGTTATGTAACTCGACAATCAATCCAGTCTTGCATCAAGCCTACAATCAGAAAACCTGTATAGTAACATTACCTGGCGTCCAGTATTAGAAATACAGACAGCTGTTGTTAAAGAAATGTAAATCATAAAATTGAGAAATATCATCCCGTACCTACTAAAAACGTCAAATTCAAATTGTAATCGTATGCTGTGATAAAATTTGCAGTGGTAGTTAATTTGATGTTAAAATTTTGTTAGATAACGGTTTTGGCGTAGTTAGCAGATGGGTGAATGTAGTTTCTGGCACAATTACCAACCTGTTGATGATACGAAAAAACACCGACGTAGACATTTGTCGACGTAGATTGGGTTCGAGGTTGTTGGAATCGCTGAGACAGTTTCTCCAAAAATAGAAATTTTTTCAAATCTAATAATTACGTTTGTAAATTGCCTGAATTATGTAATTTGGTTTTTGTAAATTTAGTAGACCATCTATGCGCTTACAGTAATCCTCAATGCTAAGGTTAGCGTCGAATTACGAAACTAGTAACTGCAATTCGGATGAAAGTTTAGAAAAAAATAACTCTTTTGTAAAGATTTCTGATAATTGTAGGTGAGCTCATTGGGTCAAAATTGTTTGCTAAAAATCAAAAGCAGATTGTTCCAGGGATGATTTGGACAATAAAGTGTTTATACTAGTAAAAGCCTTTTTAGTGTATCTCCCCGCAAGGAAGATACATCTTTTCAGCAGGCGGATGCATGACTAGAGATCGACAGCTCTCTAGGCATTGTATAGAAGGTACAATATTACTTAATCGAATTTCTGATTCTGTGTGACTATGAAAATAACGTTCTACCGAGCCAAAATAGAATTCTATGTCTATTTTCAAACTTGGAAATTCGACTGTTGGAATATTATGAATGTATGTTAAATTCTAAGTGATAGATTGAACAATTTGTCTTGTTGCTGATCTGGATCGATCACTACACAAGCTCATTATAGAGAAATGAAGACAATTACGTGTTACTTATTTGATTTATTAAAGGGCCTAAGCAAAGCCAAAAACGTCGTGGTATCTTGAATATGGATAAATTTTTTGACCGGAAGTTGCGACTTTGATTGCGTCGGGAGGTCACATGTCGTATCTGTTGTACTACGTTGAGTAAAAGGCTATTTGTTCTTTAAAAGCTTTATTATTTTAATGTTAAAGAAGAGAGAGTGCATGTTTGGTTTGATTAATAGATTGATATCGGACTCCTGTTTATATCTGTTGCCTCGGATACTAAATCTTATCCAAGGCATGGTGATCATTACAGTGCGTATCTGTTTGTTTTTATAGTGTCCTGATAATCTAGCTCAGAGTAAAGATTTGTTTGTTCTTTCTTGTAATCTTTGTTAAGTTGGTGGTAATAAATTAACCCCAATCATTTTCAATTCAGTGTTGGATTGTTTTTATCTATTAATATCTTCTGATCTATTTTCCAGTTATCTTAGCTTTACTTTAACTTTCAACACTATTGTAAACTTTATAAGTCAGATTAATAAAATAGTAAGTGCATTTACACCACTTCTCAAAGCTATTTAATGCAATATGTGTAGGTACAATGAAAATTATAGCAGTAGATACTTCTGTATCTGACTAAACTCGAACAGAATAAATGGCGTACACTAAATGTTAAAAGCTGATTCATTCAACATTCAGTTCTGCGCAACAGAATTCATTAATTTTACATTCAAACAAAACGTAAGCAATATTTATTATTCAATTGCGACAGATTTGATACAAAATAATTTGTCATTCCAAATAATAACCGCGGTATTTGAGCGAAAAAGAATAAATAAACAAAACAAACAAAAGCTTTTAAGTACTCCACCGAAGGGAGAATGCATAATCACAAATTTATTTTAAAAAGTTCTACATGGAAAAACGAATTCCAAAAATGTATTTTTAGGAGAATACAACCCTATTAAATTATTGACAAAATTTGCATTTGAGTTCTTAAATTGGTTAAATTAGTTTATGACCAAGATAATAAGTATACAAGCAAAGTAGGATTGAAAAACGTTAAAACTTGATAAATAATAATAAAAGCAATGCAAAAGTGGAGTTAGTTTATTCTAAAAGATAGCTTCAACAGTACATATATTGTAATACTAACGTAAGTGTCAAGTTGGTTTTATTGCAACATGAGTGAGTATTTGGAATGCCCCTTTCTGCAAGTGTGTTACATAGTATTTTTTCTACAAAAGTGTTGAATGTTCAAAATTAATAAGAATTTTTATAAAAATCTACCTCTTTTTAATGTCAACTTTCTTACCAGAAAAACTGTTTTTCCGTAATTAATTTCGTAAAAAAATAATTAATATTTCAATTTAATTGGGAAGCATTTTTAAAGAACGTCATTAATTTAAAGAGTGCTTTCAGATAGTACTAATGTAATCTGTGCTTTTAAAAATTGCAAATTTAACTAAACATAACAATCTTAAATACACACCTACGATTTATAAAAAATCCTTTGAAAATAAAAGTTTCTCCAAGAATAAATAATATGATAACCTGGGGTCATTTGACCCAGTGGGCAAAAGTGTAAAAGTGGCTTATTCCATTCTTTTCTCTACTAAACTAAAATAATACAAAACAGGAATAATTCTTAGGCATTCGAACAGAATAAAAAACTAAAAACCCTACTTTTAGTGAAAAACTAGTTTCACTGAAGAGACGAGTCAGGGACAGAATAAACAAGGAGTCAGTACAGAAATAACAAAATAACTTCTTCTGGTAACTTCTTCTTCCTGCTTCCGTTTTTTTTTTTTCTGTAATTGAAGATGATCCCTGCATTTCTTCCTCAGAAGTATGTTCAGAAATTTCCGAGTGACGTTTCTAGGTCGATTATTTCGTATCCACTTTCACAAAAAAAAAACAAAGTTTGATGTCGGCTGTATGATGCAGCTTCTAATACTTAATTGTTTTTTATTTTTGTTGCCATCGCCTTTTTTCGTAGGCGTCTTATACACCTTTTTCTTTCTGGTCGTTTCTGGCATGCAGGCATAAAGAAAGGTAGTTAATAATGAGCAATAAAAATTCCAGTTCAAGAGGATGTGTTTTGGGTTGAGAAACGCAGCTAGTTCTTGGTCCCGTTTCATGAATTCCATTTTAATAGGACTACATTTTATATTTTTTTATATAGATTTTTATATGATCTTTAGTTGCGATGATCAACAACATAGTAACCATTTACAACAAGTATTTTTCAGATTAAGCAACAATGGGCTTGTCATAAATTAAAAAAATGTGTTTTTGGTGAGTCGGTGCACGATTTTTGAGACAACGCTAATCAAACAACTCTTAGGAACTCTATATGCCTTGTTTCGTATTATCATAAATTCATTCCTAATTGTGCAAAAACTATCAGCACCTCTCAATAATCTTGTTATATCAGGCAAGGCCTCCCAAAAGCCTATTAATTTGTATACTGGCCAAATACTAGTATTCACTAATGCTAAAACAGCTTAGGACAAATGGATAGTTCATCTACAGCGATAGCAAGAGTGCTTCAACAACTAGATAGTGGCATGTGTAGGCTATTAGCATTTTGTTCACGGAAGCACACACCTACCGAACAAAAATACAGTGCATCTTTCTGCACAGAGTTTTTTTGTAGCTAGAACATGTTATCCGTCATCATTGCAATGATACTAACACATCCCTTTTTTTCTGCAGACTGTGTTAACTACCTTATTCTCGATAACGTTTAAGTATAATTCAGTTTTTTGTTATACCGGGGTGTAAATGTAATGATTTAGTTAGAGCTGTTTTACACATACGAGAATTTATGGAAAATTCTTAAAAAACAATTGGAAAAGAAGCTTTGCGTGTAATACAATATTTTTATTCCTAGATTTATTGTGAAAAATTAAACTTTGGAATAATTCCTAAAAGCTTTTAGAAATTTGCGAGAAATCAACGCGGAAAAGTGCGCGCAACACTTGTAGTTCACATGCAACACATCGGTTAATTTTGTTTTTAAGAATGGTTAACAGCTATGCAATGATAATCAAGCTAAAAATCAAGTAACAGTTAATCGCTAGGTGCGCAAAATGTCTTTAGTTTTATTTTATTTAATAAAGTGGACAAAATGTCAACGGCCATATTGCTTTCGCAGTAACCGGTCCGGAATTCGTTAAATTTGTTATTGTATGTTATAATTGTAAGTTAATATTAAATTGTATTGTATTTTAAGATAAAGATTAATCAACTATTTATAATTGTATATAAAATATTGCGATGTATTTACTAGAGTATAATATGCCCCACGTTCAGGACAAGCCATAAAATATATGCGGTGATTTAAATGATAAAAAATGCTACAATAAAATAAAATACACCCCAAATATTTTCTTTTCCCAATCGGCTAACTCAGGTTTTATATAATAGAGCATGAATTGTTTGAATTATTAAAATCTTATTGATTCTTATACCTGAAAGAAAAGAAAAACTTATATTGCAGACACTTGGGCTTCTGCAACTGGACAACCATAGGCTAAACTTTAAATATGAACAGAAAAAGAAATGGATGGTTGTATGTACATCAATTAAACACATAAATAACCTGAAAAACACAATCTTTATTTAATTTATGTAAATAAATGGAAATCAAAATTTAAAAGAAACTAAAAAGAAAAATTATTCAAAATAGAATAATAAAGTCAAATAGGAAATTAATTCCCAAGCTTGCTCAAGTGTTAAACAGTCATAATAACCTGACATAGGGCTATACAGTTATTCACTTGAACAAACTAACATAAATCAATAACCTTTAAGGTTAAAAAATAAGATTCTGAAATTATTCAGATTAACTTTATAAATTTTGTAATTGACAAATCAAATTAAAAACCTTTTATTTCGACCAACCTGGTATAAAATGTAAATAGAACTTCTTCAGATTCAAATATAATTCGATATTGGTACTACTGCATTCATCTATCAGATGATTTTGTATTGTGAAAACGTCAATACGTGAAATCAATAATGAAAAATAAATTCTCCAGAATTTATTTTAAATAACTGGTTCACACTTCCATATACGTATTGAAAACAATTAAAACTTCTTTAATTTTTAAAATGTTTAGGTAAATTCTTCAAATTTATTCCAATCTTGTTTATGTTTTATTTGTTGACACAAATACAAGGTCATTCATATGATTATGACATAACCCAACTTTAATTTACAGATTTTCAATTCGGAGCCGAGCATAGATTTGCCAAATGCTTTTTATCGACTGACTTTGTTAATTTTAGCTGGAGCTTATATAGATTTAGTAGAAACAAGGGTCAACACTGACACATTTTCAAACAATCGCAACGCGAAAGATATTTATGACGTCACTATTTCCGCACAGCTGATAGATTTTCTCACGAATCTTAATTTTATAAACACAGGATTATAGCTGGTAAAACAAGGATTAAAACAATATAATACACTCATATCCTAAAATGCATCGTAACGAAGATATTGGACAAAAACGATTGACAATGAACAAATCTCATTATGACCTAATTACACACAAAATTCATTAAATCCAGCTTTATCCTTTACAAAATGGATACATAATTACACAATATAACTAATACATATAAATTTTACACAGAAACATCTTTACAATTTAAGAAAAACATAAATTAAGATTCCATTCTACGGTCTTATAAACCCATTGATGTATATACAAAATCCATATTTTACATTAACTCAAATGAAGTCAAATTATAGTCAAATTGTCCAACATACAGTCCTCCAAGTGTTTACATTAAAACAATGGTGAGAAAAGTAGTATAAGAATCAATAAGTGTGAAATACGAAGCATATCACAAAACCCAAACCTTCAGGAATAAAAATGCTCAAGATTATTAAATACGAGTTTATAAGCTTATTGTGGTATATTAGTCATTACAAGATTGGCCTAATTTACATGTTTTTAGTTAACTAGCAGCCCGAAACTAAGTTAGTCTCTTGGAAAGCAGAAAAATTCATCCTGCGTTAAAGATCGTAGACTCCAAATTTAAACAAGAAGATTAAATCTTCCAGACAGATGGAAAAACCATCCCAATATGCAACTTGGGTTGCATAAACATGTATTATCATCAAACAATCTAAATGATTGATATCCTTTTTTAAAAGTCAAACCTTTTTTTACATATGAAAATTGAGGTTAAGTTTGCATGAAATTTTATTCTTGATTTCTATTTTAAATATTGATTAATCTAACTGTGACCCAATGTGTAGCCTTTAAATTAATTAGACCTAACATCCTAGCATGTCTATCTTTCATTTTTATTTTGATCCGTGAAATAATTATTTTTACGTTTACGATCATATCGTCTATTAAATTTTCAATGAGATGGATTCATATCATCTTAATATGTTTAAAACTCTTAAAACAAATGGCATGAAAATATCACGCATATTTATCAACAATATTCTTATTACAAGGTATAGTTAACAAAATTTTTCTGAATACACAAACAATTTTTATACACCGTCATTCTTTGTCTACAATAAACTCCCAGCTGCTTTGCAAACATGACCATAAATTTGAGGATAATTTGTATTGTATTTTATTGCATGTGTAAAACGGACGAAAGTGCACACCAAACTGTTCTTCGCAAATTAATTATAAAAAGTTTGTCGAAGATTTTCAGCAAAGTTTTGGTTAAAAATTTCGCAAAATTGTCGTATGTGTAAAACAGCTCTTAGTTCTTTGTAAAAGTATACAGCTAGAGTAAAATCCCATAAGGTTCACTATCAAGAAAAGTCTCCCTCGTGCTTTTTTAAATATAATTCAAGTTTATTTACATCACTTACTTCACTCAATGTTGATCCCTTAAATTATAGAATTTTGTCGCAAAGCTATGTACTATAAAAATACCTACTTGTTGTACTTAAAAATAACCGTACTAATATAACTAAACGTAAAATAATTAAAGTTAAATTTTTATCTTTCATGGCCAGCCCAGAGGATGATTTTTCTCCAGGGCTACTCATGACAAATTTTACCGGAATCCGCCTTGCACACAAATTATTTTTTGGAAGTACCCTTTTATACATTTGCAGCTTATCGGACTTCATATTTTCAAACTACAATACGTATCAGTTTGTTATTCTTTAATTTGTGCTGACCTAAACCTACAATTTTGACATTTAGGAAGCTATTAAATATAAATATTTTTAAATCTTTAATCGTATAGTTATTCAACAACCAATTTCACAATTTAAATATTTAAATTATAATTTTATAGTTAATCACATACGTACATTTTAATTAACAATGCCGATTTTGTGACATTCCCTGCTAGTAGTATTGAATATTTAAAATACATTAAATTCCAAAACGAATTTATTTACATACTGTAATTATTATTGTATATAAAACATCCAAAACCCATGTTAGTCTGAGTATGTATTGAAATTGTGTATACAGCTAGTGTTGTTTATATACGGTATTTTATAAAGTTTAAATCCCATACTAACATAGGTAATTATTTAACTGTTTGTGCATGTACAAAATTGCAGTATTAACAAAGTTTCACATTCAGATCTACCAAGTTTGTGTTTAGTACTGAATTTGACGGTGCATCACCGTTGCGGCAGTGGTTTGAAACGTCATCAGACGCTGCAGAACGGTTTAGCGCATCGTGTTTGTGTACCTACACTTTGTTTTAGGAGGTAAACCCACAAATTACCTCTTCAATATTAATTACAGTTCGGAAAGGGGCCGCCAATGGAGCTACTATAATGTTACACACACTTTAAGGTGGTATTAAGTGATATTAAATTATGACATTAATTAATTAACTCGAATTATTGTATGCAGAATGCACCGCAGTTAACCTACAGCGCCCCCTAACAAGATTATAAAGATAGTCTAGTTAAGATTTTAGTTAGTAAAATTACATGTAGGATTTCCAGTTCTGCGCAACTTTAAATAATTTATAAATATAAATATATATGTATACAAAAGTGTTACATTTGAATTATTCAGAAGTCTGCTAATTTACATTTTTACATTTTGTTTTTTGAATAATATGAGCGAGTTCTACACCATCTTCTAAATGAAGATCAAAGGTATGTAATGTCAACCTCGCAAACCTTAGAAAATCCCTTTTTTAATTTATTTTATACTTAAAATGGTGAGAGGAGGCGTGCTTGCCTGTGTGTTCTTGCGTTCTACATTAAACGTTCTTTTTATCTTTAATCTCATGTTTTCACTAGAAGTTTAATTCAAAGAAGAATCTTGCTCTTGAGGAATAAAGAAAATTAAAGTAAATTTTTAAATTTAACATCTTTAGCATTTTTAGACATAACATATTAAAACTTCATGAATAAATTAATATTTTCTACAAGTATAGTTTAAAAGAATGATGCTTAGATTTTACATACTGTAATGACTTACTACTGCGTACTATTCGCATACAGAGTCCAGATAAAAAGCTACATTTGACATATTTTATACTCAACTGAGGCAGTGGCGGTCTGTGCCAAGTATTCTTAGGTGTGTTGCATCCACCAAAATGTTTAGGTTTGTTTTGTTTTTAGTGATTATATTGCCAAATAAAACAAATCGAATTTTATTGCTAATCTGTGTGTTAGAGTTTTCCCGTTTTTTTTAAGTTTTTTCACTTAAATTTCCGTCTAAACCTTCCCTCCACGGTCGTCAGAAAAGAGCACATATAGAAAACAAAACATTATTATTTCGATTAAAAATGGAACAATATGTCCTATTAAATTGTATAATTTTTGCTTCGACTTTTATCGTCATTTTCAATATTTAATTTGGGTTTAGGGCCATTTTGCTCTTTTACCACTAATTGGTTTTGATAAGTTAGTTTGGAGGAGCTTTCATTTAAATTAAATATAAGAGTCATTTTCCAAATATGTATGTTTTTAAAATAAGGGTAGGATATAATCGCGCATTATTAAAAAGGGTATTAAGCATTAATACAATTAACCTGTAGCATTAAAATATTACATATTACGTAATATATAAAAAATGTAAATTAAATAAGTAGATTAAAAGGCTTATTATAATAAAAGATAATTATTTTGTCATTAAAATAAAGTATTTTTAAGGTCCAAGTGTACTCAAAAAAAGTACAGTCAAAAACTCTCAACACGCAATAGATTTTATTCATATTGTGAATAACTATACGAAATTTAAAAAAAATATATCACAAAGGGGTAACTTAGACAGCCAAATATAATGCAGAAGTTTTAACCTCATGATTAGTAATCTTTTTTTTTATATAAATACTATAAAATGTGATAACTTTGGTTTTAAATTAATACTCTAGAAATATTCAACCTTACTTACCTAACATGTTTTGGAAACATTTCACATGTTTTACACGAAAAAACTAATCTAATTTGGGGACACTGTACGGTCAAAATAAACAAAAAAAAAACACTTGAGTTTCATAATATATTATAGTACCTTTTATTTTGTATTGGATACACTTCGACCTTAATTGTACTTCAAAAATTATAAAAATTACTACTTATTTTACTTACTTAATTGTTTTTTTTAAGTTATTCTAAAAAACCTATAAAAAAGCTGTTTTTGGCAATAATTTAGTCACTAGACGATTTTCTTAAAATTTTGGGAAAATAGTTCATATACTATGAAACTTAAGTGATATTTTTTTGATTAACTTTGAATGTACAGTTTCCCAAAAATCTTTCGTGTAAAACATGTATAATAATTTAATTAATAAGCATCGTTTTCCATAGCATGTTAGGTACCTAACCAAGTTTTAACTATCCTACTATTATCCTACTATCACATTATTATATTATTTATGAAAAAATACTAATCATGTGTTTAGAATTTCTGCACCATTTTCAGCTGTCTTCCCAATATAAATAACATCTAATGTGATTTTGTTTAGAGTTTTTGAATGTACCGTTCATTTTTTATGGCTACATTTGGATCTTAAGTATTATTATTTACAACAAATGCTCAGATAGTATAGGGCAGTATTCATTTTACCCGCTTTACCTGAGAATGCAGTGCATATACCAAGTTATATCGTATAATGAAATTAGAATAGTTTCAGGCTCTCATGGCACGCAAAATGTGCGTAGGCGGAGCTTACTTTAGTAGAGAGGGTAGAAACTACACCGAACATTTTTAAATGCATTACTAAAAAGTCTTAGATCTGCAATTTCGTTTTGAAAACCAATTTCAAACTTTATAAAGAATGTTAATTACAAAATAAATCAAGATTATTTCTTAACAAGACAACTACCACTTTTAATAGAGCGTTTTACATTAATTAAATGACATTCTGATGAATAAATTTGTTTTAAAGAGTATTTTTAAAAGATGTGGAGTGTGGAAAATTGCAAGAAATATTTTTATTATAATTTATTTAAATTTAATTTAATTTTTTAAGTTATAACGCAGTTAATTTAAAAGAAATTTTAAATTTTCTACCTGTGAAACCTTCCTCTGAACAAGTTGAAGTGTTTGATAGAATTAAATGTTTAATTAAATACATTTATATTTTTAACTTTATGAAAAATCCATCTGCCTAATAGCATATTAGTATTAATTAATTAATCTAAAATAACAAAAGGTACATCAATCAAGAAGAGTAAACAAAATATTTTTATTTATGCTCATTATTATAAATAACACGGAGAAAAACACAAAGAAGTAAGAGCAGTAGACAAACGCAAACAATCGACAGCGTTAATAGAAATAACAGTATTTTTTATACAGGATACAGGAATGCAGTAGTTATAATAACAAGATAAAACCTATTTATTTAGGTGCTGTCATTGTATAGTCTACTTGCTGACACATTTATGTATTTATTACTACCTATAAAGAGTTTAAATAGTAAACATCCTTTTGTTTGATATTTTAAATGAATGATCAGCATAGAAATAATACCTCCTGCAGACACCAGGGCTGTATTCAGTTTGCTTAATTTTCCGGGTGCCCAACAATTTTTAGTGAAGATTCATTTTTGAGATTTTATGCATTTTTGCCTTCTTCCTTTATTCACATGTTACCCATTAAGCCAAAAACCATTATTTAAAAAACACCCTGTATAAAATCAGCATTTATTTTCGTTTATTAATTCTGTTATTTTAATTTAAAAATTTATTTAGAAAATATTCAGATTTTCAGTCAACAAAGCACCTTAGCTCGACAAGAAAGGAAAAAGTTTGATATAATAAAAGATTGATAAAACAATTGTACCTATATGCGACTAGAAGGTTTATTCATATTTTTATACGTGTTAAATGTATATATAATTTAGCATCGTTAACCATATTAATGTGAAAATTAAACAATCTTAAATAAAATAACATGCAAGGTAATAGTCAAAATTAGGGGCGGCGGTAAGCAAGTCAACGTTAAGATGAATTTTTAAAATTATGAGGAAAAACTAAAAAAAATTAAGATATCAACAAAATTTAGTGGTAATCTATTCAGTCGCAAATCGACATTTTATCTCTATATCCCTTGTAACGGAGCCTAAGTCTCATTTTTCACATTTATTTTATTTTATTAGAAATTGCATAATTATTTATTATTTCTTATAATGCATAATTCTTCTTCAGAATATAACTTTCGAACGATTTGCGAAACAGCAAAAAAATTGCACACCATGCGAACTATTGCAGCGTTGACTATTGCCACTTCGTGATGACGTACAGCGTGGGGGTGGGAAGAGAGAGTATTTGTTAATTTTTTTCATTACACTTCTACACGATTTTTTATATGCATTTGTATTTTGCATATATAATATAATAAAAATATATATTTTTTATTTTCCTTATTTCAGTATACTATGAGGAATATGCTGAAATATGCAAATTGAAATAGTAATGTAAAATAAATTAAATTAATGGCAGTCATAAGTCTGAAAGGGCGCAAATTTAGAGGCTTGCACAGGGGCGCCGAAGAAGATGCGCCGCCCCTGGTCAAAATTGTTAAATTCAGATTTAATTGATATCCAAATAACTTTAAATTGTAACATGAATTGCACTAACTTATACTACTATACTAATCATCATCATGAAGGTAATAACAGAATTACGTCTTCATTCCACAGTTTATCAAGCAATAATTTTACTTAATAAACTGTGGAATGAAGACATAATATTCTGTTATTACCTTAATATCCTTAATATTAAATAAATTAACATAAAATTTGCAATTTAATGTCTCATTTTAAAATAAATACTTTGGTATAACTGGAATAAATAAACAATTCTATTAACTGAATTAGTGATTCTTGTCTGATCTGTTATAACTAATTTTCAAAGCTGAAAAATCCTTTTCAGAGAGATCCAACACTTGGTTGCATGAATGCATATATTACAAAGTACAGTTAGTACAATCTCGATGTTTAAAATTTAATCATTTATATTCATCTGCGAATGAGTCTTTTCAAAACTTCTACGTTACTAGGAAAAATCTACCTCACGTACTAACTTTAAGCTGTAATAATATATAATGTAATAAGACCAACAGAAGGTAGCCTTTTTTTCTATAAAAAGCGTTTTTCGTTTTTAAGTCAATACATGAATAATAAGTGTGTCTTACCTTACTGGTTCCACAGTAACAGATAAGTAACGACTAATCTCCTATATAACAATAGCCAATTCCGATGTCCGGTGTCCAATGTCCGATGTCCACCGAAAAATATCTCGAAAACTAGAAGACTTAGGAAGCTGAAATTTTACCTTTACGAAAGCAGGCCTTGCCCCAAAAGAGTGCATAGTATATTTTTAATCCTAAAAAGGTCCCAGGTCCCAGAAGGGGGCATTTCTTAAAAAATCATTATGGCTACATATCTCTTGAATGGCGTAAGCTACAAACTTCTAATTTTCACAGATTATACTTGAAGCAATTCTGAAGATAAAAAATTACCAGCATTTTATCCAGGGGCGGAGTAAGGCAACATTCCAGGGGGAGAAGAGTTTTCGGCAAAAATAACTATTATAAAAATCTTGATTGTGAGTAATCTGTAAGAGATACGTATATGCTATCGGACTTTTTTGCAGATCTTTTTAAAGGGCTACAATTCGTTCACTTATAGTTTGGCTTTATCTATTACCATTTTCGCAACGTAATGCGTTTTGTCTCTGTTAGAGCCAATTTTCTTAAGTATGTATTTCATACTTTGCTTATTACTGGACTCTCCAAAAATCCTCTCAATAATCTGTATATATAGAAACCTTTTGCTAAGAAATAAGCTATCAAATGGTGAAAATCTGGGCTTACAAAAACTACAAAGTTAATGGGGTACGCACTGATTGCCAGCGACTGGCGCGTTTACACATGCGGTGCCTCCACAGGCCGTTGGTTTTCCAACGAATATTATGTTGCTATACAAAGTACATAATATATTAATAATAAACTACATAGGTATATAATTAAAATAACTATATTATGTATTCTCTTTGAACACGCCTACGATTCGTTTAAAGTTATTTTGAAAAAAGGGCAACTTATGTGTTTTTATAGCATTTATTGGAGCAAAAGAAGTGTGGGACTTATTAGAAATTACGAAGAAAGGCATTGCTAATTATGAATCAAACGTAAATATATTAAATTATAGTTACATGTTATGATCCGATTGGCATTATTATTAAGGAAAATAAAAACTCCACTGCAGTAGCACATCCAAAAAATATAACTTTTATAAGTAGATCTGTTTTCTTACTTCGTGAATAGCTGACATGATCAGAAGGAGACCGTCGATTTTCAACGGGTATTATGCTAGTAATAATAATAATAATAATAATGACTACTACCCATAACCTGGAAACCAGGCTCCAGAAGGTATGAAGCTTGTGAGGAGGGAGGGGCGATTATTATTATTATTATGCAGGCCCTTTGTGCGGCTGCAGCCTACTTACAGGTGTTACAGCAGAAATCCCACATTTGGGTTACAGCTAAGGAAAACACGATCTCGCTCCGTTTGGCAGACTAGCACGCTAACCACTACACTACAAATGCTATGTACCTACGTAAGAAAATATTATACCTTACAAATGGAGTCATGTGAAAATTCCTGCGCCTAATCAACTTATTCATTTAAAAATAACTGAATACCGCCTACTAAAAAATAATAGAATACAATTAAAAGTCTGTTTAAAAAGTTTTAAGCTTTTTGGACATTTATGAACAACATTAAGTCGGCAGTACGACAGAGTGGTTATAGTGGATTTCTATCGCTTAACATAGTTAAGTCGAGTTTGTGGCGGTCAGTAGTTGGATGGGTAAAACCACGAGCGCAGTGTACTTGCCTGAATGGCTCCGCTGCCTCGTCTCACATACACATATCCACTCGCGGCTCGGTGTGTCCGGCACTACGGCACCGAAAGGTATAAGAAGTTAAAGATTATGTATGTATGAACAACATTAGTAATATTTTTTGATAAAAAATCCAGTACTTTTTAATTTTAACTTTTATTTTAACATCGCAAGTGGCTTTGCATTTAAAGAGGGTGAATAGTTTTTTGACTGCTGGTCTTAAGTAGACTGTAATGTGTTTTATCTTTGAGGAAATTTTGATTCAAATCGGATAAAAACTAAATTAGATATAAGTGTTACACTCTTAAGTCAGACACATTGTCTGTAGAAATTGTTGAACTAGTTTTTCTATTTAGTTCCACTTAGATATTTGGCTCAAAATCAGTGTAAAGATTTCCAGCGAAGAAAAAAAGTGACATTTTTTAGATATGGCGTTTTCATTATGTCTACAGTAAATTATGTTATGAAAAGTCCATCAAAACTATCAAATTTTCACCTATCCTATAAAACTATCAAACTATCAAGTTTTATATTTTTTTCATAAAACTTAAAGGAAAGGCAATAATTTTGCCCAGTTAGCATTTTTTAATCATAGGCTCAATAATTTTCGACAAATTATTATTAATCACATAATTAATCAAAAAGATCACTGCACACATTAAAAAACAAAATGAGGCTATATTTCGAAACACTAACGGTGACAAAAATCTAAAATTTTCCACAATTAATGCCACTATATAGTACTATAACTAGGTACATCATAAGTAAAATTTCAAGATTTTTGGAAAACAAAGCTTTCCGGTGTGTCGAGGTTTCGTGAACTATATTCTAGGAAATATTATTTTTACTATTTTTATACAAAAATAATTTTATATTTTATAAGTAGAGTTTGAGCCATATCAGCGGGTGACACTTGATATGTTTTACTGTTTACCTATAACGACCAGTGACGAACACCTTGCCACGTTTACCTGCTTAGTATGACGAACAGCAACATAATCAAACAGACAAAATCTCCTATTAACCCCTTTCAAGCTACACTATCTGGTTCTTCATAAACTTCAAAATTCTTTAGCTTTGAAATTTACCTAATTCATTTTTCTATGAAAACTTTTAGAACACTTTCAGCACAAACTTTTACATCATTAAGAGCTCAGGAATGTTTTCTTTACCACGAGCAGAATGAAACCCTTTCATGTGTTTCGTCTACATACATTTCTAATGATTTTTTAATTGTTGTAGTTTTTTGGGTTATACATCACATCAATATATCAAAGCTAATGGATGAAAAGTTGGGCCTTTCGGAAAGTGTTTAATTATTTCTCAAGATGCTGATTAAAATATTAGTTTCATTTTATGATATTACTTAAGTTTAGTAGTTACAACGACTAAAAATACATTTTTTATTTTTTTAAGGAGTCTCTTAGAAAAGTTTTCTCGTTAAACTTGACTTATATTCAATAGCCTTTAGAGAATTCCTCTGTGCTGGTAATTCTGATGTGTAGAGTTTTGAGTTTATCATTTATGTACCGCTTACTACTCATAATGCAGATTCATTCCTTGCGTTACGAACTCATTATAAGATATGCGTATTGTCATGCTATTTAGATGTTTTTTAGGAGATATGATTCGTTTAAAAAGATTTAATAGGCAAATACCTCAGATCTCTGATCAAGAAGGTTACATAACCTCAATTTATAAAATAAATTAGGAAAAAGGGTTTCTTAAGTTTTATTTATATTTAACAATTAAAAGTAACATGCACACAAATACATCTAATACAGACAAAGTATATTGTAGTTGAAAAAGCTAATCTTTATTATATGTATTTCTCAATGTAGAAATGTATTGGTTTATATTCTGGTATAATTTTATCTAGAATAGATAATGCAGGTGTATGCATAAATAAACTGACTTACCTGAAGGGATTGTTGTTAACTGTTGAATTCCATTATAACGATATCAGTGTAAGATGGATTTCTAGATTTATTTTTGTAGTGTTGTATTGTTGTTGTTATTGTTTTGTGTAGTTGTATTAGTAGTGTAATTTCATCTTCACCACATGATTTAGAGCGATTTAAGAGGAAAGGTTGAGCTTCTTTGTTAAAATTCGTCATAAAGATTTATGTATTTTGGGTTGCAGATAAAGTTGAGATGCGAAAGAAAATGTAAAAGAGATTTACAGTATTCAAATGATTTAGTTAAATATGTAATACATATGTTTAATTATATAGAATAGTGTACAAGTGTGTTTAAATGTAAATTAAGTTAATTAGTGTTATCTGATTTAAGATTTCTCTCTGACATTTAAAAGGAATCTTAAAATTTAAAATAAAATTTAAAATAGATTTGAAACAGTATTATATATTTTAACAAACAAGACCTACATTTATTTTCTTTAGTTTTGTATTTAATTATAATTTATAAAATCAAAAGTATTTTGTTTTTGTGGGAGGATTTTTTGTTTTTGTTAATACTATATAAGGGATTACTTTCAGAAAACAATTAAGTAACATTATACTATTAGAGAAACAAGGTATGTTCTTGGCTGCTTTAAAAATTAAAAATTGTAGAGCTAAAGTGCAAAATAAAGTGAGGTTATAACATAACGACAAAAATAAAATAAAGTGAGGTTGCAATAAATGTCAACGAAAAAAATGTTAGTAGCTAAGACCTACATACGTTAGTGTAAAGACCTACATTTATGTCTTTAGTTTTGTATTTAATTATAATTTAGAAAATCTGAATTTAGTTATGTTGGTTTTAAAAATCAAAAGTATATTGTTTTTATGGGAGATTCTCTTGTTTTTGTTAAAACTATATAAGGAACTGCTTTCAGAAAACAATTAAGTAACATGATATTATTAGAGGAACAAGGTATGTTCCTGACTGCTTCAAAAATTAAAAACTGTAGAGTTAAAATGCAAAATAAAGTGAGGTTATAACTTAACGACAAAAATAAAATAAAGTGAGGTTGCAATAAATGTCAACAAAAAAAGTTTTAGTAAGAAATAAAAGTTTATAACCCAAGCTGTTTAGATTTTAAACGCTATTTAAATACAAACATTTTAAGTAACTTAAAAAAATTTCAAATTAACAAATATATTTAATATCGTTAATGGTTAAAGTTATTTGAAGACGTTAATAATGATTTATTGAATATAAAACTTACTTGTTTATTCTAAAGAAGATCTTGTAATTATAAACAATAACAAACTGGTTCTTTATTGTATGAGATTAATGGTGGATCGATAAAATGTATTTGGTCGATGTTAAAGGAGCTGTCAGGTATTTCGACTATATAGATGATTTGGATTAATAATGGGGAGATTATTATAATGAGTTTGTCAAAAAACTCAAATATAGGGATACAAGTTATTTTGAGCGCCAATTTATAAAATAATTAGTCATATTTAGTAGTTTTTCTTGGTAAAGGTTAACTAAGTAAAGTAGACCAAGTGTGCTAAGTAAATTAGCACACAATTTATCTTGTAGAACTCAAGTAAAAGACCTTGTAGTATAGATGTTTATTTTTAGGTTTAAGTTACTTTATAAGATTCAAGCAAACAACCTTGCAGTATAGGTTAATTTAATTTAATATTAGGTTGGCTGGGATTTGGTAACTCAAGAGTACGTAATTCGAGTCGGTCCTATACGTAAGGAGTATGTTAATCCTAGGAACGTTAATAGTACACGTTAAATCGCCAATACCGTTATTTCTTCACAAGTTTTTAGCAATTTAATTTAATTGGCTTTATTGGCATTATTATTAAACAGTTATCTTTTATTAACTTGCATGAAACCAAATAATTGTAATTAAGGTACCTTTACAATCTTGTTCCATATTATCAAATAAATTAATAAGTTAGATGAATATTAAGCAATTGTTAGAATTTTGAGTTAAATATTAGTTAAATTACATATTTTACTTAGCCTTGTTAAATTCTTAAGGAATTAAATTTGTTTATAATTATTTAAAGTGTGTATTATATTTATTAGGAGTATTAGTGTTACCAAATTATCACTTGTTAAAAGTTTATTAAAACTTTTATTAATCTTTGCTTTGTTAATTTTAATACAATTTTAAACTTTAAAAATTCACAATATTACCTTCACTTGCCGTGAAACAATATGTTACAAAAAAGACACTACACTCTATTTCGTCTGCTGCTACTTCCTTACGTCAAACAAGAATTTACTATTACTAAATTTATAAAAAATTAAAACGCAAGCTTTTAAACAAGCATTTATTTAGTTTAATAAAACTGTGAAACTTTTACTAATCTTTATTTATTTCATGATTATGGAGTTCCACAAAGTAAGGCTGGAAACAATAAACAAAATTTATTTAGTTAATTTAATTAAAGTTAATTTAAGCTAATTAAATTAGACACCAATGAATAATACAAAATTTGACTTGTGTTCAAAACATTTAACATAAAAACAGTTGAAAAATATATAAATAAATAAATAAATAAAACATTGTGTTCTCTATTTTGTGCATAGGCGCCGACTATGTGGTGGCTCGAAGGCTGTGGCCCTCATTAAAATAATGTAGTAAAGGCTGAGCCCTCATTGACATGATTAGTACATTTAAGGTAATAAAAATGTTAAATTGAAAATCTAAAGAGAGGAGTCTACGTACTTATCCAACCGACATATTTTTTGGTATTCTTTTGCAAAAAAAAGGCAAAAAATATTTAGAGTTTAATAAATTTTTAATAACGATACCTATATCCATATGTAGAGCTGAATGATTTTTTTTGCATTACGTAGACTAAAAAGCTGTTTGCTTAAAAGCATTGCTAAAGAATTATACATAGAGTAAATTGCAAATATCTTCGTCTAAAGAAGTGGTGCTCTAAGAAACATGGTTTCTTCTAAATAAGAGTTTATTATTTTACAATTCGAATATCTTCAGTTATATCGACTGTTATTATTAGTATTATTATATTATTGTGACTCTTCAAAGGTTGACCTACTTCCTAGCGGAATTTTATTAAAATGTTGAATGGCTTGAAGGTTATTACACAACTAAAGCATGATTGTCTAATTGGTTGCTCTCCTGATCAACTACCGCATATCGACGTTATTTTGTCTAATTTTGTTTCTGTACAACGCTGTCTATATTTACTGAAGCATCTCAAATACCTACATATTC
This sequence comes from Agrypnus murinus, assembly GCA_929113105.1. Classification (NCBI taxonomy): domain Eukaryota; kingdom Metazoa; phylum Arthropoda; class Insecta; order Coleoptera; family Elateridae; genus Agrypnus; species Agrypnus murinus. The sequence goes on from OV816024.1 coordinate 187,966,855, forward strand.
CCAGTTTTCTGTGAAGAATGTATTTTCTGTTTTTAATACCGTATGTCTGATTTGACAATCGAATATAAGGATTGACCTGTGCTCTTAAAAAATCAATAGTAAACTCTCCTTAAGTAAATAAAGTTATTATTTCTGTTTATCATTTTGTTTGTTAATTAGCCTAAACAGTACTCATATCCTTAAAATGACGAAAAAGCAATTACACTTAGTCTCCTTTTTTTATAGAAAAATCCTTTAAACTAGTACAACCTACTTTTAAAATAAGTGTGGCGTACTCGAGCACCAGCATGATAGCATATCTTAGTTGGTCAGAGTGGGGTGATAATAATCCAAAGTAATTGCCACCCCAGATTCAATTCCAGCTTGTAGATTTTTAAAATTTTTGTAAAACACAATCTAAAATACTTCTCTTTGAAACATTTTTTGCATAATTTTAATAAACTGTATAGGTTTGCTTTTTGTTTATTTCTCATGTGACTAGCAGTTTTAATAATTTTCGTTAATTAAGTACCTATTTAGGTTATCAATGCAAAAAAGATCACCATTTTTGATATGAGTACCGTTGAAACTAATAAACAAAATGATAAACAGAAATCTTATAAATAGTTGTTTAAAAGCACAGGTTAATCTCTAAGTTTGTAGCAATTTTGATTTTTTACGTTGTATTGTTATTGTATTATAGAAGCTTAATTAATAATTCTTTTGGAAATACTTTGTATATATGCAGACCGTGTTTAGTACGGTTGGTAAAACTCTAAAATTGCTAGCCCTCATTAAAATTTTGAAAAGTTGGCGCCCATGATTTTGTGTACATTTTATTTGTTGCTATTATTTTTGTTCGTTACGATTATAACAATTTTAAAAGATAGCAAAGCGATCCACCCTGAAAAGAGTCTCATACAAGTTCTGTGGGAAAGATTTAGCCACAGCACTACATCAAAGCCGGAACAAAACAATGTTTTAAAGGCAAGAAGCTTTATTTACAATGTTGCCATTCAGTTGTCAATATAAAAGCTTATAGTATTTATAAATTTACAAAGAAAATTGTTTTATTTTGTGTTGATCGATATTTATCCCAGCGTGGGAATCCATTTGGGAATATTTTAGATTTGATTTTCATTTCCAGATACCTATACCAAAATTAAAATTTATTTATTGAATCCTAATCTCCTTTTCATAATTTTCAGAATCATTAGGACTCCCCTTCTAAGTTGTAAATGCATTTAATGAATAAAAATTATTTAATGTATTCATTTCCTTAAACAACGCATTTATTGCTAATGAGTGTAATTATAATATCCATAATTTGTCCTCAAACATTGATAGAGTTATAACTTTTTAGAAGACATTTTAGTAAGCATTTCTTCGTATTTTAAGTTTATTTATTTAATAAATATAAATTTTCGCACTTATTGCACAAATTGTAGCTTATAATTAATTCTTAACTACTTGGAATTCAACCAATTGGTTATTTAGTCTATAATTTTTCATTTTGTGCAATTCTGCAATGTAATTACAATTTTAAGGTAAAAGGGTATCTTCAGAAACGGTAGGCTATCCTAGCAATACATCAGGTGTTGCTTAATTAAAATTCTTAATTTTCTCGAGTGTTTTCAAAACTAAAAACACCGTAAACATGAATACGTAATCAAAACCTCGTCGGAAAATTATGCAGATTGCGCACCGCATTTAAAAATCTATACACGACAGCTTTGTTTGTTGTTGTTGAATTTTTTCCACCCTTTTGGAATAAAACTGAATCCGACAAGCGTATATACTATGTAGGTCGATTTATAGCTATCCGCATTCGCCAATTTTAAATTGGAATCAGATTTTGCAACTTTAATTAAATGATCATTATTACAACACCAAAAATGTAAAATACAGTTTACTTCAATGAAATTTGTTGTAGAAGACCGATTTAATTTAAAGCTGGTGGTTTCTTTTTACCGAATTTTGATTAAAATACGAACGCAACTTTCCAGTCATAAATACAAATATTTGCATATTTTTCAGCTGCAACTTGCAAGAAGAATACGTATTTTCATTGCAAACATATGCTGCCTCTCATATAAGCACGTTTTATTCGCAGGTATATTGAAATTTAGCCTTCTATATTAGAAAACTTAGTGAAACTATTTGTTAGGGGATGCTGCGCTTTCTCATTTTAGAGATATGAATATTATTGGGAAGCATTTCAATATGCATGGTTGGTATTAATTTTGAAGCGCTTTTTGACTTCTATAGTTTGACTAGGCAGTGATGGCGAACCTTTTTGAGAAGTGGGTCAAATTTTGTTCATTATTTTTTTTAATACTGGCCCGTGGGTCACTAAGTCAGTGGCGTCTCTTGGAAGGGGGGGGTGGGGTAAAAAGGCTATCAATAATTTGGAAACACCGAAAATTTGTTAACAGAAAAACTTGACAGTTGGCCATTATTTTTGGTACTTACTTTTAAAATCCTCAAAAAAATTTTACGTTTCCTTTTTGTTTCACTACTTTTACTTTTGCAAGTGACGAGCAAAAAATAAAGGTAGACGTCAAAAAATTGATATCAATGGGGTGATATCATGAATTACCGCACCTGGTGACACCATGCCCAGTGGCGCCTCTGCACTGAGTATTTGAATGAACAAGGAATAAAGAAAAGCACATTTATACTATATTATGAAATTAATAAACATAGTTACAGATATGTATGATACAGTTAATAAAAGTATATATAACGTGAAATCTGTCGTTGCTTATTTTCAGATAGTTTCTTAATATTAGGTTTATATTCCGTATCCATTATGTTAAGTTTAAGACCGAATGCCATGAGTCATACACAGGTGCAGTGATACCATACGATAAAAAATCAGTTAGCCAAAAAAAAACAGATTTTAGCAAAGAGATATCAACCATTTAACAACTAGCACATACAAATCATTACAATCCGAACATGATTGACACTTTAATTAAACAAAAAGATTATAGGTTAGCTATCAAAAGAATATATTCCATTGACAATCAAACAGAAGACACAAATTACATATCTATACCATATTTTGGCAAAATATCAGAAAATATTGCACATATACTAAGAAAAACCAGCAATTATAAAATAACATTTAAAACCAACACTAACACTTTTTCATATTTATTTAATGCTAAAGACAGAACACATGATATCATGAAATCGGGCATTTACCGTTTAAATTGTTCTTTTTGTAGTTCGGTATATATTGAGCAAACACTTCGAAATTTTGACATAAGATATAAAGAACACGTACGTCATTACAAAAATAAACATCCTGAAAAATCTTGTTATGCAAACACCTTTTAGAACAAAATCACACAATGACTCCTCAAAATAATATTAAATTCCTACATTTTTGTAATAACAAACGCAAATTAGACATTTTAGAAGCCTTTGAGATATACAAACACAAACTCAGGGTACCTTTAATGAATGAACAACTTGAGCTCAGTAATTCTCCGTTACTGGAAGTATTATATATTTAATTCTGATTATTATTATTATTTTATCTAGTTACCTATTTTTGTATCTACCTTAGCGACGTGTTTGTTTATAATTATATTACCTTTGATAATGACAGCATAGCTGTCGAAACAATATTGTCAGGTTATATTTTAATAAAACTGCGAAACTTTTTACTAATCTTTATTTATTTCATGATTATGGAGTTCCACAAAGTAAGGCTGGAACCAATAAACAAAGTTAGCCAACGTTCACTTGGAAATATTTTTCGAAATTCGACATTAGATATTTACACTATAATTTTTTAATATTTTCGATTTATTATTCTCTCTTTTAGGCCCTCCGTGGTCGAGTGGTAGAAATCCTACCTTCGTTCAGAGGGACAGGGGTTCAAACCTCGGTTGCGACTGAATTTTAAAAATTTAGTACAATCGTATTTGTCCCCCTTAGGATAAGGTATGAAAGTTGTATAAGTGATAAAGCATGGGGGAGCGTAATGTACTTGCTACAACACCTACATTACCTCCGTTGCACTCCCAAAAGAGTTTGTGTTTAACCCCGACACTACAAAATGTGGTAAAAGGGGAATGGATTATGTATGTATTCTCTCTTTTATGATATAAAAAATAAGTTTATAAAAATCAACGCGTGGGTCATTTCAAAAGCCTTCGTGGGTCAATATCTTACCCGCGGGTCATAGGTTCGCCACCACTGGCACTAGAGAAAGAAAGCCTTCATAAATGTAAATCAGTTTCAAAGTTATTTCATAGTATTATCAAGAAAATTCATTTCCTAACTCGGAAAGCTTTTCTTTTTTAAATCTAAATTTATATTTATGTACACTGAAATCGTCTTTCTTTTCATTTTAACACTATATTTGTTTCGGGAAAATTGTTATATCCCTTAAACCAAAGGTTTTTTAAATAAAACACCCATAAACTGAATACTTCCGTTTTATCATCAACACAACAAAATCTGAACAAGAAGTCAGAAAGTTTCCTCAATACAAAGTTAATGGAACAAACTTTTAATACTACTTGGAACTTATATTCAGAAAATAAACCTTTTCATCTGTTTTCTGTTAATATTGTAATTAACATCAGAAGAACTTTATTTTTATCATACAATTAAAATTCAGCGACAGTAAAATGAAGGGGTTGTCTCGAACCTTACTGTGATAAATCTCTCTTAACGAAATCTGTTTATGTCACTATAAAATGATTTATAGGTAATATTCAAATAACGTCGGTGTGCAGATTCATCCACAATTTCCATAGTTCCAGGTAAACTTTTATTTATGCTTTTTTTTAATCCGACATTGTTCTCTTTTTATTATTTACGAAATCATTTATCACTATCATTTCTAAATTCAAAAAAAGATTAAATAGGGTATTACAATATTTCAGACAACGTAACTGTACATAGATTGACAGGAATAAACGCTTTTATCCAGCACCTCCTAATAATAACGCTATTCCTAATACTTATGGTGATTTTGTATAAGTAATGTGATACATATTGTCGTTATTTAACATGCTATTAAAAAGGAATTCACCGGCACAGTAATTTTCAATAAGCAAATTTAGGCAGTTTCACATTTAGCCGATTTATGGGTTTCAAGATAATAATTTCGAGTCATTTTTCTTTACTAAAGTAAGATATGGTTATTTATGATTAACATGCGCACTAGTACACTATAGTCAGATAAAGGATATCTGGAAAACTGACTTTTCTATAGAATTTAGTTAATTTTCCTTGTCCATGTGGGAGACGATTATCTAATTTTTCAATTTAATGAAGTTTAGGCCAATTTTAATATGAGATTTAACCTAAAACAGACAAGGTGTATTATAATGGGAAGGTATACAAGTATTTGCTAGTTTAACAATTATCAATTAATGGCTAAAATTGTGTTTTCATGTTAACGTTAAAATTGAGGTTAAGTGGGAGAACAGCTACCGCAATTTCGCCTCATACTATAATTTAAATGTATATAATTTTTTTAATGTGAAAATTAAGAACCCGAACCTTTTTATCGTTACTATTATTATGATTATTATTAATAATAACGAGATTCATCAGTTGTATAAGTTTCTTGTATTTCAGAATTTCACAGCTCTTAGTTAAATAATTTTGGTGGAGGATAGTAAAACTGCTTCATTACCACATTATTGTTACTGTCTTAAATGTAGGGGCTGCTTTCTATTAATGATATCAGATAAACCAGTGGTTCTTAGCCTTTTAGTAGTCGCGACCCCCTTAAAATCCAAAAATATTTTCGCGGCCCCCTTAAAATCCTAAAATATTTTCGCGGTCAGTACTCCTCCACCATTAGCATAGTGGCAATTTATAGTGACAAAAAAACTTTAGTGATTAATTTATTATTACAAAAAATTTCAATTGTAACAATAACACATAAATAAATAAAAAATCAGAATATAACATAATATTTAAATTAGTGAGTAATACTTCTTTTAAAATATTGATTTTATATAACTACTAGGTGTAATAATGAAAAAATAAAAGCAGTAAGGTTACAGTAAGTTTTTAAAAAATAAACATTTATCCGTCAATAAAAACAGGCAGAAAATGCATCACAAAGCATCGCACAGATGTGAAATGCAATAAACAAAAAATGCTTTCTCAGATTGTCAGTAATTAACATATTTCTTGAAAAATAAGCAAATGGAAGTATATCTGCTAGACTTATAAAAACTATTTACACGGTTTTATTTAAGTTGTAATTTTGTCTGTCTGTCTGAAAGGTCAAATTTACCTATGCGTTCCATGTTTCATTTAGTTTAACCATGTTTAAGAATATTGTGATGTCATTACATTCATCCGCCACTTACCTATATGTATCACTTATAAAACGGTGTATGTAACTTTTTTTTTTATTTGTAGAGATTTCAAAACTTAAAAATCTAATATATATTCCCGGACCCCCTAAATACTTTCCGCGGCCCCCCTGTTAAGGATCCCTGAGATAAACAACATGTAATACTGTAATTGGGTTATTATATGAATTTGTTGTCATCTAAAAACATATAAATAATTTTATTAAGATCACATTGCTTAAATTTGTGAAGATAGGAAGGTGTGAAAAAGTATTTTTGGATAATTAAATTAATAAAAGTTTTAAGGAGATAGGGATATCATCGACATTACGTTGCAAGATTAATTTTAGTTATTCATACAATTATTATATATTATTGAATTCAGAATTTAAATTCCTATAAGTTTATTACGATTTATAAATAAAAATAGGGTTAAGAATATTTAGAAATGTCAACAGTCTTGTTTTGTGCAGATTTTTACTATAGAGTTCAATTGTTTAGAAAATCATATAAAAGCACGGCCATTTTTGTAACAAATTTTCTTCTAATTTCATCCTTCAAGAAGTGCACAATCTTTTGAAGAGCATAAAGTAATTTAAAAGTACGTTATAAGTTAAGAATAAACAAAACGATGTCAAGATTTTGCGCTTAGTGATACTTTTGAGAACCGTCAAAGTGCTTAAAATGTAATAAAGTTTATAAATCAGAGTGTTTAATTAGCAAGTGCTTCAAGTTAAGAATTTGGAATTCCAATTAGTAAAAGCCCTTTATTTAGAAATATTTGAATGAGATTGTTGACCCACCTTCTTGAATGCGTTTTCAAGACTAATAAAAGCAGTCAAGTAGACACAAAGGGAGTTAATAAAAATAAAGTTGGCAATTTTGTGCCGTCAAATATTTAAAAAGAAATTAAAATATAAATTGAGTTTTTAATAGAGGTTAGTTTTTTAGTAATTAAGAAACAGATAAGATATGATGATACCAAAAGTATTAATCACCAAATAAAGAAAACTGAACTATTTTGGGATTGATTAAAAATTAATGATTAAAAAGATAGAATTTAGTAATCAGTTTTATTTTGTTGCATTTAAATATTTAAAAATAAATTAATAATTAAGTGTTTAAGTGTTTCTATCTTTTTCCCCCTATCTGGGATCTATTTTCAATTTTCATTTTGTTTTGTTTTTTTTTGTTCTTTGGTATTTGTTAATTTAAAAATAAAATTGTATTATTATTTTGAAAATACTTTGTGTATGTGTTTTTATATTACTGTTTCATACTTATTCATTGAAGCGATCCGCCTGAGAGAGTCTGAATTTGTGGAAAGCTAGACTTTCACCATTTTATATTTAGCAGGACCATTATTGAATATATAGAGACTTGAAATCTTTTGTACTGCCTTGAGTACTGGACCAATATAAAATGTAACAAGTTTAAAGTGGGGGCACGCCCCCTCGGGAGGTTGAAACCCCCATTTTACACTCCCAATTTACTAACTCGGGAAGTCTTCCATCAACTTGAGCGAAATTCATGTTGGGGTTTTTTTGGGGTTCCTGATTATGAATTCAATGAGAAAATTAAGAAATACAAAATGGCGGAACCAAAATGGCGGTCTTTGAGATTGGAAATGCGATTTACACCGTTTCTATTGATTTTAGAGAAAAATTCAGACAAAGACAAAAAGTGTTTAGAATGTGATTTGCAAAGGAATCTATTCTGGTTACCTTATTATGTTACCCCCTTCACTCTTTTTCTCAGTAGGGGAGAGTGGAAGGGTTACATAATAAGGTAACCGGAATTATGTATTCTTACGCAGAATCACATTCTAAACACTATCTGGCTGTCTGCATTTTTCTCTAAAATCAATAGAAACGGCGTAAATCGCATCTTTAATCTAAGATAACGCCATCTTGGGTCCGCCATTTTGAATTTTTTTATGTTCTCAATTGATTCATAATCAGCGACCTCAAATCTCCCTCCAACATAGTTTTTGCTCAACTTGGTTGAAAACTTCCCGACTTATTAAATTGGGAGTTTAAAATGGGGGTTTCAACCCCCAGACGGGGCGTGGCCCCATTTTAAACATATTACATTTTATATATTGCTCCAGTACTGAAAGCATTACAAAAGATTTCAAGTCTCTATCTTTAGATAGTAAAAATAAGAACTTAATGCAAAAATGGACTCTACTATATACTAGGGCAGAGCGAAGGGGTTACATAATAAGGTAATCAAAATAGTGTATTCCTTTGCAAAATCACATTTTAAGCACTTTTTGACTCTTTGAATTTCTCTCTAAAATTAATAGAAACGGCGTAAATCGCATTCTCAATCTCAAAGTTCCGTTATTTTAGGACCGCCATTTTGGGTCCGTCATTTTGAATTTTTTGATTTTCTCATTGGATTCATAATGAGTGACCCCAAGAACCCTCCCAACATAAATTTTGCTCAATTTGGTTGCGTTATTATATTAGGGGTACAAAATGGGGGTTTCAACACCCCGAGGGGGCGTACCACCATTTTAAACATATAACATTTTATATTGGTCCAGTACTGAAGGCATTAGAAAATATTTCAAGTCTCTATCTTTAGAAAGTAAAAAATAAGAACTTAATGCAAAAATTGACTCTACTATATAGGTTTCGGAAGCATAAATGCATGTGTATTTACAGTATTCATGAAATAAAAAGAATAATTATAGACGTGCTAGGATACTAGTTTTATTTATTTAAAAAGTTACATTCTAGGTTACATATAGAGTTAGTAATTTAAAACAGAATTTATAGGTGTACGATTGTTCATGCAGACATAACCTTATTTTAATAAACAGGAATAAGTTTTTAAAAAAGGCATTTGAGCAAATTATGTAGTTTTATAATAATTTAGGTAACACAGGTTACAAGTTTAGGATAGTTTATCCAATTTTCTTGACTATTTTATCTTCATGATAGATATAGCTTTGACGTTAGATAAACCTTGATTAAGTAATGTCAATTTAACGAATTTTTTAAGAACAGTTCTTTGTTTAATTTAAGATTTTTCTTGAATTGTTTAAATGCAACTTGTTATGATACCCATGTCATATTTTAACAAAATAATAATTTAAATAAACAAACTAACGACAGGTTTTCTCAATATAATTTATGTGTTTGGGTTCATTTTATTTTCTTTATTCTTCATTTCTAAATAAATAAAATTTGTGTTTACAATTTCAATATTTGTTTATTATCGATGTGGTATGCAAGTATCCATACATTTTTGTTATACAGAATTGAATTTGTTTCTCGTCCAGAAGCAGAATTCCAGGTATGGTTTGTAGTAAGTTTTTCCTTCCAGATATAAAGATTGGTAAAGTTAAATGTGGTATTTAATTTGGTGTTAGTCTCATGCTCAACCAAATTGAAACTGAACTAGCCTATTGGGTAAAGGAAAAACTATTGGGAGGTTGTATTTTTATTGTTTATTATAAAGCTAGCCGAATCAAATTAATATTATTTGTTTAAATATCTGTCATCTCATAGTTTATTGGTTCCGAACGTGGGACATTTCTAATATAGGTGATTTATCAATTTCATTTATAGATATTACTATTATTTTAATATAATAGATCGAACCCAATGGAATATTTCATAAATGACCACGCATACCAAAAATCTAATTATTTATAAACGTAGCAAAACTATGAAGAGATGTAAAACGTCACCAAAATTGCAAAAATAAACGCAATCTAATTTTACAAATTGCGTTCGATTGCTAATGCCTTAAAAGCTAGCTTCAAACGGCTTTTGCAAACTTCCAAAGCTTTGGGCGCAGTAGATTTATAAAACCTTGTTAATCAAAAACTTTTGCATACCTGGCATACGGGTTTTGAGTGCTTATTGTACATAATCTATACTATACTTAACGTAAGTTTCATCAATACTGGTTGACTATTTAAATTTGTATGGCAACTTAAAAAACATACGCGGTTTTAGCAGTTTCTTCGATTTTAAACTTAATTATTTCAGTTATAACAATCGAACCGTGTTAATCGAATTAAGTTGTTAATAACTTTTCTGCTGGCACTACGATTTAGTACGCAACGACATATATTATTCTACACACTATTCTGAATAGGTTTGTGCAATAAAATAGCTGTTAACACGAAAGTACTCTCTTTACATCTCTATTGACTGGACTACAGGTCGTTAAACATTAATTAAATAACAGATATTTAAACGAGTCACTCTTACAAAATCATCATATATTGCGGAGCTGGGTGAAAAAGTTCTCATTGACAGACTTTCCCGGGACATTTCTTACTGTCAGGTTCTTGACAGCAAAAAGTGATTTTCGATTCCTGAAAAGGCCTATTTGAACCAGACCTGTCCAAGTATATCTTAAACCGATTTCCGAAAAGCCCGCGAGTACGGGCACACAGCATCAACCAGTAAACTCGTTCGGCATTAGTTGTAAAATTTCTCTTCAACTGCTGGTTTCAGGCATTCCACAGTACTGAACAGTGGTCTCGTTTCCTATAATTAATTGCATAAAAAGCTAATTAAGTAATAGATAAACTCAACCATTAATGCAAGGAGGTTTAATTCGGTACAAAGACTGATTTATATTAAGCAACAAGTGACACAGGTATTACAGCACGAATTGAAGCATGCCGGCCCTGGCCCAATCTGTTATTATTTTTATGCTTGATCAAATTTTTGTGAAATGTTATTTTTGTAAGATATACATAAAATCTTATACTCTATATTCTTACCAATAAATGGCAACTTTCGCCTAGGTACTCACCTGAAACAAAAAAAGCAATTGTAAAGAAATAATTAAGATCCGTTTTCCCACATAACTTTGATATAAGCTCTTCTTCTTAGAGATAAAATAAAATTTTCGGGGAGTTCATTACATAATTCCTCATTCGTACCACATTCAACCTCCTAATATTCTTTATTAATATTTCCTCACAATTGAATTTTACAAATTGCGTTTGACTTCCAATGACTAGAGCTATAGCTATATATGGACAGTTGCAATATTATGCCAAGCATCAGTTTTTGCAAAATGTTAAAGTTTTAGGCGTAAGTAGACGTATAAAACCTTATTAAAGAAAAAGTTTTGCATATTTGACCTATGGGTTTTGGGTACTTATCTACGAGGGTAAATCAAATATAAACGGTAATTTTTTTTCATCATTTATTGAATAACGTTATACACAAATCATTGTTTTAACATTTTTCAATATAGTCTCCTGCGTGATCTACACACTTTTGCCACCGATTTGAAAGTTTCAGTATTCCCTGGTTATAGAAAGTTTGAGGGCGAGTTGTAAGCCAATTGTGCACGTGCTTTTCGGCTTCTTCATTGCTTCCAAATCGTTTTCCTCCCAGTGATTCCTTCATAGGCGCGAACAAAAAATAGTCACAGGGGGACAAGTCAGGGCTATAAGGAGGGTGCTCGAGGGTTTCCAAGCCCATTTCTTCCAGTGTATTCCTTGTCAAGGCCGCAGTGTGAGGCCTGGCGTTGTTATGGAGGAGAATGACATCTCTGATGGGCATGCCTCGTCTTTTGTTTCGATAGGCGGCTTTTGCCGACCGTAACAACTGGCAGTAGTAAGCCGCATTCAATGTACGTTGATCGTGTAGAAAATCGATCAGTAAAACTCACCTAGAGTCAAAAAAATCGTTGCAAGGACTTTTCCAGCTGAGTGCCGAGTTTTGGCCTTCACTGGGCAACCTTCATTCTTTCTTCGCCACTCCTTACTTGCCATTTTAGATTCGGGGTGTAGTGATGTACCCACGTCTCATCACATGTCACGATGCGCTGCAAAAAGGCCTCCCATTCTCGCTGAAATCGATTCAGAAGCCTTTCAGCGATCTCCGACCTAACCTGTTTTTGGTTTCCAGTCAACAACCTCGGAACCCATCGAGCACTAATTTTTCGAAAACCAAGTTGATCAGTTATAATGGATTGAACACTTCCATAGCTGATACCCACTTCTGATGAAATTTCTTCCACGGTTAACCGGCGATCACGTTCAATAATCTCTCGAACGGTACGGGTATTGTCATCTGTAAGGCTTGTCCTTGGGCGTCGATCATGACTTTCGTTTTCAACACGTTCTCGTCCGCCCTTGAATTCTATCGCCCACGTATACACACGATTCTGAAACAGTGTACTGTCCCAAAACTGCGCCTTCAAACGAGTTAAAATTTTTGACGGTTTAACGCCTTCATTGGTTAAAAACTTTATGATAATCCGTTGCGCAACAGACGAATGTACCTCTTGCTCGGTCATAGCTGTACTGACGACAAAGCCAAGGATGTGCGCGAACCGGGCCGGCTCCCCACCCCTCATAAACCAAACATCTCTCCACACAACATCAGCTACCTCGGAACTGCATTCTAAGCGGAATAGCAAAATTACCGTTTATATTTGATTTACCCTCGTATATTAATTATATATTTATTTATTTATTTATTTTTGGGCGAGGAATCAGGATGGCGGTCCATCTCTCGTACCTCATGGCACCGATTGCTATGATCATTTGACCGACCCTACTAGAATTTAGCCGAATTTGAGGGAATTCCACCCCCAGTAGAGATTTTTAACGTTATCTAATTAATTAATTATTTGCAATAAACATTGCAAATGCGACGGAAGGTCAAGAGTTAAGTTTACGAGATCTTTCACAAAAGCTTGATATATCAAAAGGCACCGTTAGTGATGTTATAAAACAGAAACCAGAAGATCACAAAGATCCATTAAAATAAAAAAGAAGAAGTGAAGAAAAGAAAGAAAAAATTGTCATAGATCAAATTATCTGCTATTGATTTTCTAAGGTAAGCACACTATTCGATTTTATTCATGCTACCTTATTGTTTCCTCTAACATTTGAACACTTCTTGTTATCGGACATTCTGCTCTAGTCCTGTGTTCAGTGTTGTCTTATATTTACTTAATTAAAAATAGCTCAAACTAGCAAATTTTGCAATCCTAGGGTTTATTGTAATATAAATCCTATAAATCTTATTTTTCCATTACTATGCTTGTTTACTTTTTAAGAATCCTTAGATCACAGCAAATTGTTTCTGTTTTTTTTGCAGTTTTTAAAAAACAGATATTTCGAAGTTTTTCTGTCTGGTTCTACCTTCAGAATAAAGTAAACGTATCTGTTGAGGAACAGTTTTCTCAAGTTTTTATAACTATTTCGTTCTGGCCTGTTGTGAAACTTTAAAATTAAATGTAAATGGTTGTTAAATTGTATATAAAAAATTCGAAAAAGTTAACGTACAGTTAACTATTATTTTTGCAAATTTTTCCTTTCTTTATAATAAGCGCAAAGAAATAATCATTGAAGGTCTAAAAAAATTGTATTTGTATTTACAACGAAATTGTACTTATTTGTTCTTCTAATTAAATTGTCGTTCTCAGCGTCTAACAAGTTTTGCTCTTCCTAAGATTAAGACATTTATACCATTTGAATTTTAACCTCCGGTAATTAGCTGAATACTATTAAAACCAGAAATTCCACTCCCTTTGTTTTGTAATCAAATGAGTATTTCTACGCAAGTCTTGCGTGTAATAAAAGGGAATCATTAAATACACCTTCGAGACTTTGGTTGCTTGGAAACAGCAGGTTGCAACACTAAAGTGTGGTTAAAACCGATGAATAGTTAGTGCTGCTTCAATATCCATGCCAACGGTTCATCCGGGTTCGGACAACTGATATGTACTATAAACCCAGCAGCAAACAAAGATTAATGCTACATTGTCGGCATGAAACCCTCTAAGCTTTGTTACTGTAGCCAATGTCCCTTGCGATAGCAGCTAATCTTCTAATAATCTTGTATAATAACTGAACCAGAAAATTATATTAATATAAACAGAGAATCGTTTCTTTCAAAAGTGCAACGCCCCTTTGTTCGATAATAAACAGAAGATCTAAGATTCCTCCGGAAGATTTTTAATGTTCTGACTCTGAGAACATGAAGCTGTATTTTAACTTTGTGAGAAGGTGATGGTAGGCTTCAAAAGTCTATACCGCCGAAACCGAAAATCGTTTGCGTAAGATATTACACAAGAGGAAAGCTTGTCAAAGTTCTTATTCATTTAATCCCAAATGAAAGCTCTGCTTCAGAATCGGTGATGTTCAAAATTTGCATTACAAATTTTACAACTAAATTTTGTATTTCTTGTGTACTCGCACACTTGTTCGTTGATCAATTTGTTGTAAAATTTGTAAATACGAACTAGTCGGAATTGTCGCATATACTAAATTATACCTCGCAACTGTCTCATTAAATGACTAACCAAAATTTTGAAAGAAAAATTATTAGATATGCAGGAACAATAGATTTTAATATGCAATTCAGTTAGTTGGAAGTGTAATATTAGGAGCCAACTTAACTAAATTTTAAATTTATACTGCATCGTCTTTTCAAAATTAACTACATTATTGTGAAATAGACATAAATGAAAGTAGTGCTTTTGCACGATTTCATCGTTGTAATTCTAGATGCAATCATGCTATTTATATTTCTCGTAGTTAATTCTTATTGTTGTGAATTGTCACAATGGAATATTAAGAAACTTGGCATCTTCTCTATTTTTGTACAAAACTACATAATTCTCTTATAACTTTGTGGCATTTCTTATGGACATATTCTCCGGTAGGTAACAATAGAAGTATCCTATTTCTGCAGATAAAAAACTTATTAGGATTGATAAAGTTTCCATCAATTTTTCGCTTACTATCTTTCAAATGCATTATTACTTGGAAAATTATTTTTGCATAGATGTACAGATGTGCAGAGGTTTACAATAATGACCCATAAGTCTCCACGTATATTTCGTGTCTTGCATAGCTATCCATAACTCATTCGGTTATGGATGTATCCGCATTAGAAAGCTACCTACGAAAAACATCTTAAGAATATTATAGAAGTCATCCTTATGCAATCTTACAAGAGAGTTTTTGAATCTATACGTTATTCTATGTAAAGCCAATATCTCATGGTATTTGTCTATATGCTTACACACAGATGTGGATTTTTACGCTCAAGATAACATAGCTAACAGTTTGGTGAAAAACTGACAGGTCACTCGGAAGCAGATGTGTGTTGTCGCGAATTTTGGTGGAAATTGTACAATACGACATCTAGCACCTCAGGGGAAATTGAATCACAAAAAGATTGGTCTTTTTTTTTTCATAGTACTCTTATACCAGTTTCTTATCTTAACCCTCTCTAATCTTTGATTCTCACACTATCAATGTCACGATGGTTAGCAACTCTTGTTATTTTGGTGAAATTACGGAGTTGCTAAATTGATAGACGTTTTAATGCATGAGATATTCATCAACAAAATACATTACCCTCATGCCGTAGAGGACTATAAAATTGCAAAAGATTAAAAGTGATCCTGCTTGGTCTGTGGTTCAGAAGCATCAGGAGCAAATAAGTGAAAAAAATAGAAATTTACCAACAATTAATAGCTACAGTTATGTATAATAATTTACTCTTAAACCAGTGGCATATACTTTGCTTTGCGTATCTTAAAAATTGTATTAGCTCTTAAATAAAACCCATGACTTTAAAATATGATCCGAAAATTATTGCACCAAACCTTTCTATACAGTCTGTAAATCTTTGATTAGTTTATATAACAATAATAATACAACCCATAACCTGGAAAACAGGTCCCAGAAGCTATGAAGCCCAACGTGCGGCTGCAGCCGACTAGCAGATGGAACAGCGCAAATGCCACATTTGTGTCACAACTAAGGAAAAACTTCAGAAAACCTTAACCAGATCTGCCGGTACCGGGACTCAATGCTGGACCGCTTGGGTGAAAGTCTAGCGCGTTAGACAATACACTACCTAAGCTGATTGCCTATAATATAAATTTATTAAGTCACTGGACTTGCTTCAGCTTAACTTAACAAACTTATTATTATGTAATTTGATTTAAGAGCAGTTGACATTAGTTTTTTAATATGACGTGTTACTTATTACTCCACACATCAACAAACACGTGTAATAAGAGAGGTTCTGTGAATCTGACTGGTATATACGGTCAACGTGTGGAAAGAGCATAAAATACTGATTTGAAATAAACAGGTCGAAAGGAAAAAACTGAAACAAGTAATGGAAAATAAAAGGATAGTGCTCGTACTGTGTTCTCACTTTTCTTTGCAGAAAGTATTATGTAGTTCTTTTCTATTCATTAATCTGTATATAACAATGGCAGGATAACAGTCCGTATATGATCATGATAATTGATGCGTTTCTCGGATATCATAATTAAAACAGAGTTCCTTCAAATGAAGAAAATCTATTTTAATTATGACTTATTATTGATTTAATTATGTTGCAAATGCAACGTCCGCATATAAACACAATTGATTGCTTAATATGAAAGATAAATAACGATTTATATTTCTGAGGTACGTGGAGGACAGTGATCAAGTTGGAATGTGAAATTATTATTGGCAGGTCAAGGTAGATCAGTTGCACGACAGGAAATCAACAAAAGTAGTGTAAATTTGTTTCTTCTAATCTAAGCCCATCTTTGCACTGCAATATTAAATGAATCAGCAACAAATAACATTTACAAGACCTCAACGTCGGTAATGTAGTTAGTGCAGGACAAATATGTAATGCTTTTCACGACAAAATCAAGCAATGGATCAGAAAAAATGCACTAAAAGGAAAGTATATCTATTTATGTTTCTCTTGCACTAAAATAATGAAATATACGAAAAAAGCACTGTCTACATAATAATACATTTCACAATAGCTACATATACTGCTGAAAACCCTTTATTTACGTCTAACAACACTACTGTCTAGGTCAGGTGAGTGTTGAATGATTCGACAGTGTTTACTTGAAGTGATACCTCTTACCATTCAACAATAAAACTGCTAAACATTGTAGGAGTCGCCTGGTAACGTGGTAACTCAAAGAAGATTGAAGCTACTTCCATCTATGTCCGAATAAAGTTTCAAGTTGCATTTATTATTCTCCCTAATCCCTAAACTCTTCTCTTTCATAGGCTTTTCGGTATCGTGATTTTTTTATTCCCTTGATTTTCCAGAATTCTATACTTATTTATTTTTTGCAATAAACTTTCTTCTTGTGTAATGTACTTCATTTTTATGTGAAGTATTTTCCTGTTTGATATATTTTGTTTTTCGTGTTATGCATTTTTTATCGGGTAATGCCTTTTTTGTCACGTAATACATTTTTAGGTTCGTATTTACCTTTTACTGCCGCCCAATGTATCTTTTTAGCCGGGCTGATAAATCTAACCCGCAAAGATTCCTAATAATTTATAATATCAACTACAGATATACCTCAATATTTTATCAGTTTTTGGATAGCCCAAGTAATGCAACCCTATTGTTCCAATTGTAGGCCAATGCCAAAGATATATGGGGCCAAACAAATTATTCGATATTGGACCAATGGAAAATGTGGACATTCTACAGTGCTGGCCCAACAACATACGCCAATATTTGCCCAACAGCATATTTTAATATTTGTTCAACAACGTTAGCCCAATGTTAGCCGAATAACTTATGCATACCAATATTGCACAATAACAATAGCAGTAGTGTAGTCAAAATAAATAAATGCAGGTTAACGTACAGGTATAATTGACCTTAGATTGTACAAGTATACTATTTATTCACTATGTTGTTATTGTATTTTTTGGAAAAAATATTTAATTTTAACTTAGAGAAATCGTCCATTAGAAATTTTAGAACTTAACACATTCATAGTACCTAGAGCTCATTGCAGTACTTTAGATAAGCAATGCTTAACGTCATTAATAAAGTTTAATACTAAAATTACGGAGTCGCAGATCTTAATGTTCACAACTTGGTAATTAATAGTAAAAGTAGCCGCAAGAAAAACCAAGCTTTGTCGTTTACAAACAATACTTTTATTAAATCACCATGAACTGCTTAGCGAATCATCAGCCACCAACCGGAAGAGTCAGTAACTACAATACAAATTATATGATACGCAGATGCCACATTTTATTTTCTCAACATCCAGCTGCCCCATCGAGTTATCTGAATTGTTATTATGTTAATTCCGATATGTCAGCCAAAACTACCTTTGAGATAAATTGTCAACGTCATAATTATGAGCAATGAAACTGTTGAAATAACTCTTTTTATGTCTCTGGATCAATATTGGATTCTTGGCATAAATGGCAATTTAATTATTGGCCCTACATTGATATACTATACTAAATCAATATTGCATGCACCAACATTGTAAAAACACGTCTAGGACCAACATTGATACACTCAAACAGCAGCTGAAAATAATTAATCAATGTTGGGGTTAACTTGGTTTACAACATTCCCAAGACAATATTGGCAGGATATTGTAATAATAATGAAACTGAATCAATATAAGGCCAATATAAGCACAATGATTAGCCAATATCATGTACTACTTGGAAAGGGCCCCAACGAAAAGCAAGTCATATCCTCTATTCAATTTGTAAATGCGTTTGGGTACCTAAAGACCTAAACTAACTATATAGTACTTGCAAATGTCTGCAACACCTAAATAAACAGACAACATAAGGACTCAATGCACACGATTTCAAAAATTAATATACACGGGACTTCTTAAGAACCAGCAAAACCAAAATGCACAACGTAGCGGCGAAATTACTTAGTTATAATAAAAGCGACGAAAAACGGAATATTTCTGTAAAAGAATAGAAACAGCTGCAAATACAAGAAACTACATGATCAATATAGGAGGGCTTGCACAATAGCGAGTAACATACCCTGCATAATTGTTAAAATATATACAGTAGTACATGAAAGCCTTTAATAACTAAGCAATATCTAAACTTACTATTTGGATACCGTGCTTCAAACGCTTTAAACATAAAAGATAGATGTTTTCGTTCTCCAGAATTTCAAAACATTAAATTGCAAACTCTAAGTAAACAACGAATAAATAAAAAATAATCGATCTTTAAGAATTATTTAATAAAGTTTCTTAAATCATTCGACATTGATTTACCACACACTATATTTATCCTAGACAAATGTTAAACTATTGTACGAAGCAAAAATATTAATTCTAATTATATTAGTGCAGTTGATAGATTTTAATGACAAAATTATTTCGTAAAAAATTTTAATGTTTAGGAAGTTTGTTTATGCAAAAATTGCGCTGAAAAATAACACGCGATCTTATGCAAAATTGTTGACATATTTATTATAATAACTTATTTATTATAATAATAATAATAATGATAAAAAATATGACACCAAAACATTTCATGAAAAAACGTTTCAGATTTGTTAGAAAGATAGTTTTGCCAAAAAAAATTAATACGAAAAATGTGTCAATTGAACGCTTGATATAGCTCGCAAGGTGACAACATCGTATTGCGACAAACGATCGGGAAACTTATATATATATATTATGTAATTAGTAGTAATCCTCGAAGATGTTATAACGCCTCGGCTGACGCCTCGGCGTTATAATACACCTTCTCGGATTTAAAGTATTGCTTGATCTCCGTATTGCATAAGTTGTTTTATTTTATTTCGTATTCCAATCCTAATTTCTCCCTTTTAAAATTCATCCGAATTTATTGTATAAAGAAGCAAGTTGCCTTGTCTGTGTCATCATACGCGTAACCAAGGAGATAAAAAGCAGCATGTCACGTGTGGCTGTTATGCAATATCAAATGATTTACGTTGCCAACAACAACGGAGATCAGGAACTACGGTGTCATTGACAACGGAGATAAAGATATAGTTTATTTTACTAATTGTGGTATATAAACAGTTGTTTGAAATACGAAATGAAATAAAATGTTTTATAGGCTTTATATAAGTAGCTACATGCAGCACCACTGGTCGCTCGTAATTTACATCTCGAAAATAAAATCAGTTGCCTAACAAAAAGATACATAATGCGGAGGTTTTTTTATTGCTACGTTTTAAATGAATCTGAATAAACAGTGTTTCATCCATCGTTTTATATACATACATATATGTGTAATATTTGCACAGATAACCTCAAAACTTGAGTCAAAGTCATTGACTGCATAAATTTGTTTTTTATCAGAACAACACACGAAATAGTGGTACCAACTTAAGGTAACGTTGTCACTTTTTCACTACTCTAGAAACGTATAATTTATTTATATTCTAGAGAGATTTCTTTATTTTTTAGTATTTACATAGCAATATTATTTTATTTTTAGTAATAAAAAAAGTAAACTTAGAATGCAATTTCTGATTAGAAAAATTGTTTTTTCGTCATCTTTTCGCGTTCTTAAGTTTGTACCAGATTTTGGAGCTCAGCAGGTATAGCATATTTTTCATTGTAGCACAGGTTACCAGGATTACATTTCTAATTGCTAAAAAAGTAAATTAAAATATTCTTCTTTAGTAAATTAAAAGGTAGGCCGATTATTCTGCAACCGGGCTCGTATTCTATATACAGTACTGGCAGGGACGATCCTAGCAGGTGTGCAGCGCGTGCCCCGCACGCGGGCGGCCAATATAAGGGGCAGCCCCGGCCGCCTCCTTTTTGCAAAAGATTTTTCCGAGATCGCTAGTCTCTCTATTGTCATAAATTTTATAAAAAAACTTTATTTTTCATTGTAGTAAAAAATATATCTTAGCGTTTAGGAGTCAGCAAGTAGGAAACTTTATTGCTTCATCCCATTGAGGCATAAAAACATTTTTAACAAACCTAAAGAAGCGATTGTGACCTCGAAATCTAGTACTGTAACTTCAACTTCCCACAATTTATAAAATGAACTTCTTCCTTTGGCCCTTTTGGTCTTCCGAATTCCGACAAAGAAACGCAACACGTGCACTATACCGTAAAAGGATCGAGCAATAAAGTTTGCTATTTGTCCTTTTCAAATATTTGACATTTTGAGTGTTGGAAATGTTTGCAGCTTCCTCAATTACACCAGATTTTAATAGTATATTTTTACAAATTTCCTACCATTCTCGTCTGGGGTAAGTTCTTTTTTCTGAATAAAATTACTTGAACGTGAGTTTAGTGTAGAGATAGACCAATTACAGATTCATTTGCTTTATCGAAAGAAAAGCTACGTCGCTGCAAGTTGCTAAATACGCCACGCCGCTCCGGTATTGATGGACCATTGATTGTTCTTTTTTCCCTGCTCTGCTTTCAACAAACTCATCTTTCATTTTAACTATTACCAGTTAGTGTTTACTGTGATTGTGTGAACGGGACGCCAAAAATTATTATTTAAATGTATTATTTATCTTTTTCCTTTATTAATAATAATAATTTGTTAAATGTTTTTGTAAATAAAAAATATTTTTTAGTTTTTTTAGGTTATAACTTCAAATATTTATAAAATGTAACTTTAAATGAAATATGTATTACGATTACTATATTTTCTACTTCTGAAATGTTTTTTTTTATGAAATTCTTTTATTTTAAAATGGAGGTCGTACAATTTATACTTGTTTTGTATGTATTATGTGTTTCTGTATTCGTATATCATGTCACTTATTACTTGCATGTTGTTTTTGTTTAATCATTTTTCCAAATCAAAAACTCAAAATAATTTAATGATTTTGATGTTTTAATAACACATTTTCGCGGGCCACCAGATCGCAGGGGAGCATCTTATTTAGGTCCGTCGAGCTGCCCCCCTATATAAACATGGAAAGTTAGAAATGGCTTATACCCTTGTGCCAACGATGTGCCTTAATGTGCTGATTAGATTTTGGAATGTGCTATATAAATAAAGCGGCTTTTCCCATTTTTATCCGGAGGGGATAAGTCTACGTGCAGCCCCCTAAGATAACTCGCAGATTTTACGACTGCAAAATTTAGTACTCGCGTTGTGCAGCATTGTTCCGTTAAAACAAAAAATTTAAACCAATACGCAGAAGAATTCTTTAGGGGTGCATCTTTGAAGGGGCTAATTCGATTATTATTAGCCCCACGAAAATTTAGAAATTTATCTATTTAAATATTGTATCGTATAGTGCTCACGTTGTGATGCATTGTGCCGCTCGAACAAAATTGTAAAAAATATTTAAACTAATTTTAATATTTTTAAATTTTCAGAGGAACTGATAATCGAATTACTCTCTTGAAAGTTTCACCGCAAAAAACTAGTCTACATGTTATCTTACATTGTTATTTGAGCGGGACAATGCAGCACAAACGAGCACTATTTGATATTGTCGATTAATTGATTAATTTTCCAATTTTCAAGTTCCCTGCAATAATCGAATTAGCTGCTTTAAAGTTGAAACCAAAAAAATTAGTCTAGTCGTAAAAAAGTATTTTTTAAATTTTTGTTCGAGCGACACAATGCATCACAACGTGAGCACCACACGGTGCAATCTTTAAATAGATGCATTTCTAAATTTTAAGGAGGAGGAGTAATAATCGAATTAGCCCCTTCAAAGTTGCACCCCCCAAATTCGCCTGTGTATTGGTTTAGATTTTTTTCTTTGAATATCAATGCTGTAAAAAATGTTTTCATTAAAAATGAGCTACAACAAATATTCAGGGGAGGGGGCGGCACACTTGGCTTTCGCACGCGAGAGGCCCACACCCTAGGATCGCCCCTGAGTACTGGTAAGACTTAACTTTTGGTTTGAGTTTCCATGTGTTAGCAAAAGAAAAATAGCGAATAGCAATACATCTAAGAAAGATATACATAATTATATTATTCCATACTTGATGTGTGTCATTTTAAGAATCTATCTTTTGTCAGATGTATTGATTGCTATTGGCTATTTTTTTCTTTGCTCATGCATGAAAACTCAAACCCAAAGCGAAGTTTAACCAACACTATATGTTAAACAGATATACTTCACTCTAATCAATGTTTTAGCTTCGAGAAAGATAGATGAAGTAAACTTCCCTAACAATAAGATACCTGCCACAAAATGAAATATAAATTTATAATTTAATTAAATTGCGATTTTATCAAATTATAAGAAGCCTGACTCAGTAATTATTCATATATTTTGAAGTAAATTTTAAAAATTAACCCTGACACATTAAAAATAGCCCTTAACCCAGAAATATAATAAATTACTGCAAATTTACATCATGTAAATCCGTAATTCAACAAAAATCCCCGATTTAAAGCTTAAATCATATGGATTATATTCTGCTATGTGTATAAATAGTGTAAAGCACATAAAACTATTTGTAAACTGAAAATGCAGCAAAACAATTAAATTCCATTAACTGCTAGGCTGCCAGAGTTGGTAAATGTATAAAATAAACTAATTCTGTCGCTATTATTTGTTACTGTTATTTGATTTGGTCACTACTGATTGAAGCACAAATTTAACGTTTATTAAAGCGATTCTGTTAAAATAATTAAATTCTCGACTGTTGTAAATGAAGATTTATCTTTTGTTTCTACCTACACATTGTCTATATATTTTAATTTGCGTTAGAATTAAAATCACAAATGGATTTAGTTAATTAAATGAGTTTTCAGCGCATAAAAAATTACACCTAGAGTCTTCCGATTTGGTAATTAATTGAACGATTATTTAATTATAACCTAATAAAGTTGAGATATTGCATGCGATAAAAGCTGAGATCGTTAAAACAAATGAATACATTATTTAAATCTCCTGCATTACGTATATTTAATCACTTTAATCGATAAATGTTTTACTTTGCCTTGTTCACGCACAATTCGTTTATACTTCTAACCACATTGTCTATTTCTTTTGCACAAAAGAACTGTTTAATTTCTTTTAAAAACTTCAGACCAAGCACATACAAATGTAAATTTTGATTGTAAACTGATGAAAACTGTTTTTGTACCAATTACTTCTAACGACATTTCTATATTAGTTATATTTAAATATAAATAATTATTCAGGTTCCAGTTTAAGCGTCATCTTGCCTCATCTACGTTTCGAAGTCTGGTTAATAATGATTTTTCAACGCGGTAGATTTTAACAACTAAATTATATTCAGAGAAACCTAAGATCGCGTACAATGCTACTAAAAGATGGCACTTCTGGTCCAATTGTTACATTTGTAAGTGATTTTTTTAATACAATAGGCAACCAAACTTACACGCGGCAGCTTGGATTATGATCGGCCTAGAAAAACAAAAGAGATGAGTTATGTCATAGTTATGTCAGAATCGTTTTTATGTAATGAGTATTGAGAAACTAATAAAATAATCTTTAGCTAAAGAAATATCTCCATACCGTTGTTTTTTGTACCCGCAGGGCTCAGCCTTACACATTGAAGTGTCCGTATGACGATCCACGCCTCTGGGATCAGACAGATTTACGTGTTTATCTAGAAGTTCCGGTTCCTAAAAGAAACTGACCTTTTCCCCAAACAAGTAGATCAAGAAACAATCGCCAATTAATAATTAATAGCAACGTTTAATGAGGTCCACAGCTTTCCAAATAAAATAATTAATTTCTAGGCGGCTGTGAAAGCTGCTGGAGCGCTGCATTTGTTGTGTTGGATGCACTCATTGATTCATAAACTTAAATTTTGTCTGATTATGCCATTAGGCTATACAGGGTGATTCAGAAATAAAGGTAATCCTTTTAATAGTAGGTAGAGGGGAGGCAGTAGAGCTAATTTACCTTGACAAGTATAGGTCCAAAACGAAGCTTTCCAGAAAATTAATTTTAAAGTTTTATTGGATTTTTTATCCGGTCCTAACCTTGGATCCTTTTAGATCCAAAATCAATAAAACTTTAAAATTCATTTTCTGGAAAACTATTCGTTTTTGACGTATACTTGTCAAGGTAAATTAGGTCTACTGACTCCCCTCTACCTACCATTTAAACGATTACCTTTATTTCTGAATCGCCCGTATATAACTACCATCATCATGTATTTTTTATTAGTTATGATAAACAATTTTGTAGAGATTCTGGGTTCATTAATAATGAATGTATAGATAGCAAATACATCAAATATATATTTGATAATTAAAAAGGATCAAGCTCTCAGCAAAGTTAAGAATAAAAAATGCCACCTTTTTTATCAGTTCAAAAACTAAAAACTAATTTTGTAATTATACGCTTTTATGCATTCTGAAGCAAAGGTACAAACACATCTTACTTTGGTTGCTGTATGCTGAAGTACTCAAGAAGTTTAAGCAACCTTTTCTGGACCTTTTTAAAGAAATAAACTATTCTGAATGAACCCAAATTTTAGATTCTTCGTCACATTTGACTATGTAAATCTTATTTATATCACGTTATCAAATTGAAGCAAATCTAACTTTCATCATATCTTATCATAGAACAACATTAACTTTGGACTGTTGAGAAATTGTGTGACATAATTTGGAGTTAATAAACAATAAAATTATGTTTGATCGTCATCATATGTAAACTGTTAATTATTGAGCGAATTCTGTGTCTCAATTTCAGACAATTAATATAAGATATTTAAGTACCGATATTTTAATAGTTTATGCATTTATCAGCATCAGTATCTGATTTATACAATTTATTGGAGTTTTGATTGATAATAACAGATGTCATGAAGTATCACGTTTTAATGAAATAATTTGTTTCCTATTCATTGTTTCTATCCTAGTCATTATTCTATATAGGGTTAGTCAGATGGTAAAGCCCCTATTCACAACAAAGATGTTAACGCTAATTTGGATTGCCGTATAGATCTATACATGTATTCCAATAAAACCCATGTCCACAAAATATCGTAGAAAAAACTTAGAATCGCGATAATATTATACACAATCTAAAGTCTTCATAACTATTCCAATAACATTGCCGCTAATAGAAACCTTGGTCGGTAAGCAAAAAAATACGTTATTGGAACTAGGGTTAAACTCGAAGATAGCTTTCAATAGACAGCTTTACCTTGTTTCGGCAACTAGATAGATTTTACTATACCTGATTATAATTATTATAACTGTGTCACCAGAACTTTATTCATTTATACCTATGCTAATACCTACTGCTAATGTACGAATACTAAATCTGTACCTCAGAGGTAAACTGTACTAAGTCACAAAATTACAATTTTACAGGAGGACGAAATAAAGGAAAAAATATTGAATAATTCTCCATTGCGTGGGACTGCTTTATTTTTAAATTCTGAAATTTATATGGTGGCAATGTAAATAGTTTAGTTTAATTATGAAATAGTTATGTTTTGCAAATTTCATAAAATTTTTGTTTTACTGGACTTAGTACAGTACACCACAAAAAAAATTTTTAGATGTTGGACATAGGATGCAAAATCAGTATATTTGACACTGGTTTTTAAATAGCATACGTATCAAAAATGTGCTTAAACACTATTTTGGGTACAAAAAACTGTAATACCAATTTTTAAAATTTTTATTTTGCTTACAACAACACAACCAACACAACAACGGTTACACACGTACAAACAATAGAATTATAAGCTCTTCCAGAAATTCTCAAAATAAACAAAACTTATTCAAAAAGGCAGAATATATCATAAAAGACCAAAAAATAATACTACTAATCAAAAGTTTCTTTTAATTTAAACGTCATCAATCATCATCCACATTTTTTGTATCCGAATGAGGAAGGTTCTGATAGAAAGCATGGAATATCTTTGGTACCCATTGTAACAAATTCTGAAGATCTTTGTATTTTTTTTCACTTATAGGTTTAGGTATATTTCTAATAACAGGAATTTCCTCCGGAAAAATTGACCTACGCGATACTCTATTGAGATCAAGTACTTCAAATTCTATCTGATCAAAACTTTTTTTGCAAAAAACCTTACCTTTTTCTTCAGAACGAACTTGAATATGGACGACCTGTGATATTTTAAAGTCTTCTCCATTTTCAAGTTTTTTTCTGTGTAAAAACGGTGAACTAGAACCTTCAATCAGAGAATTAAAATTTTTGAAATCCCTTGTTTCCATGTTCATTACAGAAAATGGATTTTTGTTACTAGCTATTCGGACTAATTGCTGCCAGTCCCATGGCGTCATTATCTGAAATTTTGACATCTTTTTCTTTTCTCTTTCTATTAGAGAGTGGTCACTGTCCACTTCAAGATGGGTGTGGCCCCTCAAAAGATATTTATGATTTATGACCTTTAATGTTGGTATAAAATGTAAAATAGAGAAGTATGCCAAAATAGAGTTTTTTCACTACTAGCTTTAAAACATACTATTATCTAGTCTGTTGTCACCTTGTGAAGTTAGCCTTCTTGCCTAGTGGTAAATAATTTTTTATTATTGACTACTAGTCAATAATCCAGATTTTAGTGTAACACGGGGCAAAAATTCATCCCATTATACACTGGCATCCAGGAAAAAATCCGTGATCGCGATAGTACGTTTTTTATGTGAGAAGAATAAAAGGAATAAAAGTACTAGTAGTGAAAAAAATAATATATACACCACGGTTGTGAAGTGTTTTCTAGAGCCTCTCATCTTATATCCCTCGATGCTGCGCATCTCGGGATCTAATAATGCTCGGCTCTAGAAAAAACTCTTCACAACCTTGGTATATAATATACTATTATATTTCTATTTTGAGAAGGACAGTTGTCCGACCATATTATTAGTTCTTCTACAGATTCATCAATAGTTGCTAAAGCCCATTTTAATAAACAGGAACCCATTTCATTCCCTCCCCTACCAGCTACACTTTCGTCCCACATGCAACAAGTTGTTTGATTTTGTGAAGTGTCTTTTATTGTATAATTGAATGTCCACAATTTTAGAGAGTAAAAGCTTTGAGAATTTGTCAAACTAGGAGTTGGTAAACACTTTTCTAAATCAACCATTATAACCTTAAGTTTTGAGTTGTTTCCAGATGATGTTTCTTTGTCTAGTTTTTTTAGTGTATATCTCTTACTGGCGTCGGTTAAATGCTCATCATATTGTTTTTGTATAGCCAGTCTTTCTTCAATTGTGGCACACTCTTTTAACTTTAAAAGATACTTATCACACTCATCACATGTGTCATTAGAAGGAACCTTAAAAGAATAATTAAATTCCGTATTAAATATGTCAGTATATAGCCATAGTTTAGGGATATCATCTTCAGGTGTTCCTTGATCTAGCATATCTTCTTTGTACATTTCGTACATTCGGGAAATATTTAAACTGCTATCAAGGTACCTTTTGGATGATCTCTCTCTACTATAGTGTGATTCTACAGTGGGAAACTTTAAAATATGGGTTCTTATGCTATCTTTTATCTCAGGTGAAATTTTATTTGGTGGAACTTTTCTTCCACGCTTATCTACATCCACCAAACCTCCACTACCCTTTTTAGATAAAGCTGTAGAAACAAACGTTTGAGAAACCGATAATGTGTTTAAAAAAAAAGTTTGACATACCTCAATTTGTACAGTATTTACAGTGAAAAAAAATTTTTTGTTTGCAGTTTTTTGATTTGATCGTTCACCTGTTCTTTCACGTTTTCTTTTAATTCCCGTTAATTGTACACATGAAGCAACGAATTGCCTTTTATGATCTATTGATTTTGATGGTAGCCAGAATTGTTTAAAAATATTTTCTCGTTCTGTCTGAGAAATCATATAAGTACATTTACGCCTGCATTTATCTAAACAAGGTGGTCCTAAAGATTTTCCTACTATCAGCTTGTTCTGTTTGGACAAATATTCTTCTCCTGCAAGACGCTTCTGCTTTCGAACATTACATTGCCACGTGTCAGGATCCCTCTTGCGTTTTCTTCCTTGTTTCACTTGAGTGGAAACTTCGTCATTATCCTCTACATTTACCAGCTCTTGTTGTAAATTATTATTTGAAATATCCGCATTACTTGCATCAGAGCTGTTCTCATTTTCTGATTCTTCATAGTTCGGATCCTTTAGACTATCGTCCGAATCCTCATAATATTGCAATTTTTGGAAACTTCTGTCTTGGTCGCCATCTTTTCCAGTAGGAGAATTGTGATAACTAGCACTTGAAATTTCATTTACTGGTTGAAGTTCAATGAAGTTAGAAGACCTGGGTGATTCTCTATTATTTTTTCCGTCGTGATCTGAAAACGTAACAATTATAATAAATACAAGTGGTTAGTGATATAGGTAACTAAATTAATGAATTCACACAGGCACAAAAGTAGCTCTCTAGCCAAAAAACAAACTTCCATGCTCACCAGAGTTTAAGAAACAGAAACTAAATTTTTGAACCACACAACCACGTAAAAAAAATTATTTAGTTAAAACTAACACAGAAACAAAGTAACGTGCAAGAGACGCTTGTAAAAACATTATTCGGTGCTTTCCATACCTTCCTCCAAATTGACAACAGGGTGCAAACTCGATTCAGGGCTTCCCACGAGACAAGAATTATCTAAACCCAACTCCTCAATTAGTGGGTCGGTTTTGGTTTTCTTGGAATCACCTTAAAAACATAATACCTATTGTTTTAATTCTGAGAAATAAAATGAGGTATTCTTCTAATAAAAGTAAAAAGAAGGGTATAATACTTACCATTCTGTGATAAATTTTGTTCTTCGTACGTTTGATTCTCTTTTAGCTTATCGAGGGCAGCGAAAATTTTAGCACTTCTCGAAGACATGCTTGTTTACAGGATGCAGACATCAAAAGAACTAAACTCATTGCCGCGTGAACGATATAATAGATATACCTAATGCAACTACTGCATAGAAACAAGAGAATAAGCCTGTAATTTTTTTATAAACTGTACTAAGTCCATGTGCACCGGACATAGAACAGTACTAAGTCCACTGGTAATTCTTCTTGTAGTTTTAGTACAGTTTACTTCTGAATACAGATGGGACTTAGTACTTTTTCTAAACGGCTAACTCAGTACTGATTCAAATATCAATGGTGAAGAATTTTTTTTCTAATAAAGCATCAAAATATATGTGACTTAGTACAGAAAACTCCATTTTGTAAAAAAGTGGACTTTGTACAGTTTACCTCTGGGGTACAGAAATATTTCTTACTCTGATTAAAGTTCGTTTCCTTAGATAAGAAGCCAATTTGTCATCGGGCACACATAAGAATGTGTAGCAATTAATACCGTGCCCGGATTCTTCTTTAAGGTAACGGCCTTGGCCATGACAATCCTAATGATCCTGCAAAAACATTTGAAGTAAACGAGATGGTTGAAAGGTTTACGTTTTCAACAATGTGTTCTAGGTATGTCCAAACCAAACCAATCCTATCGAAACTTCTAATCAAACTTCTATCCTAAACTCTAACCTAACTTCTAACCCTACTTCTAATCTAATCTCTATTTAACCTACAACCTTGACACACCTAATCTCTATTACAATTTCTAACCAAGACTGTAATCTAACCCATATAAACAGGCTTCTGGTCGCGTCGGTAGTAGAGAGCCTAAAAGGAGGGCGCAGCAAGTGCGACTATTTTGCTGCAAACCGAAAATGCAACGAAAGTTTTTAATGTGGCGATGTATTTGAAATAATTTTAAATATATAAATTGACAAGACGGTGTGCTTAATAGTAACACTGCAGGACAGTAACATTACAAAATAAAACGTAAAAATGAATATTTCGCTCATAGTTTATTTACAGATAATAAGAAATCTATTTAAATGCATCAACGAAGAAAATTTTATGTAACACAGACAGCAATACTATTGATTTGATCATTTGTTCAGAAACTTGAAATAAAGAAATATAGTTGATATTTTGATTAACTTTAGTAACATGCTTGTATTTTTGAGCATGTAAACATAGAACGCTATTAGTGGGTTTTTGGATAAACATTGTTGGATTCCTATATATTTTACACATGGCCTAAAGCTAATGATGCGTTAGATATTCGTTGTGAAATATTGTTCATATAAAATAGCTCTTTAACATAAGGAAATATCATAATGCTATCATTTACAAATTTAAGTCGATTATTATATTAGTTAATATATATATCGATATTCATATTAATTAAGTAATATTATTACTTTATTTTTCTTTTTGAAATACGTTAAGTCTTCTCGACTTGGGTTTTACTATATCAATCGATATTTGGAGATGACTACCAAAAACCAATTTGATAACTAGCAAACAGCCAGCAACAAAATGTCCCAAAACCACCCTGTATCTAAATAATTTACGATAGTTTATACTTAGGTTAGAAAAGTTGAATATTTAAGTGTAGTTATTAATTCTTAAATTCATGTTATGATTTTTTACTGTGTTGTTAGCATAACACATCCAGTCGATCAATCAAAGTCGTCTTTACTTTCTGGATTGATTTTTTGTTTAATAGGTTCCCAACTGGGAGATGTGATCTGCCATTGTGTCATTTCACTTCTAGCTGTCCTTATGGATATGATTCAAGATCAAGGTCGCACGTGGAAGATAAAGCCGTGGTCTCACTGAAAATACACTTAGCCATCTCGCTTCCAAATAACCCTGGGTGCTTGTATTAAAATATTTTTCTACTCCTATTAAAGAATACATTAATTATTATAAATGGGTTTCTTATTAAGTAATAGTATTTATTACCCACGGGCCGTGAGTAATAATTTATTACCCATGGGCTGTGGCCAATCACAAAAAAGTTACGCCTACAAAAGCACAAGTTTAGATTTAATCCAAATGCTTTGCTTTTATATACGAGAGAGAAGAGTATGTATACAATTTATACAATAAATCCAGCTCCACACATGCGTTATTCATTGACGAATGTTTGTTATTTGTACACAAATACGTGAAGTGTGAATGGAATTTTTGTATTCGTATACAAATATTTGCTATTCGTCCACGAACACGAGCACGATCCGTATTGTAGCGGTAAATTATCGCGAGTCAAAGGGATCAAACATTCGTCTAACCTCCACAGGGTAGCCTCTATACACTATACGCGAATATTCGGTTACAGTAGGCGAAGTGTGTAGGGAATTTTTCGGATACATTCGCAAACGAACATTCAGTCACGAATATTCGTGTGCAAACAACAGATAAAGTTACGTTACAAGAGATATACAAATCTTCAGCATTATGGGCGCTTTATTCTATATTGCGATCACACTAAATTAATATGAATAACATCAGTGTAGAAAATTATTCAAAACTTTTCAAATTTATTATAATCTACCTGACAATAATTAATTTTATTAATCTGACTTATTTATTTCATGATTATGGAATTTCACCGAATAAAGCTCAAAGCAATAAACAATTGACCGTAAAGTGCAATTTCCTATTGAAGAGAAAAAGGGTAGTATTATACTTGCGTGTAATGGCTCATGAGGATGATGTTTGTTGTAATTCATCTGAATTACATTATGACACGCTCGCTGAATAATATACTATTTTCCAGCACATACATGAAAAGTAAAATTTTGCAGTTGCTTTTGAAAGCGCAAAGTTGACCTTTTCTGAGGAGCAGGCGCAATAGTCATTTGTGTATTAAGATTACAAAGTGATAGATTGCCGACCAATAGAGAAAGTTGACGCAAAACGGATAAATACACACATTTTTTCTACGGCAGCTTTAGTACAAATATAAAAAAAATATCAGTTATATCTATTTGTAAACAGCACACTCAAAAGAAATTTACATTGTACTTCGAAACGGAATTTGAGTTTTTCTTAAAAAAAAAGAGTCGGCACATATTTCCAAACAGATTACAAATTCTTTATTTTTTCGTAGCACACTTCCCTACTCTATAGACAGATCAGATTTACCATTTCAACGTCCCTTATCTCTACTCCTGGGCGTTTTGACTTATTTCCACCCATATATAGCTTTGTTTTGTTTTTCTATTTAATAAAAGAGTAAAAACTAAATAATTTGTGTTTAATTAGAATAGTTTTATTTAAATAAATTTATCATTATTTATTATTATCAATAAATCAAAAGTATCAGGAGATTAAAATAGCAAATGATGCAATCAAAACAATTTCACTCGAATTACTTCATTCATTTCTTTCGTGAAAATCTAGGACAAGTGATTCAAAACTTTTAGGTCACCTGTTAGTTTATTCTTTCTGGCATTATTTGGCCATAAAATAGTATATTAAAGTATTAGTTTCATAAAACACGTTTTTAGCGCACGTGTCCGAGTCTAGAAAACGACCCGCGTAGCGGGGAGTTTTCTAATGAGGACAAGTGCGCTAAAACGTGTTATGAAACGAATACTTTATACTATTTTTTCTATTTGCGTTAGTTCGTTATTAAATAATGAAAAAAATTACTTAGTTTTAAATAAATTTTGTTAGGGATATTTTGGTAAGTAGCATAGCAGTTGGCAACACTAGAAATTATGCAATTTTGTTTTTTACATAACCTTGCTTAACTTTAGGTAATCCGCGCGACGTAGAAATTCCCATTCTTATCTCATACACACAACGCCTGCTAAGCAGCAGGACCTCGTTCAAATTTTCCAGGAGTATTATACGTACTGTTGAAAATTATTATAAATTCAAAGTAGAATGTATGCCAATATATTTGTGACATAAATAATTGCTACTGATTAATGAATTAAAAACTTGGATGAAATAAGAATAATTATATTTAATTTCATAGAATACCTTGTTTGTTAAAGAAATTAATCAGGTATAAATGCAATAGTATTTTCAGCAAAGAATGGTTTTTGTTAACCAAAATAATTATTCATTGGATCTTTTGGATATTATAACTTATAAAGTAAAGATATATGTATAATTTTATAAAATTTAATGCAGTATCAAAATTTACAATTTCGTTAATAATAAAGTAAAAACTGTTACGCCCTTATTAAGACTAATTATTATTCGGCGCATTTATGTAGCCTGCAATACTAGTTGCGCAAGTGTTGCATTCCAGTTATAAGAGTTCACTGCGTAAATAACATAGGTTTGACATTCTAAGAACAGCTGTCTAACAGTGATATCAACTTTAAAAAATAAAATGTTACTGTTTCCAGTATTCTAAAAAATTTCATTAGGACACGCAAATATAAAAAACAAATTACTAAATCGCAAGTAATCAAAAAAATATGCCAGGAATAGCTTTCTCTATATTATTAAAATTCTTATCAAACGCCTCTTAAGCTTCTTCCGATAATTTCCCAATTGGTAAGTTGGAAAGATACTCAGAAAAATCTGTATTGGCAATGCGTGTACACTTTATGTCTGCTAGATATATTTTCAGTTATTGTAGTGCGTCTATATTTGTACCCAAAGAAAGTTTCTAAAGGATGCCACTAAAACGTTTAAATAGATTTTTATGTAATCTGGTTGTAACAGCAGATGTTTCATAAAGTTTAAAAACTCTTCCAGGCTGTATTACCGTTGTTAGTACTTTTCACGCCTTGCTTTATTACATTCTATTTTTATCGTTACAAATCCATATTGTAATAAATGTTCTAAACAACGTAACCTATTTACATATGAAGAGACGGTAAGACACTTACACAGTACAAAAATTTAGGGTAAATTTTTTTAGTATTTTGATTATTGGACTGTTTTAGTGTGATAAAGTTGCCATAAAGGATAAAAGATATCATTGTTTTGGAGTGTGATAGATTTACACTAACATTGTATTGAAGTTAAGTCTATGAGCTATACGAAGATACAGATTAGATATTTTACTCTAAATGTATTGGACTTTTAGAGTGGCCTAGTGCACTCTAGTGTAAAAATGTTTTTACTGTGTAGAAATTACTTCTCTTTTATTTCTTTTCTGTATTAATCTTTAATATCTGCATTTCTAGTACTACAAGGACAATATTATTATGAAGATCTAATCTAAATCATCATAAAATAAAAATTTTAAATACGATTTCGTTAATTCAGTATTTTTTATATAGATTCAGCAACTCAGTCTTTCATTCAGTTATGCTGTGACATTCCCTGCTCGTTATTGCCAGCATGCAATGACGTTGACGATCTGCCAGCCTCGACGAGCTGATCGTGGTATGTCACTGTTGTGCGCGTTATTCGAAGCTACCTTAACAACTTCAAAGTGCTGCCAGATCCTTACAGTGTCACTCTTACGTTGAAACTTCTCAATACACTCTGGACTGTTGATGTACCAGGTATTAGGAAAGTTATAGACAAGATCTTTGCAGTGGGATTTAAGTATGAGCTCAAGCACTACTTACAACGTAAATCAAAACTACAGAAGCAATCATTAAATTTCTAGGCTAAGAGAGGCTGTAAAATATCGCTCCATGTTGGATAATAAAATGAAAATTTAAATTGCCTAAAATCCTAAGTAGGAAACAATGAAAATTTCAAAATATGTCATAATTTATCAATATGTAAAACAGTTTGCGCACTTAAAAGATTAAACAATGCTTTAACAATCAATCTGCAAAATTATAAATAGTATATATTCGATATACACGGTGAGTCATTACGGAGTAATCGGACTTTGCCAGTGGTTAGATAACCATTAAAGAAAGAAAATTCCTATAGACCATTTTTCTCGTATTTCTATACTTTTGGAGAAAAACGGCATCGAAGTTCAGCCTAATGTTTTCAAATTTAATAGTATGAATGCACATGACACATATTTTAAAAGTTCAAGCAGATATTCAATACTACTAGAATGTGCAAGGATAGCGTAATAAAGTAATAAAAACGTCTTTATCTTGGCCAAGTGTTTCGTAGAATAACAACAGATAAACAGAATTAAATAAACAAAGCATGTTGAGAACGACCTCTCGATGGATATTGTTTCAAAAATGGTATTTTTGTTTTGTGTTGTTTCTGATTACTAAGACAATTTCAAATTCTTTTAATAGGCACATTAACCCCTATGTGTAATACAATACTGCAGGTTTGTGAATAAAAAATTATAGTACTGTAATAGTGACACACATTTGGTTTCTCAAATGATAACAAATTGCAAACCCCTTACACTGCAGCTTTTAGTAATAAAACGTAACAGTACTTGTACTTGACTATGTAAACAAATCCATCAAGCATTCAGGGTCGTTGAATTAAAACATCAAAAAGAATAATAAGGTTTTAATAATGAAACTTTCTAGAATTTCAATTAAAAAACAATACCTATTGATGGATATATCAAATTAGCTAAACATGTCTTTACTTAATTAAAACTAATATCTGTTTATTAACGCATAACACATCGAATTTAATGATATCATTGAATGGGTCTGTATTAAAATGATGTCATTTCTGTCTGCGTTTACTATTAGAATAGAAGGGAATCCCCCGGATCGTTTTGTTTTAACATCTAAAATGGAATGTGCGTCGTTTGCATTCTTGTTGTGCTTGTTTAAACAGATGTCACGTTTTTGCTGATGGTGTCAATTTCTAAAGATCTTGCATTTATTTCTATTCGACTTAACAACACTGAGCTGCATCAATTATACGTACTTTTCTGAAAATGTCGGTTAAAATTTTCGAAATTTTCAAGTTCATTTAATCACAAAAAAGTTACTAAGGTTTTATGTTTCTAATAACCAGATAAGCTGATCCCCAAAGTCCGATCATTGAGTACTGAATCACAGTGTATTTATTTGTTTCTGATCGTTTTCTAATAACATTAAGTAGTTGAGTTCAAACATTGTATCAGAATACTTTTTGTACATGCCGTTTCTCAGTATTGATAAAATGATAATATTGACTTTCTGTTTACGTTCTGAAGTAAAATCGAAGGCAAAATACCTGTAGGCATTTTTTATTTGTTTGACTCTTTCCTACTTTATCTTGCATAGCAAGAAATATCCAAATATAAGTTTTTTTCAGTTATAATTTCATTTCTTTTACAAATATTTCTAAGTGAATAAAGGTAAGTTCCATATTCCTTATAGAATGCTTTTTCAGCTATATTTCTTGTCAACAAAATTTTTTTTAGGGAGAGCAAATATTAAAAATCCAATTTCTGTTGGTGTGCCCTAATTTTTTGGAGATATTTAACTGAAAGGTTGGGTCAACTAGGTTTACCGAATAGTGGAAAAGATATAATGAAATTTGCAAGGAATTTAGAACTAGTAGAAGTGAGAGAATAGATTGTAATTTTTTTAACTTTTAAAGCTGTTTATTTTTTTAAATGTAATACTATATGTAATTAAAGACAACAATATTTATAAATGTGATTTAAATTGTCAATTAAAAGGACGATTTAGACGTCATAATTCACTAAATTAATTCTGAAAGGTAAAATCAAGCGTAGAACTGTAAACCGTTACAGAATTAATTTAGCAAGAAGGGATTCCAAATTAATATTACCCATGTGGCCATGCCAAATTTAGTTGCAGAACATAACAAAACATAAGTAAGTGAGTAATTCCCAAGTTGACAGTAAAATTCATACAAATATGAATGAATCAAAAGCGAATTCAAAAGAAAATTTACATTTCTTTATTTTGTCCGTTTTTCCATTTAATTTATTTCGGATTTGAGTGTTTTACCTTCACTTGTTAAAAGAACTAATCAAGCCTTTAGCAACATAGTTGCTACAGTGACTTAAATATTCAATGGAAAGGAAATGAACCCTCAGGTGTATTTTATAAAGCAAAAGCTTCTCTAAATTCAAATTTCCTCAACTTCCGTGACTAAAATAGGACAAGTGTATTTACCTACCTGTATCTTAAATACATTGAAATATTAATACACCCTTCGTGACTTAAACAATGACTAGCTTACTGATTTTTGAATTATGTTAGGTAATACTAAAATACATTTTTATATAGTGCTTTCAACATTCAAAGTTGCCAACCCTCGTGAATTCACCTACAAAAAGCTTACAGGGCAGACCAGTTCAAACATTAAAATATAATAATGGGATACATCGTTAGTATCAATAATTTAATACGTAGGGTATATTTTAAGAATGAAAAGGGCAAGGGGGTGGGTCAATCCGACCATGGCGTGACATTAGATCGTATAGTACCTAGTAGTTTCTCCCTCCGTTTTGGTAACTCAGACCGCTGCTACCCTCTTTATTGTTATCGTAGCTACAATGTCTTTGCACGACCAAAATTTATTGACATTTGTTTTGGGGTGTACTAATTCGGTTTGTTACACTACGGATAGATCTTATCGAATTCCGTTGACTGCCAGTGTATGTAGCCGTTTCTGATCAAAAACGTGTACCCAAACAAGATTTATAGTAAAGCTATTTAGTATTTTACTCGTTTAATCAACTATCTTTGGGATAAATCTTGATTGTTAATTTAAATTTTATCTAATACACCAAACTTTATAAAAATCGCATAGCAGCCCAATTTCCCTAGGATCTCGCAATTAAGATAATTTTATTAAACCCTGGAGGCAATAGCTGCATTTTTACATACATATACATTTTACAAATCTCAGATAATTTTACAAAAGATCCAATGAAAAATATCTATAAATTCCAAATGTACAACAAAAACTAAATATATTTCACTAACAAGGAATGTTTTGATCATTGCTCTACACTGATTTTGATCTTGACAGGGTAGATCCGGTAGATCTTTTGATTGCGAACACGAATCCGTAGGTCTGTTATAAATTTTCTTGGAAAATCTGAAAAACCGGGTTTCTGACACGTTTCAGGCTCAAATATCTATTTGGCCTGTCACAAGAACTAGATTTTGTTATTCTGGTATTGATTGTTTGCTGCTAAACGCGAATCCGTAATAAAAATTGCTCTGTCATGCGTTTTTCTTTGTACCTCTTATACTTAATATCTGCAAAAATAGGATTCTGGGCGCTCAAATTCCGAATTCGTAATTCACGCAAGGCATTTTTGTAATTTCACTTTATAAATCTGAGTGGTCACAAACCTATTTTTGTAACCTAGGTATTGTAAGAGGTATTATAAATTGGATGTGAATATGTGAAAGTCATAAAGACACTTATTCATAATATACTTATATGCACATACAGCAAAAAAGATCAAAATTTCACACATAGCCAATAATCCACCATTTCAGTGAATCAGAATATAAAGCGGAATATAGAGCTCTTAGGATTTAAGATAGTAAATGCATGAAATATCATATAAAACCGAACAAGAGAGCCACTACTATTATTCTGTGTAGATCTGAAACCCAACGAAAATGAATGTTACATAGTTGGAACATAGTAGAGCAAATTGTCCTTAAATAAGGTTTGTTCTTCAAACGAATAGTTTTCGAAAAAATGAATTTTAAAGTTTTATTAAATTTCGAGTCCGACCCTGTAACACTAACCTACCTTAATTTAATTTAAAAATGTGATATCCTTTTAGTCGTACCCGCCTTTTAAAAATTGGTGGTGTATGTCACATGAAAAAGCTAATTTATGGCTGTCTGCATGCTTTAACGTAAATGTGGTCAGAAGT
Source organism: Agrypnus murinus (assembly GCA_929113105.1). Lineage (NCBI taxonomy): Eukaryota > Metazoa > Arthropoda > Insecta > Coleoptera > Elateridae > Agrypnus > Agrypnus murinus. Next base: position 188,006,419 of record OV816024.1, read on the forward strand.
TATTACCAAGTAGTAAATACTTAGAATAATAATTGAAGTAAATAAGTAGAAATATGAGGGCCGGCGGTGGACGAGTGGTGTCAGTGCATCACTCGTGTTCCAAGGGTCGTGGGTTCGAATCCCACTTGGGGCGGCGGGATTTTTCTAATTGAAAAATTCCGCCACCTCAACTATGGATATAAGTAGAAATATGATCCGATTTGTGTTGATATTGATAAAACAGATGTTGCAAAGAAACATGGCATTTATTTTTTACACCTAACGGTAATTGTAATTAGTAATTAATATTGTTATGTTAGTTTTCCAATTCGTCTTTTACCGTAATTGGGCATAATTAATTCTTACACAAGTGGTGTCATATTGCCAACGATTTGAAGACAGATTAGAAATGTAAGAACACATTTGAAGACAGATTAGAAATGTAAGAACACATTTAAGGAACTTTTATACAAATCCAGATGACAATAATTTCTGAAAACTGATAATTCGATAAACAGATCGCGGCACATTTGGAAAGGATGCGGTACTTTCCCTTCTGCGAATTCTTAATACATATTTTGTTTAATATTTAAAATATAACTAAAGTTCTTTTCAATGCGGTAGACTTTCAGAAAAATCATATAAAACTGTTTATAATTTCCGTTTTAAAAGCATACAGAATATGGTAAGTATTGCCAATTAACCCTCTGTATTGTAACCAATTTGGGTTTGTCACTATTTATTGTTAAGAAAATAAAATAAATATTTATGCATTTAGTAAAACCTGTGTTTATTCTTCATCTAACTAAGTATCTTCTAAATGAATTAATTATTACGTCACGTCATTAATCGATAGAAGTTATCGTATTATACCATTACCATATCATTGTTATTTTTAAAATGAATGATCTTGTACGTTTTTAGTACAATTAAGCTACTTATTACTTAATTTCCTTAAGCTACTTAACCTAATTTCTAACGATGTCCGAGATTAAATACAATTCAAATTCATTATTATTAATAAGAATAACGATTTGCAGCCTAATACGGAAATGCAGTAGTTGTAATAATAACAAAAAAGCCCCTATTTATTTAGGTGCTGTCATTGTATAGTCTACTTGCTGACACATTTATGTATTTATTACTACCTATAAACAGTTTAAATAGTAAACATCTTTTGTTTGACATAAATTAAATGAAAGATCGGCATCGAAATAATAGCTCCTACAGACACCAAGGCCGTCTTCAGTTTGCTTAATTTCCCGGGTGCCCAACAATTTTTAGTGAAAATTTATTTTTGAGATAGTGTGGAATTTTATGCATTCCTTTCTAGATATGTTACTAATTAAGCCAAAACCTTTATATAAAAAGCATCCTGTATAAAGTAAATCTACTGCTGAATTCTTCCGTTGTATTCGAAGCCCCACGTGTAAAAGAATGCTTCCACAATGTACTAAATGTCGGCGCTCTGGTCACACTATGAACTTATACGACAGAAACTATAAGCGTGCAGGGCTACATCATACTTCAGAATGTGACAGAAAATAAAACACAATAATGTAAGATGTGTAAATTGCAGTGATAATCATCCGGCTAACTAGAGGAACTATGTAGTGCACAAACACGAAACGAAACATACCTCAAAATTAGAGATCGAAACCAAGAAATTATAATGCTCAGTAGAACATGAAGCAAACCACAACATATAGCTAATTTTAAATTCATCGACTGAGAGTTTGATATAATCGACTCTTCAAAAAAACCTTCAAAAAGCCTAAAGAATTGATGCGTGAACAAGGACTGGATTTCTCAAGTCGAATTATTTCTATTGACGAGACGCATTTTCACCTCGGAGAATTTGTAAACAAGCAGAATTGTCGCATATGGGGATTGAAAAATCTAAGAGAGACTTTCGAAAAATGAATACATCCTCAGGAAGTGATGGTGTGGTGTACCTTGTGGCCTGGAGGCATAATTGCCCCGTGTTATTTTGAAATAGATGACGAGAATGCTGTTACAATCAATGCCGTTTGCTATCAGAGTATGATAGTAAACTTTTTTTAGAGCCAGTTGGAAATATGGACATGAGGATCTCTAGTTTCAACAAGATGATACTACCAGTCACATAGCAGCAGTAACAACGCTTTACTGTACGGTCGCATAATCTCCCGAAATAGTTACATTACTTGCCGGCAAGATCCTGCGAGTTAACCCCTCTAGATTTATTTCTCCGAGGATTTTTGAAGAGTATTATAACTTAATTTTAACACAGAGGTCCTTGGTCTTTCCAAAGGATATCTTCATTCTATGGTTAGATTAAACCGCACCTGACGCTCAGGTAAGTAAATAGATCATTTGACCCAACGCCCACACAGACGTGCTAGCCGAGGGCAACGAATTTGGCTACCACTCGCAAAGAGTAGTCTCAATCCCAAATAAAACATTATTTCTAGCGTAGCAAAACTTAAAATAAATCACCCTTTATAACTCAGGTCCTTTATTAAAAGTGGTACACATCGAACATCTTTACAAACTTATAAACCCCTGCCGTACCACTTTTATAATATTCTCAAATCCTACCTTTCTATAACAGATACTAACTGAATTATGTTAAATATCAACAGGCAACAGCAATTTATACGAGATTAAATCAAAGAGTACCACAATGTAGTGCGTTCAGGATTACAATATAGCTTTTAATCGTTGTAGCCGCATGTGCCGATGATACTGCCGTGCAAGCTTCAGAAAGCTCCAACCATTCCTTCAAGAAATGGCATGCAAATATAAATGACATTTACATTAAAAAGCGATTTATATTCACCAATTATGCTAAACAATCAACAGTTAACCGAAACGCACGATATTAGTACCTTGGTTTAAAGTGCCTAGATCTAGACGACTGGCACAGAGAAAAAAGATATATTTCCACAAAGCACAAACGAAAATATTTACTATACCAAGCTTGTGAAACGCTTTTTATTTAAACGTTTTTATTTATTTCATATGATTATGGAGTTTCACGAAGTCAGGTTAGACACAATAGTGGAACTGTTGTTCTGTACCTTTTCAAGTTCAAATTAGCACGTCTTATGTGATTACCGTGCTCTGTTGTAAAATAATGATGGGTCAGAAACAAGAGGAAGAAGAAGGAAGGAATTGTTCACGGATAAGCTCTTAAATAAAATTGGAGAATTGGTCAGAAAAATTACTAAAGAAGAAAATGAAGAACTAATTAACAAGATAAACAAATTCCAACGAGCGATGGACATTTACAGTTCACAATTTGATGAATTCGTGAAACAAATTGATACAACAAAAGAAGAAAATAAATAACTAAAGAGAAATAATCAGGAACTTAAGAAAAATGTAATAAGTTAGATAAACAAATCATTGAACTAAAAATTGCCCAAGAAGAAGACAGACAATATAAACGGTATCCCGGATAGCACAAACGAAAATGTAAGAGATTTAATAATTAATCTAGGAAAAGTGATAGGATTAAAAAACCAAATAATAAAAAACCAATTATCGTACAAGTTACAAATAAACAAACCAGAGATGAATGTCTTGAAAAATCCAAAACAAGGAATCCAACAACCAAAGATTTATATCCTGCACCGACGATGGCACCAATTTTTGTAAATGAGCACCTGACTTCATATTATAAACACCTTTTGGATGCATATCGAATCCATATTGAGGATAGAATATGATAAATTTGAGAAGAAGATTAGAATAAGTGCTGTATATACCTAGATGTCATGATATAAATACTGAAAATTTTGTAGATGAATTACTGAATTATTTAGTTACTTGTAGATGTAAATATATTTATTGGAGATATTAACATTGATATCTTAACATCGGATAAAATTATGAATTCCTATTTAAATTCTATTGATATCGTAAATATGGATTTAAATCAATTATTAACAAATATACGAGAGTGGTAGGTAACAGTAAATGATGTTTGGATTATATATTCTTAAAGTCAAAAATCAATTTCAATTCAGGTAATCGCAAAAGTTTTATTTTACGAACGAATATCACAGATCATTATCCAGTTTTTGTGAGTTTGGGAGGTTTAAGATCTGTAGAAAATATTGCAATCAAGATAGGTCACAGATTTAGCGGGCTTAATGAAAGACTTTTTTATGACTTAGTTAAAGAAACATCGTGTAATCATGTTTTGTCTGAAACTGACCCACAAACTGCAACTATTGCTGTTATAACCACTTTAATTAAATTACAACATACGAGCCCTGTTGCAAAATAGTTGGCCTACGTACACAAATTTCCAATAAATCCGATAAAAAAGACAAATTGTTAATCAACAGCTAATATCATACTAGCATTGTAAACTGCTATTGCTTGCAATATAATGCATGCAAAATATTATGTATCTATACTAAAATTTGTAGCTAAAAAAATATTGAAGAAAATTGTAGCATTTCTACCATTGCAAAATAAGTTGGCCTACCATCATGAAAGTAATGTTTTTCGATCCGATATTGTTTTTATTGCCTGTACAGTGTAATTAGGAGTGACGTATCAATTTCTGTCGACTACCGATTGTTTATATTTGTCAATTTTTGTTTATGTCGTGTCAAAATAGCTCGAGGAAAGGCTGTTGCATCTGCAGTTCGTAAAACTATTGTTAAACTCCATTTAAAATCAAAGTCAGCATATGAGATTGCTGAAAATTTATCTTTACCAAGGGAAACAGTAAGAAATATAATAGCATCGTTTAAACGTACAGGAAACACCAAAACAAAGAAAAGAACAGGACGCCCTGCAAGCATATCTGCAGCAGATAGAAGACTCTTCACACGTATTGTAAAAAATAATCGGAGATGTGGATCTAAAGAACTTGCTGTTAAGTAGTCAGAATCAATAGGAAAACCTCTGTCCAAGTATACCCCTTTACGAGATTTAAAAAAATTAGGTTTTGGTTTTTATAAAGAAGAATAAATGCGTTAACTTTAATTCTTTTTTACAATATTTTGGTGTTTTTATAGGCCAAGCAGAAGCCATTTCTTAAAAAAGGTCAAATGATCAAAAAAGGTCTCGGGCTAAACGCCATATCAATTGAACACTTAATCAGTGGAAAAAGATTATTTGGAGCGATGAAAGTAAATTTGAACTTAAATTTGGGTGACTCGTGTAGCCGAGTGATTCGTACTAAAACTGGAGCTTTTCATCCGGATTGCTTAAGAGAAACAACGAAATTTACAACATCTGTAATGGTATGGGGGTGTATGTCTGCCCAAAGAGTGGGGAAGCTTTGTTTTATAAATGGCACAGTGAATGGTTCAGCTTATCAGCAAATTTTGGAAGACTACCTCATTCCTTCAATCCCTTTATTACAAACAGAAGACATCTGAAGAGTCTCCTATCTGCTGCAGATATGCTTGCAGGGCGTCCGGTTTTTCTTCTTTGTTTTAGTATTTCCTGTACGCTTACGATGCTATTATATTTCTTGCTGTTTACCTTGGTAAAGATAAATTCTCAGCAATTTCATATGCTGACTTTGATTTTAAATGGAGTTTAACAATAGTTTCACGAACTGCAGATGCAACAGGCTTTCCTCGCGCTATTTTGACACGACATAAACAAAATTGACAAATAAATAAACAATCGGTAGTCGACAGAAATTGATACGTTACTCCTAAGTACACTGTGCAGGCAATAAAAACAATATTGGATCAAAAAACATTACTTTCATGATGGTAGGCCAACTATTTTGCAATGGTAGAAATGCTACAATTTTCTTCAATATTTTTTTAGCTACTAATTTTAGTATAGATACATAATATTTTGCATGCATTATATTGCAAGCAATAGCAGTTTACAATGCTAGTATGATATTAGCTGTTGATTAACAATTTGTCTTTTTTATCGGATTTATTGGAAATTTGTGTACGTAGGCTAACTATTTTGCAACAGGGCTCGTACTTCCTATACAAAAATTGTGGAAAGTAAATTCAGAAAACGTAAATCCTGGATTACACATGGTCTTATTAATTCTATAAATTAGATCAGCTTAAAAAGCAGGTTATAAATGATAGTCAAAATGTTATACTTAAACTGTATTATAATACTTATCGTGGTCCGGCGGTGGACGAGTGGTGTCAGTGCATCACTCGTGTTCAAGGGTCGTGTGTTCGAATCCCACTTGTGGCGACGGGATTTTTCTAATTGGAAAATTCCGCCACCTCAACTATGGATGTGTGTATTCGTGGTGCATGTTAGATGAGGGACAGATGACCTTAGCTGTTGGTTCCCCCGTAATGTTGGTGTGAAATAAAAAAGAATACTTATCGTAATATTCTTGCCACCTGTATACGAAATACAAAAATAAATTACTATAAAAATAAGCTTATGAAAAATCCAAACGATACTAAGCATCTATGGAAAACAGTAAGACAATGCGTGAAAGAAAGTAATTCAAATTCAGTAATCAAACGCATAACTTTAAATAATGAAAGAACCTACACAAAAATTTTCAAGAAATAGCAAACGAGTTTAATAAATATTATTGCAATATATGAAAATTGTTGGCGGAAGCATTAACTACTAATAGTGCAACTAAATTGCAACATGAAACACAAATTAGTCTTACAAACTGTAATTTATTATTTTTTCTGCCTGTAACAGATACAAATGACATTATAAATTTTAATAATTCCATAAAAACTCTTTTGCATCGGGTTGGACAACTTAACTTCTAAACTTTTAAGAAACATAAAGATATTTATAGCAGAGCCCTTACTTCACATATGTAACCTAATTCTAAATTCTGATATATTCCCAAGTATTCTACAACAAGCAATGGTTATTCCTATTCACAAAGGTGGACAACAAGATCAAATGAAAAATATCGCCCAATATCGTTGTTATCTAATGGTTCAAAAATTATAAAAAAGAAAAAAAGAAAAGGTTAATATACTATTTGGAAGAAAATAACTTATGGTTACGGTTATGGTGTGCCTCAAGGAAGCGTGTTAGGCCCTGTGTTGTTCTTAATTTATATAAATGATATATGAAAGTAAACGGAGAGAGAGAAATTCTATCTTATGTAGACGATATTGTTTTATACGCTAGTTATAAGCTCATTTTTGTGACAGTGTGATGATTGTATTTGAATTGTTTTGAAATATTGTTTTTTTTGTATTTGTGAGAATTCCCAAAGGCTGTTCTTGGACTACGCCCGTTTGATTTTGGGTTAGATAAATAAGTAAATGAAAAAATAAATAATTTGTGTAGAAGTTAAAGAATTAGGGTAAATTTACAAAAAAAAAATAATGGGTAACCAATGATATTTACTGTTAATGTAATTTCATTGTATTACCAGTGGAAGATTGTGAATTTACTGTAAACTTTAATAATAATTTTTTTAGTGTATACAGAGTTGAAACCTATGAGCTATTTACTGTGCTATTGACCTTAAGTACCTACTATCCAGATATTTTATATTTCGAATTTTTGTAATTCAATATAAAAATACACATTAAACTGTGTAAATTTCTAGCAAACTTTTGTATAATAAATTACTTGAATTTACGGTTATAAAAATAAGTGATTGGGGGTGGGTAAATTTAGTAGGTTAAATTTTAATAGCTAAAATTTCATAATGTTCGTAATATAAATTCAAACTATAAAAGCATGTATCTCTATGAAACGGTTGAATATCTCGGAAACAGGTATATATTTTAAGGCCTATTTGGATAAGGATACCTCAATATAGAAACGTTCTTGGAATAAATAAAACCAAATTGATTTTTGAAAACTCTGACTAATATAATGTGCTTTATAACTGAAAATAGGTAAAAATTACCAATTTAAAAATAATGTTACATAATATAGATTTTAATACCATGTAAATTCACGCCACTAACTGTCTTATATCCAGGTAGAGGTGACGCAGAAGTATACCGAACAAAGTTGTTATACAGACCTGGAAATTGATATAGGTTCACCTAGAATATTGATATAATTTTTGAAATATCTTTGCTAAAACGTATCTTACCGTAAAACCACTTTAAAGGCTTAGTTACTAAGCATTTTTATGTGTTCTCCTACCTTTTCAAAACATCTGCATGTTTGGTACAAAAGGTAATAACATTTGAAGATAAAAATGAAAAGTTTAATATGTTTGTAAATTCGAAATTGAAATAAGTTCACTAATTAAAACTCGCCATTTATTAAGCATTAAATTATCAAAACCAAAAAAGATCATTAATCTAATAATCAGTAGCACCACCATTATGGTTAATGATTTGAAAAATTCGATTGTGCATGCTTAAGACGAGATGATTAAGCTCATTGATAGTGACATTACCAATTCCTGCAAAATCGCTCTCCTAAGATCATTTACAGTGCGGAAAGGATCATTTCCACTGTAAATCTTTTGAACGATAATGTCCGACACGTTTTCCATTGGGTTAATGTCCGAAGAGCATGATGGCCAGTCTAAGGTTGGAATACCAACCCTGCTCTTGTGTCTTAGAGCGGTAAGCAGGCGCCTATCCTGTTGAAAAATTAGGTTTTCATGCTCATGATCCTCATAATAAGGAATTCACTTACCATCCATGTCAAAGGAAATACCATCCGAAGCTTGTTTATTCCGTTAAACCCAGCCTAGATTATTAGGACACAACCATAACAGTTTCTACGTGAAAAGCTCAATCATTTCTTTCATAAAACATGCCAATAATAACGAAACCCGTCAGAACAGTAAAAATTAAATTTTCTCTCTTCGCTCCAGATTATCTAAAAATAACTTTTTTATTTAATTTAAACAACAGGAAATATTAAATGTGTTATTACTTTCGTTCAATCAGGTTGGCATCTGCAAATTGCAAACATCTTTTCTTTTAACGGAATAAACAAGATTTGGATGGCATTTCCTTTGGCATGGATGGCAAGTGAATTCCTTATTATGAGGATCATGAGCATGAAAACCTAATTTTTCAACAAGCTAGGCACCTGCTTACCGCTTACGGAACATAAGAGCAGGGTTGGTAGCGTCACAAATCCCAACCTTAGACAGGCCATCAAGCTTTCCGGACATTAACCCAATGGAAAACGTGTGGGACATTATCGTTCAAAAGATTTACAGTAGAAATAATCATTTCCGCACTGTAAATGATCTTAGGAGCGCCAATTTGCAGACTTTGGTAATGTCACTATCAATGAGCTTAATCATCTCGTCTTAAGCATGAACAATCAAATTTTTCAAATCATTAACCATAATGGTGGTGCTACTGATTATTAAATTAATGATCTTTTTTGGTTTTGATAAATTAATGCTTAATAAATGGTGAGTTTTAACTAGTGAACTTATTTCAATTTCCAATTTATAAACATTTTAAACTATTCATTTTTATCTTCAAATGTTATTACCTTTTTTTACCAAACAGACAAATGTTTTGAAAAGGTAGGAGAACACATAAAAATGTTTAGTGAATAAGCCTTTAAAGTGGTTTTACGGTAAGATATGTTTTAATTTTGAAATTTAAATCAGTATTCTGGGTGAAACTATATCAATTTCCAGGTCTGTAGTATATTTAATTTAACAGTAAATATAATTGACTAAAGGTGCCAGTGAAATTTACATTAAATTGAAGATAATCTTTAATATAATATCGGTATTTGTACAGATATCAATAAATTATACGCTATTCTCATTGGAATTTTACTACATCTTGTTAATTTCAGTATTCGTGAGAAGTGTTACTTTTTCTATTAGGTGTTTGAGTAAAATTTGTTTCACATACAAACGCCATCTAATTCATGGAAAGATTTACCATCACTTCAAATTTCTATACTAAATTTGTATTACTTGTCATTGGTTTTAAACATTACTTTTTTCAACTAAAACTTGTTAATAAAAATGAAAAATGACTATTTTCCTTTAGAAAAACCATACAAAAGAATACCGGCAATTACCAGTCCTAAACTTTCTCAAATATTTGACAAGATAATATTTATCTATTCATATACAGACAAAACGATTGTTCTACAAACATTGTTAGCTCTATTTGCAATTCTCCTGTTCATATGTAAGAATGGAAACATGTATGGCAATAACTTAAACGCAAGATTTTCCTTATCATAAAAATTGATATCATTTATCATGTGTTCCCGACAATGGGAACTTTTTGGTAGACGTGAACATTAATTTTAATATAACCCAACAGAAGAATCTTCGTACAAATTAGTAAATTAACTTCATTACTGTCTGGAAGTCATCAAACTTTTGCAGTTAAACATTTCCTGGAAAAGTTTTAGGATGATGGGTGAATAGGAGATGTAATTAAGTGATACCGAAATATTCATTTCAATCTTCCTCTTGTTTTCATTTTCGCATTTTCATTTCAAAAGCCTTTAAACTTGCTTGTTCTCTTTAAAACGATAGTCTTACACAACGATTGAGATTTTCTTTGTGTTTAAGAGTTTCATAAGAAAATTAAGTGGGTCTTAATAGAATAATCCTTAAAAAACCTTTTTTTTATTTGATTTAGCTTTGATTTAGTTAGTTCAGTTTTTGGATGCTGAACTAAAGTTGTTTAAAATTGCCAACAAAATTAAAAATGAAAGTAAGCGTTACTATAGAAGAGAAACTTAAAAAAGTTTTTCTAATTATTACAGCAAATACAATATTATTATTTTTTTATCTAAAACATTAACTTGTTACATTTTTGCTTTCAGTAATTGCAAAAATTAAGATGTATTCTTTCCAATGACGCAAGTCATACTAACTATGCACCACTTTTAATAATTCGCATTGGCACCTGTGAATATAGTTTAATTATTTTCAAAATATAGCGTTTTAAGCTATAAAAATATCGAAATAAAATGAAAACTAATATCTTAAGACACAACAATTTGTTTTTAAATGTTTGAAAAGATGATAACAAAAAATAGGTTTAAAAAGAGTTTTGCTTGATTGCGTGTTGCAACGAACATCAAAGTTATTCCAGAATAATGTTATAATTACAAGTACGGATGTTTATTTGAAGTTTGCTTCGACTACGAAAATTGTGTTTATATGCGTGCTTATCGTATTCAACGTTGTGTTGAACTTGAATCTCTATCGAGTTTCGGAAACGAAAACTCAATTTTATCAATTTTTAGAAAATATGCATGCCACTTCCATGCCAGTTTGTTTTTATATTATTCAAAATGGAAAAATACTTTTCATTTTAAAATATTTGTGCAGACATTTGTAAAACATTAGAATCTACAATTTTATTATTTCTAGCCTGACCTGTGAAATATATAATCATGAAATGAATAAAAACAATTTATCAAAAGGTTCCTTAAATCAACGATTTCAGTACTTTTACCATAATTTTGTTCTTTGCCAAGATTAAAGAGTCTGTGGGCTCAAATATTTTATTATAATGTTGTCAAGTAAGTTCTTGAGTACAATTGAGATATAAATTCCAATGTAGGGATGATTTATTGTAGAAGATCTGTGCATTTGAAGAACAAAGATAAATGCGATTAATCATAGTATTCTGAAAATATGTAAATTAGCTATTAGTTAGGAGTTGGGTATCAAAATTTGTGTAATTATTGTTCTATAGGATTTAAGGATAAAGTTTATAACAAGAAAAGGAAGTAACAAAGCGTTTTTAAACATTTATTTCTAATTTCAACAATGTTTCTGTTTAGTGGAAAATTAAGTTGGTTGCCATTCAATCCTAAGCTTATGTTTACATTTTAGTATAAGTTTTTACATCATTAAAAAGAGGGGATTTTCCTCTATCCATTTATACAATGTCTGCCATAAAGTTGGATGCATATGGAATTTTTTTTTAATATTCTGATGGGAAAAAAACTTTGTGGGACAATTACCTCTGCTTCCAAAAATACGTGAAATACGCCATGTCAAAGTTGACAGGTGACATTAGGTATCTGTCAAATTCGCTATTTAAAAAAAATCGGCTAAAAACGACCTTATTTGTTAAAATATCGAAAAGTTTTATTTAAAAAAATATTTCTAATGACATTTTACGTTCACATACCGAGTTTGAACGATATATTTTGACGTAAGGAAAATTTTCTTTTTTAACATTTTTTAAAACATCTCCGTTACTGACTATTTTGAAATCATTAAAACCGCTTTAAATGAGTGGAAAGGTAACAAGTGCATAGCATATAGCGTATTTTTGAAAAATATTAAAACGATCAAGAAAAAAACAGAATGTTCTGGATTATTTTCCAATTTCCAAGAAAATAACGTATAACTTTATTAATCTTTTTTTTAAGCCACACACGAATAATACAAAAATTGTTGTAATCATAATTTAAGCAATTTAACACAAAACTACTGCTTAAAAAATAGTCAGTTACGTAGGTGTATCAAAAAATGTTAAAAAACAAAATTTTCCATGTCGGAATATCTTGTTCAAACTCGGTATGTAAACGTAAAATGTAATTAGAAATATTTTTTCTTAATGAAACTTTCCATATTTTAACAAATAAGGTCATTTTTCGCCGATTTAGTTTTTAAATAGCGAATTTGACAGATACCTAAGGTCACCTGTCAACTTTGACATGGAGTATTTCAAGTATTTTTGAAAGCTGATGTGATTGCCCTACAAAATATTTTCCAATCAGAATATTAAAAAACTTCCCATATGGACCCAATTTTATGACAGACTGTAATATTTGAGCTGGAAATCTGGTGGGTCTCTCTCTTTCTCTATAGAAAATTCATTTGTGCAAGATCAGCATGGATTTGAACCGGGAAGGTTGGTATTGTCACAAAGCTGATCCAGTATACTCAAGATCTAGCTAATGCTTAATATAGTAATGTGCAAACAGATGTTATATATACTAACTTTGCCAAAATATTTGATAAACTGCCACAGATGATGATACTATTAAAGAAGTTGCATTCGTTTGGGTTCTCAGCAAATATGGTGAAACAGTTCCAATCTTATCTTTTTGACAGATATCAGTATGTAGTGTTTGATGGAGACCGATCTAACCAATGCAAAGTCAACTTGGAAGTGCCAGAAGAGGCAAGTTTTTAGGTCCATTATTATTTCTCTTGTTTATTAGTAATTTACCATCTCGTCTAACAAATTCAAATGTGAAGCTCTTTACTGATGATGTCAAACTACTGCAGGTATTAAATATATAACTCATTGACACTCACACACAAGACAAAAATTACTTATCTATACCAATCCATTAGTGAAATTTAAGTCGAGGTAAGAAATTAAATATGGAATGCACTACACGTGATTCTGCTTATGATATTTTCATCAAGATCTTACAAAAAGCTACTAATAAAGTTTTTGACGGTCCAACTCAGGTGGAAAACAGACCCTTAAATTATTACTATCTGTTTCGGAAGGTCTAGGAAATAAATCTATTATGGGGGAGGGTGTTGATGAGATTTGTTTGGTCATTTACAATAAATGTGTTATTATTATAGGTAATTTGTAATTGTTTAAGTAAGTCGAACCTTTCACTTCTTTTTTGCATACGTAATAAATATATTTTATCTAAAGTCTATGAAATTATTATTATCAGTATAGTGTTTCACTAGGCGTTTTTTATGTTTCTACCATTTTGTCCAATATAAAGCGCTTCGCAGTCTTTACCATAAATTTTATATACTACGACAGATTTGGCCGTCCTTTCCATTTTATCTTTATTATTAATTAATACTTTCCCTACATGATTTTTGTTTACGCCGATTATATTACAATCTACTTTTTCTAGGTTTGTTTACTATCCTATCGCGATTTTCACGTTTCTTTAATTTTAGTGGTCCCATTAGAAAAAGTTTTGCTTATAATCTTTATCTTGTTCTTTAAGATCGTGCTGTTAAATAGAGCGTGATATATTCTCGAACAAGATAAAAGAACGCATACGCTGTTGAAGAAAAACACCCGAAAAATCTAATTACCCCTAAGCACCTTTTCGAGCAGAACCACACAGACACCCCAAACTGTCATCAAATTCATTTGATTTTACTTTATATGGATTTTATGACAACCAAACACAAATTAGATAGTTTATGTCCAGTCGGGCGATTTTGACCGGTTTATGAGCCTGTTGCTCGATTAGAGCTTTAGGACTGTGAAACTTTTTAGAACCCGCTCAAGAGTGTTTAGAGCTAAAAAAATGGTTGCCCTTGTTTACGCTGCGCCGTCTCGATAGTAATAATAGTAACTAAGATCCCTGAACCTACCTACTTGAAGTTTTCTACTTTTCAAATTATTTTTATTTTAAAATGAAATATTAATTGAATCTTATAGCGGACATAAACTAACGTATGCATTTCGGGCTTAATTAGTGTTTTAGAGCCCTTTTTCGTCTTAGCCTTTGGCCTCGGGCGCTAACTGACTCTGCAGGCTCTGACACACTTAATTAAGCCCTTAATACATAATATGCTATTAGAAAGCTTTCTTCATATGGAAACACAAACACGGTTGTTTAATGAACAAACAGACTGAGCTTAGTAATTCTCCGTTATTGGAAGTGTTAGACTTTAATTTGTATTTTTTTACCTAGTTATCTATTTATTGTATTTTGTCCTAGCGACGCGTTCGTGTATATTTCTATTACATTACGTTTAATAATAATGACACATTTATAGTCAAAACAATTATTGTCAGGCAGATTAAGATAAACTTGAACAATTTTTCATTAATTCCTTTTATTTATTTAAGAATAAACCGGGAGAACCTAACAAATCTTAAATAGATGCTATTATACAGACTATAGGGAGTAGCTGTAGGATTGAAGCAATCGGATAGCACAGTTTATCTAATTTTGGTAGCTATAGAAATACCAGAAAACTGCTTTGAAAAAATCAAACTTGCTATAACGCAACAGTTTGTTCACGTCCGTGATTATCAGATTAGTCGGATTATCGCGAAAGAAAAGAAAACCCAATACTTTCGAACACTTCAAGCCGACAAGAAAATTGAAAATCTTTGAACAACTATTAGTATGGAGTTGAAGCGAAAAACAAGTAATTCTCAGCAGTTCATTCTCCCCTTTATGAAAGTGTAACTTTTTCTCTTGATATGGCAACCGAAAGCGAAAGTAAAACATGCGAGGTGGTTGCTAGGTATGAAAAACTTTCGGTCCCTGGACAACGAAGTAAAACTGTAAATTTTTTTAAAATATAATATTATAAGATGGCTGTCATCAACATTACCTTGGTAACAATACTGTTGTATATACAAACATTATTTTATTATTATCACTGAATCATCATTTTATTTATTTATTTACGATGGTTAATAATTGTCAAGGGGAGAATAAAAAGTTTAATACATTAAACGCTGCGAAAGTCCTTTCAGGTGCTAGTTTTTAAGCTGTTTTTAACTAACCTCGGCTACGCTTGCGCTTCGCCTCGGCCAATCAAAGACACCTTGCACCTAAAAGTAAACTTTCGCAGCTTGTAATGTAAATAACTATTAAATAAGTTAGGTAAATAAATTAAGATTGTAACCAAACATAGGTTTTGATGTTATTTAAAAGTTCTGTTCAAACGGCGCCGGCGTAAATAAACTTTTCCAGGTGTTTCTGTAACAACTGTAATAGTTATAATGTTACAAGATTCTTTTCTGATTTCGTTAGAGTAGTTGGTAGGGTGTTTCTTGGCGACACTTTATTTTTGACTGTTCAATCTTTGTTATAACTATATTTTTCAGTCAATTTATTATTTCAGTTTTATACCATTTAATTTCCGCTTTATATTCATAGAGTTGAATTGATATATATGTTTGTTCTCCGATCTATTAAATTTAATAATTACCCTCCTGAAAAAGCTGGCGTTGATACGTATTTAACGTTTTGTTGAAGGTTTCGTTACAAACAGTTGGAGCTAATTATTTAGATGTGGTTTGTTTTGTTAATCTCTATTTAATTCAATTAAAGATGCTTATCTTTTCTAAATTTTCAAGTAAGTAATACAATTTAGTATATATTGATAGTCTTCGATAGATTTAAAGATATAACCAAAACCATATAAATTTGTTAATGATTGATGTTGATATTTACAGTATTTAGCTAATTACTAGTATAGATACTAGTACTTCCTTTAATTTTTTATTGTTTCCTGTTTAAGCTCTGGCAACCAAAGTATATGACCAAAAAGTGAATGAAGGTATGTAACCATTGTAAGTATAACCAAATTGGCAGCCAGCGGTTTCTTCTGAACCAGAAGGAACAGTTAGTATTAATTTTTATGTACCCGAGTGGTACATAATGTCGTACAACGTACTTTCCGATTTGTATTAGGTCAAGATTTCTGAGTGTTTGCCCAATGTGCATCCAATTACCGAAAGTTAAATTCACTTACAAATTACTATAGTCATGAATTTTATGACATGCTACAAAAGATACCCATAACGCGTATTGGTTCTTTCTAGAAAAATACAAGTTCAGTCAACTATTGTTCAGCACAGTCAATCAACAAACCTGATAATTGACAGTTATAATCAATTCATAACAGATAGCTCACTGGTGGCTGTATTGGTAGTTGTAGCACATGAATAAAGAAGAAATTCCTCTATAAAATTTAATTTTTATATCAGTCGATTTCGATTTTTATTATGAAATAAATAAAGATTATTAAAAGTTTCACAGTATTTATTAAAATATAACCTGACAATATTGTTTCGACAGCTAAGCTGTCATTATCAAAGGTAATATAAACATAAACAAACTCGTCGCTAAGGTAGATACAAAAATAGGTAACTAGATAAAAATAATAATAATCAGAATTAAATATCTAATACTTCCAGTAACGGAGAATTACTGAGCTCAAGTTGTTCATTCATTAAAGGTACCCTGCGTTTGTGTTTGTATACCTCAAAGGTTTCTAAAATGTCTAATTTGCGTTTGTTATTACAAAAATGTAGGAATTTAATATTATTTTGAGGAGTCATTGTGTGATTTTGTTCTAAAAGGTGTTTGGCGTAATTCGATTTTTCAGGATGTTTATTTTTGTAATGACGTACGTGTTCTTTATATCTTATGTCAAAAAAGTGTTTGCCCAATATATACCAAACTACAAAAGGAACAATTTAAACGGTAAATGCCCGATTTCATGATATCATGTGTTCTGTCTTTAGCATTAAATAAAATTGAAAAAGTGTTACTGTTGGTTTTGAATGTTATTTTATAATTGCTGGTTTTTCTTAGTATATGTGCAATTCTTTCTGATATTTTACCAAAATGTGGTATAGATATGTAATTTGTGTCTTCTGTTTGATTGTCAATGGGATATATTCTTTTGATAGCTAACCTATAATCTTTTTGTTTAATTAAAGTGTCAATCATGTTTGGATTGTAATGATTTGCATGTGCTAGTTGTTTAAGGGTTGATATCTCTTTGCTAAAATCTGGCTTTGTTAGTGGAATAGTTAAAGCTATGTGTACTAATGATCTGTAGGCTGCTATTTTATGTGCTTTATGGTGACAAGATTCATTTGGTATTGTTATGTCCGTTTGTGTTGGTTTTCTGTATACTGTATATGGAAAATTCAAATAGATTGTCTGCGTTAATCTTGATAGTTAAGTCTAGGAAGTTTATAGCCCTGTTTTGTTCTGTTTCTAGTGCAAAATTTATGTTTTGGTGGATACTATTAATAAGATTTAAAAATTCATTGATAACCTCACAAGAACTGTCAAAACAAGCTAAAATGTCATCAACATAACGAAACCAGAAGATAATGTATTTAGAGAGGTTTAATTCAAATATTTGATCTTCGAACTTGTCCATCTTTTTTTTATTTTTTTATTATTTCAGATTTTCCAATGTTGCTGGAATAAATACTACTAAATAAGTATTAAGTGCTAATGAAAAGTAAAGCTTGAATTAATGAACTTTCTAGAATAATATCTAAATTATTGAGATAGTCTTAAAGGTGTTTAACTTCATATATACCGAGAGAATTCGTAACGTTTATTACTCAACAATAACGGAGTTCTGGTATATTCCTAATTATACTGTAATATCAATTCCGGTCGCTGGTCGCACGACAAAATGTGATTTAATTACCATTTCAAATATTTCAGTTAGGAGCATTTAGAAATGTGCACTTCCTTCGATCTGCTGAGATACGACTCTATCTCAATAAAAGTAGAAAACTGGATATTTTGGGTTTTTCTTCTATCAATATACATATTTTTCTCAAACAAAGCAAAATAGGTTAGGTTAAATAATACATTCTACTAAAATATACGTATAAATCCATTTCTGGAAGTAAACAACTAGTTAGGTACTGTCTGTCAAAAGCGAATTAATAATTTTTATTTAGAAATGTTTCACATAGTCTTTTCTAATATTAAAAATAAGTATATTCCCATTCTAATCTACTAACTCTGAAATCACATAATTCCGAATTTTCAGCATTAAAGAAACGCGCAAAACATTTCGTAAAATATTTGAACTTTAATTGGGCTTTACGTAAATTGAGGACGGCGTATCGGAATACACATTAAAATAAACGTAGACGGTGAACGCTCTCATAACAATAGAAATGACCCGAACTTAAAAGACACCACCTGACACGCTAATATTTCACTCTAGCTAAATATAAACCCTTATCAAAATCAATAAATTAACAAGTTTCTCCACAAGTCAAATCCACATTGGGGGAAAGATAAAGCGAAAAAGAATTTCATTACTTTATACGTGAAGTTACCACATATACGCCTCTTTTCGTAATATTCAAAATGACGAATATTTTAATGTCGGCATTTTCAGTACTACTGAAAAATTCAAATTGTACTCGTCATGCTAATTTATGAGAGCTCTTTTATTCAGGCAAATAGCAGAAAACAGTAAAATGAAATACTGCAGGCGTTTTTCGCCGTGTACTAAAATTGATAAATTCTTTTTCACTTTTAATGTATACTCTTGAATATCTCGACATAAAATAAAACTTTTAACTTAACAAATTACTTTAACATTATAGCTCATACATCTTCCTATTAAACAGCAATTCCAATGTTTTATTTATGTAATTTAATTATTAAATCAGAAGATTTTTAGTTGTTTTACAGATAGCATAATTACAGCGATGAGTTCTCATTAACTTTTATTTAAATTTAAATAATAAATATTTAAATTATTAAAAAATATTATTTTGCACTACTAGTGATTTTTCTTGTACGCTAAGCATGCTAATTAATCAAAGTATGCATTATGTCATTATATCATTACGACATTCATAACTAGGTCTTCTTTCGGTCAATTTATCTCTATTGTTTCACGTTGCGCAGAAACTACAAGAGTCTTCTTTACGAATGTCTTCATTTAACATAATGTCCATTTTTGGGAAATTCTTCATTGGGCAGAGGTCACATGAAGCTTGCCATGAAATTTAGATTGTGTTTGTGAAACAGCTTTTGCCATGAAAGCCACATTTTAATAAGTTAGAGCATCAGTGACATGAGCGTAGCCAAGAAGGGGCAGGAGGCCGTTACCCCCCTGTAAATCGATTATATAGATAAAAATACTTGAGGAGACTCTCAACCCAAAACTCTAAAATCTATCTCTGCCATTTTCAACCGATTTCTGCAATACTTTTTTAAGCTGTTTAAACATTAAATGAAAAAATAGTACTCAGATTTACATAATAACAAAAAAAAATTGTTTATTTATTAATAAATGATTCAAACAGGACCATTTTTAAAAACATACACAGAACTATATTTGTATCTGATTTCCATTTATTATCTCCACTTATTTAAGCTAAGAGAGGAAATTATATAAACACTCTATCAAATACCAAAGTGACACATTTCGCACCAACAAGAAAAATCTTTCTAGAATATTCGTTTCGGTGTTTACAGCAGCCAGGACTTATTTTCTAATATGAAATCTGATATTTAAAAGAATATTGCAAGCTTGTTTATTATCGGTATATTTTGAAGAATCTATTCAACACAAACGGAAATAACCACGTAGAGGAAACATAAATTTGGCTTAAATACAGTTTATACATGTTATTTTAATTAAAAAACAACTTTATCTTAATATTTTCGTCACTGAAAACAAATTTATATGCGTGAGAACGGCTAGATAACCTTTTATAATAACCAAAAACATTATTAGGTTCGGAATAAAATCTTAAACTTAAAATCTTAAACTGTCAAAAATATATTCATATATACAAGGCCATACTAAGATTATTTACAAGAAATACATTTTCAAATGTATTAAAATGGATCTTCAAAATTAAGCATGTTACAATAGACACAGCCAAAATTGATTTCAGAACATTTAGAACAAAAACGTTTTCGCATGCCATAAATTACATCCTAAGATTTTCAAGAAAAAAAATCATACAGCAAAAATGCAGTCTACATCTGTCCTTGAAGATTTAAGCATGAATTCCAATGAGTTCTTTGATGCTGAATCCAAATTGATTTACCAAAGCGTCCAATCTTATCAATTTTTAAATATAACGACTAAAAATGATTTTTGCTAGCTAATACAAACTATATCCCAGCAGCAGTATGGAGTAAAATATAAAAATAAAATATAGCCTAAAATTAAGTTCAGACCTCCTAAATAACCACAATTCATTAATTAAAAAGGCTACTTTATTTTTCGCTCTATTACCTGATCTAAAATCATTCATAAATTAAAAAAGCTACTTTATTTTTCGCTCTAGTACCTACAGATCTTCAAAGGCAGTTATAGGCTTTATTTTTGTTGTAAGTGAATGAAATGATTTAGAATTTTCAATAATGTGCAACTATTAGCTCAAATTAGTTTATTTAGCAAAATTGTATTTATAATACTGAAATAGCGATTTAATGAATACTTAATTAATAATGAAAACTGGCAACAAATGTGTAGCAATACTAACAGTAAATAAATGGATGTTCTAGTTGCGAATCCTGCACTGAAGCACTAGAATGTATCAAATTTAAAATTATTAAAGTCAGCTTTTTTCGACTTAAATGACGAGAAGTGTAGATTAGTAAACGTTTTGTCGATGAGACTAAGTGTAAAGATTTTATCAATTAAATGTGTTGTTCAATTAATTTACTGACTCATGAAAAATACATGGATGTTATGGTAATGACGAATATATGAAAAGGATGTATTTTTCACGTATTAGTTTTTTTTACGTAGCAAAGTTATGTGGCGTGATACGTAATTAGTACATGCCATTGATCATCACTTTAGAATATTAATTGTAGCATGCAAAAAGAATTAGAGGCACGTAATTTTTATATGAAATTCTATTTCAGCGCTACTAGGGACAGATAGATATCTATCTGCTCCCCCCCCCCTAACAAAAATCATCGCTACGCCCATGATCAGTGGTAGAACTCAGATTGTGGGGAAGATTTTTTTTAACATGTTAAATTAGATGGTTTGCAATTCTCAAAATATTTTACCAATTATTATAAAGCAATTCTTCGTAGATACCAAGTTCTTTTTATTTTTAATCTGTTTATGCTAGATTGTTAATGTTTCTATTTAATGTTTTTATTAACTACTGTTGCTCACTTTCTTATTTCTGATTAATGCTACTTTGCTTGTACATTTAGTAGCGTGAAACCTGCGTTTACTAACTTTCCAAGAGTACCTTTTTCATTGCATTATTTTAGGGTTTTTTCTATTTCTATGTTTTATTTGTTTCAGCTTTCGTACCTTTAATTTAACTTAATTAACTCAATTTCTATGTGTTCGTTTTGGGACTTTTGGGTTGCAGTTCGTGAATTTGGGCGTGTAATACACTGTTCTTCGCGTAATAAACCTTATCACTATCATTAGTCAATTAATTAGTTTTTGTACGCTAACGGAACTTTAAAGGTTAAATCAGATTATAAAAATTTATATTTTATCTCGGAATTGTTCCAATAGCATGTTTAACTTTGAACTCCAAAATGATCGTAAACCTAACTGGGTACCTAAAGGTATCTGAATAACTTTATAGCCAAAGTTGTTACTAGGTACCTGTTACCTGTTTCCTACCATATTTGCCTAGGTTACGCGCAAAATAGCCCACAATACTGTAGAAAGACACATGACATAAACTTTAATGTTCAACTTTCGAACTAATAAATTATCTGAGTTGTATTTCAAAAATATTTCTACCTGATCTGCGCCTATCAGTTCGCATCAGTAAGATATGGCAAGAATGTTCTGAAATTAATTAATCCATTTGAAAAGAACAGTTTCAGAAGATCTAATTTCAATAACATTGATAGAAGAACTTCGATACGACTTTAACGCGTACCAACTCTCAAGCTATACTACGTGACTTTGTAACTGTACAGAATCAATTTTTATGCATAATTTCTCAAAACCTTGCAGGGACTTTACAAAAATTCATAAAATCAATATCGTTGTGGCATAGAGTTGCCAGCTCTCCTGATTTGTTTGTTTCGCTAAATTCCCGTGGTTGATCTTTCGTGAAGAACAGTATCTTATCTAATTACTTTGATAAGGCATCGCAGCAGTTATTGTTAGTAAACGATCGGTCTGCCATTTCATCTGTTTCAGATGAATATACTGTAACGTTCTTTTTAAAATAATAACAAAACTGCTATTTAAATCGTCTATTCATAAGCGAAATATTAATTTACATACACTTTTAAAAACACTATAACTATAAACTATTTAACAAACTATTTAAATGCTAGGTATTTACAAATTTATTTGAGGACTATTTATATAAAAATTGTTTATGTATTACAATAATTATTAACATTTATTTATTCACTAATATTCGACTATTAACTAATTATTTAGAGTACATTTTACTATGCCAGTCAAACATTAACTGAGCTCCTTCTACCCACGACCTCAATTTATATCTTTCATAAGTTCTAGAACATAACCGATGAATCATACATGCAGCTGTTGATGAGTCACGTCGATAAGTCGCGTCGATGAGTCATACACGCAGGTGTTGATGAGTCATACATGCAGGTGTTATTGATGAGTCATACAGTTGATGACTCATACATCTAGAATATTCGATGACGTCATATGTGGGTTTACTATTCGTTACAATACCTATGAACCCATCTTTATGAGTAAATGTGAATCTGCTAGCTGTAACTACCACCTTTATTACTGTCAGATAGAAATTATTAGTATATCGTGTATTAAGGACTTAATTGAGTGTTTTAAAGCCCGTAGACTAGGTTATAATGATGATAAAGTACTAAAATGATAAAGGCTAAGAAAGGGTTAAGATGATAAAGGGCCCTAAAACACTAATTAAACCCAGAATGCATGCATTAGTTTATATCCGGTCTATGTTTAAATTAATGTTTAATTTTAAAATAAAAAGAATTTGTAGAAGGTGCAGTGGTCTAGTTACTGTTAGTACTATAGAGACGCCGTAAATAAGGATAGCCATTTTTCTGGCCGGCCCGAAATATTCTTTAGCGGGATCTAAAAAGTTTTAAAGCTCTAGAGCTTTAATTTAGCAATTTACGCTCTGAAAACAGCCTAATAAACCGGCCAAAAGGGCCCGACCGGACATAAATAATTATTCAATGTGTGCTTCACTCGGCGACCCATTCATTGTTCGCTAATGAGTCACAAAAAAAGCAGTATTTTACCTATATTGGCATAAAATTTTCTACAGGAGATTACTTTTCCAAATCACAAACCAACTTTTATGGCAAGTAGGCATATATCAAAAATGTCAAACTACGAAAAACGCGAAACATTGGCCACATGATTAGTGACGTTAAAATCAATAGATTTTACTGACAATTGACTATAATGTTGAAATTAATCGTCAGATTAAAACACACGTTGCACTGCGGATCGATTTTTTGATCAGTTCGCTTCTCTTTGCTCTTCTATCGTCCGCACACAAGCGTATTTCAATTTGAAAGATGCGTAAGCTGCGTGAGTTGCTATATCTATAACGAACACTGTGAGTAGTATGAGTGAATAAATAGGTAGAACAATTTTACGAACGTAAATCTGTTCTATTTCAGTATAACAACATTGCTTGAATTTCACTTTTGGTGAGTGATCCTTGTAACGTACTCTGTATACCTCTACTTGATTTTTTTATCAAAAAATTTGAACTCTTGATGGTTATTCAATCAAAGTTCGAATCAAGAGTTTAAATTTTTTAATAAAAAAAGTAAGTAGCCATGCAACAATTGACTTAGCGTTAAATTTATGACAGTCCTTCAAAGAATTTTTAATTTTTTTATTAAAACTTGGAACTCTTGATTGTTATTTGATTTTTGTTTTAAAATTTTAAAAGCAGTTATCTAAAAAATTTCTTAATACAGTATCATACGTTTTTAGCATATTTGGCATATTGCATTAACTTTCCAAATCCACCATAAAGAACTAGGGTTTCTATTTAAAAAAAATGTATAAAAAGATATATTTCGATATTTCCAGACTTTATAAGCGCACTGTATATTAACCAGTACGAATTTTGAGAAATTCTCACTAACTTTTATTCCATCTGAATTTGAACTTATCTTTAGTGTTTTCATGCAAAATATTGTTATGCGAAGTTAAAATTTTCTCTGCATGGCGGAAGACTAAGTTAAGGAACGCAAACATATTATATACCACATGAAATAACAATTTCCCCTAAATATTCCACAAGGAAAAAAGAAGGAAAACGGTACAATCTGAAGTTTCACTACATAACAGACAACCCGTAAATTATAAGACCAGTATTACAATTTAAATGATATAGATCTCTGGAAGATTTTGCAGTGGAATAATCGGTGTTAAATGTGGAGTATACATAAAACAAAGCCTTTTGCTCCTTTAATCTAAACCATCTATGTACTTTAATAACATTACACCTTCCCACTTTTGATGTCTTAATCTATGTAAGGGTAGCTTTCTAGTAGTTTGAGTGGATTAAAGTGTTTTCACATTTAGTTCTCCATTTTGTTTATTAGAAGAAAACATCATGAGGCAAATAAGCTTAGGAATATGAGCAGCAAAAAACGATAAATAAAACCTAAACAGATTTTAACACCAATTAATGCATGTGAGATACTTGTTAATTCCGTAAGCTTATCAGATTAATTTTCACGTCTAGTGAGGGATATAGCGAAAGCAAGCTTTTAGTCTGTTCTAGGTATAACATAACATACAACGAGTAAAACGTACTGCGTAAAATGGAAGCTTTTTTGAGGTTTGCAAAAACGAAAAAGAGTTTAACACACATTTGTTCCTACAAATGCTATTATGTACTGTTTCACAGTGTTCGTTTTTAAAGTTTTATTTAAAACTTTAAGCTGTTAAAAATCACTTAATTGATTAGTTCCACAACTACCTGTAGCCATAGAAACTTGCGTTAACAAAGAAAACAACTAACTAATGCATCTTGCCCAAAATTTAGGTCATCATCGAAGTAAGTGCAAACTTTGTTCGAAATAAAGTTTGTACGGTGTTAGGTATTCGAAACTTACTCATGCATAGGTATGCAGTAATTGAAATCTCAATGTGATTAACTAATGAGACCAATCTTGATAAGTATATGTAATTTTGAGAGATTCAAGCTTTTACAAATTTCATTTAATTTATTTTAACGAAATAATTATCTACTAATCAACAATTAATCAACATCATATATAAACATATTTGTTTGTTATTGAGTGATTTGTCTGTATTTAAATCCATAGTTGCATGTAGACTAGCTATTTAACTTCTGAAGCCGGTTATATTCTTGGAAAGTTGTTACGAAATAGGAATGTATTGAAAAATCGAGTATTGGTTTAACATCGTTAGATTTCGATTCAAACAATGTCTAGAAACAAACTTCTCTGTTTAATTCTAGAATTAAACCCTCCAAGGTCAATCTGATCATTTCCGTCACCATGGTCATCTAACCACTTCCTTGTCCCAGTCAACAGTTTTTTAAGCGAACCGGAGGACCGACATGCAGCCATCCTGTAGGCGTTCGGTATCATGTGAGTATCTCTTGAAACTATATACTACAACAATTAACATCTAGGCAACAACAGCAGTTTCCTACCAACATATTAAAAGACGCAAATGCGAGATGTCTGTGCAACAGGTAGTGTACACTTTCAAGAGATACTCACGGTATATATTGAGATGATATGAATTCATCTGATTGAAAATTTATTGGGCGATTTAAACAAAAACAATCCTAAAAACAAACATAATTATTTCACGCAATAAAATAAAATAAAGGATAGACATGCTAGGATGTTAGGTTTATTTAATCTAAAGGGTACATGTTAGGTCACAGATAGATTTATCAATTTTAAAACAGAAATTACAGAAGCATAAACTTTATGAAGACGTAACCTCAATCTATATATAAAAAGTTTAAATTATAAAAAGGATATCAATCATTTAGATTGTTTTCATAATAATACATGTTTTATGCAACCCAAATCACATGTTAGGATGGTTTTTCCATATGTCTGAAAGATTTGATTTTCTTGATTAGGTTTGAGTTCAACGATGGATAACGTAGGGAAATTCTTTCTATTTCCCATGCGACTGATTCAGTTTCGGGATCATATTTAACTAAAATTATGTAAATTAGGTCAATATTGTAATGACTACTTTAGCACAATTAAACTTACAATATCTTGAATACTAATAAAGATCATTAATCCTAATGAAGGTTTCGGCTTTGCTGATACGCTTTAATTTTTCCAAATATTGATTTTAATATAACTTTTGACGCCATTATTTGAACACAAGGACTTGGAGAACTGTATGCTGGACAAGTTTGACTATAATTTAACTTCATTTAATTTGAGATTGGTGTAGGAGGTTGCATAGCATCATTGAATTCATAAATCGTAAAAAACAGATTTTAATTTGAATTTTTCTTCTATTGTAAATATGTTCTTATGTAAATTTTATATGTATCAGTTACCTAGAGTAATTATGTATTCATTATTTGTAAAGGATTGAGAGTCAGATTTTGTGTATTCATGTAATGAAGTCCTAATGAGATTTTTTCATCGTCAATCGTTTTTGTTAATTTTCTCAGTTATGATAAATTTTATACTATAAGTGTCTTATGTTGTTTTCATCGTTATTTTGCCAGCTAGAATTCTATTTTCTATTTAGATTTAAGATTAGTATTAATCACAAACAGCTGTCTTGGCGAAGTGACGTCATAAACATAGCGTGTGGATATTGTTTTTCTAAAATTTGACGTGGCCGGCAATTGTTTTGCTAAATCGTATAAAAAGGCCAGGAAAAATTAACAATTTCAGTCGATAAAACGCTTTGGGTGAATTCACGCTCGATTCCAGATCAAAAATCTGAAAAATAAGTGAGGTTAAGTCATAATCATATGGTTTTTTTAAACATACGTCAAATGTGAATAAACTGTTTATGGAATATTTACCTGGATATTTAAAATTAAAGATGTGTACGCAAATGCGTGTCCTAATGGAGTTCATTAGGACACGCAAGTATAAAAAATATATTACATATGTCTCGCCAGTCCATGCTGCAAAATTGTTAATGCGTTCATTTTGTGGAAATAGTACGTTGTTCGTTCGTGTTGCATATTAATTTATTGTTGTTAAAAATTATTTCTGTGCTGTAGTGTGCTTCTATTTTGTCATTAACAAGGTAAGTGTACATTTATAATTTGTATTAATAAAATTTCTGATTGCAATCCCTTTTGATTTGATTCGGAAGTCTAAACACAAACGAAATTTACAATTTTGTTTGAGACCATTCCAGAACCGACGGCGTTGGTTACACACTTAAAAAATTATTACGTTCGATTTTAATTTAATGGTAAATTGGAATGTACCACCCTTATTTTAACTGATTTTGGCTACATTCGATGTTTGGGTTTGTATATATTATAAATAAAGTTTTCATTCTCTTTTTATAATGCTCTTTTAACTTTAAATTATGCGGTGCTATGATATTAATAACAATAATAATACTGTTTTATTTATGCATACATGCAACTATTTCTGATGTTCTCCGTTGTATTTGACTCTTCTAAACCCTTTTTAAACTATAGAAGTAGTTTTAAAATTTCAAGTGAAAAATCTTAAAGGCTCAAATCCAAATCTAAAAATTCAATTGTTTTGAGTTTTTCACTATAGAGAAGTTCAACTGCTCCTCTTATAGTTTAAAGTTCAAAAGCGTCAAATACAATGGAGAACTCCAGAGAAATTGCATTTGCATGTAATATACTAGTAGATGGCATGGTATAATTTCAAATTCACATTAGAAACATTATAAAAAGAGCATTGAGTGTTTCTCTATTAATAGTATAAAAATTATTCCGAGTATTGTCCGATGTTTATTTCAATTTCTCCGAGGTTTTCTACAGTGTTTATACCTTTTTAGGTCTGCAACTAACCATGTCAAATTACTTATTAGTTATTATGCAATGGTTTTTAATGATAAAACTGGTGAATTATTTTATTTATAATTCTTTTTTAGGTTTCGATAACAAATAATTTATTTGTAGCTTGAAAAACCTTTCCTGATTTACTTGGATTAGAATTTGAAATACAAGATGTAGAAGGAGCTATTGTGGATCCAGTTTTTATAAATATTTCACCTGCTGGCGATATATTAAATTTTGTCATTCAACGAAAAGAAGTTGTAAACTTAGGTTCGTTTCATTATTTTACTATTTGGTTAATTTAACTAATAAACAATTTTTAAAGCTGAAAGTTCACATTTTCAACATATTCAAAGGCTTTTGGCACTAATGCAGTAGATGTAGTACCGATACAATAAATATTTACTCTATCACCACCATCCAGTTCATCAAGCAATGCATGTATTAATTTTGCTAAAAAGAAATAGTTTTACAGGCCATTCCTCCAAAGAAATGTAAAACTGCTCTCCATAAATTAACAGATTATGTAAGTGAATTTGTATATTATTATGATTTTATTACTACCATTAGTATTACTTTATTTATCATTGTTTTATCTTTTGAATAATACCATAGTATTGCATTTCAATATCTTAATATTTATTATATCTAATAAAAATACTTAAAAAAAAATTAATATATAACCAATATTATATTATAATATTGTCTTATAGATATTCTTTATTATTATACCTTATATTATTATATGATATATATATATATATATATATATATTATATATATATATATATATATATATATATATATATATATATATATATATATATATATATATATATATATATATATATATATATATATATATATATATATATATATATATATATATATATATATATATATATATATATATATATATTATATTTTCTGATATATTTCTTTTGGTAGTTATAGCATATTTGTATATTATTATTATTTATTTTATTATTACTATTATTATTTTATTTATCATTTTACTTTTATGCTTTTACATCTTGTATATAATGTCACATATTATTGTATTATAATTAAATGTTTATTATATGCAATAAAAATACAAAAATTCAATATGTTTTAGTTTCTATCCTTCTTTAATATCTAGGTATCCAATTAATTAACATCTCAACTTGAAATTTACTTTACATTACATTAAAATGTTGACAGTGTTCTTATAATTTGCTCAACATAGTTAGAACATTATGTTCAAGCTGCTTAACTTTAATTGCTAAGCAATTGGAATATATATAAGTTTTGTTTGTTTAAACATAAAGGCTTGTATGCTTTTAAAGTAATCATAAGCGAGATTATTGTGAAGTTTTAAACTTAAATTTTTTTACAGTAAAGTTACATTCATATTATATCAGGCGAAAGTTATCAAAACGCAGCATTTCCTTGCTGAAAAGTATTGTCTAACGTATTTGTAATTAAACTATTAATATAGTATATCTAGACTAGTGTATAGAATCATGCACAATATATGAATAGTTTAATTGCAAATACATTAAATAATCTTTTTTGAATTTTCCGTGCTTGAAACATTCTATGCCTAATAGTATGAATCTACCTTTAAAGATGTAAAAGTAACTAGTGTATTTATCAAAATTAACACTAATCAATTGTAAGTTCAACTTTCTTATTTTGTTAAAATAAAATTGATTTGTTATCAGTTTATCTAAATAAATGACAAACGTGACTTAGCAGTAATGCATAAGTAACACCATATTTAAGTAAAATAAGCATTTAAACATAGTAGTTAGTACAAATTTTGATTATTAAAATGAATAAGAAAATTACAAAACAAAGAATTAGAAGTTACAATAGTAGGAGTAACAATTGCATTTGCACGTTATTACTATCAACAAAGTTTAAAAATATAAAGTAAACCCTTATGATTGTACTTAGCAGTTATATTTTGTTAATTATAATTAAGCTGCAGGTGTTATTATTGACAGTATAGCAGAGTGTTGATTTAACAAAAAAATTGAGTGGACCTGTGGGAACTAAAATTTGCAGTTAATTTAACAAAATATTTCCAACAGTATAGACATAACCGTTTCCTTAGATGAGAACATAGAGCCTACACAGATAAAATTAATAAATATCAAAACCTCCAAAAATACGAGATAGTATGAATTTAACAAAGTGGAAACTCTACCATTTGTTATTTCAGCTGGCAGGAAAGTGCATGTAAAGTTTAAAAGGAACAAAAGCTAAACTTATCAAGTAGTTTAGTCAGCACCACACAAAAAGCCGCAATGTTAGGAGCAACACGGATAATAAGAAAAATAATAAATCAATTGTATATACGAGTATACCTTAATCACCCTGGTGTACAATAAACGTTTTCAATAGTTTTGAAGTGCATATCTTGGTGAAAGCTCGATATGAACTTTATTAACTAGCAAAACTGTGATTAAATATAATAATAATAATAAAAAACAACAAATAATAAACAGCCTTGGTAGTGTAATGTCTGGCGTGCCGGACTTTCACCCAAGCGGCCCGGGTTCGACTCCCGGCGCTGGCAGATCTGGTTAAGGTTTTCTGCAGTTTCCCTTAGCTGTAACACAAATGTGGGATTTGCGCTGTTCCATCTATAAGGCGGCTGCAGCCGCACATTGGGCCTACATAATAATAATAATCGCCCCCTCCCTCCCGCACAAGCTTATAGCTTCTGGGGCCTTGGTTAAGGTTATGGGTTGTAGTAATTATTATTATTATTATTATTATAATATGCAACTGAAAAATAATAGTCTTTTATATACCTAAACCAAAAAATGAAGGATCTAAACCGAGTGAATCTAGCAGGCGCAGATTAGCAGTCGGAGTTGATTGTGAGCGAGCCTTGTCCCCAAATTGTCAAATTTAGACAGTTTGAAATTAAAAATTGTCATTGCAATCTGTCAAAGTTTTGAAAGGTTTTTCACAACTCCAATTGTTACTTATTAAACTACTATTAATAAATATTAATTGGAGTTGTGAAAAATCTTTTAAGCAGCAACTAATGTCGTACACACTTTTGCTATCAGAATGTTATTTATTAATAGTAGTTTAATAAGTAACAATTGGAGTTGTGAAAAACCTTTCAAAACTTTGACAGATTGCAATGACAATTTTTAATTTCAAACTGTCTAAATTTGACAATTTGGGAACAAGTCTCGCTCACAATCAACTCCGACTGCTAATCTGCGCCTGCTAGATTCACTCGGTTTAGATCCTTCATTTTTTGGTTTAGGTATAGTCAATTATCTACACTTACAAAAATGCGAATGCAAATGCAAAACCTACTCTGAATCATAAAACAAAAAAATAGACTCTATGAATACGATAATAATAATATCGTTTATTCAGACATTTAATTCTACACATCATTACGAGTTAGAAATGTACATTTTAGGCGACCTCGCCTGAAAAACCTTTATTACTTCATCTCTCATTAGCGCCGTCACTACAAGTTATATGACATATAGTTTACAAATACGAAAGCTGTTATATTTGACAATTTCTTTAATTCGCGTTGTTTATTTTACATAGATCTTATTTCACTTTGTATTTTTGCGGCATGGCTAGTCCAAACGCATCATTTTCAAGTGCCCGCTTGTGTTGCATTGTACTGTTGTGAATGGCTCGCAACTTGCATTAATTGCGTAGATACGGAATACCATTCCGTATTTTTTCCTTTTCATGTATTACCCTCGTTTCAGACCGGGCGGGGTAAATGTTGTGAATGGCTCACAACTTGCATTCATTGCGTAGATACGGAATGGTACTAGGGAACGAGAATAATAAACAAGTCGAATAAATATCTCATAAAAGTTATTACTTGTGTTTTACTACCTCCTACAAGAGAGACATATAAGTAGCCCTAACACTACATTGGTGTTAAAAACCATCGCTACAGTACTATTGCCGATTAAATTGCTTTGCTTCGTTGACATAGTGGTTGTATGCTTACCTAAAATGCACGTCTCTAGATTTATGACACTGTCAGTACACAGTCCAGTGCACGACCGATTTGCTCTTACACAGTTGCACTCCATTCCACAAGTCTCTTTGTAACTACACTGAACGAGCTCTTGATAACTGTGACTGAATGGGTACGATTGGAAAAAAGGAGTAGCATTGTATTTATTGGTGAAGACAACAAAAAAGTTTTCGGTTTCGAATCGCTTGTTTTTCCTTTTGATAGATTTCTCTTGAATTTCTAATGGTACCCTAAAAATTATTTTTGTTTAGCACTTGTTACGCGTTGTAAAGTTCCATTTCTTATTACAAACCTAATCGAATTCAAAAACTAATTCAAGCAAACGCTTTACAATACAGTACAATATTCAATATTAAAAAATTTAAAATCAATTTTAATATGTACATATTTGGTGTTCGTGTCTTGTCATGTTATCTATGTC
Organism: Agrypnus murinus; assembly: GCA_929113105.1. Lineage (NCBI taxonomy): Eukaryota > Metazoa > Arthropoda > Insecta > Coleoptera > Elateridae > Agrypnus > Agrypnus murinus. The sequence continues at coordinate 188,039,168 of OV816024.1, forward strand.
GTTAATATTTAGTGCTAATGTTCATATTACTCCACAATAAATCTCTAACTTAGAACAGTGAAAAGTAAATATAATAAAATGTTTAAGACCAAAGAAATATTAAAGAAAACTCAATTTCTTATAAAGCCCTTAATTAAATGAAAATAAATCCAAAGTAAAATATTTGAAGAGAAGAAATCAAGCACTTCAAATATTACCTGTTCGTTAGAATTAATGTTCTTTTTTTCTCTTTGAAAGTAGCTAAAATCAATGCAATATAATAAAGCGTTCTTCTAAATGGTTAGATTCAAGCAGCAAAGTTCAAAGCAGAAATAATCAAATGGACATCGTGTACAAAAGAACCCCAAAGTTAGAAATCAATACTTACAGTCAAGAATGTTGCACGAAATGAACATTATCGATTAGGAAATTCTTGGATAATTAATTTTAACGATCTTTTTATGTATTTTAGTTTTAGCTTTGTGGGTTAAATATTGCTTTTGTACGCGAATAACCCACCACTAACGAAAATAGATTTTTGGCGGAATAACTTACTACACATATAATTATCATGTATAAATAAAATACATCATATTATATATTATTTAACTAAAAGGTTAAAAGGTTTAAATTTTAAATACCTTCCAATGGTATATAACTAATTGGTGCACGTACTGTAAAATTAGATCAACATTAAACAAATAAAGGTAAAAACGTATAAAAAGCTTGAAATTGGCTTAGATCCGCTTTCCGCGTATGCATACCCTTTAAGAAGCTCGAGGAGTTCTGAGCTGAAGAAAGTATGCCCAGCCGAGGTAAGCCGCCATCTTGGAAAATATGTCGGTTAAAACAGAGTTTTTTAAATAACTCAATTTTGGAGGGTTTTAAGTAAAAAATGTAAAGAAACCTTTTAAAACTCACTACACTTGTAAACTCACTAAGAGCTGCTTTTTGTTTTACTTAGCTACAACTAATAGTTCTGACATATATGATCAAAAATGTAGACTGTATTTTCCATAAGAAATGCACAGAATTAGGATTTTGTAGTGGTGATGAATATGATGATAATTTAATTACACCCTACTTACACAAGTTAAGAAAATCCACGGCGCACTGGATATAAACATGAACAAACTCAAGAATGTTTATCTTTTTCTGGATGTTATCTAAACCATCTTCGCTTTGCTGATAATGTTGTCCTCCTAAGTAAAAATCTCAATGAACTGACATTTATGATTGAACAACTAAACATCACGTCCGCTACATCAGCCTAAAAGCGAACTACTAAAAAATAAAAATTATGAGTACTACAATGTAGTAATCAAAAACCAGAAAATAGAATCAGTTGACAGGTATTTAGGGCATCAAATCAAAATCAATAGACGGAAATAAAAAGAGGAATACCTTTGACCTGGACAGCTTTTGGTGAACTAAGCTATATATTAAAGACCAAAGATATATCTGTCAATCTGAAAAGGAGCGTATATGATAGCTGCATTTTACCAGTTACAACATACGGGTTAGAGACAACGGTCTTCACACAAAAAGCAGTCACACAACTGAGAGTGGCTCAAAAATAAATGAAAAAAACAAAGCTGGGAATAAGCTTAAGAGATAAAATAAGGAACAACATTACAAGACAAAGACCAAAGGTGACCGATGTGATGGAAAGAGTTGCCCGTCTGAAATGGCAATAGGCAGGCGATATAGCCAAACGATACAGACCGATGGACGACCAGAATTTTAATATTGTAACTGAAATACATTGGGCAGGACTATGTTCAGTAGTGGACCGGTAGAGGCTGAAGAAGAAGATTGTGTGCTCCAAGTCTGAAATTTGGTATAGGACTATTACGTTGTGATACAACGTTAGAAATTCTCTTAGCTTTTAACACTGATTTAAAGGTGCGATAGTCAACTTTTAATTTTTTATGCGTGTTATATGAGCTTTTTGCACATATAATGAGACGTATAAGTTTGGGTACACTAACCGTTGGTATAGTCATAGCAAGGTAGATGTATCATACGAATACTCATTTTTTTGTAGTTTCTCTAGTTATCCTTTGGAATTCGATGTTTCGTCATTACCATAATGTAAATTAAGATGTACCCTACTCCACTAAAGGCAGAATAGTTTCATAGCAAGCAAGAAAATTATGAAATATGCAAATTGGTAAAGGTGATGCAGGAAAATTCCGAATGAGTTGTTTTTATTGCCAATAATCAAAAATATTAATTTGTTTTCAAGATGATCATTTCGAATACTTTTTATTTGTTAAATCCTACTTCAGTTGAAATTACATTATCTACATATTTAAAACACAAGGTTTATTTTTGTTCCAGTTCGTTTGAGAGTTACACCAGGTCGATTTACATCATTCTTTTTTTATATTGAAGCTTTTGCCGTGTAGATTAGTCAACACTATTTAATTTTTATATTTTTTTAATGTTTATATTTTTAATTTAAATAAAGATAAAATGTATAATTTGAGACGCGTGAATCGGACATTCACTTGGGGCGCTCTCTCACTTTCTACGGTGGTAAGTTTTAGAACTATTCATGATTACTAATCTAGGTATTAGTCAACACCACTTACTTTTTATTTTATTAACTATTATTATTTTATTTAACTTTTATATTTTTAAAACCATTCCTTCTTTTTAGTCTGTGGAATTTTAGTTTTGTGATTTTTTAATTATTTAAATTTTTAAGCAATGTTTGTAATCGATGCATTTCAATATTCCCAAGGCCGATTGCTTCGTCACATTTTGGCACTAAACATCACCCCTATACCTGTACCTGCTTACTATGCCACTAGCAGTTCTCGGTCGTGTTTTGCAGTATTTGCTGTGGAGCATTTTCACAAAATTTGATATTTCTGCCTGTCTCTGTGCGTCCATTCTTTCGAAATTTTTAAATTTTGCAGATTGAGATATTTGATAAAAAATAGAATAGGAATGTCTAAGAACTAATGTTTTATCTCTTAAGGAGCATATATATATGATGCTTAGGTATACATATTGCAGTAATATTGGTTTATTAAAAATATTAATATTTGGTTTATTAAATATATAATAAAACATTTTATTATATATTTAAAAATTGTAAATAATTGCCGTTAGATCGTAGATAATTATTTTATAATTAAATTGATTTTTTAAGATGACTGTGTACTTTGGAAATGCTTTTCAACTTCCCACTTTTATAACTTCTAATATGATTAGAAAATACCTTTTAATAGTTTTAAATAATACAATAGTTATATAAAATTAATGTTACGTTAGTTCTTGACTAACTCAAATTTACGTAAGAGAGTTGGGCGCCAGTTAAATAACTTAACATAACAGAATTAAAGCATTAAGACTCATCTCAGGGTGAATGTGGATTCTTGTGGTATTAAAAAATATAGAAATTGAAA